>JACATO010000306.1:2050000-2660000 GCA_018389105.1 Nautilus pompilius | reverse complement strand
AATAGTTAGGTTCCCCATAACCAGATAATATTTCTCATTTAATTCGATTAAAATATTACTCAGATTTTGTTTCATCCTGACGATCATACCAGACTTAGAATTAGTTAAATAAGCCTGGGGGGATCAGTATATTTATCTTAATTCTGACGGTGGAAAGCCATTTACTCTAAGAATATAATCCTAAAGACAGCTCTGACCCTTGACCTCGATATTTCTACCTTCCTGCTTCTACAGAACAGATTTTAAACGAACTTACCTGTACGTCAGCCACTTGCAATTCATTTTTTTCGTCCCATCGGTTGAGAAACCTGATAACTTTCTCGCTGTATGGATTCTTCTTTAGCCCGATGCATGGAACGCGACGTAACTATCACACATCATGGGGGGAGCAGAAGGTGTCGGGTATCAGCAAGTTACCTGGGTACAGCTGAGGGCTGAAGCTGGCCGTACAATCAACTATCAGACGCTCACATCTTGAATCCTTAAACTGTTAATCGCCTAAATAAACCAAATTCTTTTGGTTTAGAGTATTTAGATGGAGGTTTGATTTGTTATTGTTACTGTTTTGCTGATATATTGACTTTTTCTTGTCTCAATTATCACTAATTTTATTAAAGAAATTACACAGTTAAAAAGAAAGTAAAACCTATCGCGAATTATTTCCCTTTGCCATTAATACAACACCTTAAGATTTATGTACCTTAATGGTTTTTAAAATCTAATTAGTACTAAATTTTTTGTACATTGATTTCTTTATGTAGAAGTCGTTTAATCGCACGGATTCTATATAAGAAAAATAATTTTTATATACCCACGTTAGAATAAAGATTACCTTTAAATACTTTAATGGGTGACTCTTGTTTAATTACTTTTTTTCTAAAATCCACCTTTTGGATTACCATTTAACGAGTTGATATATTAATTTGTATAGTATACAGTTTAAGGGAACCATGAATAATGATATAAAAAGAACTAAAGAAATATCTTTTGTGTGTGTGTGTGCTTGCTTTCTTTTTTTTTTTCTTTTTTTTTAGAAAACTTGTCGTGGTTTCCTAGGGCGATATCTGACCTGGACCATTTTGCCAACAGAGTTCTGATGTACGGCTCAGAGCTGGACGCTGACCACCCGGTAAGTCGCGCACCGACTGGTCGTGATAACTTACAGTAGCTGTTCGGTCACGTGACTCCCAAATTCCAGTAAATTCTTAAGGTCGTCTTGATGTTAGTGTGGTGTTTAATCCTATATTTTATTTCTAATATTTCTTCGTTATTCTATTTTCGCCTTAACGCTTTCACACAGCTGGATACAAAATCGGAGAAAGCTCAGTTATATCTAAAGCTAACGGAGTTTAATCCCTGTTTAAGGATTATGCCATTCTACCTCCACTGTGGTTAAATACATCGGGTAGGCGGAAGTGGGAAGTAAGGTAAACTTGGGAGGGGACATAACTCTTGACCATCTCTCTCTCTCTCTCTCTCTGGGTCAATTCTTTGAAAGGGACATAACTCTTGATCTTCTCTCTCTGCGTCAATTCTTTATTGAACATTAACAGGATAAACTATTTCTACGCTAATTAATAGGAAACTGACCTGTTCATATACCTGTTAGGACGCAATCTCCTTAGCAGCTAATAGACTCCTCTTGGTTGCCAATAAATTAACAAAAAATAGCCTTTAATGAATGAATTAATGTGAACCAAGAGGAATGTTTTAAGTCTTTTATGTTAGGCTGGCTTGTCCAACTGGCAGCCCTCGGAACGAAAGGCAGAAGTGGAAAAGTTCTTCGACAAGGGAATTTGCTTATCCCTCAGTCAACTGAGAAACGAAAAACAACCGGTTATTTTAAACAATGTCTAGATTTTATGACGTCACGGGCTGTATCATCTGTCGGGTTAGGGTCGGTGCTAGTGACCCCTGGTGGTGGAATCATCGCTCACCTTGTATCTGAGAAGAATGCGGTCGGTTCTTCGACACAACCTCCCTTTTCTTGTTGGGGTGATAACTCTCGCTATTTCTGTTGTTATTTCAGTCATCAGTAACTTTACTTTATCGTTTTTATTCTGTGGAGGCCTGCACCGATTTTGAGTAAAGAAAGAAGAAAAAGAAAAAGAAGGAAAGCAAAGAGAGTGAAAACAGAGGATTTCAAACTAAACGAGAGCGTCGGGAAACCCCGTGTCACGTGTGTCGACAGGTGCTTGCTGTTCTTGTGCCCACCGCACAGGGAGCTGGACTGGGGAGCTAGGGTCGCATCTGATCCCCAAAACAGACTTTTCGTAAACCTACGACTCGGCTCAAACTCAAAGTTTTTCCTTACGACGTCAGCCTTGCAATAGTTAGGTCAGGAAAGTCTTTCAGGGGCGGGGGAAGGGTTAAGACTGGAGTAGTTAACGTGGCCAAAGCTCCCGGAGACGGAAAAGGTGTCACGGATTTACACCGGGCAGTGGGGAGACGGGTCGCGTGGAAATGAATGCTTAGGTCGGGAATAAGACGAAGGCGCTCGCTGGACATCTCCTCCTGCGCCAAAAAAAAATCACGTGGCCTCTCTGTCACCTGCGGCTCGCGGCGAAAAGTAGAACCTTCCTGGTTTGATTTGCCATCAAAGTTTATTTTACTGTTATTGCTTTTTCTTTATACAATTCACCATTTCTTTTTCTACCGGTTAATATTTTTTTTTAAAGTCTTTTAGCAATTAAAACTTTAAAAAAATCTTTCTTTAGCCAAGAAAAGCTGTTGTTTACATCACCTTAGTAATAATCTGTCGGAATATTATTATTATTATTATTATTATATTATTATTATTATATTATTATTATTATTATTATTATTATTTATTATTATTATTATTATTAATGTTATTCACTCAATCCACTTTTTACAGGGGTTTAAGGATAACACCTACAGACAACGAAGAACTTACTTTGCAAACATCGCAAAAGAATACCAATAGTAAGTCGACAAACTCCTTAATTCTTCCGTTTCCAAGCAAACGTTTTTCGATTTTGTCTTCTTCTTCTCTCCTCCCGTCACTATCCGTCTCTTCTCTGATATTGTTCCTGAATAACCTAGTGATTATTCTGTTTAGGTGCACATTTGTATTACTTTTTACAGTGGCAAGCCTATACCAAGGATTGAGTACACGGAAGAAGAAGTGAAGACTTGGTAAGAATTAGAAATTTCCAGAATCACAGGTAGATTTTAAATAGGCGATTTTTTTTTTCAAGCACCGCCTCTTCCGAGGCCAATCAAAACGCCGATTACAACAAAGCCAGCGAAAGCCCAGCTATTCCCCACAATTTGCACTGTTTTATTCTCGTTTAAAGATTAAACCCCCGCCAGACCCTTCATATCGCCTACACTAGCTAATCTTCTTCACATGTATGTTAATCCAAACAGCCATTGTTTCTTTCTTAACGGCGTTTGTTTGCTTCTTTGCATGGTTCCAGCGTTTTCTACCCCCTGGCTCAGCCAGAGTCACTGGCACTCACCTGTTCTCATCTCCCTGATTTGTTTCCGCTTACATTCCAATGGGATCTATGACGCCTCTGTACCTTGTTTTTCTTTGTTTTAATGAAAGGCGAACACCGGCATCTTAATGTAACAATAGACATTTCCTGCAGCAACTTAAAGGTCTGTGCTATTGTTCCTTTTTATAATTATTTAAAATTTTCCCTAAAATATCGATGCTGTTACTTATATACAGAGTATTACTTATATACAGACTGTTACTTATATACAGACTGTTACTTATATACAGACGAGCTCGGTACCCGGCGCTGCACAGGAGAAATGGCTTTTATTTTTTAAAAAAAGGTATAATATCAGTCCGGAAAACGGAAATTTTATTTGTTTAAACACACAGCCATCGAATGAACACTGAATTGATGCTAATGATGCCTTTTCTAACCTTCCATTGGCTATACACTTATAATTTAGCTCTGTACCTTAAGAGCCCAGTTTATTTTTTTATCTTGAAAGAAAAAACAGAACCGCGAGAAAAAATGGGTTTATTAAAATTGCATAGCGGTTATGTCTCAGGTGACTTGTTTGGGAATCTGGAAAAGTGCCTGACCAATATGGGGCCGGCCTGTAAGGTGACGACAAACCTGCAGCAAACTGCTACATGAATTTTTATTCTTGTTTTCAAAGTTGTACTGTGCATGGTATCAAATTGCGGCTGATGGCCTTCAGGGCCGACTGTTGAGGAATTGGAATCTGTGGTCTTGAATGAGTATCGTGAAGCTGGAGTAGCCGAATCTCGAAAGGTGGCCTTCACTGGCCTTTGAGGCTGGGCTCTGGTACCCCTGGATCCTACCTTTGATCCTGAGGTACCTTCATTATAAGTTGAGGCTGCTGGGCCGCCTGTTTTTGAATGAGTGCAGTGAACTAAGTGTAATCTGTAAGACTTTGAAAACCGGTCTCTGGAGGCTTAAGACCTCGCCCAGATTCTGAAATACCCACACCCCAAAAATCGGGGCCTCTGGGTGCTACGGTTCGACCGTGAAAGCGTAACAAACACCTGGAAATGTTAGATTTGTTTGGTAGTTCATTTGTGGTGTCTTAAAATCACGATTTCATTAGTTTTTTTCTGAAGATGCAAGTGATAGCCTCCCGTTAACTTTCAGGGGAACTGTATTTCGGGAGCTTTCAAAACTCTACCCGACGCACGCCTGTTGTGAATACCTGGATAATCTACCTTTGCTGATCGAGCACTGCGGATTCAGGTAAGCTTCTCGAGTGGGTAATTTGATTTAAAAAAAAAGGCTAAACAAGATTTAAACACTTCTAATCTGTAAGGCGGCGACAGCAGCAGAGAAACGTTCTATTAAATTATAATACAAGGGACATAACTATTCCTCCACCTGTCAGTTAATTATGCATAAAAGCAATTTCACGTTTTGTCCGAATAACAAAAGAATAAGTTCGAATTATTTATTGTTGTTTATCAAAACTTCTGCTGGATTCCTCGCCCAGCAGTACGCGTGGTTCAGCAGTTTGCCTAAAGATACACCAAATAAACGGTTTAGTCTAGAACTTCCTCCACGCACGCTAAGCTCGCGTGATTCCCCGTGACTTAAGGCGCCGTGACCCTGGTAATCGGTGAAGTGGAAAGGCTATAAGTTTCCACAAAGTCCACGAAACCAAAACATCTTCCAGGTAAACCGCGATCGTCTTGAACATGGAATCATTTTTTTTTTTTAAAAAAAAATAAGCCTTCCCATAATGCAACACTACAAAAAAAAAAAACACAAATGCGCGCGAAACGCAAAGCACCGGTCTCTCTTTCTGATTTTCCAATTATTGTTTGTATTTTTTCTTTCGAAAACACTTTTTTCTGGGATGGCTTAAGGGGCCGTTGTCTTCCTGTCCACATACTAGTTTCTGTTCCTGCTCCAAGAGGGCCTGGGACCATTCGCCCCGAGTCTGTCTGACCCGGATGTGATGGCGTGTGGACTTGGAGAGGAGTCAATCAAGCGTGACACATCGGGCTAGCGATGTATCCTCGGTTTGTCTACAACCAGCAGGATGAGGTTACACTGGTTACGCCATCCTCCTCGTGCCGGACAGTGAGGAAAACATCGATTCTGGCCGAATTGGGAATGACCGCCCCAACAATATGGAGAGTCGTAGACGCCATCCGTAAACCGCATCATCAGCCCGGGGTACACCAGGAACCGTGAGCGGCCGGTCACCTCCCTCCACAAAATATCGTGGCGCAGATCAGATGATGCGGATATTCAAAAGTTACTAAAGATTATAACAGATCTTCGCGGATTAGCAAACGATTACACTAAAATAAAGAGTAACATTTCTGGCTTAAATTTACTATAATAAATTATTGTATTGACTTAAATTTGTGTAATTAAAAAACAATAAATTCTGCCACTTTGAAATTAATTTTATTTATTTAAATTCAAATATATTTCCACTATTTTTAAAGTGATTCCAGAAAAGTCGCCAGGCGCTGGCCACTGTGTGTATCGTGCAGGAGGACCCTCGAGTCAAATGGTCCAAGACCCACTAAGACCCCGGTGGTTCTTTATGCTACAGCGGTTGGTCGAGAACTCACTAGTTGACGTGGAGAGGAATCCACATTGAAGTAATTGGATCTGACTGATAATAATCTGAAACAAAAAACAAAAAAAAAAAAAAGCGAGTGATTTTCTAAAATCCCAATCAAACAGCACGGAGGAGAGGATTAGCTTTGCCAGCTCGAACGTTTCCCCTGTACCACCAAGGAAGTCTGCCTTCCTGTCGCGCTTCAGATTTCACAGCTCCTCTCTCTCTCTCAGAGCTCTGAATGTATGGGGAAAGACTCATCAGATAACAAGAAGAGAAAACGGTCTCCAGTAAGTCGGGGTGTCAGAATTGTGGACTAGTTAGCATTAATAAGTTTTCTCAACTAGTGACCCTGTAAAGGTCGACCAGCTAACCCTAATTCAATGAGAGTATCAATTGTCGCAAGATTAGTTTGGTCAGAATCCCCCATTTTTTTTTTTTTCCAGAGAAGATAACTTACCACAACTTGAAGATGTCTCACAGTTTCTACAAGGTATATTTCTTTTTTTTTACTTTCTTTCCAAAACGGTAGATATTAGCTCTGGTACATTTGTACTAGGACTGTTCAAATAAAGCCCGGCTGAAGACAGCGTTGTTGTGATGGCATCTAGTCTGGTTTCATTTGAACATTCCTAGTACAAAAAGCTAATTCCACAAATGTGTATTAAAAATTCAACTGACTAAATCCCTGTTTGTCTGCCGGCTCTTACTTTTCTTCCATGTGGATGGTTAATCAAGGATGGAAGCTTTTTATGTCCCCAAACTCCTGCCAGTTTGCAAAAGTCAAAATTAGTGCGTATTTAGCATTAGGTGAATACTTTAATTTTTTTTTTTTTTAAGAAATTGTATATGGTATTGAAAATAATTTTGGAAACCCAAACAGATAGATACAGATAATGAGCAATTGCAACAGATATATATATATATAATAGATACACAATACATTATACAAAAGCACAAAGAATACATTATACATTGCATTAGTAATTGCAATGTGAGCCTTTTGCTTTATATAGGACATGTCACCTGTCTGCATGCTCCCATACAAGTTGTTAATTTATGACTCTGGAATGTTGTTCTAAACATCTTGTAGCACTTTCCACAATGCACCCAAGTTGTTTGTTTGCAATTTGACTTTCTCAGTACTCGTATAACTCCAAGTAGCCTCACTTACATTCATATCAGGACTTCATGTGGGTCCAGGCATCTGTGAATGTTCCATCGGCCTCTACATTGCAGACAGGTTTTCACCACATTAACAGTGTGCTTGGGTCCACTGTCATGTGAAGGAACAACATTATGAATGAGAATCTGCCTGTATCTGTTGGTAGTCAGTATGCTTTTGGTTTTATGCAGATCTTCAACACCCTTGGCTAAAATGTAGCTCCATACGTGCACTGATCCACCTTTATGCTTCACTCTAGTTGTTGTACACTGATTGCTATACTGCTCCCTGGTTGGTCTTCAAACAAATTGCTGTCGATTGTTGCCAAACAGCACTTTTAGAATTTGTGTTTTCTTCCTCCCGTGTCTAATGTCAACAGTAGCAGTTTTGCACATCCTCCTCGGAGTCTTGCAGCAGCAGCTGTAATGATGCTGTGCTGCAATCCACCACATGTAGCAGCCTTCACTAGCTCAGACTTTAACTTCTGCGCATTTGTCATGTGTTATTTCTCCCTCAGAAGCCATAGTATTCACCACACTACAAATGATATCACTGCCTGTATTTCTATAGTTCTTTAGCAGGTGCTTGCATGACAACCAATCACCGTGCGCTATATCAACACACAGGACTGGACCATGAAGCACTTCATTTTTACGCATGAAATGTGATTCTGATAGACGTTGCTTGCATTTTGTATCCTGTTTCCATAATTATTCCCAATAATTTTTTTGTTCCAATGAACCGGCTATGAACCCATAGCCCAAAGCTTTAATCTCTTGAATTACATTCCTTAGATAATCTAGCAAATATGATGTGGATCTCAGCTGAACTTATGATAAGTTTTTTCATTAAACATGAATGGTAATGCTTTCTTATTTTTGTCATCAGCACGGACAGGTTTCCGACTCAGACCAGTGGCTGGTTACCTGTCATCTCGCGATTTCCTTGCTGGACTGGCTTTCCGGATGTTCCATTGCACCCAGTACATTAGACACAGTTCTGACCCTTTCTATACCCCAGAGCCGTGAGTAAAAGTTGCTCCAGTTTTTTATGCTATTGTTTATTTTTGTTTTTAATAATAATCTGCTGATGTTTGACTTGACAGTGATCTACCAAGAGAGATGACCCTTAAACACAGAATCCCTAAAGTCCATGACAGGTAAAGGGAAATGTTCAGATGTAGTAGTCTGTCCTGCTAATAACATGTTGCTTAATTATGCAAAAATATTAATCAGTTGGTGACAGAATGCTCTTATAAACAAGTGGTGGACAAAATACTTCATGTGTAGGTATTATGTATAGATCACCAAGATTATAAAACACAAAATAGCCCTTACATACATGCTTTAGACACAGCTATATGTTCTTGAGACCGCTAACAATAATTAATCTTTATACAGAAAGGTATACTGATGATGCTATTATTACTAATGCAGTGTTGTTTCTTTCTCATCAGTGATTGTTGCCACGAGCTATTGGGCCACATGCCCCTGCTTGCAGACCCAAGCTTTGCTGAGTTCTCACAAGAGATAGGCCTGGCTTCATTGGGTGCCTCTGATGCAGAAGTTCAAAAGTTAGCCACTGTGAGTAAAAACACTTGCCTGGATCTGCTGCCACATCCTGTATTATTCTCTGATGACTCTTTGTCTCTTAGCAAATATACTGATGACTTCATTTCTTTTCACTTGCACAAGTCTGAAGGATTTATTAGAATATTTGTCTTTTCAATTAAAGCTGCATGTAATAATAAATGCCGAATGTGTTGTTGGCATAGAGGTATTATAACAGAAACAACAACAATTTAATAATTTTTTTAAAAAAAGAACTAAAACAAATCTGTTTCATCTAGAAAAGCAATGCAAGTTAACCCTTTGGTTTTCTGTTTTAGTGCTACTTCTTCACCATTGAATTTGGTTTGTGCAAACAAGATGGCTCCCTGCGAGCTTATGGAGCAGGGTTACTTTCATCCATAGGAGAACTAAAGGTAAATGATGCTGCATCAAAATGAATCATCAAACATTCACTTTCTGTATAGCTGCAGCATTTACCTTTGTGCTTGCAAAAAAATTATTCATGAATATAATTTTATGTATTTATAATGTAAGCCTGCCAAAGAATGATGGGGGAATAGGGTGTTCAGCTTTTATATAAATTGGTTCTCCTCTATTCTGCTAAATGATGATGGGGAGATTAGGCTGATCAGGTTCTATGCAAACGTGTCGGCATTTCTGATGTGACCAACATGCTGAGAATTTGGTGTTCAGATACTATGAACAAGAATCCTTTCAGCTTCCCTTTCTTAAGCACTTCGTTTTGATGGATTTTTCTTTATTGTTATACGTTGGTTTGTTATTATTTGCTCCTAAATTAACATACACTGGTTTCCAAAAGTTAAGCAAAAAAACAGCACATATTTCCAAAAATGGTTAAGGTTTTATCTTCATACAAAATCCTCTTCGTGTAACAACTTTTATCAGAAAAATATGGAAATTACAAAGTATTTTTATGGGGGGGGTATTGGAAAACATGCAGGACAAACTCAGGAAACACAAAGAAATTGTAACAAAGAAATGTAAACAAAATTTAATTAGAAATCGCTAACGGGGGATTTGTTCTCCCCGGTGAGAATACATGACTCAAAGAAACTTTGCAGGCTGATTATAATCCTATCAATGGGTGGTGGGCAATAAAGTCCATTATCTTAGCAGAGTTTACAGTTGTTGGAGGAATGCAAAATGTCTTCCTAGAGTATCCTAAACACTGTTAACAGGATTTAGCTCAGAACAGGTTAGCCATATCATACAGGTAATGGTTTGGTCTTGAAGATATTGGTCAATATTTCATGTGGACAAACATTGTTGTTCATTAAAATTGTTATCTCCAATTGTACCTGTGTATGGTCTGACACTGAGATCCTAGAATTTTGGCTCCCACACTCATTGCAACCTGATGCGCTTGTTTCTGGACTGGTCACATGTTCCCTCCACAAGCCATGTCGAAGGCTAAATAAGAACGCATCACTAGAAAGAACATGGATGCAATCGTGTGCTTGTTTTGAAATTCCCTTTACATCAAGTATCCAGGAGAGCTTGCATATTTAAAAAAAAAACTAGCTACCATGTCACTGACAATAAGACGAAACTCAATTTTCTTCAACTTATGAAGGTCTCCTCCAAAAAAGATTAAAATCCATTTTTTTTAAAAATTATAAAGCTATATCAATTTGGTTTTACTAAACATGATGTTAAAACATAACCAAACTTGTTTGGATTGCAGCATGCCTTGAGTGACAAAGCAGAGAAGATGGCCTTCGAGCCAGCACAAACCTGCAGGCAGGAATGCCTGATCACTACTTTTCAGGACGTCTACTTCTTTACCGAAAGCTTTGAGGAAGCTAAGGAAAGAATGAGGTACGTCATACTTTAATTTGTTCATGTAACTCATCATGGTCCAGGACGCCAAGAAGCTCTCTTAAAGGTCCTTGGTGAAATAGAGAAAATGCTAATTGGGTTATGCCATCATTCAAACGTTTCTCCTTGCTCTCCACAAGAACGCTGTGTCATAAGAGGCTGGATGACGAGACATCATTATTACTGTTTTCCACCCAAAGAAATTAAATGCTAGGCACTATACTTCAATTTTACAACTTTGTGTGTTTTGTCACCTACTCCTTATTTGGGTGGTTAAAGGGTTAATGTAAAACTTATATACACCGTTTAAAATTTTCTTCCTATTTTTTTCTAGGCCATTCTAGATGGAACAAAACATTTTGCAAAAGTTAATTTTGGACAAACCAGTTATGCAGTCCATTGGAATAATTCCATATTTAGTGAACTCTGTAATTACTTTATAAATAATCCAATGTGAAAAACAAACAAACAAGGGCTTTATTTAAGGAAGGATATTTGTATTTTAAATTTTAAAAAATAAAAACCAGAATATAAATAACAAAAAAACTAAAGCATATCTAGTTGCCAATATAATTTTTAATGAAACAAAATGCCTGTGAAAAAATATTAAAATTTGAGCCATTGTACAATATTCTGCATCCTTGGGGACAAATGAGCCAACATTGTTGACTTGTCTACTTAATGAAGGTTTGGGAAAGTGGTAAAGAGATGAATGGCTGCTGCTGTTTTTTGTATTTTTTGGTATCGAATTTAAAGCTGCAGGACAAGAAATCTAGTATGAGCAGTTGTCAACATCAGGTACCTTGGTATATATGGTATCACAGAATCTGCATTGAGGAACACTTGTAGGATGCTTCTACATATTCATTTTGATGGTTGTCTGTTTTTACACTCCGTCCTGTTAGTGTTTCTGCTTTGTCATTTAAATAACAATAAAGTTTAGCCATTATCTTTGTAGATGAGGTAGGTAGTTCCAAACCGTGCAATAAAGGACTTCATCTTTTTTAAAATCAATATTTCTGAATACTCTCTCTCTCTTTTGCTATGTAATAAGCTTGTTTGTTTACTTTTCTTTTAAGTATATTCAACATTATATTTTCCAGACAATTTGCAAGCACGATCAGGCGTCCATTTTCTGTCAAGTACAATCCATACACACAAAATGTGGAGATTCTCAACAATATCCCATCAATTGCTTCCATGGTTAATGTCGTCAAAGGGGAACTCGCTGTCATTTCTGATGCTCTTAATAAGCTCCAGACACCAAGCAAAGAACCCAAAAGCAGCCAGCCAAATGGTTCCACAATGAAGGATCCGCTAATCCACTGAGTTTGACCAGCAGTCATCTCCCATGGTTATACAAGCTACCATGATTAGCAATTATGATTTGTTTTTTTCACCAAAAGGACATGCTTAGTTTATGCCAACCCCTCACCCTGCCATGTAGGTTACACAAGACAAGTCATATTTTCCATAGCTAATGTGTAGTACCTATATACAACCAGTAGGATTCCAACAAGCAGGCATAGATTATACACTCAAGAACAGTAAATGTTCATGTATGATTATCATTATGCCTGTGCCAATAAAAAGCTGATAGTGAGTTGCACTCTAGGCTTAACTATTCAAAGCTATGGCCATTCTTGTACTTTCAGTAATGAAGTGTGACCATCACCAAGATTTTCCCTCAACCATCTGTACACCAAAGTACATTCCTAATATTTAAATAAAACAGCATGTTCTAGACGAAGCCTAACTAAAGTCCTTCATAAATTCTTCCAGCTATACCAAAATCGTTTTGTAGCAGCATGTTGTGCTGTTTCTTACTTAGATAACTTTACATCGTTTTTTTTTTGGTTTTAATAAACTGTTAATTTTAATGATCAATCCCACTAGTTTAAATTTAGATGAAAATTTTCTCTTGGCCATTAATGGCTTCAGAAACAAAAATTGCATTGTCCATGTATTCTGTTATGTTATAATGGATTGTGCTAGTCATGCATGGTGTCGAAAGGTGGGTTGGTCATCTGTCCTCCCAATGGCACAATTGATTCTCATTGTTTACTTCCATGGCCATTGCTGTTTGGCCAGAATCTGTAGTCATAAGATCAACCATTAAAAAATGTGTATGGTTTGTGTGTTTCTAAATGGTCTGCAGGCATATTTTTAAAATTGTATTTAGAATGTAACATATGGCACAAAATAATCAAAAACATTTTAATATCTTAGCCATTTATTTTGGAAAAGTGTTAGATTGTGGATTGGCGAATACCTAAGCAAAATATTTGCAAAGATCTCTCTCTCTCTCACATTCACAGAGTAGAAATGCAGTTAATAACAAGTATTAGCCAATTATAGATTCTGAAATATGTAACCTTGACAATACAGCTTGTTAAATACTACCACTTCATTCAGTCCCTTCAGTGATCTTGTATTTAAATGCCTAAATCCTTTTGAAAAAACTGCTTTCAGATGTTGGGAAATATTCATTCTGCATTAGTTAATGTACCATTAAAACACTTACCAAAGATATAAATAAAAATAGCCCCAACTCCATCAAGGTTTGTGACCATTCTGATATGTCTGTCTGTACAATATTTATCTTTAGAGATATTAACTGAAACCTAATGAGAAACTTAGTGATCAAGACCAACTTTTGTAATGTAGATTTGGGATTTTTTATCGTTTCTATTAATCAGTCAACCACCACTTTGAGTATGATACCTATGCTTTTTAAAGATGCAACTGTATGCCACTTCTATAAGCATTTATAGACCTCATTGATTAATCCATATAAACTGCATATGACAATCGATATTGGTGTTTGTTGTATCTAGAGGAAATCCAAAAATACTGTTTTAATTCTTCAAATAAATGTAACCAACCAACCAGGATTCCAGCTATATACAATACCAAAAATTTACACTAAAATTAATTAATGTACAACATGACTTCGGATTATAAAACTTACTATAAAGGTTTACAAAGAAAATAAACTTGATGTTTCTGGTGCATGTAAAACGAGAGAGAAACTCTATATAATTATAACAGGACCCACATTATGCATGAAAAGTTCTGTAAATTGGTGCGTTTCTACAAATGATTTTCACATAATGCACCACCGAGGTATGAAAACTAGCTTAGGTCACAGAAACAGACTTCTCTTCTTCCTTTTAAAAAACAAAACACAAATATCTTTATACCAAGGTCCTTTCAAGGCACAATCCAATGAATGAATGTCAAAACAAAAACATTCAATCACCAATAATCTTCTGTTGGTGTGGGCCAACACAACTCCTACATCCCTGCCCAATGAGAACACACACAAAAAAGATTGATTCTGGGTAGGAAAGGATAGGCATGCCGCTGGAGTTTGTTAAAGCAGCAGCATTCAAAGTTCTACACCAATGGCCTACTTGATAAAGCCAATAGTGTAATCCTCATTGCAGTAGGCATTAATAGCAATGGCACTAAATAAGGACAAATTCCCAAAGGTCCAACTCAGATGTGTGATTGGCCAGACATGATGGTTCTTGCTGACTTCGTTACACAAATATAGTTTTGATGTTGTTGTTGAAATCTGTCTGCTTTCATTGATAGTCAAAGACAACTGCACCCTTCTTCAAACAGTGACCGCCAACCAACCCACTGCATCTTTATAAGCCTACTAGGTAAAAGCGAAACCTCAAGTTCAACAATGGCAAGCACAGAGAACACACACACAAAGCAGGCCTGTTGTTAGTGCACAGCCCTGCTGCCATCAAAACCAAGAGGTCCACATCTAGCCAAAGCAGCAGTGTAGCGAAGCATACATACGTCCTTTTAATGGTTACATTAAGCAAAAAAATTTCCCTACCCAATAGTGTTCATTATATATTTGAAATTGGTGACCCAAACGTCAGACACAGACGAGACTGATAAGGGTTATGTAAGTGATCCCATACAGAGCCATTAAGTCAATTCCTATACTAACAAAAAACAAATGTAGATCAAAAATTTATTGACAGTTTTAATAAAAAATATCTTCTGTACAAATAAATTCTCAGAATGACACTGTACACAATGAAAACTGAAGGAAGAACAATTATATAAAACTGTCTACCTCTCGTGATAGCCCTGTCACCGCCATCGTGATGACCGAGACCTGAGGGAGAAAAAAAGGAAATGTCGTTAGTTACTCTTACTGGCTTGAAATGAAGCTGAAGGGGAGTTTCCTCTGACAGCAGAACAAGCTCAACTGCACAAAATTATAAAATTAGTATGGGTGATTAAGAATTAGAAACCAACAAAAAAACCCCGAACAATACATTTAAGAAAATAGACCAGTAAGGATCCAAAACTACTATTGTACAACTAAAGACCAAAAGTCTCCTGGCCTAATGGCCTACACCTTTTTTTTCACACAGAAATATCTGTATATTTTGTGCACAATAAGAGTAAATTCATTTTGCTAAATGTATTCCAAGTATTCCAAACCTATGGAAGACAAAGAAAAGGATTACAAAATAAAAAGAACGAACACTTTTCAGTAAGAAATCTAACTTGATCCTGTTCTGAAACAAAGACACAGCAACATTTAAAAAGGCACCAAAGCACCTGCATGCAGAAATTTTGTACGCTAAGCAAGAAACAGTCAGAATTCACTTTTCTTGTGAAAAGCAAACTTTCTACAATCTTGATTTAAAAAAAAAAAAAGACAGCTGTAATGCAGTACAGTATCTACTGAGAAAGCTGAATCTTTTTATTAATTCACCAGTTTGATTCCTTCTTTGTTTTTAATTTCTAAAGTTATTCATGCAAGAATATATTATTTTTCTACAGACGCTAAAGACTGGCTTCCCCAGAGCATTTACAAACTATACAGATAAGCAATTATAACAGCAAAGTACTTGGATTAAAACTGATTAAACTTTAATCCACAGCTACAGAATACACCGAATGAAGGAAGGTAGGTTTCCTGTAAAGAAAAAGTAAGGAAGTTAACCTATTCATTAAAACTAAATATAGAGAGATTCAGAGATGCCAGCTTTAAAAAAAATGTGGAAGGGATACAGTAGACTACCTGTGAAAATCAATGCCGATGCACACAGAGATATCAGCCATTATGGCCAAATCAAACATTTTAACATGTGCCTCAACTCACAAACAAACAGCTCTGCATTGTTACCGTTGAAGACTAGGTAGCAAGTACAAATTTTATTAGTAATAAAATAAAAATATGTAGCAGGTTTTTGTAATGAAATTTTATATTTAAATGTTTGATGGTTTCATAACAGAAGAGAGGTTGGCATTTCTGCAACTTTATACTGTGACACAAGCAAAATGAGACAAAGAAGGAATCGCCATCATTCAAACCTGACCGACCTTACTTGACCACAAACAAGATGGTGAGAACAACCCATTACAACCTTTATAAGAAAAGTACACTTCAACAGCCAGCGGAGACTTCATGGCAGACAGTCACCCCTGCAGTGTTCTGATCAATGAGATTTTGGGAATTGACTTACCTGAAGTTCAACATTGGGACAACTCAAACAGTCAGATCCCTGCAGGATCATACCCTGCGCCCACTTTAAATATTTAACAATTCTACTTTTATATTTCAAAGTTTACACATCAAAAATGAAGGACTCCACCCCACTGTTTCCTACTTCCTTAAAACAAAAAAAAAAAAGAGAAATGGTTAACTTCTTTTTAACACTAACTTACAGATTGTTCTGTAAGTTAAATGTAACTTCCTTCTTCAAATCAAGTTTATCGAGCAAGGGTGAGACATCTATGTTAACAGAGTTACTTGTGTAATCTGATACACCCACCACCTCAAGTAGTCAGCAGTCAATGTGTTAAGCCATCTTTAAGTCCCACTGCTCATCGCCGAGAACTCGCTTGTTTAACAGCACAGCTTTTATTTCGAACAAAGCTGATAGGAAAACGGAGAAACATAGAAAAGTGATTGGTACATATTTCTAAACTTAATGATTACTTTCCTCATTTAACCCCCCCTTCTTTATTTAAAATTCCCCAAAAAATAAATGAATGAAAAACCCTTGTTGCAAAAGTTTAAAGCACACATACAATAATGTAATTTTTAATGAGTCCTTCATTCTAATGTTATTGTCTAATAAATATCCAGTACTTTTCTTATAAAAGTGATCAAACACATTCTCTTAACAGCAGCAGCAGCTAACAGACAACATAACTGGCATCAAAGTAAAACAAGTGAAATGTGACCCCACCTTGATCTGGATCTAGACTTGTGCTTTCGACTTGACTTCTTACCACTTCTGTCATAATCATTCCATTCTCTAGAATACTTGTATGTTTTCTGGGACCTCCTTGCATACCAGCGATCCCGGCTAGATTTATGACTTTTCTGCCTGGAGGGCTCACTGTCAGAAGAGTCAGAGTAGGATCTTTTGTGCTTACTGGATCGGTATTTTGACCCCGAGCTGCCACTGCTATAACTGCCGTGCCAGTCCTCGTAGTCGTAACGATCACGAGAACGTTCTCTATGTCTGTCACTGTCATGCCTAATGTCATAACTCCTCTCGTACTTATCAGAACTTCTGCTGTACTGTCTATCATATTCTGAACTCTCGTATCGTTCTTTAGACCTACTGTGCCTATCACCCTGTCCACGCCTGCTGCTGCGAGTCAAATACTTTTCGTTTCCTCTATGCTGTTGTGTATGTGCACTATCTCTTCGCTTGCTGGTGTTGGTAGGATATTCCTGTCGTTTCAAGTCTGTTTCTGAGCTAGAACTAGATGAGCTACTGCTAGAATTGCTAGAACTATCTGAACTATCAGAATCTGAGTCACTAGAAGTACTGCTACTGGAGCTACTTTGAGTCTTTTTGTGTTTATTTTGTCGAACAATTGTGATAACACGCGTCTCACTGTCAAACGTTTTATTTGTCTGGTCTACACTGGACAGCTTTTCTGATTTTATACCCTCTATATCCACCTCTTCATTGTCATCTGATTTTACATCTAACCCAGGAATTCTATCATATTTTTTTCCAAAAGGGTATGAGTGCTTTTCTGCAACAGGTTCATCTAGGAATGGTGTTGATGGCCCCTGAGAAATAGTGCTTCTATCTGCATAGAGAGAGAGAGAGAAAAAAAAAGCTAGCTTATAAGATCATTTCTTTCCAGATAAAAATGCCTTTGCAATAATTTGTTTGTCATACAGCAGTGTGCAAAAGTCTTGCATAAAAATGACTAGACTTAGAACATGGGTTCTTATTTTGAAGAAATTAGTAACTATTGTATGTTTTCGGTTTTAATTGAAAGGTATTGGTGTCTTTAAACGATTTATAACACTGAGATCCATTTTGTAATTGCAGAGTCAAAATTTAAATATTAATAAAATAATTTGCATGAAATCGGTGTTTTTCAAAGTGTTGCATAAAATACAAAAAACTAGAATATATATTTTGTGCTACAAAAGTTTAGGATAGTAGAATATAAATATGAAAAACTGTCATTTTCCACTATTCTGATTAATTTTTGTTCAATATAGTGATGTCGAGAGCCTGATATTTGACCCCCAACCGTGGGCCACAATCGTTCACAACATGAAAGAAGATGGCGAAACTGAGTGGGTCATTGTGAATCATATCGGTTGCAATCAGTTGATGGTATCTCGCACCCTGAAACATTGGAAAGCCGATGGCAGCCTAATTTCGAAATGCAGAGCCAGCAGACCGTGAAAAAAAGATGGCTCGACAGGATCATCTGATCGCCTGCTTGTCGAACTCGGGCCGATTCCGCACTTCCACCGACATCCAGATCGCCTTGTCAAGGCATCATGGGATCCAGTTTGCCTCATGCACCATCAGAAGGCTTTTGATCCACATGGGACTGTTCGGGCAATCGGCACAGAAGCCGTTCATCAGTCTGGACAATCGTCAAAAGCGACTGCAGTGGGCTCACGACCATCTCCACTGGGCCATGGCCCAGTGGACTCAAATGTTGTTTTCCAACGAAAGCAAATTCACGAGGGTCCACTCAGTGGGTCAGTTGTATGTTCAGTGATTGGTGTTCAAGAAATACCATCCTAGTTGCACTCGACCGACTCTGCAGGCAGGGGGAGATTCGGCCATGGTTTGGGGCTGTTTTCAATCGTCCAGTCCATTGCATCACGTGGAGGGTAGAATGAATGCTCACGACTATGCTAAAATCGTCTTGGACATTGTCGAACCATATGTGCGCAACTACATGCCCCTGATGGCCATCTTTCAGCAGGACAACACCCCCATCCACACAGCTAGGAGTGTCAAGGCCTTGATGGCAGAGTTGTGAATCCCCCTCCTCAACTGGCTGGCTCAAAGCCCGGATCTCAATCCCATCAAAAACATTTGGAACTCGATTAATCTCAGCATTAGTGCCAAAAAACTGAAAAATAAAACCAATATGAAACGGAAAATCGAGGAAGCCTGGTCGGAGTTCAGTAGTGACAATTGTCAGCATTTGGTAGCCAGCATGCCTCGTCGTTGTGAACAAGTTATCAAGAATTTCGGATATTCTACTCATTATTGATGGATCTGATCACTTTCTGCATAATGGAATTGATTAGATAGCTGTCTAGATTTTATGCAAATAATTTTCTAAAAATTATAACTTTTCTTACAATGAAACAATATGCTTGATATGCACAACGGTAACATAGAAATACTTTAATGAACAAGATTTGATAACAACTGCTTTTGACAAAATGCGAGCTAATTTACAGGAAAAATTATTTTTATGCAAGACTTTTGCACACCACTGTATATTTGATGACATCATAGAAAGTCTGAACATGTAATAACAAGTTAAGAAGAGAAAGCCATTGATGATAAGTTACTTACAGAAATTAGTGGGTCAGTTCAGACTTTTCCCATTTCTTTATAAGTAATAATGCAACCAACCAATAAATGCAAATTTAAACCTGTCATCACCAGGGTTTAGCATTGAAAACATTTTTGGTGCAAGATATTGTTTTTGCAACTGGCTAGGCTGGTCCTCTGGCAGTTGCTGTAATTTGAACATTGCCAGAATTTAGAACTTCTCAGTGACAATGGCTACAGAAAAAGATCACAGAATTCTATTACTAGTGACAAAGTGATGGGAAAAGCCTGAACCAACCATCTAACTTCTGTATCCCTTCACAACAGCACTTCCTAAACCTTTTCACTTATTCCTGCAGATTCTAAGTAGCTGGAACAGGCAATGACACTGTCAGTTGGCCACCAGAGATATGGAAATTGTACATACAATTAGATAATTTAATTGCTTTGTATAAATAACCTGTTGTTGCCAAAGTCGTTGATAAAATGTATAGGAGCTACCAATAAATTTAGTATAGCATAATTAGAATACTATCTGAAATCTAGAGCTTAACCTCTCTGAGAGAGAGAGAGAGAGAGAGAGAGAGAGAGTAAAATTTATCACTTTTTTTTTAAAGTGATCCTTAATAATTAATTATATAATGAAAAACTGAACCTTCTGGACGGTCTGCATCTTCTTGCTCACTCTCACTTCTTTGTTGCTGTTGCTCTCTCAGTAGCTGCTTCTGACGAATCCGTTCTTGCAATTCAGCATCTGACTCTTCATCACTGTTATTCTCTTCCTCCTCCTCCTCCTCACTACCAGATCCATAACCAGTCCCTACACAAATAAGAAATTGCAACTAATTTTTCCACTGAAAAATTGTTCAGGAAGAATGTACATAAACGTTTTCTGAAGAAAGTCAATTCTTCAGTTCATTTCAAGGGTCTTCAAACACAGGTATGAGAAAGAAAAACTACAAGACTCAAGACACTATGGTGAGCACACCTGCTCCATCCTCACCTAACAGTCTTTTCTGAAATCAGTTATTTAAAAGTTTACATCTTCAGTCAGCAACAGCAGAACAAATGCCTACCACATCTCCTTTATGACCAAAACTTTATGTAGAAGTTTCAATGCTATGAATTTAGGTGTTGTCCCCCCTTTCTGCACTAACCCCAACAGTACCATGATGAATGGAGGGTCTGGCTAAAACATCTGCAATGTTACTCAGCCTGTCATTAAGACTGAAAAATATTTCCGCCATAATGATTTGAGTCAAGGCATTCAATACATACAAATACACTCTACATAACCAAAAATTCTCTTGCTTTATAATTATTCCTCAATAAAAACTCTGTCGATAAGCACTATATTTTAAAGATATTAGATATATAGTGTGCATGGTATTTCTGACGGACACTAAGAGAAGAATGAAGAAAATTCCCATAAGAAGAAAAAAAAATCATATTCCAAGGTACTGCACAATAATAAAGAAATCTGTTTTGCAGACAAAAATAAAATAAAAATTCTGCATAAATATAGGGGGAGCCCAAATAGCTTCTTATCCCCAAACACACATCATCCGTGCAGATATTTTGACTGAAATTATGATAGTTGTTTGCTATAAAATTTGAATTTCAGATCTAAAATGATCTCTCTTAAAATAAAATTAATTTGAATTACAAATAGTGATTACTATCAAATCCGTATTCAGCTTAAAAATTAAGGATTTTTTCCCTTGCTTGCTTAACTAAATGTTCCCTAAACCTGCTTGTTGAAGTACATTTTGTTTTAACAATTCAATGTACAATATACTAAATCCACTAAATAAATCACTAACCCCGCCACTGAGTCAAATAGATTTTAAACAAAAATAAACTTCACAAATGACAAAAAAGAATACACATAGTTCGTTTAAAATTAAAAAAAAAAACAATATAAAGTGCCAACACTCATAGATGTAAGGTTTTCTCCCACTTTCAAATAAGGAATCTTAAAAAATGTAGCTATGCTTTTTAAGATGTGTCACCAGATTCTAACACTGCTACATAAAACTGCATGATCATTTAGACGAAGAAAAGAGGAGGAGAAGTTAAATTCAAGAGGTCACAATAATAACAAAAATGGACAAATACTTACCAAGGGTTGAAATAGAAGCTAAAGCGGTGGACTTGGCTAGCTGTTTTGCTGGAGCTTACATAGAATTATAGAAATCATGATTAGTCAAGGTGAGCAGCTGAGGCCAGGCCTCCCCAACAACTGTACTTTCACTGAAACAGAAGGCTGGGACAAGATCAAAATTATACATCAAACTGAGAACCAGTAACGACGACTGCTGTACCTCTGTTCTGAAGCAAACCACATTCTACAGATTTCTTCTTTTCAACTCTTTCACTTACTACAAAAGAGCTTAATAATACAAGCAATTAGACTGTTCTTCATTAGAAACTAAGGAACTCACAAATGCTTGATTGTTATTATTATTATTATTGTTCTTCTTCTTGTTCTTAATATTTTCATGAAATAAACCAATTTAACAAATTATTCTATTATTTATGACTGTATACAGGAAAAATTATTTGTTAAATTTTCTGTAAACAAGAGAAATTGTTGAAAGCCCTATAGACCATCCACCTATACCCTGAATAAGGAAAGGCACTCCCCAGGAACATTTGAAGACAACACAAATGGAATTTGCTCACCATAACCTTGTAGAATTTCATCAGGATACAAGATTTCAACTTTTCGTACCTCTATCAGCAGTGAGGTGGTTTCGAACTTTATTCATCTATAAGCAAACTGCAATTATTTTCTTTTAAATGTCTTTCTTAGAACTCGCTTACAAAGTCAGCAGCAATGAGACTGAATGTTTCCTTAGAGAAAGACTGCATCAATTTGATTAACATACTGGCTCACTCATCATCTAACTTTTAGACAGTGCTTAATTGCTAAAACACACGGGGATAACTGTTAGCTGTAGAAAATAGTTTGAAAACAAAAAAAGGTTTCATAATAAAGTTGTAGCACAAATTAAATACCTTAATACATGAATAAAAAGTGCAGAAACTATATCTACTTAGGGTAAACAAGAAAACTTTACAATCTATAAATTTAAACATAATTTTTGTTGGTTTTTCACAAGTTAAATCATTTAATAGCCACAGAAAATTAGTGGGTCAGGTATGGATGAGGAAGGGAAATACATAGTAGACCCATGCAAAGTTTGTTTTTAATTACCATGGCAAAACCAACTGTTAATCAATTTTATCAGAGACTCATAAGAATTGGAAACCATTCAAAACAGTGCAGATTTTCAGCCTCATTGCAGCAAGTATGCTATCTTAAAAAATAACTAAATAAATAAATAATTAAATTATAAATTACTATTTTTAAGCATTCAAAATAACAGCCTAATCACGAGGGTATCATCAAGTCAACAAATCACCACAATTTTCTAGGTTCAATGTAGTGTGATTTCAATCTGACTAATATTTTGGGACCTAAAGTATGAACAATAGAAAAATTTAATTTAGTGTTTTGATTTTGTTTTAATTTGCTTTTACACATCCTGTTGAAATCAGAATGGTATGTTATGGAAATGAAGCCCCATGAAGTAAATGTGTTAGAAATAACAGGATTACATATTTTAAAGAGAACAAATTAAACATAAACTCTGATTTCACAGTATGCTGTGTACTAGTCTGTGTTATAATTCCACGTACAACTTGGATCGACTGCATTCTTCATAAAAGAGGAAAGCGAGGTTTCTTAAACTGGCCAAACTTGTATTGACTGTCACACCCTATAAGAAAATCTATAGCTGCAGACATGTGCAAACAATTTTATTCACAAACTCAGGGGGGATCCAAAAGGAAAATGCATGCAAACATTAACGACGACGATGATGATGATGATGATGCAGTCTTGGGTGAAATCTCTTTACCAGACATGCTGCTAACTTTCTCAAGACCTGCCTAATCACAGACAGTCTTCCAGTGGCACTGAAGATTAAAAGCAAATTCCACTTGTTTTCAAGTTTTTAATTATAATGCTTTCATGATGCACACTTTCTTATTTATGAAAAAAGCAGCAAACAAACAAAAAACATGAAATAAAAGAAAGTTAGGTATTTCAAAAAAAAAAAAAAAAAAACTGTCCAAATGTTATTTCTGCACTATTTTAAATCATGAGCGAGTAGCAGCAGAATGGACAGTAAAAAAACATCCGACTCATCAAGAATAAAAACAGCCATTTTGGAAGTAGCACCAATTGCCGACACTTCCCACAGTAAACAAAGAAAATCAGTCATCTGTCGTAACCGTTTTAAAGATAGCAAAAAAAGAGAAGCTACATATTTACATTTTTTTAAAAAAATAATAGAAAAACCCATAATTCCAGCGAAGTTAATTTCAATGATATAGTCAAGGTTCTCAAAATGACTTTTTTGTTGTTGTTGTTGTTTCTTTTTCAGAAAGAGATTATGGAAAGACCTTTTATTTGAAAACTTTTTCTTCAATCAACTAAAAAACAAAACAAAAAACTTTCAGCGATAGCAGACACGAGATTTTCACAATAACAAGGTCTGATAATTGCGTGTGGAAGTATTTTGACTTTTCAGTTACAACAAACAAAACTCTTTAACAAAGTTATAACATCCAGAAAAATGGGTCAAATATGGATGTTGTTGTTGTTGTTGTTTTTCCCTTAAATTCAGAGGTTAAAAGTAAAAACTCAATTTTCTGTTTATTTGAAAAAGCAGAGAGTTTTTTTTAAAATGGGGGACAATTCCAGAGTTTTCTGATAATCAAGAGATCTATGCCAACCAAGTATCCCAATTTCCAAACTTCTTCATGCTGAGTTGCCCAAGTAAGTAATGTTTTCTTAATCGTCTGGGGAAGTGTTTTTTGTTTAATCAGGGAAAAATTAATGAGATCCAACAAGAGATTTTTGGATCATCAGGCAGCATTTACCAATGGGACAGATACATCTAAACAGAGGCACCTGTGACTGTAGTAATGTAACTTATCAAAATCCAAGAGTTGGGGGTGGGCAATTATTATTGGAGCTAGAAATAGTCAAAATCTGCTGAAAACTGAAACCCAAATCATCCTACAATCAGTGATACAATGCTGTGACAATACAAGCCAAGTAACACTGAACATACATATCAGACTGCAAAGATGTACATGGAAAAAAAAAGAAAAAATACTAAAACATCACCCAACTTTTTAAACTCAGTTGCTTTGTCAATGACACACAACACACACAGCCTAAAAAGTTAATTGTTCTGGGAAACTTCCATCTCTGAGAAGAGAGGAAAAAGAAAACAACAAACAAACAGGAATAGACACTGCAGTTATACTGTATTACGACTAGATCTAGCAACATTGAGGCACATTTCAGTACCATTGTAGACTTCATCATGGCAGCTCTTCATCCATGACATTGTGCCTAGTTGCTTCTTGCACTAAACCTGACACTTCGCAGTCCTACAAAGTGAATCCTGAAAGCTCCAGTTCATCTATGTCTGAATCAGAATCCATGTCCCACAATGTGCACACATGCTATCTTGGGCACTGGATATGCCCATTTTGAAATCTTTTCCGGTCACATTAGTAGATAAGGAATAGCACATATCCCTGACCCACTGACGGTGGCAGCAAGGCTCCCTGGCTCTCTGTGTGCCTACCCTGCGTGTATGTGCATTCTCCAATTACCATCTGATTGTCCCATTTCTTTTGTGCAATATGCTTGAATGGTCAATTCCAGGATACATTAACTAGCTTTACAAAGTTATTCCAATCACAAGAATGTCAAACAAAAGAATGAACACATGGGAAAGAGCTGGTGCCTGACAAAATAAACATGCATGCAACACTTAAATAAAGATCATCACATAATCAGCAATGTGACAATCATATGCCTAAACAAGTAGAACTTCTGAAGTATTACCAAACAAGAGAATGTGTAGGGAGGGGGTGAGTGCATCGACAAACAAATAAGCAAATATCATTAATAAACAATCTGTTTATCACTGGCATGGATATTTCAATAGTGAAAAGAACTTTGAAGTAGGCTACAAATGCAATGATCATGTCTACAAATTAATTTTTTGACAAACAATGTGTGCGCGCCAGAATATTCTTAAGGGGTTAAGTGTTTATTGATAATATTTATGAATGCAGGAAAAAAAGGCAATGGTAAGTAATAAACAAAATACAAAAATAAGAGAAAGCAAATACTCTGATTAGTTGGTATGTCTATATTTCTACCAACACCGTTTTTCTTGTTGCTCAGCTCTTCACCAAAAGCAGTCACCGCGTTACAGAATGCAGATTTCATTTTTTCTGGTTTTATTAACATATTTAATTTCTAAAAATCAGTGACTCAAAGAGAAAAAAGGAAACAGAGTTTTCAAATTTGATGTAATAGTCAGGGTTAATAAAGATTTGAAATATTTAAGCGAGATTTTAATTAATCCAACAGGTAACAACAGCATGTGTATATGACTACTTCAGGGTTACGTCAGGGGGAGACAACTTTGTCAAGTGAATGAAGTAAAGCAAGCATCCTGCATTTTTATCCTACTTCATTTCCTATGATTAACCTAAACAACACTGTCCCAATGTAATTTATTTCCTTTTCATCTTCAAAGTATCGACAAAAAAGATTATCTGGCATAAACCTCAATATATTGGTGATTAATGAAAAGTACTACATAATTCCGATAGCTTTTAAAAAGTGGTACTATGAATTGTCAAGGACACCAGAACAGACCCTTTTAAAATAAATAGACTGCTCTCTTAAGAAAACAAGTTGAAATTGGTTTTCAGTAATTTTTAGAAATATCTCCTTGAAAAACAACAAGAGCAACAGCTTCAGTTAGATGTCCTAGTTTTCAAAATCTAAATTTATTGTAGACCAAAAATCATTGGCAAAGTTAGGATCATCTAATAGAATAAAGCATTCAAACATAAATCCATCAAAATTAACTTGACATTTCAATATGCTTGTCTAGAGAAAGAACAAACTCTAATGCAGTTTTAACAAACATGATAACACGAAATACGCTGTCTAAGAATATTGTACAATTTGATATTTCAAATGTAATATCTGTTCCTCCTAATGGTATTTGTGCAAAATTGGACAGTTTAAAGGAAAAGCCTCGCCTACAATTATCTCTTGCTTGTCAATAGATGGACCAGTGTTTAAAAACTATCACAGACCCTAACCCTGATACATTCTTGGTTTAATATATAAAGTTAATTTTTTTAAAATAACAACATAAGGGGTGTTGCTAAATTTACTTATGCATCAGTCACTAATTTATACCAATAACAAACATGACTGGCATAGCTGTTACAAAATACAGGACTAATAATGTTTTATTTTATTTTAAAAAATCTACAAACAAAAATTAAAATATGAGGAAAACAAATTCAACGAATACCAACATGGATACATTTCTTACTGAATTCAGCAATAGGTGCACTTACCTTATTTGTGTATAATGCGAAATGAAGATTTTGATCAATATGTTTTGGTTTTTCCACTTGATATAACTTGCTAATTCACTATGGTCATGAAACCTAAACAGTAAACTACATATTTGGTTGTAGAAAACTTGGTGAATCTAGTAAGAAATGGGTTAAACTACTCTGAAACTAAAAATTCAGAAGTACAGCAGTCTTGTCAGTTTCCACTTCTAAAAGAAATAAAATCTCCCTCTAAAACCTAACAACACAAAGTAAAAATAAAATAAATATAATTTCGATGTTGCAAGCTAGGAAAACCATCCCTCCTGTTTTTTCCTATCTACTGTACATAAGCGTAATAATAAATGACTTAATGCCTTTATTCCTTCAGACTGACTGTAACTGCTAAGCATTTCATTAAAGCAAAATCTCTGTGAATATTTGTATTTTCTAATTATTTAAATCTAAAAACTTATTTTCTATTCTTATTGACATTTTAATACATA
This sequence comes from Nautilus pompilius, assembly GCA_018389105.1. Taxonomy (NCBI): domain Eukaryota; kingdom Metazoa; phylum Mollusca; class Cephalopoda; order Nautilida; family Nautilidae; genus Nautilus; species Nautilus pompilius. The sequence goes on along the minus strand of JACATO010000306.1, from coordinate 2,632,573 downwards.
GCCTGATATAAGATTGTATTATAATTTTAAGAAAAGTGTAATAGCAAGCATTATTGAAATTTATTTCACAAAGCAGCATGCTATAACAAAAAGTACATAAGATGTAGCATAACTTGTTTATATAGAAAACCAAACTGTAAATAATATAGAATAGCTAAACAAACAATAAACACAAAAACAAATAAAAGTATCTGAACAAATAACACTATTAAATAAAAATAAATTACCAAAATATCTTCTTAAGATGCTAAAAAATACATTTTTTAAGTTGTCATTAGCATGTTGCATAATGGACTAATTCAGCAAGTGGAGCCCAATGCTGGGAAAACCGCACGGGTCTTCTGCCTGACCAGCAATCTAAACCGCCACTACCGCGTGGGCTGAACAATGACTGCAGATTTCTGCAGGGAAAACTGAAAGTTATTGGAATTTATCAATACCTGCACATTTTCCACAAAAACACTAATTTCATTCCTAATTAAAATAAATAAATAAATAAATAAAAATTCAAAACTCAGAATTACCAATGACTGGTTTCTAAGAAAACAAACCAACCAACCAAAAAAACTGCAGTAGTTCAAAAGGTTTCCATGAAAGTTCGATGAGAAATTAAATGCCATAATGTAAAACTGCATCACAAGAAGTTCCCGATAGGTACCTTTAGCAGCTCTGTTTCTGGCCTTGAAGTACACTTCTTTTGCTATTGCATCAATTTCGTGGTTGGTCACATCCAAAAGGATTTCTGTGAGCATTCTTCGAACTTTCATCACCTAAAAGTACAGATAGATTGCAAGCCAATTCATTTCTAAATGAATTCTCTAATACAATTTTATCCAGCTGATCTATTCCCCAGATTTTTATGGAGCAGAGTTGGATGGTTAATTGATAGTACTAACACTTCCCAAGCCTGTAACTTCCATATAAATGTAAGAAAACAGACTGACAATACACAAACTCATTCTCATTAGCTAACTTTATAAATATATTACAGTTTAAAAAAAATTTTTTTTTTAAAATTCAGAATGATGTATTTAAATAAGTAGACCCTTACAAGTTCTTGCTGTTTTTCCTCTTCAGTTTTGAAGTCCTGGGGTGAAGGGCTATGCTTGCGTAATACAGGGCTCTCAGCTTTGTTGCTTGGTGATCTGGAAGAGTTGCTTTCATCAGATTCCTAGAAGAAAAAAAATGTATTTCAAACAACTGTTTGTTTATGTACAGAATTCTGTCACTATCAAGAATTAGTATAATCCTTAACTGGGGTAAAAAACACCATAAGTTATGGAAAAAAAACTGCTTTAGCTTTGTATTCAGCTTTGTCAGAGCAATAAGACAAAAGAATTATCAGTACTATGCAACACCATCTCAAAAAATAAATACTAGTTTCCTTATTTGCATATTATTGTGAAGTCTGAAAAAAATGTGAAATGTTCCAGAACTTCTTCACGTTAATATCATCATCATCACAGGTATCAGTAAAAAAACACATGGCTGTTAAGTTTCATCCCTATTCCTGCAATGGTTTATTTGCTCCCCTCAACAACCCATCTACACATGATTATCTTACCCCTTTCATCAAACAGGGTTTGCAATCTTGTTAAGCACGTCTATTGTGAAATATTAGCTGTTTTATTTTCATTAACTTATGCCAGTTGTCAGGACTAACAGTTACTAACTCACACACACACAAAAGAATAGTGTCAATGGACATTTATGTCACAGAGAGTATATATATTATAATGATATAATATTATCAGTTACATTAAACTATGCATTTAGTATTTAAGTTCTAAACAGTAAAAATGTACAAAATGTAAATAAAGTCAGAAAACATCCAGTGAACTAAGTCTACTTACAAATCTGCTCCTGTTTATTACCAAAGGGATGAGAGTTTCTGGACCAGGCTTCATACCAGCCCGCTCTCTCAACACCTCTTGCTCCACTCGTTCTTTGGACTTTAGAGCTTCCAGTTTCTCTTGCTCTTTCCTTTCTTTCTCTAATTTTTTCTGTTTTTCTCTCTCCATTTTTTCCAAACCTTCACGAATCCATGCTGGCAAGTGTTTCCTTTTTGTGGCATCTGTGTTAAGAAAATAATATTTAAGGGGCCATTAAATACTTAAAACAAACCAACCCATCAGAGAGCAAAAACCAACATACTCTTTACCAGCCAAGGTAAAACAACTCCCTTTCATTGAGAAGTCTGCATTAATTTCTTTTGCTATCTTTCATCTAGCAAGCGGGAAAAGAATTCCAACATCCAAATTATCTGGGAGACACTGCTGTTTTTGATGCCTGTACTTGATTGAGCTATAAAACTTTGGTGGTTTCTATGTTGAGAATCCTACATTTTTAGACAAACTTAGAAACAGATACACACAAGCAGCCATAACTGAGAGTCACTAATAGAATCAGTCATCATGTATAAAACATTTCAATAAGAGAGATCTTGTGACAAGACTCCAAACCTTTCTCTCCAGGGTGTACAGACTTTCTAGCAGGTTAAAACAGTTTGCTCAGGAGCTATTTATTCTTAGCATAAAAAATTTAAGGAGTGCAATGGATCCTTCTTTGAGCAGCAGTGACATTTTTGAAAATTAAACAAAATTACTACTACTACTACTACTAAACTATTTTCTACATTGAATAACCTCAAGTGTAAAAGAGTTTCTTGTTTTCTGACTCATACCCCCATACACCGCCAGCTGCTCAACAAGCTCTAGTGTCCATGTATAATGTGGCAACAAGAACACGTATGAGGGTGAAAAAACAGCACCAATCTTTTGTAGATAATAGCCAAAATGTTGACAGAGCAGACACGTTAATGTTAGTAAAACTTTACAATAAGACCTAAACTTCTGTGGTCTTGTTTGGACATAAAAACTCCCCTCCACAACTGATGGATCTAGGACTGAAAAAGGGATTTCAAGAGTCGATTCTCTACACATTAATACAGTGCCATAAATTACACCAAATTTGTCAATTTTTAAGAATTCTCATTGGGAAATGTTGAAGCCTACTACTTTGAAAAACTTTCTAGAATAAGTGAATACAGCTTCTTTTTAAACTAAGGCAGAAAATATTTATATTCGTAAGGAAAACTGCTGCAAAAGATACTTTTAAAAATACAGATACAATCTCCATTAAACCTTTCCAAACTAATTGAAAAAAAAAAATTAGAACAGAAAAAATGGCAAGAAAGTACTTATTTTCATTTGGTTTTGCTTATACTAATTCTGTGAAAGGGTGGGGGGTCTTCTTGATTATTTTAATGTTATCTTAAAAACAGTAAAAAAGGGGTAACGGTTTGAGTCATGCTGTAAATTCGATTTGTGTTTATAATTTCAAATTCATGCCCACCTATTCCAGAGTCATCCATAGTAGCAGCTGAAATGGGTGGTTTGGGTGGTGATCTATACCGGTTTCCTCTACCCGATCTATAGCTTCTGTTCTGGATTGAAGGGTCTTGTTGTCTCCAGTATTGGAAGTTCCCCTGACCTTCAGCTCCCTGCATAAAAATAACACCAAAAAATCAGAATTAAGCATTATGTCTAACTGCTATGAAACATTTGTTACTCTGTGTCCATGTTTAGCTGCTTGGTGGGGAAAAGCCAACCTGTCAGTAGATCACTTAAATTATACTGATAAAAGCGCTATGGCAGATAAATCTAACCAGTTAATCAATCATTGTTTGAAAAAGTTATATTTAATAGAAAATAAAACGGTTAAGTAAGGAACACAATACTAAACTTGGAATACATATCACACTTGTGCTCATCCAGGCTGAGGTGCTATACTTCTAGAAACAGATAGGAGAGAATAATACACGTTCAGTTTTGAATGTTCAGTGGGAAACCTGGTTCATTATAAGGCTGCCTATTATAACAAGAGTCATTATTTTTTGCTGGTACTATACAATAAATTAGTCTTACAGTAGATAGCTACATTAACATAGATGCAAGCCATAGCAACAAGAAAATTCTTTTAAACATTCTGCCAAAAATGTTTATCGTAATAAGAATATATAGAGAATGGCTGATAGACACATTACATCCAGTTTCTTTTTGAAAGTGAAACAAACTTAAAGATTGCAGCTATGTAATGCATGCTTTCTTTTTAAAATCTGATATTAAACAAATGTATTTTATGCTTTCATGACCTTTCAAATGAACAATAAGAGAAATTTTCAAATCACACCTGTTGGTATCTATATCGATCATTCCCGTGGTTATAATCAAAGCTCTGTTGATAGTTGCTGTTGCCGTGGCTGTACTCAAAAGACTGACCTTCCTGATGAAGCAAAATTTATTAAAGATAATAGTATACAGGCAATATAGCAAAAAATAAAGAAAAGTGCATTACATAAATTTTCAGATCACAAATTCTTTAAAAAAAAAACACCTTTAACAAGCATAAATCCTTTTTTGTTGTATTTATTAGTTTTTTTTACATAAGGTTTCTGTAAATAAATATTAAAAGTTTTAAAATTAAAATCCAATTAACAGAAAAGCCATACTGCAGTAGTAGCCCTTATTTGTAATATAAGCTCATATCCAAGTCATTAATTGTAAATATGTCTGCCTGTGTTTACATGTAGGCCTGGTTTGTTGGTTTTTTTTTGCTTTTGTATATACTGGTCAGAGAAATTAAAACTTGTCTTAAAAAATATTCAATAACCTTATAAAATTGCAATCCCCTCCCAAAAAGAGAATGTAGGTGATCTGATGCTGTAAACTTTTACTGACAACACTATATAAAGCTATCAGCTGTCATCTTAATCTAAAAATAAAAAAACTTATGAAATTCTTGCATTAGAAAACTGTAAGTTGTATACAATGTTTTAACAACTTAAAATTAAATAAAGCGAATTTATTTACTGCCCAGAGAAATAGCTGGCAACCAAATCAAAAGATATCAGCTTTTGTTATGTATTTCCAAATTTGTGCCTTCTGAAAGGATAAAAATACTTTCAAACATGAGAATGGTTTTTGTTTCTTCACAGGTAAATATCACCTTCATTCCTTTGGAATTGTGTTTATTGACTTTACTGAATACATTTTAAAACTGGTTGCTTCAGCAAATTTTTGGGCCCAATTATCAAGTGATAACCTTACTCAGTGGTAGTAATCTTCACCAGGGACCAAGATACCAGCCAAAGAAAAATTGAGTTTCTTGTTTGTACTAAGTTATTTTGACTAAATGAATTATCTTAAAGATACAACAGTTCAGCTAAACTTTCAAGGTTGTTTTATATATATAAAATTAGAGTTATCAGATATATTTGACTGTTGTTGGCTCCATGAAACATGAACAAAAAACCTACAGTACCTTGTGATTATGCTCCATAGACCCCCAGCTGGGGCTTGAATGTGGCACACTCCAGCCTGCCATTCCCCAGTTCCAGTCTTCCTGTACAGGCTGCTGATCCTGCTCTCCTGAGTGACTGTTGAAGGCTATTTAATAAAATATTCTTCTTTTCTTACAAATGACATACATTAACCACTATACTAAAATTTAGTAGTAAAAAGCTAGTATCATAAACTGAAATTCAAACAATAAAATACAATAAAAGTATATTTAAAAACACAGACACAACTATGGTATGATTGATACTATAAATCAAAATTTAACATAAAATTAGTTACAAGACTGCAGAAATTTTGTTTAAATGCAATGTAAATGTGTATTTTTTCTGAAATTAAAATTATTTTCAAATTGATATCATGTTCTTTAGTTAGGTATGAGTAAAAACTTCAGCCATGATGACTGACCAGACTAATTTTCAACCAAGTTATTAATGTGCAATCACAATTTTGTCTTTCAAGTGTAAATTCATAACAAAAAAAAAAAAAGTTTACAACTACAAGGTACTAATTTTTTTTAGATTTTTTCTACACAGCCAGATATACAGGCACAACTGTATACTCTGTGTTCAAAATTATTTGATTTATGAGAAAATTAAAGATTTTTTATTTTTTGTAAAAGTTTTAGAGTCATAAACTGTTTTTAAAATTTTCAACAGCAGCAATACAACAGCTGTTGTTTGTAACCTAATATTTCAAAATGTTTAAACTTGTAGAACTACAGATGTTTCAGCTGGGGTTAAAATTTTCCTACCTTTTCCACAGCAACTGTGAGAAAAATCGTGTCAAATATGTGGAAAGAAAATCATCATGACCTAACCTTTCAATAATCTGTCTTCACTTTGATGGATAGACAAGCAGTTTCAGTTAGAAATACAATCCATAAAAATTTAGCTTAAATTTCTTAATAATTCATATTTTCGTTTGAAAACTTCCTCTTCTAACATATTTATTTTAATTGTGATTTACAGCCATATGTTGCTTAGCTAAAACCCTGAGCTTGTCTGTGTCTGTCTGTCTGTTGTGGGTTAACAAGCTTCTGCTCTCAACAAGAGATTTAAATTTTAAAAAAATATCTTGTTTAATCTTAAATTTTTAAATATTTATTTTTAAATTCCAAGTTACATACTTTGTAAATGGTGACTAAACAAATAGCATGACCAAAAAGATATTTTAAAAGAAAATTTCTCAAATGCAACCATTAATCAATACTTATTTATATCTGCATTTGACTCAATGTTTTAGTTTATAAAAATGTAGATGACTAAAACTTTTAAAATCAATTTCAGAATATATTTATGTAAATTAAATGCACATTTTGTGTGTATATATATAACATACAACAACGAAAGAAACCAAATACAGATAGATATACATATATTGCTTCTGATGAAAATTTCAATGCATCAAAACTAAAACTATTTCAAAGTTTAATTTACCTCAAGAGACCACGGAACATTTGTATTTAAAAAAAATTAAAATACTAAGGAGATTAAACTGAAATGGTTGCTTTTTTAAAATAGTATTTTCTAGTTACATACCGACATCCATGCCATTCTTCAGTTTCTCCAGACGGAAAAAAGCTTAGCAATTTTATTAATTAATTTCCTAAGACTGTCGATAGAAATGTTGAAGTTGCTTGCTGCAATGTATTCCTTTATTTGTGCACCAAGGAGGCTTAGAGAAATAGTAGTTCCAAAATTTTTTAAAGACTTCATTTTTAAATCATAAACTGTCTCTTTACCGATAAAAATTAACTGGGTAGTTTTTAATCAGTGAAAATTGCTGTCATAAAATTTTTTGAGAATTTTTCGATGTAAAAAAACAAACTATGACATGAAATCAGTCTTCAAACCTTTTGTTATTGTTTTTTTTTAGTAAACCTTTACAACTGCTTCCTAAGATTTGTGTGTGAAGTGTATTCAAACATCTTAAAGAGAAGTCGTGATATCAAATACAGAAAATCAGAATGGTCATCAGAAAAAAACAACAACTATCTCCTAAGAAGGATGATACGTACATGCTGCTACACCCATCAAGACAAGCTAAATAAATCATAAGTCGTCAAAAAAATATATACCCGCATTATGATTTTCATTCTCACCGTCTGATATTTCCATCTCATTTTGGTTCTCTCCCTGGACATGTGGCGGCGGCGGTGGCGGTGGCGGCGGCGGTGGCGGCGGCTCAGTATGCATTGATGTAACAGACTCTTCACGTGCTTGGGGAACTGTCATGGGCTGTGGAGGCAGCTGGTCATCAGGTCCAGTCATTGCTTCTCTCTGGGCAATCCATTGTTTTGCCAGTTCAGCCCAATCAACTGCAAAAAAAGCATTTTTCAATTTAATGAAAAAATACTCTTCTTTTCCCTTCTTCGACAAAGAGCAATCTTTCAAGAAAAACCAATTTCTGTAAGGTATTACAAATGAGCCCATATTTCTGTGTTGTCTGTTTTTTTTTTAATACACGTCATTCTGTTTCTTGTACTGAAAAAAATATTCTACTGCAAATAACAAAACATATACAGGACAAGTGAGTACCAAACAATGACCAATAAAGTTTTAAATCACTACTTGTGCATGATGCAGGATATCTGCTGAAGTGAGCACTCTGGATAATATTTAAACTTATTAAGTAAATAATTAATAAACACAAGTCATAAAGTGTTTTTTAAAATCATTAACAACATTTCCACATGGGCTCAGCCATTTTAATAGTCCCAATAATCCAAAGGTAGAAATTAATCTTTAAAATGCTAATGGAATTTCAAATCTAGTAGTAAGTTAATATTTTGCTTTAGCACCCATGCACAATGTATTTACTAGTAATAACATAAAAATGCACTCATTCAAAATTGATGACTGGGAAATTCAAGTGTCTTTGGAGATTTACTCAAAAGACTTGGACAAACTCCTGATACTTGTCCAAAGCCTGGATGACAATTGTCATTTTTATTGAGTGGCTCCAGCAATGAGATAAGCAGCTACATCTACAGAATCAATACAACTATCTGATGTTGGACAATTCTTCAGCCTGCTCAAGCTTGTAAACCTAACGAACACCACCCTTTGTTTCCCTCCAAACACTACTGCGATGATCCAGCCCTTTGATCAGGGTGTGACCAAAAACAAAGTCACTACTTAATACCAGGATCAATGCTGCACTTGATGCAGACACAAACAGCAATATCAAAAGCATGACAATATGAAACCCTTAGACAACTGCCATCTGCTCAAGGATCCTGACCCATGATGCTGAGAAAACTTGTTAATGCAATTGGAGTTGTTCCTCTTTCACCAAACATGCTTACTGCTAAATTTGAGCAGCAAGACTTGGCTAATGATGAACTAGCAACCTGTAACTAGATGAAGAGTTGATCCAGAAAATAAAGCAGCTCCATTCTAATAATACACCTGGTAAAGCTGAGGAATAGAATGATGATGATGAATCCCTTCCACCTCCCAATACTTCTACCAAATTCCGAGCAATGCACACTATGCATTCATATGCATAACAAGAGGCCTTTCACCAAACTGTTCATGACAAACTCAGGAACATTGAAAAGCACAGGCACATCAAGATAATGAATAACTTCAAAGCAGCAGAGCATCCGTTACAAGCCAGTATTATTTAATTATTGATTTACTCTTATTGTTGTATCTGTCAAAGGCCAATAAAAGTCAATTATATTATTGTTTGTCAGCTCTTGCATTGTCACTTTTGTTAATGGAGACTGCTGGTTATTGTCAACTGAGCTCTGGAAATCGAAGAATTGGTGATGAGCTTCTACTGTATTGCATAAATTACAAAACGCAGTAAAAACGATTCCACATGAAACATTAATTTTCAAGAACATTTCTACTAACATTAAGTAGAAAATTCTGAAATTATAGAGTAAATCATATTAAGAATTGTTTATTGTAGATTTAAAATTTATATTTTTTTTATTACTACTGTTAAAATCCAAATAGAGCATCAAGTTCACAGAGCAACTTAAAAGACCACGTCAATTATAAGTTTAAATTTTATCATAGTATTTAAACACCAATTACAAACAGAGTTAAAAAATAACTAAAAATAGGTTATAGTTTAGTACAGAAAATTTTTTTAAAAATCAGTAACATTAATTTGTAATAAATCTAATACATACTTTGTTCAGCTGGTACATTTTGGTATGCAGATTGCTGCAATGGCCATGATCCCCAAGGATTAGCCCACATTTTTGCAACAAACCAAAAATCTGAAATATAATTTTTTACAAATTTTTAGAATATAAAACAACAGCACATGGATTAATTCAGAAACAAACAACAACAACATGCATAATCAGAAGTTTGTTTTTGTTGTTTTTAATCATATACAAAGCACTCTTGAGTTCTGCATGTTTCCAAACAAGTGAAAAATACAGAATAGGAACAGATTCCTTTAGAGCTACTACTGGAGATTGAAAATAGCTTCGAATACAAGTTATACCAAACCCTCAAACCTCCATTTTTCTAGATCCTCTAATTCCTATTACTGTAGTAAGATATCAGAATTCTGTAGCTAACTCAAAGTAGATAAATAAATGGTTTTTTTTTTAGACAATTTTCTATTTTCTATACTCACATAGTAAAGTTTCCAATCTGAATTTTTAATTAGAAACTTTTTATCATTTTTTTTTTTCATTTTCAGATTGTAAATTTTATTCTCATCCTCAGAACCAGATCCCAAATGCAGTGAAGAAATATCAGGTTAGCAAACAAAGTATTCATGTTCTTCGCCACAACTGGAAACTCCCACCACCACCACCACCAAAGTACCAGAAAATCTTATTTCTGAGAGTTTATAACCATCAGCAAAAGTTCATAACTGAAGCTCGCTGATGTTAGTTGGTCTTCTTCGCTCTCTTTCTCCCCGACAGTTAAACTACTCCATCAGTCCACAGTTCACCAGTGTCGGTGTTTTGACTGCAAGGTGCCGGAAAGTGGGTTTGTCTAACACACCGAGCCCCGACTTCAAACGTCTTCAACCAAGTGTTTTTTTTATTTATTTATTTAAAAACCTGTCACAGAAAAGTGCGGGCACAGATTCTTAAAACCGCTGGTGACACGTCAGGGAGGCTCCATCCTTTATTGAAGACAAAAACCAACCATAATCAAAACTGGGCGCACACATTAGAGGAAAACACCATAACTGACTGATCTAACAATCGTAATTGGATCTTCTTTTTTTGATAACAAAACAAAGAAAACGAACGTGTAACTAACTAATGTAGTGTAGTGTAGTGTAGTGTGGTGTGGTGTGTGTGTGTGTGCAAACCTACCTCCCTCCCTCCCTCCATCCCTACCTGACCCATCCTCAAACGATATTTTAAGTGAACCAAGAGCTTGAGTTAGCTTCCTGTCTGGAAATAAAGGTTCAACAGGTGATAATGACCAACACAGGTGCGACAGACACCCGATGGATGGCCGTTGATCCCCCCTCCCCCCCCCGTCCTTGATGATGCTAAGTTATTCCCCTTCATCATCATCATCATTATTATTATTACTATCATTACTATTACTACTAGCACTACTCCGACCTCGGTCCAAAATCTGCCGCAGATCGATTTGCCCGGCTCAGCACCACCACCACCACCACCACCAGCACCAGCTCGGCTCGGCTCGGCTCAGCAGCAGCAGCAGCAGCTCGGCTGGAGCTAACAACGGATGCACCGCCAGGACGGACATTTACAGAGACCAATCGATGATTCAACCAAATCGCTTACCAGCTAATCACGGGCCTTTCCAACAGCGGGCTGCTGATACGCAGAAAGAAAATTCACCCTGACACCACTGGCGGCGGTAACGACAAGCTTGTGCAAACGGCTCCGAACCATAAAGGTTGCATTCGCAATCATCGGAGGGTCGGCCGTCAACTACACAAGATGTCGGACACTAGCGCCATTCTGCCGAATGATGTCAGTCGCAATCCCGACATGCCGCAGTGGCTTCCGCCTGCCGTGTCTGAATACCCAGCAACGCCCGGCGTCTTCCGCCCGTTCGTGTGCCTCTCCGGATGAGTCCTGCCGGGTTCGGGATGATTTCCCTCGGCTTCTGTTCCGCCTGCAATCGGGTGCTGTTATCCAGGTCGTACAGGACCGTCAGATACATCCGCCCGTCTTGGGTAAAAGCCGCCCGAGATGCCAGGACACTCTGCTCAACAAAACCGAGAACCCTAACCCTAACCCAGACCCCCTTCCTCTCCCCGGATGCTGCCGCCCCTGCCCCACTCCGAGCCCCTTCAAGCCTGGCGACGGAGGACCGTCTCCAGGTTCCACCTCGGCACGGTCTGGTTCCTCACAGGTACCTGAGATCGATGTCTGTCACGAGCCTGGCAGGTGCTCGGTGGCTAACCACTCACTTGGAACAGGGTCCCTACTTTCTCGCCCCATTAGTACTAAAAACACTGTAACGTAGTACAGCAGATCTAAAACTAAGTATAATATATATATATGGTACTGCGGGTTTTCAAAATCCCTAAGATCTAATTTTCATCTGGTTCTAATGTACTAACACGAAGAAAAGAGTGCTGGATATTTCGTGACACTAACAGGAAATTATGCCAGTATCTAAAATAAATACAGTTCGTTTTCACAGTATTCCCCAAGTGTGGTCCGTGTATAGGCCTTAATTTTCTGGAGTTTCAGTTCGCTGCGCATCAAGCTGGGAAGGTTTCAGTTAATCCAATTTATCATGCTTTAGTAATAAACCGGCGACCTTTTGATAACTGCGGTAATGCTGTATACGGAAGTGACAGCTTCTCAGATTTCCTGGAGACATGGTGAGAGATTCCATCAGATAGACTTGAGACACCCTGCATACAGCTCACGATAAAATTTCTTGACGAAAACTTTTTAATTAATTTTTTTGGCAACATTATTCATTTATTTATTTATTTATTTTGTAAATTTTTGTTCAGGATTCAAAGTAGCAGTTTCTTTTACCAGGTTCTGTTTTAAAAAATTAAAGTTTTAACTGCGTATTTGACTTCCTTATTTTCAAACCAAACAATTGAATGACAATTTAGCTTTAGTACTCTGTTAATAAAAACTGGCAGTTGTATGCAAACTTTTGTTTTATATATGTATAGAGGAGACCCTGGTTAGCTACAATTTCAATAATTCTTTGATTAAACACTGGCTATAATCAACATTGTGTCAAAGCATATGATTTAAATTATAGCTCATTTATTTGTGTAATTAGGAATTGCTGGTGAAGTCCTTACGTATGTCTATAGTTAGTGACTAAGATCATTCTTAACAGTTTAAAAATGAGGTATGTCCTTAAGTTATATCTTCAAATATTCTTTTAAAATATTTTTCTGGGTAATTATTTTGATTTATTTTCTCTTAAGTTTTCATCTTTGATATTTATTGTGGCTGTTTTAGTTTTGATGTTTGTTTATTCATGTGTTCATTCAAAATTGGATTTTGTTCATAAAAATATGTTTTTGAACCAAGTTTTTTTTTAAATTATAAATTAAAAATTGAAAAAAATGATTGGACAAACAATTTATAGGTATTTTGGGGAATGTATTTAATTTAATTATTTATTTACTCTTAGATGGCTGTGTTCTTCAACTCACTGCAAACCTGAAAGACCACGTGTTCAGTCAACTATTGATGAGGAGGAAATCAGAAGATTCTCAGCTCTTGCACAACTATGGTGGGATGAAAGTGGAGAATTTGAGGCTCTTCATTCCATGAATAGAATCAGAGTACCGCTGATCAGAGATGCTTTTTCTAAATCAAGCAGAGAAAGAGGTACCAAACCACTGGCAGGACTAAAAATTCTTGATGTTGGATGTGGAGGAGGAATTCTGGCAGAGGTACCTTCTTTTCTGCCACTTTTAAAGATAATTCATCTTTTAAATTTGTTGTTTCTTTTATCTCTCTCATTGCATTCATCTCTTATCTCATTTCATTTCTTTCTTTTAAACTTCTTATCTCTTGTTTCACCATTCTTTTCTCTCTCTCTCTCTCTCTCTCTCTCTCACATCATTTGTCATTTATTTATGGACAATTTATTTTTTATTGATAGGAAAATATATAATTTTTTTTTGGTTCACTATTCTGTAGAAACAACTCTGATGAGAGAATATGGTGCTACATTTATCTGCTAGAAAGCATTGAGTTACACCATTAGCCCCAATGTTGCTAACTTTGGCAGGTATTCTATTTTAATTTGCAGTTTTAAAAAATGACTAGCTGATGTGAGTAATTGTTAAGAAGATACTAGTACTGAGAAACAAGAATTTATCCCTCTTTTTAATGCATAGCAGGAAACTTGAAATGTTCTATAACACCATTTACCCCTCAAACACACACATACGAAAGGAAAACTTGTTGATTATAACTGTTGAGCTGATGTGACCAAACTGTCAAAAAAAAAAAACTATTCGCATCTTCTGGAATTTAAACCTTTTCTGATTTTTGTTCATTTTATTTCCTGCATCCTGTGTCATGAAATGATGCCATATGGCATCAATTTCTTTGTTTCTTCACAATATCTTCAAACACCACTGAAAAATATAAATAATGAAGATGTAGAACACCATATAGAGTTAGGCAACAATAAAGGCCTGCACAAAACCACCTTTACATTTTAAACAGTAGGGTAGGTTAATTTAAAAGGACACAGTGTATTGAAGATTAGCTTCTCACTAAGAGTTACAATTAATTTTTAATAATTTAAATAGAATTCATCAGAACATGCGAAATGCATATTTTCCTTTGCTAAGTTGTTTTTTAAAGGTTAGATGTGAGTTTTTAACAATTTATTTTAACTCTTGATTGTTTGATTATAGCCACTAGCTCGTCTGGGAGCAGATGTAGTAGGTGTGGATGCATCAGAGGATAATATCAGTATTGCTCAAACTCACCTCAAACATGAGCAGAACATTGCCCCAAATATCAAATATATTGTTTGTACTGTTGAAGATATGGTAGCAACAGACGAGGGAAAATTTGATGCAGTTGTTGCTTCAGAAGTTTTGGAGCATGTGGCTGACCTCGAGATGTTTGTCCGTATTTGCTGTAAGCTTGTCAAGGTAAGTCTTCTCAAAGGAACCACTGATGGAGGATGAGAAGGGATGGTGAGCAGGAGAGTTCCTTGACAATTTACCAAGTTTTTAGTTTTGGAAGAAATTACAACAAATCTTGGAATAAGGGAAATTAGGTATATGTTATGGATGGGAGGGATGATTTGAAAAACAAGTGGCAACAGCATTCAGAGATTCCTATTTTATAATGGGAAAGATCACTACAGTAGATCTGAAGTGAGTGACTGTGTTTAAAGTAAAGGTCTTTTGAGAGAGAGAGAGAGCTTTAGTGCAATAAGGAAAAAAGGGAAGCACAATAGATTATAAAATAAGGAGGACTGGGAATCTGCTGCTAGCGATTGCTAGTTCCCAGAACAGAGAGAGAAAATCGTATTGTTTGAAGATATATAGCAGATCGTAGAATGTAAAACAGAAAAACGGAAGAGTACTTTAAGATTAAATGAGATACTTTCATATATCAGTGAAGAGACATAGTAGCTCTTTAGGTGTGATGTTTATATTTGTCTTTTGTTACCCATCACTGATATGACGCTGTTCACACACAAGGCAAATGTGAATATTTTAAAACAGTTTTGAAATTAAAAAAAACATATATTTTTAAACACTATTTGGTGTGTGTATATCAGCTCTACTTGCAGAGTTTTGATATCTCAGTGTCTCTTAATCATGAACTGTTAACTAAGATTGACTTTTTTTATAGCTTTTGGTGTCAAAAAAATCTTATTGCTATAGCTTGACTGATATCCAAAACATTGCAGTCTTGCCATGTTCTATATGTCTAAGTGTGAGAAAGAAAAAATGGCATTTGATGGAATCTGGAATGAGTAAAATTTATTTCCTTATCAGGAGAAAAACTTTGCTACCCCTCTCTCTCTCTTTCTCTCTCTCTACCGTTCTTTCTAACTTCTCTCTCTTGCAGCCTGGTGGGTCAATATTTTTCACAACTATCAACAAAACCTTTTGGTCTTACTCCCTGGGTATAATTGCAGCTGAAAGGCTTTTCAATTTGCTACCCTCAGGGACACATGACTGGAATAAGTTTGTGTCGCCTGTGGATCTTCAGTATCTGTTGGATCAGAGTGAGTACTTGAAAAGTTAATTTTTTAAAAAATTTGATTTCAGGAGAAGTAGCAAATTTTGTTTATTCCAAGCATCTGATTTAAAATGGCCTTTTTGGTGAGCCTCAATTAACTTTATGTGGTACATGGATAGAAAGAACTTAGATATCATATTGCATGGAGTGCTGTCATTATATCAGCAATTCTTCACTGTTCTGCCAGGGGATCAGTTTGGGTCTGGTGTTGTTTATGATTTTTATCAACAATATGGACAGTGTCGTAAATGATAATATTGAAAGGTTCACAATGAACTGAAATTTCCACAATGGTCAGTACCAAAAAGTATGAGAGATAATTTTGAATTATTTATTAGATTGGTCAGTTAAGTGGAAAAGAATTTAATGGTAAAAAATGTTAAATTATTCAAATTGGAAAAACAAAATTGTAAGTATTATTTACAGGGGTGACATAAAATTAGAAACTAGTTTTAGAAAAGAATCTTGCGATAATTATTAACAAATGTAAAGAGCGGTGCATTTCAGCCGCTAAGTAAATAGAGTAATAAATGTCAGACATGAAAGTGAAGATGTTTTACTTTTATTGTATAACTACTTGGTTCATTCAATCCTGAGTATGCTGTGCAGACTTGGAGCCCTTATTTGAGAAAGGATACAGATCTGTTAGAGAAAGTTCAGCATATGTGTACTCAGGTTTTAAATTTTGGAATATACTGAATGACTAGAGGTATTAGATAGAGCTGTCAAGTTTACCTTCTATATTTAAGAAGAGACCCGATAGAATTTTAAAAAATGCTTAAGGGTTTTAAGTGTCGACATGGACAAAACATTTTCAGCTGTGTATAGTTACTTTACACTAGGGCTCATAAATCAGAATTAGCTAATATTCCAGCCTAGTGAGAAAAACCCTTTTTGTATGCCTTTTGCTACAGGATGCAGCATTCTGTTTACTGTTTCTTTTTACAGATGGTTTTACCACTCGCATCCTTCATGGACTCTGGTACAACCCGCTGACTAAAAGCTGGTCCTGGACCCACAGAACTGACATCAATTATGCTCTGCAAGCTATGAAGGGAACTAGTGCCACCTAGTGACTGAAAACACTCAGGCTGCACTCAAAATTCTTTATTTATCCTTGACAGTAACTGAACATTCATCAACAGTGTAAAATTGCTTTTTCTCTTAAAAACAGTAATAAATTCAGAAAATTATGTGAATTTGAAAAAAAAAATGTTTTTTTCTTTCTTTAATTTAATTAATTATAACTATTATCATAGGCAGCAGAAGTAGGTGAGCAAATCTATTCAATTGCTTATCCTCTGATAGGACAGCATTAGCATACATTTGAGGATGTTGCAAGCATGCACAGTCCAGCCATGAGATAGACCCCCTGCTGAAACATGCCAAACCATCAATAATTACATAACAAGATGTGCCAGGTTGTCAACAGCAACAGGTGTGGAATAAGAGAGTCACCTTGACTGAACTTTTATGTTTGCTTCCACATCTACAAATGTGGCTAGATGGTGTTCTTAGGACTAGACAAAGCACACCAAAAAATGCTAGTAGGTACTGGTGGAGTAGCGTTCTGAAAACTCCAGTTCGTCGTGGCCAAATGACGAAAACTACCTTGTCAAAGCAGTGTGGAAAACAGAAAGTATGGAGCTGCTATAAACGCTGCTCAGCTTGCTTGCGTGTACGATGTGTGCACTTCATTGTGTTGTGTAACAAAGCTTTACCTGCCAAAACATTATGATCTAAAGCAGAAACAGAAATATATTTGGCTCTGGAAAATGTTATTTTTTAGAGAAATAAATTGGACATTTCCATTGCATGGCAGTGAAGGTAATGTATGCTTTGGGAAAAAAATCCTTTTGATGTATTTATTGTCTGAGCAGGATTTTATGTCAGGCAAATCAGTTCATATCTAGTAATTAAATACATGTATGTGATATATCATGTACAACATTCCATTAATTTGTCTGCATTAAGAAAGTTCAAGACCTGAATTGAGCAATAACTTTGAGGTCTGTGAAGAATGTATGACTTTTGTGGCTTTAGAAATAATATAGTACTATCAGGAATCAGTAGACAGTTTTAGTAAATGTGCATTCTGCCTTTTTTCTTCAATATTATAGATAAAGGATTCTAATCTGCTGGCCATTTAATAGGACCTATGTACCCTTTCAAACTTGGATCTGAGCTGTAAATGCAAATTAGCTTGACCGCATGATGTAACAGGTGATCTCTGCAGCACTATATATGACTTGGACAAGCACATCTTCAGTCAATCTAATGGAAATTGGGGAGGGCCGAGACATTGGAGCATTCAAAAGAGGCGTGATGGGTGCACATCTAGCAGGTGCCACAGTGGCAAGACAGTTTTGTTGGTAGGCTGGTCCAAGACATCAGCCATTATTCAAGAAGATGAAGAAAATGTTTACTGCAAGGAGGAATTGTGGCTGCAAACATAGCGACAGAAAGAGGAGAAAGGAGGTTAGTCCGGGGGGGTCATGCAATACACCACCTGATTGAGATATTCACTGCAGGACAATCTACACATCTCCAGCTGTACTTCACGAAAATCATTGCAACAAATAGACTATGGCAGGAGGAAACCACTGATCGCAGTTACCAGTATGAAAAGACACCTTGCATTGTGTGAGGAGTACAGACAGACTAAAGAGGACTGGCAAAAAAGTGATGTTCCTTGATGAGTTGTGCTTCAGCCTCCTTTGTAAAAATGGGAAAAGTGATTTGTTGAAAGCCACATAAATCATTCAACTTCTCTTGTGTGGTCCAAACAGTCCAGACCTCTAATGATGGAGACATGGCTTGGAACATGTTTTTATAGCATGCCATAGGACCCTGGTCCCTTTAGAAGGAAGAATGAATGCCAAACTTTACTTCAATCATTTCAGATCAGCTGCTTCCAACAATGCTTTATGTGTAACCTGATAGGGTTGGCTATTTCCAAGATGACAGTACTCTCATCTACTGCTTTCTCATTGTGTGTTCATGGTTTGGGAAACATGACAGAGGTTTCAAGCATCTCCCATGGCTGGTGCAATCCCTGGATCTACCAACTAATCTGTGGATGATCTTGAAAGATACATTCATCATTATGATCCTCTGCCTACCTTGCTCCATACTTTGCTTACAATATTATTGAATAAATGGGGAAATATCCATCAGGACACCTTCCAGCACCTTGTGGATTTTATGCCACATCATGTCAGAGCTATCATTCAGGTAGAAGATGGCCCAACTTGTTATTAGGTGTTAGCCCTAATAAAATGGTTAGCTGGTGAAATATACTAGGTGATGATATAATAAAAAGAAAACACTGGATGAGAAGTCATCTTATACTTAATCTATCATGACTGCAAAAAAGAACCAAAAGTCAATTTTTATGTGTTATTTGCATAATATTAAATATGAGAGTAAATTTCATGTGAATCCTAATGTTAAGTTAGCCTTTTGAGTGTTCATATCAGCCATTAATGATGAAGTAAAGGTTAGGGTTTATACACCAGTGTGTGTATAAATGTTACTAGTTATCTGTTAAGTAGATTTTACTGCACTATAAACTGACGGACTGCTATAAAGTGAAGCAGAGTAACTTTTGAAACTAGCAGCAAGTTTTATAGCTCTGTGGTTAACACACTAATTAGTACACAGATAAAACAGTGTTATTGACTGGGCAGGACCACTGTCTGCTTGAAGGTTGCTTTAGTTTAGCATGGAATGATTTCAGAAGATACCACAAGATATTGGCCCTATGTTAAATCATTAGTTCATGAGTGCCACTGTAGATCCAGAGAAGAGCTGTAGACAAATCATCATAGGATCCAGATTAGGTAAGTCAGTTGGCTGGACAAAATATTAAAGATGAACTGTGCATATTAGGAATTTCAGTGAATAACTGAGATATTTTCCCTGAGCACCTTATCCCCCCATCTGTGTATTTTAGTGCAAAGTGGCCTACAATCATACCTAAGTATTTATGTATCATCATCCAACTTTGCAATGAAACGAACAGCCTGTGGCCATGCTAGATTGTGGCATGTGGTAGGTGCATACATAGCCCCATGTTCACCACACCCAGATATTTTATTTTTCTTTCTTAAATAGGGTGAGATACAAATCATTGCACCAGTCAGCTTTTTTTCCTTGGTTGAGTCTTATATGCTAACTTTCCTGATCAGGTAACTATTGATACAATGGAAAACTCTAAAGCTGTAGATGGATGCTTTAACTTGCTAAACCATTCCCACACACATTTGCTCTTATTAGTTAATCATTTTTCTATGCAACTGTAACGTAATTTTAATAAAGCTGTACCTCCCTGCCATGGTTTCGTCTTGCTCTTCTTTACTAGCCAGCCGTGTAGATTTTCTTTGGGATCTCTGGCTTCATCCCACAACAAAAAACGAAGGGTTCCAGAAGGGATTTCTTAAAGTAGGCATGCAGCTAGCCTCAAGACTCAAGGTTTTTCCTCTGGTAGATTCCAACATTGTTGCAGGTTCAAAGAAGGCGATGTCCTTGTTGAAGTTACCAACAAGTGCGGAGACTTTGGCTGCTGGGACCAGACACTCGAGAAAGGGCCTAGTTGAGCTGCTTTGAGAAGCTTGGTTGGTAAAGAATAAACCATTCTAATGAGGAGCCATTACCTGTACTTTACTTTATCTTCAATGATTGCCAGAGAGAACCAAAAGACATCTTTACATGTTATCTACATGACTTTAAAAATGAAAGCTAGTAAATTTGATGTAAATGCTAGTAGGCAAATATTCTTTATATCAGTTATTGAAGATTACTTTCAATTCAGCATAACCTGAACCCCCTGCAATCCCAACAATGCTGTGAAGACCACTTTTCCATCTCACCTCCCTGAAATTATATGAATTAAAATTGCTTGTAAAATTTTGTTCTTGTTATATTAAAGAAGCCATGTATGCAATTTGAATCTGGTTGTGTCTGCCAGTAATGTATAAAATCTTCCCACAAATACTCATGATTAAGTTCTGATCATTGTCAAATGCTTCTGAACATTTAATTTTCAGGACCCAGAAATAAATCACATTTTATAAACTATCCAAAACCAAGTACAACACTAAAAGAATTAACCTTGGCTCTGCTCTCTAAGATATTGGCAGACATTTCAGGGCTATTGTGAGTTTTTTTTGTTGTATTATAGGAGGTTTTCTGAATTATTGGCAGAGAGACGCCCAGATTCAGACTGCAGAGTTGTTTTAAATAAGGAAATAGAATTTGTCCATAGAGGTATTAACTGCAAACTCTAATGTGAAACCCTAAGATAATCAATAGTGCCCAGAAATTCTGATAACAAAAGATAAAAACCTAATTAACCACTAATCAAGCAGAATAACAAAAAGATGGGGAGATAATATGTAAATAAGCATCCATCTTGTAGTTCCAGGGCTATTTCTTCCCTAGAAGTTATGTCATTATCATTGATATCATTTTGTGGAGTATCTTACATTATGTGTATGTGAATGGAGAGTAATAAATGGTTATCCACTGTTACAATTTTTATCTCTCAGGGGAATTTAGCTAACCAAGTTACAGCATTGACATGTCTTACTGTTAGGCGATACAGGAATTAGTTTATTCTATTGCAGTTTGCAAACCATTACTGGTAAAATTCATGTTTATATCACAGAAAAATTGTAAATGGCATCCAAGGTATAACAAAAACAAGTTTATAATCTGCCAATATTTCAGCCACTGATTTTTTATTTATTTTATTTTTTAAAATATAGTACATCATTTTTGTATTTTATTAAAAAAAAAGATTTCCATTGATCATCATGTCTTTTGTAGTCTGTCCAGGCTTAGGGACACTTTTGCAGTTTCCAAGGTTCGTGAGAGGTGATGGGAGAC
This sequence comes from Nautilus pompilius, assembly GCA_018389105.1. Taxonomy (NCBI): domain Eukaryota; kingdom Metazoa; phylum Mollusca; class Cephalopoda; order Nautilida; family Nautilidae; genus Nautilus; species Nautilus pompilius. The sequence goes on along the minus strand of JACATO010000306.1, from coordinate 2,611,150 downwards.
ATTGGATGGTTTAAGGTTACAACGTGAGCCCTTAAAATTAGACAGCATGTAACTTTGACACAAGCATGCGGTGTTACGCTGGCTTGCTGGTTGGGCTTTTTTACCACGTGAATTGCATATTTTCCATAACTTTATAATAATTCATAATGACAAACTGAAAGACAATAATGTGCCATATTTATACTTTTTCACTTGGATTCACAGAAGAGATTAAATTTTTTTAAAAAAATTGTTGTTATGGCTATACTCAGGCATAAAAAGTTTATTAGCACTAAAATATCAGTGAAGTCTGAAAATGACATCTTAGAAATTTTAAAAAGTAGAATTGATAAATTTTATTGAAATTTAAATTTTAATGACATCTATTTCATACAATAGCAAACGGTTTATTGTTTAAGGAATTTAAAATTTATACACCTAGCACTCGGAAAGGAAGATATTTCGTAGTACAATTAGGTTTATGCAATAATTAATATTGATGTCCGTGCAAATATGAAAAAAGGGATTTGCTTTTCTCACCCTTTTTTTAAATGTAAACAGCTTCTGAAACTGAATGGATATCAAGGGAAGCAACTCATCGATTAATCTTTATTTTTTTTTAAAATTATTACTGAAGCCAACAAGGGAGACAACCAGTGAGGAACAAACCAGCCCCCCCTCCCTCCCTCCCTCTCCAGACTAAGGATTCAAGATGCTACCGTTTGATCTGGAATTTCTCAGCTCAAACATCCTGTACGTCGTCATAATATTTCAGTGGATTATTTTTCTCTGGGAATCCTACCTGGAGGTGAGACAGGTAAGTAAGCGGTGGTGGTGCCGGCGGCGGCGGAGAACATCCCTGTCTTAGGCTCGCCATCATTATCTCTCGTAGACTTTGCTCGGCTGCCCTTCCCTGCCCTTCCCTTCCCTTCCCTTCCCGGCTGGTGGGTACTCGGTCTGCACTCGATCGATTGCATCCTGACCCTCGGGTGCAGGCGCCGGGGTCAGCAGCCGGTGAGTGACCTCCCACCGTCAGCGCTGAAGGACCAAAAACCTGCGACCCCCGACCCCCGACCGACTCGCCGAACCCGCCTCCGCCACGAAAGGCTAAATAATAAACTAATAATAATAATAATAATAAACTAATAATAATAAAACCAACACAGAGTACACGTGGTACAAGGTCCTGCCGAATACAAGCGGTCCGGGGGGGGGGGGGTTCGATGAGCCCCTGGTCCCCGCCGACCGACCGACGCTGTGTCGTCGTGTTGTTGTTGTTAATACTGGTATCAAGCTGTTCTCTGATCCCCTCCCCCTGAGGTGGTGGGGGGGGTCCACTGTTCTGTCTCCAGCACCTGGTCTCCGACCACTAGGTAGAGTAGCTTCTTTCCTCGAAATCTTGCGATCAGCCCCCTCGTCCATCTGGAATCCACCCTGGCATCGTGGCGACCATCCTCTCGCTCGATGCTGGCGAGAGTCAGCTGACGAATGCAGCCCCAGCCCCAGCCCCGCGGTGGTTTGAGGGGTTCGAGAAGCAGCATTCCTCCCCAGCTGCCCGTCGTCCATCACTTTCGCGAAACCTTTGGTGCTCCCCTACAGGAATTGCCGGGTTCTCTCACTGGGCTTCTGTCCCCTAACCCCTCCCTCACTCACGCATTTACTCCACAGGTTCCTCTCACCTGTCAGCGCGCCGTGCAGGTGCCTCACGAGGCAGGGATCACCCCTGTACTCCCACCATCCGAGTCTTAGCCACTGGCCCCTGGTTTCGGGGCAGTTCCCGTTTGCTGGAATTTCAGGAGCTCATAAATAAAAAAAAAGGGGGTGTCTTGCAGTAACCCCATGTAAAATCAAAGCATTTGTGAATATCCACTGAGCTGTTCACAGGGCTCCAGAACAGGGAATTACACTTGGTTAGTAATGTGTCTCATGATGATTTCCATACCTGTAGTGCCATTGACTTACTGGTGGTCGCTTCTCCCATAGTCAATTGTAGGGGTGCTAAATGTCTTTGGGTGGGTGTGTAACATTTCAAAAACCACCTGTGCAGTGTGTGGTCCACTGAGCATCCTCATCCCAGCCTGCTGAGAAAACAGAGCGCCCTGGCCAGGATATCTATCTGCCCAGCCCGCTGAGATCTTACTGAACTTCAGTATTTTTTTATTTTCCCAAGATACGCATCACTGATTGTAAAGTGTTAACCCCTTTTCCTTCATGCAGCAGCTTGAAAGAAATATTGACATTTATCTATTCGGTTGATCGAAATTTTGCTAATAAAAATTAGAGAAAAGAAAAATATTCAAGAGGGCATAATTAGAGTAGATTGTATTTGTCCTTTATTTTTTTCCCCCTTTTTCTTGCAGATAAAATTAGCAAAACAGACAGAAACAGTTCCCAGTGACCTTGCCAAAGTTATAGATGAAGAATCCTTTAGAAAGGCAAGGTCCTATTATTTGGACCGCATCACCTTTTCTGCCTATCATTCATACTACAGCCAGGTGGAGACCACCGTAAGTATTGACAGGTTATAGTCACGGACATCCAAAGGATGACAAAATGATATCAGGTGTGGGAAATGTGCCTAGCAATTAAAGAATATTAACATCAGAATATTTAAGAGATGCTAATTTGTTTTTTTTTTTTTTCTATCAAAGGTATTTCAGTTTGATCAATAATTTTTTTTTTTACTTTCTGAATAAGTTCATTCTTGTTAGCAGTAATTTTTGCTCTGTGAACACTTATACAAGGTCCAGACACACAGATCTTCTTCCATTGTTGACCTCAGCCATGTTCTCGATCTTCTCATTGTGCTAAACGACCTTTCTGCTGTGCAGCTTTCTACTGGTAATGTTAGAGAAATCTGAATTGCTTGATGAATGGATAGAAATAGCTCAGTGTACTCTAACAATTCACTAAGTCCATACTTTTTAAAATTTGCTAACACATTGTTCCCCCTTTATGGACCACATCTCAAACCAAGTGATAGCTTCAGCTTCCAAGTTTTCAATTTTGTACACTTCATTTATTTTCACAGTTTGGTTTTTGAATTCTTCATGTCCAATGTGCACCATTTATACAGGAAGAAGGCAAAAATGACAAATTGTGTTTATTTTCTGCAGATAACTGGTGGTGCTCTAGGGAGGAAATGATTGAATCCAAATATGGTATAAACAATGTTTGATGAAAATATTCTTCCACAAATGAGCCACTAACAATAGAGCAAAATGTCTGCCTTTGCATTGTCTTGGAAACGATAATTCATTATCCAACTTCTTCAACTCCTCTTGAAGTTTGTTGAATTGTTATTCTGCTTTTTGTTGGTGTTCACAAAATCACTTATAAGCTCCTGAACATGATCATACACAAGTATGACATCAAGTTCAAAAGCTTGAAGAGTTTGTATTACAGATTCTAGCATTGCCAAATAGCTAGGAATTACAGTCAGACAAAGAATAAACAACTTTGTGCTTGAAGCAGATTCTGCATCTTATGTTTTACCTGAAGCTGTAGTGTCCAGTATGCTTTACTGATCAAAAATGCATTCAAGCTTGTTGGAAAAAATTCTAATACTTTTGTTTTGCAGTCCAACATATTTTAGATAGCAGCGACACATTTGGGAAAAGATGTCTTTGGACTCTCTCAGGAAAATTTTATGACAGTTTTGACTGTACTAATTGTATTGCATATCTCAGGTACACAATTAAAGTTATTCACAACCAGACTAAGTTTATGAGCAGCACAATGGACAAGATATTTTCTGTGGTGGTTGTGTCAGCAAAACATACACCAAGTGACAATTGCTCTTTTCCAGATATGTCAGGTCTTTCATCGGCAATTATTGAAAATCTAATGGAAAGTGGAATTGTCTGCCAAAGAAACTATTTCTTCCCTGATAGTTTCTTCACAGAGAATGATTAGTTCATTTTCTACATGGACAAATGTAGAGCAAGCATTAGCAGAAGCAATTTCCAAATGGTTTCATAGCGCCTCTTTTTCTGATTCAATACAAAAATTAAATAGGCTTTGAATATTTCCAGTTTTGCTTCCTTGACCTCATAAATCAATGTCATGTGTACAACAAAATAGAATGGATGGCAATGTTGGATGTAATACCTTCCACTTCTGTTCAATGTCTGTTTCAAGCCACTGTCCAGTTGGTGCACAATGTTCATTTAAATTTTTTTTCTTGATGGCCAAAAGGTTATAGCTGCATCCACCTGCACTGTGTTCCAAGTTGAACTGGCTGTGGGAAAATTGTACAGTATTTACAAATTGATCCCTTTATTTGTTGGGAATAACTAACCTATGGTGACTATTGATTTAGCCACACATGACGCAAGTTCCATCGCTCTTTTTGCATCTTTTTTTAAGTCATAATTCTCAAGAGATGGGGTCATTTTTTACAAGTAGATTGTGTTTAAGAATGTCCGTTAGTTTTATAGACAAACTAACATGCAATCCGGTATCATAGGACCATCATCAGGATGAGTGGGTGTTCAATCAGGATTGAAATAGCGCAGCTTTGTTCATAGGTTCTTGCCTTGCTCTCTGCTTCGTCCACTGGCTTTTCTAACTTCTGCTTTGCTAAAAACTTTCTGATATCCATTTTTGAAAAATGAGAATTAACAAAATATTGAAAATACAAATACAGATGTAAATCGTACTTGACTTGACTGGTCACTAAGGGAAACTTGACAGACTGACTTCTACAAGTGAATGAATTTAAGGCAATAAAGCTGATGAATCGGGTGAAATTTAAAAAAAAAAAAATTTTTTTTTTTAATTGTCAGATTTTAAAAATATTTAAAGCATGTGAAACATTGAATCTACCATGGGATATATTTTAGAGGATCCTTATTTTGAGTTTCAGAAGATAAAAAAACAGCTTTAAATCAGTTAATCATAGTTCTGTATTTCTTTAGACAAACTGTGGTGGACATTGTGGTTAAAGAAGATGCTCTGTTATTTCACACTACCTTATAATTACAAAAGGTTTCTGAAGTTACACTATCACGGACTTCTTACTGTAATCAGTATTAACCCTTAGAATGGACTGTTTTTCTTTCGCGAAGTGCTGATGTTATTATTTGCAGTGTCTTTGAAAAGTGTTGTGTAGCCAACAGGTTCAATACCAGCTGAAACACAGCAACATCTAGAGCAGAATTTTAATTAGCCAGCTTGCTGATGGTGACAAGAAAGGTTTACTGGAAAACAGATTTAGAAACTTCCTTTGAATATAATGTAGAGAGAAATGCCTGAGTAACTTATTTATCCTCACTAAGTAGCATATCCTCAGCAGTAGTCATGTAGTCATCACTGGGAAAGGATGTATAAAATATACGGCATATGATGCTTTATAGCCTAACAGTTATGAAATAATATATTCTCTTAATAAAATTGATTATTGAAGCAGGATTTTAAAGTATTTTGCATTTTCATAAACATTGGATTAAAGGATTTAACTGGTGGATTCAGATAAAGTTATAATAATTCTTTTAAAATTATGCCGATTGTTTACAGAATCAGAGATCTGCTGGGTTTGTCAATAGTAACATAAAGGTCATGTTGATTGCCTGACTTTCAGACACTGACATTTGGATTTGGGACTGGACCGCAGGTATCGAGTTTGTGGAGTTCTGGAAAAACTGAACCCATCACTCTGGGATTTAGAGCTTTCCACACCTGGACATGTTTGGAAGCATGGCATATGATGGTCTTACATCAACATGGCTCTCCACCAGAACTGTAGAGTGAAGAATACCTGTCTTCCAGCTGCTGGTTCTGCTGGAGTAGGTCAGAATGCCTCCAATCACTAGAATTATGTTAATTTTCAAAAGGTGTCCATAGCAGTTTTCAAAGCTTTCATGTCTGAGAGTTTGAAACTACCACAGCTGTACTATCAATCAGTGTGTCTCATGATGACACCTCCCAAACAAACTGTAAACAATCATTTTTTTTCCCTCTCTTTAGCTAATTCTGCTGTTTGGTGTTCTGCCATTGTTGTGGGATTTCTCTGGTACAGTAATCAAACATTTTGGCTTCACTTTGGAATATGAGGTAAGTTTGAACATCTTTTATATAAGAGGAGAGAGAATACAAGTAATAATAACCCTAAATACTGTCTAAATCTTGTAATCTGTTGCAGTAAGGTATGCTATGCATCAGCTATCATGATTTTTATGAATAATTTTCAAGTTTTCTATTGTTTACCTGATATATTTAATTTTTTTATGGTATCCTTATCAAAATTATCAGCTGTTGTAAGTGGAGAACACTTCCTAGATTTATGCTTTTGAATATGTTGAAAATTGATTCAAATCTTGGTCATCTGTACATTAGATTCAAATTTGGAATTTTTTCGTCGTTGTTTATGTATAAGTGAACCTCCTTAACATTTTCTCTGAGCCTTCCAGAAGGCTGCCGCTCCTGTAGCTGCATATTATGAGAGATAAACATTTTATCCTGCGGCCTACATAGGACTGCGAAACCCATCTAGTTGGCCAAGTGGGCACATAGAATTGCATGCTGTTACTCTCCTGGAACAGGAAAGCCATATTTAATATAGAAAGATGGATTACATACATATTATTTTTATTTTAACAATTAAGTAAAAAAAAAAACCCATTAATATACAATTATTGGTGCAATCATGGGAATAAAAACCTAAAGTACGAATGTTTTTTACCTGTTGTTACTTCTCTCTCTCTAAGACTTTTTGTACCAACATCTCAGTGGGACGTGTATTGCTGCCAGCAGGTTTTAATCGGCTTTTTAAAGTCAGGCGGTAATTCACATTGTACTCTTTGAAAACTGCCACACTTCTGTGGCAAATTAAGCATGGATTTTGTATATATACTTCTGTGAAGAAATACTTTGTCATCCAGTCCTTATTGAACGTCATGCATTCACTGTCCCATCAGTTTTTTTCCTTCCTGAGGGCAGTTGACTCTCACAAAAGCCAGATACAAATTGGCACTGCATAATGAAGAAGTAAATGGGGTGTAGTAGCCTGTTTGTCATTGCCCGTTCCAGTTCTGGGTGTGGCTAACTAACTTGAAACCCAGCCTAAGGTACTTTCTTATACAAGTCTCTGAGACTATGATAGAATACATTTCTGCACTGATTTTTCTCTCTCCTTATTTCAAGGGAATAAGGAGAGAAGGAAATTGTAAAATTAATACATTATAACGTGGTTTTATTATAATTCAGAACAGGTAAAAAAAAAATTGTTTTTAGAAAAATTTTTATTAAATGGGTATATTATTAATATAATGTAATTTTTAATTGTTTTCATTTATTTAGTTATTTGCCAAGAATGTAATCTTATTTAATATTTTAATTGTCTTATTTTTGTTTGCTTTTTAATTATTTACCTCCCCTGACAATCTTAGTTTTTAAAATGAAAGGTTTTGAAACCATTCGCACAAAATTTGGTGCATTTAAGAAATTGTGTTTGGTGTCTGATGCTTGAAAATCACAGTATCCTGGCATCTATTTAATTTTTTTTTTTGTTTTTTAACATATTCTTGGCAGATCACCCAGTTACTTGTGTTTGTGGTGCTGAGTATGCTACTCAGTCAGATAGACGACACTCCCTGGAGTTTGTACAGCAGCTTTGTGATTGAGGAAAAACATGGCTTCAACAAACAGGTCAGTAGGTGGTCTTAGAATTTGGCTATACATAAAGTTTACAGAACAAAACTGTGGCTATAGATAGATTATTGCTCATCAGTAAGTCCTACCAAGTAAGCACCACACACTCAATGTTCAGTAACCTCATTAGGTCAAAATTTGTTACAGGCTTTATACCCAGTTTGACATTCTTTGGTTGACAGACTTGAGTGATCGTAGGACATCATCTACAATGGCCAAGGTGACGAATGGTCATACAAGAGATCTCTCAAAATATCCCTATATTTTGTTTATTGTATATTGCACAACATTTAATGGTTTTAATGATTTACATGTTCATATTAAACATGGCAAGAAGAGACATAAGAATTACAGACTAATGAATACCATATTAGTCGTGGTATTTTCACCAAAATAATACTGAATGCCACTTGTAGCAAAAAAAATATTTGATGTAATGTGCAATTTATCTGGCTAATAAAGTGTCTTCCATCTATCTTGAGACCCTCTAAAAACTCATTCATATGATAATAGATTGGTTTAAATGCTCAAGTTTTTTTGGCTGTTTACCAATTCCTGCAAATTCACTTCTTTCAGATGTTTTCCTTTTTGGTTTACGCACTCGTGACATTGAACCAACACATTGTGCCTGAACTGCCTCTTTGAAAATAAAATTCCACTTTCTATATTCATTGCTGCAGATTCCAAGGTCTCATGATAAATAGTTTGCTATTTCTCAAATATCAGTCTGAAATAATAGAAAAAAATTATTGTTCCACACATTTTCCTATGAAATGACGTTTCACTTGTTTTGACAAACAGAACAGCCTGTGTCATGGTTTACAGAAAAGTAATAAGTATGATTTTTAATGAATGTAAATTGAAAATTTGATGTATTACAAGACTTTAAAAATCAAATTATATGAAAAAGATGTGTTTAGATGTTTTATATTTAATAAAATACTATGTATGAAGATGCTGTTGAAAACAAAATCAAATTTATGCAATTGATTTATTTCTTACTATTGTCTGTAGACATTTTACCCACCTTATTCAACTCCTAGCAGGAGCCCAAGAGTCTGGCCTGCCATTGTACCTTCATCTTATCTTACCTTACGTTGGCTTAAGAAATAAAGATAGATAAAGTGTAATTTTATGAAATTCTGCTTTAATAATTATTTTATAAACTGAATTATGCCTGTCCTTGCACTTTAGAGTTTTAAATGTTAGTCCATTTTCTTGTGATTTTAACTGTTTTCTAGTTACACTTTTCACTTTTGTTTTGTTTCATTTTGTTTTTCTTTCCAACAGACTTTGAGAATCTATATTGTGGACACACTGAAAAAGTTTGGTATTCTGCTGGCGATTATTATTCCTGTGTTTTCTGCCCTCATCTACATTATTAAGATTGGTGGGAAAAATGCATTTTTGTATGCCTGGATTTTTATGATCATTGTATCATTGGTAAGTTTTGTGTTTGTGTGCTAAATATACTTTTTTCCTACCAGCTATATTGTTGGTAGTAAGGGAAGAGTATAGAAGGAAGAAATTAAAGGAAATATAAGGTTGGAGGTAAATTGGGAGAAACATTTGTTTTTATGATGCTCTGGCTTGTCTGTCTGCCTATAGCTACCTGCCCATTTAGCTATGGAAGCCAGAACTGGAGGAAATTCATGCCAATAGACTGTTACAATAAGAAGAAATCATGTTATGGAGAGAGAGAGAGTTTGTCACATCAAGTGGGCAAGGAGAAATACTTAGAGTTGATTATTATTGTTCAGGATACACTGGGAAATCAAACAGGGTTTACCATTCAAATAACCTGAACATTTTCTTTCCAAGCTTGCAGTATATCTAGTCTTTTCCCCAGATTTACAACTAACGGATTGATTACCACCACTAACTATGCATTCAAAAAATCAACAATACCTTTTTGGCCAGCATATGATTCTACTAAATTATAGATTCACTTATGTAATTTAATGTGTAAAAGATTCTGGAAATATATGCACAGTTTATTTTTTAAAGTTTTGTTTTTTGTATGGATTTAAATTATTTTACTGATGGAAAAGTTATAGTTGTTACCGACCACAGTTCTGAGATGACAAACAACATATTACTTTTTACTCACAGTGGCAAAAGTTCTATCAAATTTACTGCTGCTTCAGTTACTACAAACTTTAATTACCATGGTTTTGCTTTATTGAAAGAAGTGCATGATGCATTTGATTTACTGATTTAATTATGAAAAAGTCAAACAACTAGTGTTTGAATAGAAGTAATTTATGCAGACATATCAGAAGTAATTTTTACAATACACTTAGCATTATAAGTGTTTGTTTTGGAGTGTTAATTGGTAAATAATCAATGAATCATAAAGTTTAAATCATTAATGAAATTGCAGTAGAATAATTTACAAAAATAGTTAGAAATAATATTGCTCTTTTGTACTCTTTTGACATGAAAATTTCAAGAAGTGGAGTTTTAGACTTCAGCCCTAGTGAGGCCACAACCTCAGGAAAACTAGAGAAAAGAATTATTGTGATGGATTATGTACACTGAATGTACTATTGTTTTAATATTTGCATTGTGTTCTTGGGCAAAATAAGTCTTTGTTTTTCTTGAATTTCAGATATCAATGTCCATCTATCCATACATCGCAGCCTTGATTGACAAAATAGTTCCACTGCCTGAAGGAGAGCTCCGCAATATGATCAATGATTTGGCATCGAAGCATAAATTTCCTCTAGAAAAGATTATGGTTGTCCAAGGTTAGCATGCCGACAAGACTTGCCTGCTCATACATCCACCTCTAGCTTTCGGGTGGTTTAGACCAGCAGCCATTAAGCAGAAATATGAATGTTTATTCAAGCTGTCATTTTTTTTTTTTCTCCAATGAATGAATGAAACTTAGATGATGTTTCTGAGGTTTTTCTTGTCTTTTTTTATATGATAAGAACACTGGGGAGGGCATGTCTCTAATATGTCAGTAATATCATGAGAGCCCAAACCTGACCTATCTCTACTGAAGCAGTTAATATGAGATTTTTAATACCGTGTAATAAACTAACTTACCATAGGTAATGAGAAAAGCCACTGTTTCAGACAACATGTATCTAGTTTTATTTCCAATGATCAGTGACATAAAAGTGAATAATAAGTAACATTGTCATGTTTTGTTGTTTTTTTTTAGGTTCTAGAGTGTCTGCTCACAGCAATGCCTACTTTTTTGGACTCTTCAATAAGAGAATTATGCTGTATGATACGTTGTTGGAAGACTCGTCCTTCCTGGAGCCAGAGAAAAGTTCGGATCAGGCAAACGAACAGGTTAGTGGATAGATATGCTTATTCTGTCCACAGCCATGGGACTTATGATGAGGCCTCATTGGTTTAAAAATTGCATTCTTAAACTGACTGACTTTGAGATAAGATTTACATTCCACATCCTAAATTTATGTACCTGTAATTCTCCATATTTTCAAACAGGTTTAATGATCTCACAGAAGCAAAATACCACCATGGGTTGTTTGAAGACCTTTCAGAAAATATACTTATCATTATCTTCTACCTGGTGAACCTTCTCCTGACTTTTGATGTCAAAGGATATCTATCTCCCAGCATTGAGCTAGAAAAGGGAAAGTGTGAGATATGGGGGGGGGGGCTCTTGACCAGTGTTCAAAGTGCAAGTAAAATCTTCGCCATTGTACCCAGAAAACCCTACTGGAATTCTTCGGGTTTTTTTAGATGTGGGAGGAAACCTATGTGACTGGCTAGTGAGACGAAATCATGCCAGGAAGGTGTGCCAAACTGGTTCTGACTGGGATTTGTACGCTGGAAGATTAGCTGCTCATCTATTAGTTTGAATTGGCTGACACCTGGACTATTCAGACTTTTGCTATCTACTTTTCTTAGTGCATCACTGGCTTTCACTAGAAACTGTTTATGATAATGAGCACCGTTATTTTCAAAGATTAATATCTTGCCCATATCTGAAAATTTATTTTTGAATTAATTAATGTAAATTTTGACCTTACCATAGTTTGTGGATTTTTTCTGTCTTAGATTCTACTTTTGTGATAAAGCCAGGCTATAAACTTCAGCACAGAGAGAAGCTCTTAAATTTATTATATCAAATTTTATTTAGATACTTAAAATGAAAATCCTTTCTCTTAAAAGCAGAAATTTAAAAAAAAAAATGTTATATTATACAGGCCATTTCAGAAAAAAGCCAAATGTTCTATTGGAGAATTTGAATCTACATGGAAAAAAATGAGTGGTCACTGAACTAACTTATTTTGCTAGAAGCTTGCTCTTGGTGTTCTCTGAAACTGCCGATACTGTGAAGAGTTTTGCTGAACTTTACATCGTTTACATCAAAGTAATTTTTGAGGAAAATGGAACAATAATGGTTGGTTGAGATTTTTAACCTTTGTGGAGTATCCCTGTATATTTAACTTCCTTGTAAACAAACGAGCATAGCCTTCACAGGATTAATGTATATGTGCCTACATCCCATTTTGTAATGACTATTTGCTGGCCAGGCTACTTATGGCTCTGCTGAGTGTTTTCCATATAATTTCACATCTAAGAGATGTTTTTTTTGCTTAGGATTATTTTCTTTAATCTTTGAACTCAAAACGTGTATGTGAAGACAGATAAAAATCTTTTATGACAGAATTATTTGTGTTTATTACTTTTTTTTTTTACAGTCTGAAAATGAAAATTTCAGAAAAGGCTGCACTAATGAAGAGGTTCTGGCCGTTTTATGTCATGAGTTGGGACACTGGAAATGTGGCCATACTATCAAGTTCTTCATCATCATGCAGGTATCTACTGGATGACTACTTCACCAGCTTAAGGGTTAGAACTACTGTACACAAACACAAAGGAGCTGTTGTTCTCTCTGTAGTATATCCCACTTCTCCTTTATAAAAGGTTTCTCCTTTAAGTTTGTGGGAAGGTGTCATATATTTATCTTGGTGCGGTTCAATTTAGATTTGTCTTACTCTGACTATAATAAAGACTAATCACATTAATGTGCTTTGTTTAGAAAGTTGGTGAGAACTTGTTCATCACAACCAACTTCACAAGCTGAAACAGGAAGAAAATTACTTAGCTTGAATTCTGGTTTCCCCTTACATAATCTGATAGAGATTTTCTTCCATGTCAAAGTATTAATTAAGTACTTTTTGATTTTTGAAGTCATCCTTTCCTGAACTTTTTTAAAACTGCTAATAAAGCAGTGTACACCTACTAGATTATAATGACTGTATTATTGACAGTAAAAAGACGTAAACCTTTTCCAAAATCAGAAAAATGACAAAGCCAAATATGAACATGTGCTTTCCTGGTTTTTAAGATTTTCTTTTTCCTTTCTTTTTAACAGGAAAAATCTTTTAGTTGTCATAATTAGCTCATGTTTATCACCCTGTAAATAAATGCCTTTTTAACTTAATTGTTAATTCAAATCATGTTGCTCTTAATTTTTCCCTAAGCTCATGTGACACAACTGTTTGCCATTCATTATTTACAAATGGTGTCCTCTAAGTTTGGTGCTAAATAAGATAAAACATTTGTGGTGACATTGTGTGCACCAGCTTGTGTTTTAGAAGGTTGGTTAGGGCTACAGCTTTAAATCTTGCAAAATTTCTGGATTGTCATCTAAAATGTATAGCTTCTTTTTTGTTGAGTCTTATAATTAAAAAAAGTAATAGTCTGTTATTTAGGGAGTGTTCCTCATATGCTTCTGTTATGGATGTTATGAAATTAGTAGTAGAGAATATAGTCACTGATAATATAGTTTTGCTGAACATAATAAATATATAGAAAAATATGCTCATTGTTTATTTTTGGAAGAGGGTATTGATCACATAAATGTATTGTTTTAACATGGCTTTCTGTTAGTAGATTTACTAGGATATAAGTCAATGGATTTTAGGGAGATGGAGGGATCACATGTCAAAAGGTTTTTCTCTGCCACAGCTTGGTTTGGGGTGTACTCAACTGGAAAGCATACTTAGTTTATTATAAGTGTCTTCTATTTTCAGGTTAACATGTTGTTCATGCTGATGGTGGCATCTAGCCTTATGGAAAATGTGGCATTGTATGCATCTTTTGGGTTTAGCACTCAGCCAATCATCATTGGTCTAATTATCACCAAGTTTATTCTTCATCCCTACTACAATGTAAGTTGAGTTCATTTTGGATTAAGTGCTTTGTTGTGCAAGTCCAACTCAGCTAATTTCTGAGTAGCAGTCAAAATACTGAATTTCAAGTTGTTTTTTTTTTCTCTGCAAAGGAGACAAATTGTCATTCGTGATTGCTTCTCGGATTACTGTGCTCTTGTGGATTAGTGTAGAATGGTGGAGGGGTTGGCCTCTGAAATCTGCATATTCTACAAAACAATAATCAGCTGATATGTTTGAGAAAACTTTGTTTGGCTCAGACTTATCGCTTGAATGCTTTAGTTGATATCAGTTTTTAAATTTCTACTCTTGAAAGAAACCTTAAAATAAATATTTTAAAAATAATTTGAAATCAAACTATTTTAAGTTAAAAGCATATTCGCAAATACATCCTCAGAATATCTGCCTTTTGTGTCTAGCTAGAATAATGTAATTTGGTTACATTTAAACTACCAATTTCTGACAAATAAATACAGTAAAAGAGCAGCCAAAACTTTGTACCTTATGTTCTTTACTTTACTGGCTGTATAATCAAAGTTTTGTATGGGTTATGAAATTCTGGGAAAATCATACATTTTTTTTTGTATCAAATTTTAGTCGTTTAGAGCATTTGTAATGTAAAGTGTCTGTTAAAATTATGTGACAATTGTAGAAGTTAAACTTAATTTTAAGCCGCTTAACTGCTAAAAAAAGGCAACAAATACATCAGTGGTCATGAAATATGTTTTACTCTTTGCCAATCTCAGAAAATACATGTGTCAGGTGTAAAAACTGAAAAGATATATAATCAAAATTTTGCAGTTAATAGTCAAGCTGCCTGATTTCATTGTGATCAGTTCTCTGGTGTGGCAAGGACTCACTGACTCAACTGATGTAGTTTAGCAACATTCACACCTCTCATTTCGCCATCTAAGTGGTTCCAAGTATTATCAATAAGATTTAGATCAGGACTCGTGGTTAGCCATTCCCTCATTGCTAAGACACCTGCTTCCTTTCCCTGTTGTCCACAACTCATAGAAGGCTATGCAACAGAGAGGGTGATGTTAATTTCCCGGAGACGACATAGCTATGGTTATGGAAAATGTCCTAGCATTCTTTTCAGATAAAACAATTTTAAATAGATGTGGCTCATCCATCATTTTCTAATTTCTGTATGCAGGGTTTTTTCTTTCCTCCATCCTTATACCAAGGTTATTGTTTGTTTTAATGACCATTCAGACTCAGTTTTGCCCCACAGCTATTGGAGGAAAGAAAAAATGTTCAGTAATGATTTTCTGAGAATTGTCCAAGCACTATGGTAGACAACTTTACCATTTTTATTGGATTGTCTTGGTTAATGATTTAAAATTTTTTTTTTCCTTTCCTCATCATTGACATCTCTGAATCCAGATTTTCCTTTATCTTCATGCTGTCCTTAGTCAAGCAATCAGGGATGTGTACCCAATATTTAAATTTCCTGGTATGGTTTTTTTTTCTTTTATTGTGGTGCCAATGTTTGCTGAGTATCTCTGCTTTAAAAAAGAAAACAAGCTTCAAGATACACGTGAAAGTGGATGGAACTAGAAAAAAATCAGGGCCAAACTACCACATCTGTTATGTAATGTGTAGATGTGATGATGCAAGAGTGGCCAAAGAATAAGCAAATAAGGTGGTTAGCCTGCTGGACTGCCAAGGCTAAGGGCCCGAGAGTTCAGTTCCTGGCCAGGGTCAGCTTGGTTTGGTGCATCTCCCTGACATTGTCTCTTCTTCCACAGTTGGTGTGTTTCCTCTCACGTCTAAACATGAATGGCTTTACTAAAGATTTCCCCACCGAAACCAAAAGTTCGTGGAGGTGCAGAATCAGCGACATTCTCTAGCAGACGGCCGCATTGCCAGGATTTTCTCTAATGTGCAGAGGTTCTGTCTAGTGTATGTCACAACTCTACCGTACGCATATTATTCTTATACTTTTCCCATTGTAAAACAAGAGAATAAAGATGAAGTAGTCAGTTACTTACAAGCAGACATGCTGTGTAGGGAGGGTCACAGCCACAACTTCTGTAACATGCAGGACCCTCTGTTTAAAGTGTTGCTTACCAAACTTTATTCACAACTGTTCCTTCTCAGAGAGAAAGAAGATGCTGATAAAATAGAGCAGCTGGATAGGTTACTGAATGCTTTGTGGTGGTAGTTAGTAACCGATAAATTGTAGCGGCTGGCTTGGCCACCACTAATTATCATGGATATATTTTACTTATGGAATTCTTCTTTGATCCTGCCTACTTGTTAAAAAAAAAAAGGAAAGAAAGGTTTGGGTGTTACCGTGTTTTACTAGGATGTAAGCTATTATTTTAGCATTCTCCCATTCCTCCATTGTGCTTTTGTAAAAGGAAGTTTTATTGTTGTTTTTTTTTTTTTTCTTTGTGATGCCAATTACTTCTACATGAGGGCCCCACGTTTATTAAAGGAGAAATTTAATTGTCCAGTAGGATACCCACTACTGGAATTGCTATATGAATGTGTTAAAAATATAATATATGTGAAAATTACATTGCAATCACTATTTATTTAACCATTTGAAGCCAACTTTAGTCAGTTTTAAAATAAAAATTTAAGTAGAAGTAGAAATTTATGTCTGTCAAAAGTTGTCTTTAAAGACAGTCATCACCTTTAATTTATAGTGCATTGTGGCAGTACTGACTTAAATTCTAATAATATAATTTCTGTTCTGCATGAAAATATTCAATGGACTAATTTTTGTTTTCTTCAAATTTTGTTATTAATCAACATCTCCAAAGAATTCAATTTGCCTGGCAAATTATTGGCACACCACCAAAATGGTGCAATTTTACCAGTTTTAAGTGACTGGTAAAAATATTCCTGTGCATACATATACAAATGTGCAGATGTTAGCTCATTACCCAGTGAAATAAGACTTGATTTCATAGATAGTATTAATAATTTATTTTAGCAAAAACATTGTCAGATTGTTATTTGTTGTAACAATTTCACCGTATACCTCAAGCTTGCATTTTGTCTGACTGATGTGTAGCCATTCATAGTTGTTGTTAAACATTCTGAATGTCAGTAATTGTTTTTGTATTTCTTGACCCTAAGCAAAGTGCATGTGCAGATGCATTTTTATGCACACAGATATGCTTTCTCTCATACCCACATGCACTCTCAGACACAGATACTCTTGCTCACAGATGTGCACACAAACACACTCCATCACTCACAAATCCATGTACTTGCGGACATGGTACAGCTGACATTGTTTTATTGCTTCAACAAACAGGTGGGGCTAGTAGAGCTACTGAGTAACCTGAATACTCAGTTTAGTTGGTCACCACCAAAGTGTCCTTTAGTGTGATTTCTGGATAGGATCAAATCCTTTTGCATGTTCCTGCCTGTATTTATGTTAGGAGTTTGACGTTATACTTATTGAAATTCTTAGAATTTGGCTTTGTCTTCTCTAGTTGAAAATAGGAAAAGTCACAAGTCAGAATGGACCAGTCTGATTCGTATTTTATCAGGGAAGATAACTATGTACATGTTTGAACAAAGTGTGCTGTATTATAAGAAGAGCAATTATTTTAAAATGTGTTGATATTGAGACACTTCACTTTATTGTCTAACTTTGGCATTTTATCATTTATCTGCTTCTCTACTTGATGCTTCTGGTTTGTTTGTTTGTTTGTTTTCCAGCTGCTGTCTTTTGTTTCCAACATAATTAGCCGGAGTTTTGAGTTTGAAGCTGACAGATTTGCAAAGCGAGAGAACCGAGCAGAGAAATTAAAGAGTTCCTTAATCACGCTGAACTTGGACAATAAAGGCTTTCCTGTAACTGACTGGATGTACTCTGCGTGGCACTACTCACATCCACCGCTCATCGAGAGGCTTACAGCTCTTGACAAAACTGAGTGAAAGGGCTCACCTCCATTTCGGACATTTCGTCTTTAATGTGCTTCCGTGATACCATTGTTTTTCTTGATTAGTATCATTATTATATTTTTTTCAAAATATGATGTCAGAAAGCAGAGTCACACTGGTATCAGAGTTTGAATTCTTAACCCCAACCACCACAATAGGTTCAGTATTTCATTGATTTGTTCAGTGTGTGTGTTTAGATGGGAGTAGTGTTTTCATAAGACAGCAGTCTAAATATTACAGTAGTTGTGGAATAAAACAAAACAATACCATATCCAGCAAGCATGAAAATTATTATTTTAGGGGGGGAAAAAACCCCACCTGCATATATCCAAATGATGTTAAAATACTGTTAAACATTGATACATGATCATTTCCCAAAATTTTTATTCTATTTATATTTACAGAAATAGAACACTATGTATAAGATGTTGGAAAGAAGTGGTATTATTGTAGATCTCTGTTTTGCTAAATAATTTTCTATTTTTTTTTTTTTAAATTCTGTACATGGGTGTGCGTTTGCAAGTAAAAATCCCTGTTGGCCACAATTGTGGGCTCACCAGCGATGTATCTTTATGAAATAAATTGGTAAAAAAAATTTTAAAAAGGGGGCCTGTGTTATCTACATTTAAAAATAAACTTCTTATAAAATATTTTGGCATGAATAGATTTTCTAACAGTGATGTTGCTGTGTATGGACCAATAAATCAGGCGTGTTATTTAAAAAAATTGTTTACAGTTTGTTGGCAAAAATGAAAAAAATATGAAGGGTTGTAAGAGTATAATCAGTTACATGCTATTTTGTTTTTAAAATTTCCTTTCTTTTATTTTGTAGTTTCTCACCTTTATTGTCTCTTAAAGAAAAATAAATAAAAACAAGGTGGTTCATTCAGAAGTGGTATTTATTCACATACATCATCTGCTTGAATTTTAAATGATTTAGAAGTAAATGCTGTGAAAGTTCTTATTTGAATAACAAGTTTTTTGATTGGACTGCTGATATATTTTCACTTATTTTTAACCAATGAGTGAATTTATAATAGTTGCACATGGAAGTTTTAGGATGTCTACTGTCTATGGCTCACTGTGGTCTATGGCTATACAATTGATGTTATTTCTATCAGTCTTTCAGGTCATCTTTGTCAATTGTTCAGAGCATAAACACGAAAGAAGTAGACAGTGGTGTAAAAAATAAATTTAATCGGGAATGGATAAATGTATGATGATACATGTCAGGGGTATGGAAAATATAGAGATGATTCTTGGAGATTTTATTAAAAATGTGATTATGCCGATGATCTACGAGTAGAACGGGACTCTTCGCTGTGGGCCAGTTGGCTGCAAGTTTGTTTGACCAGGATGTGCTAGATGCCATACTTTCAGAAAGATTTAATTCGGTATTTTATGCTTTGCTACCTAACAAGCAAAGAAGTACGTATGAAAGAATCTTCCAACTTATTAAACAAGCCAAACCTGAAGTCTCCCCAGAATCTGTTTCATGTAATTTTGAAAATGCAGCATTCACTACAATAAAGAATACCTTTCCTGATGTGCATTTCAATGGATGTTGTTGTCAGCTTCATCAACACGTGAAAAAAACGTGAATTACAGCTGTTCCATAGGTATACCAACCCAACAATGCTGATTTTGCATTAGGTGCAAAAAATGATCACTGTGTTTGCATTTGTACCTATCGCAGACTTTGAAAAGGTCACAGACAGATTGGCGGAAGAACTGCAGTCACTGCTTGCTTGGTTTTAAGATCGTTACGTAGGCCACCCAGCTTGCTGAGGAAATGGAAGACATCTAGCAATGTTTCACCCAGAAATGTTAGTCATTGTATAACGGGGTCCTCAACAAAGAAGACAGGACCAACAATACAGAGGCTGCACATTGAAGCTTGCAAACTGAATTGGGAATGATACACCCCAACAATACAGAAAGTCATAAATAGCTTTTGCAAAATGCATCATGGGCATGCTATATATATATATTGCAAATTAGTGGCCGGTCACAACCCACCACAAAAATTGAAATAATATCGTGGCGCAGATGAGCGAATATTCAAAATTACTATAGATTATAACAGCAGGGACATTATATCAGATCTTCGAGGATTAGCAAACAATTACAGTAGCAAGTAACATTTGGGACTTAAAGTTACTATATTAAATTATTATATTAACTGAAATTTGTGTAAAAATTTAATTTAAAATAAAATAAATTATGTCACTTTGAAATTCATTTTATTTAAATTCAAATGTATTTCCACTCTTTTTTAAGTGATTCCAGAAGCACTGGTAGGTGCTGGCCACTATATATATATATATATGTCGTGCATGATGACCCTCATGGTGAATCGTCTTCATGGTGAACTGGCTGTGGCAAATAGTCCTAGACTCGTTGGGAACGCCACGCATTGAACTGCTAGCTGTCAGTGGCTTTTGGCAGAAGATCCAGTGTTAACACACCTTACTGGTTATTGTTAAGCTTCAAGTAACAAATAACTTTTGCAGGTATGGAAAATTCTATATTCTAATGAATATTTTAATGGTAAATTTGACTTCATTTTAAGTTAAAATGTGTTAACATACACAACCATCTTGTTTTTTCAGTGTTGACAAGTAAAAAAAGTAAGCCCACTATAGTGTTTTCTTGTACTATACCCATTTTAAGGTGTGGTTGATTACCTTGCAAGTGGAAAAGTAGTTGAAAAACTAGTTTCAAAAAGAAGAACCTTTCATTTAGAGAAAAAGGAACTTGAAAGCAAGACAAAATGGCATAGGCCTAAGAGTGGGCACGACAAACAAAGAAAAATCTAGTATTAAACACCTGAAGATGTGTGGCTCTTTGTCATGCTGGAAACAGCTCACCCAAATATGTGATTTTCTTTGTATAAACCATAAAAAAACCATAGTTTTTAATTTGCATGTTTGCTATAGATGTGGAAAAAATATAGAATAGAAGTTTACTATTTTAAATTAACTATAAACGTAGATTTTTAAAAATGTATGCATGTGCCAAGCATTTCAAATGAAATTAGTGGATTTTTTAGTAGATTCTGAATGTAAATAAATACCTATATAAGTAAAAAAATTGTTAAATAAAAAGCATGCTTTTGCTGTTGCAATACCCAAGATACGGATAAAATATACTTTTTTTTTTTTTTTTTGTTTTAAACTTAATCACATGCCTAATAAATTGATTCTATGTTTTATATATTTTGGATTCATAAAAATGGCTGCTAGTGTATCAGTGGGTGGGTCTTTACAAGTGAAACATTTTTGAGCATCTTATTTAGCTTCAGATATTTTAATAAACCTAATTATTTGATGGATGAAACTTTTCTAGCTTAAGTATATAACCTTCCATTCAGATTGACGGCTTGGTGGGGTGACAAATTAACTAGGTATGCTGTCTGTTATGGCAGCAAGCCATATGCAAGAAGAAAAGGGTTTTCACTAATTTCACGCTAATAGTGATATATATACTCCATTTGATGAGCCTAGATTTTCTAGAAAACAAACAAGACTTCTTGCATATTCATCTTACAGTAATGAACCTGACTGGAGGTAATTTTAAAAAAGAAGCATTTATCCCTAAGCCACTGGTACAGAGGTTTTGAAGATTTCGTCATATCCAGAAATAAATTACAACTCTTAGCTGTCTAATTAACCTAAAAATCCAATTCACAGTCAACTGCACTTGTTTATCTTTGTTCTTTAATATTTTATATCCCCAAGTTTTTGTTTGTTTTAAATTAGCATATCTTGTGGAACTACTTTTGAATTGTGTAATTCAAAACCTAAATTATCTTTTACATTTTCTTTATTATATTATGCCTATACTTATGAGAAGGAACAGCAGGGTTATGTAATGGCTTGTGATGGATGTGGAAAAAAAATATGATGCCATATTTTACTGGTTTGTCTTGTACTGTGAATTTACTTCTTTACGATAATAATGGAATTGGTTGGACCAATAAATTTCCCAAATCTTATTTTAGAAATATCAAGTATTGAATAGTGTTGTAAATATGGGATAAGTCCCTCCGTCACAACAGTACTTGATAAATACTTAAGCACAGTATTCTATACAAAAATTTTGATTCTGTAAACTGCTTCACCAGGAAAACTCAGTTACTCTTTCAGTGACAAGCAGAGGCATGCTATGTTTATGCTTCTAGAGAAAAGCTTCCCTGCTCACCAACAAATAGAGTAGCATGCTCTGTTTGATTCTATACTTCAGTGTAGAGGCCACTATAAATGGTCAACATGTTCTAGATGCCCAAGTCAGCTGTAATTTGACTTCGTTCAACCAGCTAATAGCAGCATTACTGTCTATTTTGATCTATTTCTTTCAGGCTCCAAAGGAGAAAAAACCATCAATAATTATCAATGACAAGCAACCAAAAAACATCTTAAGTGATGCCTATATATCAATCTCAGTGCATTAAAACCAGTTGAAAATGATCCTTTGATATCTGGACCCAATCATTTGATGACATTTGAAGTCTTTCACAGAAAATATGTAAAGAAAAGCATTGTTCAATATTGATTTTAACTGAAATGGTTTGAATATTGTTTGGCTTTACTATGATAAAACTACAGATGATGATTTTTTTATATTTGTCAACAAACTTGAGAAAAAGCTATTTAAAAGCAGTTTTGGATTTGTTTATGCATGTCAAAAGAACAGCTGAACTGAAAAATGGCATGCAAATTTTCAAAACTCATAGATGATCAGCATCACAACAAAGTGGTGGAATGAGTGAATAATACTGCCAAGCAATATTATAGTTGTAACTGAATCACTTGGTGATATATACTCTAAAGACAGAAAACTGAACAGAAGGATGTCTAAAACTTTTCCAGAATGTTTGGTTTCTTACACAGCAAGGAAGGCATCATGCTAAGAGGTTATAAAGATGATAGTGACAAAAAATGTATTTAGATATTTAAGCTGCATACATTTGAAGATTCTTTGATTCTGCAATGATTATACAAGTCAAATAAGTACATCAGCAAGGATGTGCAGAATGAAATGCTTTGGGTCTCAGCCATGAAAAATTCCAGATGTTACTGATTATATGAGAGTCAACATTTTACAGCATTATGAAGGATTAAACTGACAAGATTTCCAATTGTGTACAAGCAGTATTCATGATTTTGTGGGTCAAAGATGATTTGATGATTTATGAGGATTTTATTGGATAATATTTTGTTGAAAACATGTTGGAAGATACTTTGGTTTCAGTCATCGAGATATTATACTTCGTTACATGAACTTGTTGATATCAAAGTGTAGAGAATAATGTTACAATTTTGCTAGCAACATAAGTGGTATAAAATGTGGAGTTGCCTCTAAAATAACTTTCCTGGAGTAGTGAGTACTATATACAGACTATTATGGCCATTCACTGAATCTGGTAGCAAATGATACATTCAAGCAGGTTAGGATTAATGATTAATTATAAAATCTGCAGACCCATTAACTATTCTCAAAGGCATGAATCTCTACCAGGTTAAAAACTAAACAAGCCAGGTTGTTTCCATAGACTCATGTACTGTATGCTACAAGATTCAGCAGTCTTGGTTGTATTCTTGACAATTATAATGTTCTCAGGGATTTGTGGAATGGTGGTCAGGAATATGTAACAGAAACAGAGGTCACAGTGCACAATTAGTGGGCCACTTTCAGCTCTGGGGAGTTTTGCTTCCGCATCTTGTTCTTAAACAGCAAGACTTCAGAATTTACAATTATCAGATGTTCCTGGACAAAATATTGCTGCAATGACAAGACTTTTCTAAATATTGGGAACACCAAAAACTGATTTATTCTTTGAAAAAATTACTTCCCATATGGATATTTTTCACATAGACAAATCAGAATTTGAAGATACTCGTTTGTTTTCAAGTTGGAAATGCAGCAAGGGAATTCGGGCAGGCCTATGCATAGATATTAAGGTTTTGATGTGTTAGACTATTTGATAAATATGAGTCAAGGCGTCTTTTATCATGAAGGTTTGAGCAATATTACAGTTTTCAAGATTTGCTTTTGCATATGTATAATGAAAAGGACTTCAGTATATTCAAAGCAATACTCGAGTTAAACAAGGACCTCATTAGCTACTTAGCTTGAGACTTTTTTAATCAGATTTCAACTCCTCTGTTCAGACAAAGGAAATAATTGAATATCTGACTATTCTAAAACAGTCTAAGTCAGGAGACTAAAAATTGTATCTCAGATCAACAGTGGCACAAGAGAGACTTAAAGTCTGATGATTCTGGATGTGCACAAAAAACTGATAATATGAACATGAGAAAGTTGTTAATTGTTTTGCTGATTTATCTGAGCATAGTGTTTGGACATTTTTAATTATTGCTGCATATAACATTTTAATTCATGTTATACAAATTGTACATAGCAGAAATAAAATCACTATTCTTCTGTCTAATCTCAGAATTCTAACTCGATCTGGCAACATGTAGATGCTGTTTGTACGCTTACATTGAGCTTTGATAGCCGTCTTCACTTTGTTCTTTGTCTAGTCAATGTGTGTCAAAAATGCATAGAAACTCCAAGTTTCAAAATTTTTCTGGAGATGAAATGGTCAGACTAAACTAGAATTGATTCCATTTTCCCTTCTTTAAAAGAAAATTTTGACAGAATATTTTGTGCCCCAATGTAGCAAATTATAAACTACAAGATAGCCACTCCATGAATACAGGTCCCCACACTTCAAGCTTTTCTGGGAACTTTGGCTAATGATGAAATCAGCAACGAAATATTCCACTACAGGTAGACCTTAAGGGCAGTACATTTTGTTTAGTTCATTAGCTACTAGTAGGCAGGAAGCCAGCATTCAAAATC
Organism: Nautilus pompilius; assembly: GCA_018389105.1. NCBI lineage: Eukaryota > Metazoa > Mollusca > Cephalopoda > Nautilida > Nautilidae > Nautilus > Nautilus pompilius. The sequence goes on along the minus strand of JACATO010000306.1, from coordinate 2,586,575 downwards.
CCAGATAATTTTGAAAATCTCCATTAAGGACTTTTCTTAAGTAGCTAAAATTCAAACATAGATCTAACATCTTTAATCCTTAATCATCCAGCATATTTCAAATGGCTGAGACTTGGAAACATTCCCAGTGAATTTGTTGTTAACACACTTGTCACCATTCCATGACTGCCATTAAGCAGACCAACCATTGTGCTTGAAATTACTGTGGTTGGTTTTGTTAGCTCCTCAATTGGAATTGGATCTCTAGCCTAGCCACTACAATGGGGTTCGGTGACCTTATTACTTTTTAAACTATTTACTGAACACAAACTTATGAAAACTTTAAAAATGAAAAATTATTAATTGCTGTGTATTCTTTTTTTCCATTTGTAATACTTTTTCTTTCTCTCTTTTATGTAAGAGTGGTATGCGCTAATTGAAGTAGCTTCTAATAGAGGAAATAGGCTGTTTACTAATGAGGTCTGAAAGAAACGAAACTTAAGTTCCTGGTAAGTTGCTTTTTGAAATTTGGATAGGCAAAACATTCTTTAGTTTTTCTATGTTCTTGTACTTTTTATTAGCTAAACTAAAATCTGAATAATTAGTTAGAAAGAAAAGAAAAGAACTGGACTATCAGTTTTTCTTGTTTTTTAATGTTTTAACATCAGGTGACATGTTGCTTTTTGTTTCATGAATGCAAAAAAAAGAGAAAAAAAACAGAGAATATCTTTTCATAGGATGCAGTATTATTTATATTAGTACTAGGGTTATTCGGGTGAAAACCTGACTGAAACCTATACTAGCATCTGGCTAGTATTTTCATTTGAACATCCCAAGTATTAATCTATTGGATTAAAAAAAATTAACCCTGATTTTGAAGGAATGCTAGCTAAAGTCTTATTAATAAATGCACTTAATTTATTTTGAAAGTAAAAACGGTGTTGTGGCAACTAATAATATTCATATTAATTTCAAAGGGAATTTTAGTAAATTAAAATTTTTAATACCTTTTGTAGCTCTTTTGTTAAGAAGATCTCAAGCAGTTTTGTGTCATAGTTGTGCATAATGTTGTTTGGTATCTGACTGTGCCATAGTTGTGCAACATGCTATGGTTCTTTTCAGAGCACAAAAACAAAATGGTGGGCTACAACATTTCAAACCTCTGAAATTTTTTCTAAATTTATATTTTTTCTGTAATGAGAATTTTATGCTTCATCTTCAGTGCAAGAGAGGTTTCACTCATCATTTATAAAAAGGAATTAGAATATCCAAAGTTTTATTATTTATAGAAACAAATATACCCAAACTCATTGTTTTTGACATCAATTGCAACTCATAGACCAGTTTCTTCATTTACTGTTGTTTTTTTTTTGCAGAGTTTAATGCATATGAATGGTTTTCTTCAGTATGTTCTAGGCTCAGATAATTGTACTCTGAGACATTAAATTCTATGCCAGACCAATTTACTAAATGACATCAAACTGCAAACTTTTAATACTTTTACAGCTTTTGGTGTTACCATATTAATGAGTATCATCTGAAATTTCATAAATTTGTTAGTGATGCCACTGCCAACTTTATCTATATACAATTTTTTAAAAAGAAAAAAGAAAAGATCTAAAAACAGAACCCTGAGTCAGCCTGGTGGTGACACTCTAAAGCTCTGACACAGTGCTATCTAAAACTACTTGCTAAACTCAATTACACAAACACTCATTAATTCATAACAGAGGTTTATTTTATAAGGCCCTAAACTTTTTTTTGGAACTGCTGTCCATACTTAGTAAGTCTTTCAAATTTCATGTATAGTCTAAAAGTCTAAATTGGGTAAATCAGCATGGTTTAAAATTTTCTATACAGTCTAAATATTTTAAAACTGGAGTGATTGTAGACTCTGTGCCAGATTAATTATCTAATATTGAACAGGTATAAATCACTTACCACCATACTAGGCTCAAATAACTGGGGGAGACTTTATATAAACAAGAAATAGAGAGTCAACAGGACAGGAAATTTTCATTTTTCGAAACATTTGAAACCTCTTCCCTAAATAGGTACTAATCTGGTCTCTCTTTTTAGATATTTCTTCTTTCCACTTCCACTGCCTGGTTTGAAAAATCATTCTAGTTAGATGCTACATGATTATCGAAAAACATTTTCTAATGCTTTTTATTTATCTAATGCTCACGTGATATGCGATGTGTTTAGAGCCTGGAAACCTATCTGCTACTTAAACGTGTTCATGTTCTGGTTGAAGAAGATCTGCATGTTGAAAGAATCAAGCGTGACACCGTACATGCTACAGTAAAGGGCAACCATTAATCCACCTTAGAAATGAGATTTTGTGAAAACCTAAACCCAAACAGACTATTGGTTGCACTTTTCCTGGCAAAATTTTTGCCCACTGCAAACTGGGGCAAAATCAATTTGTGAGCATTATTTGCATTCATACAGCATGATTTGCCCAATTTTTGGCATCTCAGGTACTCTGCATTTCTCTCTCTCGCTCTCTCTCTGCTTACGCATGTTGATCAGTGTTCTCCTCATGAAAAACACAAAAAAGTCTGAATGTTGGAGTTTTTCTCAAAACCCAACCCAAGCAGACTATTGGTCACACTCTACTGTACACGTAGTGTTACAGTCATCTTCTCCAGAACTTTGGAAACTCATACTCCCACTTCATCCCAAGACCCATTCCTATTTCCTCTTTAATCTGGCCACATGTAGTGTGAGTCAGTGTAGGAACTCCAAGGCATCATCAAACACAAAATGTGGTGGTTTAGGCCACCAGGATGGTTCAAGGATAAATGACAGATTTCTGTTGCTTTCCTGTTCATCACAGTGTTGTTCCTAGGGCACTGATAAAGTACTGCCAGTCTAGCCAATCCATGGAGAGATTTGGTTCAGGTTGCCAAATGGCTACAAACTCCCACCCCCTCCACCTTGCCTCTCCCTTGAAAATTGTTATTTTGTCAGCTTTGTCAGAAGAAACTGTCTTTTTTAACACATTATTTCTCAAAAATAATGCACAAAGAATTACCAAGCATAGAATTTCAACACCAGATGGCTCATGGAGGGATTCGCGCCAGTAAATGTTGGGTTTATATCCCTCTAACTATCCATGCAACGGATGATGAAACATTGCAAGTGGAGGTTGAATCAGTGGCACCATGTTATTTTCATCAACAAATATAGATGCTGTCTAAACATGAGTGATGGATAGATTAAAGTCTGGACAAGCTGGGGAGTGATTTGCTAACTATGCCATTGCCTGGCACAAGTTGGTTGAAGAACTGATCTTATCATTAGGATGGGTCAGATACAAGGATGAAGTCATTATGTCTGTAGTCATTCCTCTAGACTATTTCCAGAGTCCAAACTTTATGGATGAAAATGCCTGTCAACATTCTGTGCACTGTCACTGTGGCTCTACTTTGCATGGTCTCCAGACTTAAATCTGATTGAATATATTTGGGGCATGCTATGGAGACTTGTTTATAGTTGCAAAGTCTGCTCACACTCTCTTGATCATCATTATCTGATTTGGTTAATACCAAGGCATCTACAAACTTGTATTAGGGTCAGTTGTGGTCACACATGATTAAAGATGGTTTTGCTAATATAAATCTGTTTGCGTGCGATCATTATTGGCATCATTGTCATTTTGCTTTCACTCTTAACTTAACTTAACCTTTCCTGACATCTATTTTTTTTTTTAAATGGAATTTAGATCAGCACGCAGACCTCCAACCAGAACACAAACACAGACGAACAAACACCATGTAGGCTGGGTAACACTGTTGCTTGTTTTCTTATAAGAAGCATATAATTAATAGCTTATTTTAACTTTTAATTTATCTCAAATAATTTTCCCATAATGAAAGCCAACATTATTTTAAAATGCCAGATATTTATCGGTTAGGAGAAATAATTAAGTATTCAAACAAGGACACGGTTATAATTTATAAAACAAAAACAGAAAAATCATTATTGCTAGGTTTAAAAATATCTGATGACTGCACATGCTGGCCGTTGATGGCGCAACACGGTGATCTCGAGTAAGCATTTAAAAATATACTTCTAATGCTGAAAACCATCATTAATGTCTAGTCCCTCTTTTTTAAATCAATATTTCTTGACTAGAGATTTTAAATTAGCACAGTATTTGCCTGTCAGTGCTTAGCAGGAAGTTAAAAAATGCCAACAACCAAGATGCTACTTCTTGTACCTTGCACTTTTTAACATGCCCATCGCGATTTTTCCAAGCTATTCACGCTGTTGTCTAGAAGGGTTATGCGCATTTAGAAATGTCACTGATTTGAAATCACTTTAAAAAGTAGTCTCATCTGAGGGTTATGTTCGTATTAAACCTGACATACATGTTGAAAGTGAAAGAGATCCTGAGGATAGGTGATCTCTAGTCAGGAAGAGAGGGGTAAAGATTATTACTGCGAGTTCTACACTATGAATACATTTTTTTATTAATGAATTCAAAAACCCTTTAATTTAGTCTTATTTTGATTATCACTTAAATATCAGAATTTGGTATAACTTATTTCTTTTTTGGTTACCAAATAACTTTGTTGTGGGTAGTTTTTTTTTTAAATACTATGTGCTTAATGTCTCCCCTTACTTTCTTCCTGCTCCTAGCTCATTTTATCTTTTGCTTGCATGACTGTGCCATGAAAGTCTGTACTTCCTGGTATATATATATATATATATATATATATTTTTTTTTTTTTATCTGTTAAAAGTTAGTAAGAAACTACCCTAGTTTATCTGTACCATTTTACATTTTTTTATTTTTTTGTTTGTTTGACATAGATTAAAATGCAGATAAATTTAATCATTATTCATAGCGATAGACTTTATGGTTGTTTGTAAGTCAATACATTATATCTAAGTAAGATAACTAAATACCGATCAGTACAACTGAAACCACACATGTAGTGGTGATTACAACCAATGGCTTCATTTCTAGATCTTGAAAAGAAATAACTGAGTGTGTTTTAAGTTAATAAAGCAAGAGAGGCAAGCATTGGTGGCACAAATAAGGTACTTAAAATGTAATGTTTACAAGGGCCTACAGCAGGTACCAGGTATAGTGAGAACACAGCAGCTTGAAGGTCACTCACTATCACTTGCTCCATGCTTGTTTCATGGGGAGTTTGAGCTGGCAGTTTTTTTTAGGGTCACCGTGTCATATACCAATGTCTAAGGGAAATAAGGGAGCATAGTGACATGGTTGTTTGCTGGGACATGTTACCAATCTTATGCCACAAGGGGCTCAGCTGACATTTCGGACTTTGGTATGAAAAGCCTTATTAGACCTCTTCACTTTTTTTTAATGTGGGAGGATACCCATGCAGCCATCTGGTGCAGAAGAGCAAGAAAAGCCATGCTAAGGAAGTAAGGATCTCAACATTTCAGAGTCTAAAGATTTTGCTTTTTTTCTGAAATTCTGTAAAAAGGTTTAGATATAACATAATTTAGAAAGCACCAGAGTGCATGCATCTCAAAAAGCAGTACAGTGCTTTCAAACCTTTAATCATTCTATTAGAAATATCTGTTAAAAGAGCAGATATCCTACTTTGCCATGGACTCCTAATGTTTTTGAGCATCATTCATTCATAGGCTTCTGTGTTTATTTAACCTAGTAGTTTTAATGGCTTTATTTAAAGAGAAAGCTGCTATGATAGCTTGTAGCAGTAATAAATGTATAACAATCTGATTTCCAATTGGTTATTCTCAGCTTCTTTATACCAGTGCACCTCCTGAACAATTTTTAGCACAAATTGGAATTCTTTCAAATTATTTACTGAATAAAATACTTTTTCATGGTTTTGTCCACTGTTTTTTTTATTGTTTTTCATTTTCAGATATTTATTTTAACAATAGATATAAATTGAAGACCATTCCTGATTTTAAAATCTTAAAATTTTTTAGCCACTTAGAGATTTAAAAAAATATATATATATTAAAAAATTTAGTTCTTAATATAAAAGGACAAACAAAGTTTTTTTAAAAAACAAAATATACAGACTTGGTGAGTAAATAAGCACCTAAGTTTAAAAGAGCCCTTATACTGTAACCATGCACACCTCTGGAGATATATGAGTGGTGTTATTTAATACTTTTTGACGTTCCTTATGTGTGAACTAACAAGATATTGAGATGACCTGCTAAATGTTGATCCAGAACCTAGTTGTTTCAGCTGCAATACTACTTAAGTCATGAAAGCAGAAAAAGAGAATTGTGCCCATCTTTAATTTGTGTGGAGAATAATGGATGACTCTGCAGCTTAGCCAAAATTACCAGCTCAAAAATTAGAATATATGAATGTGTATATTATTTAGAAACACAGTAAGTGTGGGTTATAATAGGTCTAATGTAGCATTTTCATAAAAAATATAAATAATCAAAAAATGACTGTATCTTAAATGACATTCACCTGTGATGCACAAGACATTTTGATGTGTCTGCTATTCATTCTCTGTTCTAATTTCAAGCACTAAAGCAAACACAGCTATGTAAATATTTATCTATTTCTTTTCTCTTTCTATTTGCATCTAGTTTTTACTATCTTGTCAAAAATACGTAAACCATAAAAACATAGAAGTCTTTTTCTTTTCTTTTTTTGGAACTTGTAGGTAATTGAAACCATTACCAGATATTACAATACGTATTTTAGAAAGATATTCCGACATAGCAAATTTAAGAGAATAATGTAAAATCTTTCTATTTAATCTTTTTCTTATGTTCATTTTCTCACAATCATAAACAGTAAACACACCATTAATAAACATAAATTAACGAAAAAATAGTAAATCAAAAGTGTCAAATAATAAGGAATGGATCAGCCTAGGCTTGTTTAGTTGATAGCATTTGCTCTAGTTTTAATCTTTCAGGTTTATATTTCCATTATTTGATCACTTTAATTCACTTAATTTTTTGGATAAATTTTTCATATTAAAGTTTAATATCTTAATTTCATTAAAAGAAAGTAAATAAGTTGCTTTCCAGGAAGCATAAATATGTATAAATTTTCAAGAAAGTATTTCACTTTTTTGCCACCACACACCTGAAAAATAAGCCATTGTTTTCTTCGAATAAATTTATCATTATAACTGTTATGTAAATGAAAAGAACCAGGAAAAAACAGCTGTTTTCCAGAGACCATTATAATTGTTATGTAAATGTAAAAGAACAAAAAAAAAAAAAAACTTATCTGTTTTCCAGAGATCATTTCAAACAGTTATGTAAGTGTAAAAGAACCAGAAAAAAACTTCTGTTTTCCAGAGACCATTATAGACTGTTATGTAAATGTAAAAGAACCAGAAAAAACCTTAGCTGTTTTCCAGAGATCATTTCAAACTGTTATGTAAGTGTAAAAGAACCTTAGCTGTTTTCCAGAGACCATTATAAACTGTTATGTAAATGTAAAAGAGCCAGAAGAAAAAACTTAAATGTTTTCCAGAGATCTGAGTTGTTCTTAGTAACATCTTTTCTTTTACGAACAATAGCTGTAAAAAAATGTTACCACTGTTGGGTGCCTCGGGGAGATTAGAAGCCTGCACTCTTTTCAAATATTTGTGTGTTAACCATTGGTTGTTTTTCTTTTCACCTGAAATCTGATACTGATTTAACAGTAATAATAAAGATCAATTAAGTAAATGATAATTGTAATCAGTTTTATAAAGTGGAAACTTTTTTTTTTTTTTTAAATCAGTTAATAATTTACATTTTTGTTCTCAAACAGTATTTACGTTTAGGGTTAGTTAATTTCTGGAATGATACAGTTTCCTTGTCGTGTCATTGATAAATGGTTGGGAGATCGAAAATATCACAGAGGAGAAACGCTTCCGCTTCGGCCAGAGTGGACGGGGGGCAAGTGCGTGTTCCTGAGCACTTCACGGCCAAGAAACAACAACAACAACAACAACAGAAAGCCGCCGGGAGTCGTCTCCCCTCTTTCTTTCTTTTCTTTTTTTTTTTTTTGTCGTCTGGTCGAGAGGTTCGCCGAGCGGAGGGGCGGCGTGTCGCTTCGTCCCTAATTTACTTCTCCTGACAGGAAGGAAAGAGAGAGAGACTGGGCGAAAGAAGAAAAAAGGGACAGACGGTCGTTAATTCCGCTTCCCTTCCATTTTCCGAGACAGGAGGAAAAAGCCCGGCCGCGCGAGCAGGCAGCAGACGACCGCCGCACGCGCTGCTCGCCAGCCGTCCCCGCCGCGATGTCCGTTCCCGAGGATCGCTCAGGTGGATAGCTACCACAACAAAAAAAAGGGGACCTGTGGGAGAAGTTCCATACGCGCGGAGAGAGGGAGCCATGGCCGTCGGGGGCTCTCTTGAGCTTCTCCTGATCGTCGTCTTGCTGCAGCGAGAGGTGAGCCCGGGGGGTGGGGGGTTGTGATGGGGTGGGGTTTGTTCCCTCCCCCCCTCCAACCCTTAACAGTTTGTTCTTTCAGCCCTGCTTTATTTTACTCTTCTCCTCCCTCTGACCGAACCCGGATCTGACTAAAGTCCGCCCTCCTCCCTCCCCCCCGAAGTCACAGCCAGGTGTTGTCTGATAACTTTGATCTCTCTCTCTCTCCCCTTAACCCTGTGCAGACCGACCAAGGTTACGGCCGACGACGGTAGATAGATAGATAGATAGATAGATAGATGGCTGGTGTCGGGGTGATGCTATGTTATATTGAATTCGAAGGATCGGCTGCCGTGTAAAGTGGATACTCGTCGTCGTCGGCGGCGGCCCGGTTGAGTCCCTAGGTGTGCTGCACTCACTCGATACCTGTCCGCGCTCCTTCATTACGCGCACCTGTTAATTAAGTGACAGCCGTGTTTGCCCAGATTTGAACAAGTGGCAGGGTTCGCCTGCACCGCGGGATGCCCTGAAACCGGTCTGGCATAGAATTAAAGGGACTGGTGATTGGGAGGGAGGTTCTTGTGGACCGAGGCGCGCACATGGAGTTTAGGTAGTACTGCCAATACTGGGAGGGGTCCCCCCCTTTTTTAAAGACCCGTCCTAAAAGAGGACTTTCTTTTCTTTTTTCTATTTTGTTGCAATTTTGGAGAATTTTTAAATGTGTTTTTTTTTTTTTTACCCCCCCCCCCCGAGGTAAGTCAGGGAGGGTGGCTAGAAGTAAGGTTTGAAAGCTAAGCTTGAGTTTAAAGACCCTAACTGGCTCAGGTTAGTCGTCACATCTCTCCCTGGAACGGTCTCTTTACTAGCTGGCCACGTGTCTGAAAAACGAAGAACTCTAATAGGAACTTTTGCATGTGGCCCTTCTTCCACTCTGAGAAGTGGTCGTGCAACCTGTAGATCTGGTAACCGAAATAGGGGATCTGTGTTCCTACAGATGTTTTAGTTTTACAAAGGCAAAGTAAATTGGCAAACAAAGTATTTTGTAACTAAGACTGATTTTTTTTTGGATTAAATAAGTTGTATTTACTAGTATAACCTTTAAACGGGAATAAAATACTAAGTTATTGGAAAAACTTTGCCATGTAATTAGCAAAGTATTACAAAAACATGGACTGGACTACTAAGAGCTATTTGCATAAGACTCGTGGATTTTGTATTTATAGTAATTTGTCAAAGAAACACTTTTGAAATAGTAAACATTAATAGTTCGTGTGGATTAAAAATTAGCTAGCAGATTTTCTAAAAAATACAGAAAATTTATTTATCTATTACTTAAAAAAAAATCTAAGTATTTGATGTATCATGTCATGTTTTATCATGAAAAGTATTAGATATATTCATAGCATAGCATATAAAGATTTTGATTACAGTTGCTCAAAAATATTTTTATTATGAAATACAAAGACAATACAATTCAAAATAAATCCATATTTGTTACTTGATTGATACATAATTGATCAAAATCATGAATGATCAGTAGAACAAAACGTTTCTTTGTCAGCTTCTTGTGCTGTATTTTTCCCGACCTTTTCTGTTTCAGGGAGCAGCAGTAGTATGTCATTATGTTGACATCCCACCTTCCTGGTATCTTTTTTCCATAATCTTGATATCCTGGTAGAAACTTTCTATGCTCATGTTGCAGCCTAGCTTTTCAAATTTGCTGAGCATTTAATTGACAATGTCCTTGTAGTTGGGATCTCTGTGATTGTCCAGAAAATTCTGATTTACACTCTTGAATCCAGTCCAGGCAGGCTCCATTCTCTGCTCTGTTCATCACTCCTTAAAACTGCTCATCCTTTGCTTTGTCAACTTTCTGATTTGTGGCCCAACAGAGATGCCATCTTTTACTTTTTCATAGCTGGGTGTTAGAAATTTACTACAAATGTATTTTAAGCAGTTTCCCTCCTTATCTAATGCTTTGACAAATTGCTTCATCAAGCCCAGTTTTATATGGAGTGGTGGTAACAAAAAACCCTTATTAAGCTCAATCAGCTTTTCATGGATGATTTTCTTTGAACCGGGTGTAAATGTGTTTCTGGGTGGCCATACCTTTTTCCAGTGTTGATTTATCAATCTACTGTCCCATTCACATACGAATCAGGGCATTTTTGTGTACCCAGACTGCTGACCAACAAGCATGCATAAAACCTTCAAATCTGCTCACAACCTCTTATGTTCACTGTATCTAACCTTTTCCAGAAGAAACTCCAGATTCTTGTGTGTTTCCTTCAGATGCACTGAATGTGCAATAGGCCCAGTAGCATATTTGTTGCCACTGTGAAGTACTCCTTTCATCTTTGTTTATTGATTCCTCAAAAATGTCTCCAGTCAATTGGTTGATGTGCAGTTCTTAAGTTTTGTATCACTTCCGGAATGTTATTGCAGTAGGTACATTGAAAAATATGACACAAATTAATTTTCATGATGTCTGTACCAAGAAAATGACGTTCCAGGAGTAGGTAGGTTTTTTGCTTGGCGTCTGTATCCCAGAACTTCTGCAGAGTATTTTGGAAAATCCATATCTCTAACCAAATCATTTAGCTCAAAGTACTTCATCTGATTTTTAGCAATCAGTATCATCTTCAGCTTCAGTACTGTCTGATTCAGACTATGACATGAACTTTTAAAGCTGTTGTGGTAAAGGGAATAGGCACACTTGGGCCATGTTGTTAGTGCAGATTGAAGGTTGAGATAGGAAATCTCTCTTTTGTTTTTTGTGTTATAAACCTTCAATGTTAACAGCACTAAAGTAACAGTCATCCATGTGGTTCTTAGGTTCGTGCCATACCAAGGGTATTCCAGAATTCATTGACGACTTTCTACCTTTACTCCAGTTTTTCAAAGCCTCAACACAAGTTCGAAAAACTGTATGTGATCCCAATGACTTATTTTGATCTCCAAGCTTCATTCCAAAATATGTATATACTTTCTTTTTCTTGACAAAATATGAGAATATGTCAGGGTTATTTCTACAACCACTTGTTACCATGTAGAACAAGTTTGAAAAAAAATATGTATATATATATATATATGGTATTTTCATATTGCATAATTGCATCTATGGCTATAATTATGTACCATATTTATCAGGTTATAAGTCGATGTGGAGTATAATTTGTATAGGTCAATTTTCCCTTTTTCCAAGCCTCCATTCACATATAAGTCGAAGTGATGTATAATTCAATAGTATGATCGTACTTTTGTACAGTAATAATAGTATAAAATTTGTCAGGGTTATAAAACAGTGGTGGTGGACAACACCAAAGCAAGAGTTTTAGATGAAAGAAAGAATGAAAGTAAAATGAAGCTTAAATACGTATGGAACAGTTTGATATGATTTTTTCCTATCAGATAAAAAGTTGAATCATCTAGCTCTGCAACCATGGTTTGCTTCTTTTGCATTTTTCAGTCTGTCATAATGAATCCTTCGATTTTCACTAATCACAAACACATTTCTTACTAACATCATACTGCCGTTTTGCTGCCATATTCCCACCATTATTGCTTTCAGCAAAATTCACCACTTCCAGTTTAAAAGCTGCAGTATATGCTTTCCTTTTCTTTATAACAGGCATTTTAAAGTAAGGGTTGATATTTTTTTTCAACTGGCGAATTGAAGCTCCACTAACACAATGATATCTGTGCCTCCTAAGCAGTAAATAAAAGGGAGGTAATTGAATATGAGTCAGCATGCACCCACACACACATGTACAATCATACATAAATTTCCCCATGGTACTTAAGGGTCCCATGTTCCCAGTATCATGACTTCATCCATATATGTCAGAGTGGATTATAAGTTGATCCGAAAAAATACAGTATGTTGAAACATCAGATTGTAATGACCATAGCAGCACAGCAGTGTTTGGAATACTTTACAAAACTCTCTCAGGTAGTGTGAGAGCAGGCATTGTGCTGCAAAAAAAGACACCATTATTTTAGTTAAAAATCCCATCAAATGTGGCTGCAAAATTTCACGTTACTAATAAATTACATTTATGGAGGATAAAGTTACTGCAATGCATCATGACATGACTCTACATATCATGATTCTTCTACTACCAAATATGTCTACAGGTACAAATGCAGCATCAGAAAAACATTCTCCTTATTTCATGTAGACATATATAGGGACATCAATTTGTCTAAGTATAAACAAGTTCCATCTAAGAAATGAACATAAACCCACAGATTGTAATACTGAAAGAAATGTCTCATTGCTCAAAGACATGCTGTTTATGATGATGATTTGTCATTTCTGGTCTATAGCATAAATCTGCATGATTATGGTTCTGATGCATGGAGGCAATTATGAAGTCTCTAGCCTGATATCCATCCTACAATTTAAAATACTAGAGGCTTAAACCAAGTCTTTAAATATGTCATTGCAGTCAGTAGTGAATTGTTTTTGATAATGCACACAGTTATTGAATTTTTCATTGTTCAGAGGGAGGGGTTAACTTGTATCATCTCTATCACTGCTCACATGGCAGTTATTAACTTATAGGCTATGCATGCACTACAAACTACTTCATTTGTAGTGACAACATGATCTCATTTGTACGTCATCACAGCATTATGATTGTGTTCACATAATACTGTTAACAAATAGCCAAATAAGGAACATTAAATAAATTGTAAATGAATACATTTTACAATCCATCAACTTTTTTCTAATGTAACTTTATTTTTTTATCATTATTTTTACGATCTTCAAATTTTATAGAAAATCAAAGAGTGTCTCAATAATAAGGCTTATTGTGAAAATGTTAATGAGATCATTCATCCTAAAATATCACAGGTGTTATATTTTCAGATAGCTATGTAAACTTTGTGCACTGTAGTATGCTTTGTTGCCATTAAGTACAGCAGCATAGATGATGTCTGTTTACTCCAGAAGAGCAGAGATGCTTCTTTGTTGGTTAAAGAAGAAAGAAAGTGAATGTCTTTCAGGAGCTGCATGTGTAGTAAAATTACATGAATGAAAGAAATATGCTTGAGTGAGGAAGCATTAACAATTGGAAACAGTGTAGTTAACAAACACTTATGGTTGATCATCATTCATGCCAAACACAGCACTGTTGCATGATTGGCACTGATTTTGTCTTAAAATTTTCAGCATATATCAAACTGTCTTAATAAAAAAAATTACATTAAAATATTTCTAACTATTTCAATTATTAAAGAGATCAGGATGTTTTAAAGATAAACATTTTCAACTTCATTTTTTCATATTATTAAGGATCTTAGGTTATATTTGAAGGAAGAAATCAGGAAAAAACATTAAATCAAATGAATTTAAGCAATAAATCTGTAGATGCAAAATACATGATTTGAATATCAATAAATCGATTATTTATTTGTTTTATTTATAGAAATTGATTGTTTTATCATATAGAAATAAACTCTTATTGAGTTACTTGCTTATTAGCAAAAGGAGATGGGGAAATCCTCTGTATGTTTCTATCAATAGACTAGCTGTCGCCTAGGATATCCTCAAGTACTTGAATTATTGTTCCATGGCAGAAGTGTTAGGAATTGTATGTTCTAGAAACTTAAGACATGTTTGAGTTTTTTTTTTTTTAGATTTGCAAATTCTTGTTGAGTCCCAATTAACTACTGGTCTGAACTGGGAAAAAAGGAGACGACCTGATTTGGTTAAAGAGGCGCTGACATCATGAAATAACTTTGACAAATGTCAAACTTTAGGGCAGTTTACTTTGTCAATTTGACATAGAATTTGTAATTGATTGAAATTACAAATAGATAAACTAGATGGAAATTATTTTACTGTGTGCAGTTGAAAGACCCTTTAAGAAAAAAGAAACTTTCTTTGAAATACATTTTAAGATCTAAATTATTATATTTATGTCAGTGAGTTTAAAGAAGAAATTAAAAGGTTGTCTGATTTGATTATTTCATTATATGATCAAAAAATAGATGCATATTTACAAAATATAAATTAAGTTATGAAATGCTTATGAATATTCTCAATAACATTTTTTATAAAATCTTCTTTGCCAAAATACGTATACCATTTACACTACCTGATTAGGCAAATTATTTTAGGCAAATACTACATAATTAGTGAAAGCAAATAACAATTGCTAGTATTTGCTCAAAATGTTTTTTTTAATCTTATTTTTATGACCTCTAGTAATATATGGTGTGCTTTTGATAGAGAAAAATGTGTTTTTTTCCAGAAAAAGTTTTTAGAAACTTTAATTATATCACCATAAGATCTGTAGGCTGAAATAGGCAACCAAAGCTGCTTTTGTCTTCTGAGATTATGCATTAATCTTTGAACTATTTTTCATTATATCTATATTCTTTGATTAATGTGGAATCCACAGTATATTTTATCATACCTCAGGCCTTATTGTCTTTGAAACATACAGTGAAGCATTATCTGTAAATTTTATAACATACATCAAGAAAAGTAGTCCAAGAAAAGAACTCTGAGACTCACTGGTATAATTTACAATCTTAGATATATAGTACCTTCTCAATTCATAGTAAAATGTTACCACCTATGCCAAAATTTTTACATTTTGTACTAAACATTTGTATGGAACCATATCAAATGCTTTATTGAAATAAATATGAGGAATATTTATATTGTTATCGTCCAATTTACTGGTGATATCTTCAAAAAATCTAGAAAATAGTAAAGCAGAATTTTCCAGAACAGAAACCATGTTGACTGTTTAGCAACTCCTGTTTAAGATCTTCCTTTATTATACTTTCAAGCTTTTAACTACAATCAATGTTAAACTGACCAACCTTGATCTGTAATTATGTTTAGAGCTTTTCTTTAATATTGAAGTCTTACCATGCTAATGTTGCTTCTCTATTGATTATTAAATTTTTTTAAAGATCTTAAAAGATAGCATATTTGCTGTGAAGTTAATTTTAACAATGTATGATAAATATTATCAGGATCTATTTCTTTGTCTATTTTATTTTCATAATTTTAAAAATTTTCTAATAGTAATATCATTTATATTAATGTTGAAAAATTTAGCTGTGGAGATTGCCTCATGACTTTCTAGTCTTAAGGCAATGGTGAAATAATTATTAAGGATATTAGTTATTTTCTCAATATTATCAACTGCTTTATCATAGTTATCTTTTAAATGGTCCTAGGTTTTCCTGTATACATTATTTTTCTTTAGCATAAGTATAGAATTGTTTGGTTTTGCATTTAATATTATCTGATAATTGTATCTATTTTTCTTTGTTGTAGAATTTTATTATTTCATTTGTTTTCCGAAAATTAAAAAAAAATTTCTCAATCAGTTCTGCTCTGTGGTCTTTACCTCTCTATAAATATATATTAATGAATTTGGCAATCATTTAATTTAAACACTTTTCTAAAAAGTTAAATATTAGCATTCCATATTACTTTCATTTTTGTGATTTTTGTTTATTTTGTAATTAACTTTTTTACTTAATAACATCTTTTTGGTTCCATATGTAACTTTGTTCCTTAAAATGTACAAAGCATTTGCAGTTCTGTTTTGAATTATTAACAAACAGTTCAGTATAAAATGATGGATTAGAGTGAATTTACAAGTTTTAGCTTTTGACAGAAAGGATACTTTCTTTTCTCCCTACAATATAAGATTTTTGTCTTGAATATATATGATCCTTTTTTTTTCTTGTTTATATATATATATATATATATATTTTTAGAGTATAATCAAAATGAGAAGAAAATATAGAATAAGATAATTGGTCCATGTGACTGTGCCCTAATCCCTTCACACGTATTTTGTATTCAGTTGTCTGTTGTATGCTTTAAAAACATGTGACCCTATAATAAACTAGCATTGATAGAATGATAAATGTACAAGTATTTCTTCAGGCTAAATTAGGAGTGTCACCAGCAATGTTGAAAAATTGGTTGTAGAAAATTTTTGAAACTATTACTGAACTCTTGGTCATTGTACAGTGATTTACAAATTTTAATAAAACAACTTTAATAAATTTTTCTAAAGTATAATAAAATTATAATACATTTTTTTCTGACTAGATAAGTATGGTATGTTTAGGTGCCTTATTTGTATCACAGGGTAAGCAAAACTTTTTGGGGGGTACTCAATGCAAGTCAAGTACTTTTAGGACTGTCAAAGAGTAGATAATTTAATGATATTCGTTTTTAAAATTTATAGATTTTTCATTAAAAACTTTTTTTTTTTTAGCTTTAAGAAATTTTATTTTTAAAAGACAGAAAAATAAAACCCTTTCAAAAACAATGAACAAACAAGCAGTTTTTAAAACACTAAAAAAGTATGTTATTTTTAAAATGTGTAATTTTTAACACAGTTATTTTTAAAAACAATTTGAAAGATTAATTTTATTAAACCAACTATCAAAATCTGCTTAGTTAATTATTGTCCAGCATGCAGACTAAACTAGATTCATAACTAAATTAGAACATCAGTTTCCTTGAGGATATATTCATCTTCATAAATCAGTCAATACTATACCAGTTTTTTTTTTGTTTTTGTTTTATAGTTTCCCAATAATCCATATAAACCATGGCAACATGAAAGCTAAGCATATTTTGCTCACCTGCTTAATGTTATTGAAAAAGATATATAGTAGGTTGCTATGGAAATGTAATTATTGAGACCTGAGATGTACCTTGTCACTTACTATAATCAGTTTTCTACAAAATGTTAGGCTGTATTCAGAAATGTCTTGTGGTTGCATCTACATTAATATTAATATCATGAAAATTTTTATTAACATAAAACTAAGATTTTGCAAGCTAGGTGCTACTTGTGGTAAGGGATAGAATACTTTTCTGCAACTGACATTAATAAAATCAAATAATCTCTCTTAAACTTATAATGATATGAAAAAAAACAATTTTTTTTAAAATCAGTTAAAGGCTGTAGTATATAATTTCTTGTTTTTTGTGTGTGGCTAGCATGAAAGACTTAATAAAAATTCTTTTAGCAATGGTATTTAATTTTATTCAGTAAAATATGAAAATTTCATTTTAAATGTTGCTCAAAGATATGACTGAGTGCAACTGTTGTAAGTAATATTTTATTATTAAAATAATTATGTATACAGTATCAGAAATAATTGTGTAAAAACACTTGGATATGCAAAAAAGATGAGTACTTGCAGCTGTGAGACATAATGCATACACAATGCATTATTACAGAAACTATACAAATCAAGAGATTCCAGCATTCTCAGTTCATAAGATAGAGAATCTAGGGACTCCTCACTCTTTAAAAAAAAACTGGTCAATTTCAAAATGTAGAGTCCCACAAACCAGATTGGGAGTCGTGTTTCATGCATGTACTTTGATAACTAATAAATAAAATAAGTATACTGCACAAGGTTTTATTCAAGAATAATTCACTATTGATTTTATTTCTGTTTTGCAGTCACAGATTTCCTCTCAGTAGATATTGGATTGAATTTATTGCAGTTTGGTCCTTTCTCTATGATACAGATTAATTTATTTACAACTTCATGTTTAAGTTTGCAGTGGTCTTTGTGTTTCAGTTTGTTGTGTAATGAAAAACCTTTCAAGCTACTGAGGTGATTGGTGATGTCAATGAAATCTTAACCAATGTTGCAAAGTCTGGGAATATATCACTAAACTGATTTTAATAAAGACTGACACATCTTGTAAAGTTCTATCCCTGTATGACTTCATTATTATCTTAAATTGTTTATAATCAACCTTTACTCTGTCACTGTTGATGTTAGGATCAACATAAACACTATTCACAATTACTGCATTTTCATAGAAATTGCCTGGTACTTTTGTCATTTTCTCCATATTCCTGCAGTGATGACTCGATGGGAAGACAACTTGGATCCAGCACTGCATTAGTTTGCTTCAATGTTTCCATTGATTATGATTCAAATCTTTCCTTCAGATTTTTTTATCAAGATCTTTAAATATTCTCTAGATGACTTCTGAAACTGAATTCTGGGAGGTTTTCTTTATCAAGCAATTTAACTTTATATACATCTTATGATTTAGATGGATAGATACAAATTCATAAACCTCATCCATTTCTTTGCCATTGGTTGTTGTAAACTTGTCAAGTCTTTCAATTGTACTAATTAGCAAGGAATCAACCACAGATAGATCTAAATGAACCCTCTGAAAGAATTTAGTCAATTTTGTAACCATTGACAAAAAAATCCCTTAAGAATGCTGTTGTTTATGTGTAGCTAATCTAAATTTTATAGAATTCCCTTGCCTCTGTGTTGTTTTTCTGACACAACAAAAATAGTAGTTACAACCGCATCCAGCGACAACCACCAAAAAAATTACAGGTTCCTTCAATGAAAGAAGTTGCATGTTTTTATCTTCCAATACATCCTTCAAAGCTCTCAATTCCTTGTAGAAAATAAGTTATTGCAAAGTCTGAACAAATTTTTTAGGGTTAAGTGATATGCACCTACATGCCTGCTCAGCTATAACAGCTATTCTGTATGCTACACAGTGAACCCGTATCACTCATGGATTACACTTTTGTCTTAAAAGAGCACCAATACTATTTTTTTCATTTCATGACTGCTGCACCATCACTTGTTAAACTAAGACAACAGTCCTTTCTCTGTTATCACCTTCATAATTTCATCAACAATAATTACAGCTTTTCCATCTGTTATTGTCTCTCATTCAATAAAATGGATCATAGGTTTTTTATTTTTATGTACAAAATAGTAAAAAATACATAGTTTTTCTGTGTACTGTCACATCTGTACTTTCACTCAGTGTTCTAAAAAAAAAATTGCATTGATTTTTTTTCATATATTGTCTCATTAATGCCATTTAGCATCTTCATTTATGCTCCTTCACTGGCGTATCCTATTTTGAAGATGCAGACAATCATTTTGTCTTTGTAAAAGAATCAAACTACTGTACTGAATGATGGGTTGTCAATTTTTTACCAAATAATAAACTCTCCTGATTTGTGCAGATTTTGAGTTATTTTAACCTTCATTCTGATCACTGACTTTTTCAGTAACAGCTGTTATCATGAACATGGCCAAGAGGGGGCAACAACTGCCCTTAACCTGAAAGTTGATATTGATAGTGTAATGATGGTATTACTTTTTGGCTGATTTACTATGCTCACTGGTGTATGGTGGTCTGATGGAAATGGTCGAATGTCAAAGGTTTGGAAGAGATTAGCAATATAGGAAAATGCAATTTAAGGCACCAGTAGAGAAAATATAGTTAAACCATGTTTCTCTGTCTAATTTGGAGAAACAAGTTAATTAAGAAATGAGAGGGTTGCCAATTGGTTAGTATAATTGTATTTTGGTTAGTTAGTAACCCTAGCATGGCTTCTAAATGGTTAATTGAACTAAGTACTATGAGCCATTTTCAAATACCAACAAGCTATAAAAATTGGCAAACAAATCCCCATCCAAAAGCTTAGTGACCAAGTCAAGTCAAGTCTGATTTACATTTATATATGTTTTAGATATTTTGTTAATCCCAATTTTACAAAAATGGATGTCAGAAAGATTTAGCAAAGTGGAAATTAGAAACACCAGAGAAGAAGGCAAGAACTTATGAACAAAGCTGCAGTATCTCTAGTCCTGATTCTTACAGGAGTAAAAATTAGATTCTTTTTTGTGAGACTTTTTTACTTATATCCCAAGTCTTCATAACTGAAAGCTCTTTGTAACCTTGTATGCAGGACAATTTATCACCTTTTGGAAGGTTGATCTCACCTAAATTTGATAAACCTTTGAGATGTTTGCTGCAAGATTATGAGTATGAGATACATGTGTAGGAGTGTCAAATTCATTATGCTGGCCTCATATCATTGACATGTTATAAAGAAGTGGAGAAGTTTCCTGAAGTAAAAATAAATATCAAATAGAGAAGTTATGCATTGAGTGTTTATTGAGTGATATGTACATTGCTTCAAAATAAGGGAAGATGAAAAAAAAGTTGTATAGCTACATTTCCTATTTTCATTTCTCTTTGCAGTGAGAGGTGACTGGACAAAATGTCATTGCTTCATTTGAACAATGTCCAATCATCATTTTAAAACTTGGATATATGAAATTGTTTAGCAAATTTCTTTCTTAGTCATTTTATTTAAATACCCATAGTACATATATCATTGCTATACTCTATACTACTATTTGTGGCCAACACTCACTCTATCTTTATTAATGAAAGGTTAGGTCACTCCCATTTTTATATTGCCACCAACTACTTGGAGTTAGTTGCCTGATTAGACAATTTGTGTATATATAAGTGATTTCAACATGATCATGCATAATTTCATTGTTTTGCAGGAATTTCACACATTTAGTAGTTAAGCAGTTAATGGACCCAAGATTTTAAATAAAGTTTATAATTTTGACTAATGTTTATAATTTGCTTATTCATTTTATAATAACCACTAAAATTAATTTAACTTTATGAAGTTTAATTTTCCCTGCAAATAAGTCTTAAAGTTTTGATCGATGGTTATAATTGGAAATTAAGCCAAACTACTTTAGATGCTGCATGTCAATGGGCAATTGTTAAGTAAAATAATGGAATTAGAATTTTAAAATAATGCATTCTTTATTGATATGATAACCACTAGTGTTGTGTTTCAATATAAAAATAAGTATATGATTGCAGTTCATGAGGAATTTCATTAAGTAGTACTTGCCGTATTTGTGTATTTTGTGAAGGAAAAAAAAAATGTTTGGAAGCTCTGTGTTGAGTTTGACTGCACTTAATTTTTGATCACATTTGAAAATGGAAAACTAAATCAACACAACAAAAAAGAAACAAAACAAAAACCAGTAAATATGTTGATGAACTAAACAGTGCAAATCTAAGATATAAGTAAATCACACAGAGACATGAAATGGATGTTATGTGTTAATGTTTACTGATTGTAGATTCTGAAATTTGTGGTTTAATATTTAGATAAGGTATAGCCAGGTTCTTTAATTAATCCAAAACAAATGTATACTCTTAATGGGTAACTGCCTGAACCAAAAGTAAATCATCTCGTCTGGTCAGATGCAAATCAAATTGTCAAAAAGTTTTGTTCCACTATAAAAAGTTGGCATTCACATCATTTTTTTTTGAAGGGAGGATGTTTAGACTGACTTTACCTTTTTTTCAATAGCATCTTTATGAACTGGGTGAAAATGCATTGATAGTTATCATTAAACTTTACTAATATTACATGGATGTTATGTAAAATGTTACTGTAGATTTTAATTTTTTATTTCATGAATTCAAAATTATTTTCTATGGAGGAGCCCTTTTGACTTTGATGAATTGTTTTACATTTCATCAAATTATACTTTAAATTTATTATTTAATATAATAAAGGTATCAATGAATTTGTATTTTATTATTTTTATTAAGCTTAAAAATTCTTTTTTATTTTGTGGAATTTTAATAATGGATAACCTTTTGACTGCATTGTTAATAAGTTTGTTATATTAAAACATAAGCAAACACAATTTGAAATGTTATGAGTAGAAAACCATAATTATTATTTAATTGTAGAAAAAGGTACTGAGCACTGTTTGACAAGTTGTTGGATTTTATTGTTTTAGAAATGTTAAGATTTATTATTTTTTATAAAAATGTTTTTTGAGGAATTAAGTGAAAAATCTTTATTCATAACTTTACATAATAGCCAATATAAATTCACCACGTACCATTACCAAATGTCAGCTATTCTGACAGAGAAAACCAGTATTATAATTTGGTCTGTAATTATACAACAAGTAAACATTGTAAAAAGCATGAATATACCAAGTTCTTGTTGCTTTACTCAACTTTTTCAGGGCAATATCTACAATAAAAATTAAGAAACATGCAAATTTCAAAGTTATGGATTCAAAATTGTTTAAGTTTTAAAAACATCAAATATGTTCACAACATAGCTAAGCAATATTACCATTCAATTGTTTATCCATAACCTTATATTTTTCATATTTTATTGAACAATGTATCTTTTTATCCTGTTTGAGAATAAAACAAGTATTAGAATTATACACTATCATTTTCTTTCTCCATCAATTAATGTCTAATTCTCTCTATTTATTTGAAAAAGTTGGTCTGATTTTGTGATACACTTCTGGCTCTGTTACAACATTTGTTTTGAAGAGTAATATTACAAATGTGTAGCATACTTTGGCAGATTCTCTAAGGTAGTGATCTATTGGTAGGGTAGATGCTGGATAGTCAAAGACCCAGGCGATGGAATGGCTAAATGTGAACAAAAGTATGATTTCTTGATTATGGAGAATTTCAAGTGCATGGAGATATTGTCTGAATACTAGTTCAAGATTGACTATGGATCACAACCCCAACAGATGACTGTTAATTTCCATTTGGCTTGGAAAAGCATAACTTTTACTGCTGATCCAAATTGCTTCTAATCTCTCTCTGATCACAGAAAAATTTGTAATAGTCTCAATTATATACAGAAGGCTGCATGAAAGAGGTGTCTATGCATGATGACCCATGGTTCATGTACCCTTGACTTGCTGTGATAAACTGGTGCTTTGAACATGCTGGATGAATACCATGTGACAAGAAACATGTTCTATGAATTTAGATTTAACTTTCATTGTGACTCATGGTGCACATTTATTTGGAGGGAATATACAACACTCAAACGGCCTGCAAACATCATGGAAAGGAATCACTACAGTGGTGGAGGTGTGATGATATGGGCAAGAATTTTGATTGTGCAGATCTTTTGTTTTGGGGGGGGTACCCTGACTATAATGAAGTATAGGGATGAAATTCTGGATCCTTATATCAGACTATATGCAGATGCATTGGAGATAGCGTTATCATCCATTAAAATAAAGTTATCCACATAGATTGATTGATTATATGTACCTGTCTTCAAGAGCAAGCCACTATCCCTATGTTATATTCAGCATGTTTTCAAGAGCTAAGTCCTATTGCCAGTGTGATGCTCTAGGATGATGCATCATTATTTGTCTTTTGTGTATCTCTTTAAAAGCTGTTGCATGAAGGTGAGTTTATTTTAATCACAAAATGATCAACAACATTAGCTATTTTATAAATAATTTAGTTTGTTGATTAACTTTTGGAAGTCTGCATATCATTTCAGAATTATGCTGTATTCATTATTCAGCTTTTAAAACAATTTCTTTTCATTTTTATGGAAATATTGTTTTCAATTTATACTGAAAGAGAAAGAATTGAAAGCACCTTGTAGAGTAAAATTAAATCTGTTTCTTAGTACATTTTTTCCTTCCAATTAATAGCTAAATCTGGAAAGGAAACACTTTGTGATTTCCTTCATCCAGTGAATTGGCTACATCCTGTTTTCATGTCTTCATTCATTGATTCAAGTTATTTTTTTTCTTTTAGTCAGAAAAGGAATTGACTCCTTTGGAATGGAGTATACTTACAAAAATTACTTTTTTAGAAATAAATTGTAACATTATTTTGTATTATTAGCAAATGTATACAAAAGAAATTTTGAAACAAATTTGGAAATTTTTTAAGTAAACTTGCTGGAAGAAATTAAATTTATTACTATGTACCTGCTCTACTGTGGATTATTTTAGAAATTTCAAAGAATTTGTGATAGGTATGTTAAAAAAATTTTTGTTTTTGGCATCTTTTAATGGATTGTGCAATTTCAGATCTTAATTGGAATTATGCAGATACATATTTTTATTAAAGTAAAACCATATGTAAAAATTACAAATGGATCAAATTAACAAATTTAATACCTTTTGACAAGGTACTGAAATTGTTTGCTTTTTTGTTTTTTTTGCAGACATTTTGTACTACTACAGAAGGCTCTGGATCTGGAGGTCCTTTAGATGTGACTTCAAGTAGCTCTTCATTTCAGATGCCTTCAGAAGAAACTACTTCAGTAACCAATTTGAGTAAGAATTTAAAAATAATTTTTTCCATGTCAATTTTGTGACTTTTCTAACTTATCAAATAAATTGCTGTTATGGTAAGTACATTAAAAAAAGGTAATTTCTGACAAGGTTTCCAATTTTTTGGATCAATCTTTAGTAGTTTTTAGCATTGAACTAGATAGTCAACAGACGAGAGTTGACTATACTTATTAAAACAAAATTGATTAATGGAAAGAAATTTTTGTTGTGTTCTCTATTTTGCTTACAAGAATCTTCTTTATATAACACTTTGTTATAACAGTTTGGTCATCTGTTGTTATTGACAATCAATAGTGTGAAATACTTTTAGTATTTGGCCAAGCCACCTTTTGTAGCATAAAATGGCACTCTGCAGTTTGGTATTGAATCTGCAAGATTTTGTATGATGGTCTAATCCAGGTGCTCCATATCTGTGAGAGAGTTTCCTTTAATTCTGTCACATTCAGCTGACAATCCAGGTACCCTTGCATGTACTCAGATTCATACTGGGGCTTTTGGGTATCCAGAGAAAAAAGTTCAATTCCAGATTCTGATTACAAAAATGGCTTGGCATATAACAGAATCCTCCTAAGAGAAATGGGTATCTAACCTCAGTATATCTTGTTGGTACATTGATGAGAGACATGCCTTTAAAATGTTTTTCCATGCCAGATTACAGCAGATACCATGACACTTCACTTACATACTCACTTCATCTGCATACTCGAATGTGGGCTAAAGATTTTGGGGTTGAAAATTTTTAAGTCTTCTACAAGAACCAGGTGAACTGCTGAAACCTAGATTTATTGGAGAAATGTACATGCCACTAGTACTCGAGGGTCTCATCAGACAAGTATGTTGACCAGACCTTTTGAAGAATTTTATTCCTATTGGACAAAAGGAGTATATGCTACACATTGTGTGTATCCAAAGCAATGGAGATGACATTTGACCATTCTGTGGCTCATTTCTGTTGCATGGACAATGTAAGCAGGAGAATGTTGACAGTTAGCATAGACATGGAAAATAAATGTTCTTTCCATGACCACAGATTGATATAATTTGAGATTTTGGCAGTCTGTTGTTGATTCTGATAACAGTGAATAGTCTATAACACAACCTCAGGTAAATGGATATGTATTGCAAGATTTGTTTTTTTCAGCTTAGAATAGGAAACACTGGTTATCTGTACACCTAGATGTTCAATATGCTCATAATATCACCTGTAATTTGTAAGTTTACATCAGATACATTTATTTATGGGGGTAACCAAATTTGAGATCAATAAAGTTTAGAGACAGGGAGTACTTACAAAGTTGTAATTGATTTATACTTTTATCAAATACATCAGTGAAGCAAAAATTAACCTTGATTACTATTATTAAATTCTGTGTGTAGTTTGTGAAGTTTACTTCTGTTTTGTGTAATATATGTGTTTTTCTTGAGTTTTTTTTTGCACAAAATTTTGACTTGAGAATGTTTAAATTTAAAAAAAAAAAAAAAATCTTAGCAGAATGAATTCCAAGGACTTTTATGGTAATGCAGTCATGTTAATATATGTAAAATATGCCTTTTAAAAAAGTATATTGTTTGGATTTTACAAGATTGGGGGAATTGTAAAAACATTTCAACCACCACCTGGATCTG
Organism: Nautilus pompilius; assembly: GCA_018389105.1. Taxonomy (NCBI): domain Eukaryota; kingdom Metazoa; phylum Mollusca; class Cephalopoda; order Nautilida; family Nautilidae; genus Nautilus; species Nautilus pompilius. The sequence goes on along the minus strand of JACATO010000306.1, from coordinate 2,560,624 downwards.
TCCATTGCATAATTTTCCAGTGTTAATTACTTTGTGTGATTTTATGAGAGATGTGTGAACAGAAATTAAAGTACTTGAAAGGAATAGATGTGAAGATTACTTTCTCTTGGATAGTTATTTTTGGATTCTTTATAGCCATGTCTCAAAATGTATGTAAAATAGTAGAGTAAAAAAAAAACCTAACTTTTATTTGCTGGAAAAATATATACTATTGTTTTTGCATTTTATAAATATAGCTTATGATTCTAATTAGCATGATATTTTTGAAAAACTCAGAATATGTTTCAGTTTACACCAAGTAATGTATTTTAAGTGCCACCAGCTAAAAAAATAGAAAGAAAATTTCTATTAGAAACTTGGTAACAGATTTATCAGTATTCAAGGAAATCTCAGTAATTCACAGGTGTACACATCTTTGGTTTCATGTGCCAGTCATCATTTATTGAAAATTGGTTGTATAATTTGCTTGTTTTAAGCAGAAATTTCATTATTTTTACTGTTAATGTTTGATAAAGTGGAAGATTTTTTTTTATTTTTCAAGGTGTGCCAACACCAAAACTTATTGACTACATTGCAAATGAAACCGAAATCAAACTAATATTAAATTCGTCAACCCAAGTAGAGAGATACTACATACATCTTGAACGTGGTAAGTTATTTACAAGTCTCTGTGTGCATGCACCAAAATTTATAATATTGGAATATCTTCATTTCTTGAAATGTTTTTAAAAGTTTTAATTTTAATTTTCAAAATTTCTTTTTGTCACTGTTTCAAGTTGGGAGTACTGTATTTTTTCATGATCTCCATATGTTAATTATTTATCATTAACCCCTTTTTTGCTTAGTTTATTTGAAGAATAATTTTGATTGATACATCTTATACTTTCTTCATGTTGATTTCTTGCTTGCCAAAATTTTTAAAAGATTTTTTTTAATTTGAAAATCAAGGCGTGAGTTACTGTAGTATAAAATTGTTTCAGTAATTATTACTAAATAAAAAGCTGGTTAAACAATTAGCAAGATTAATAGCTGTTTTCTAGTTTGCTCTCTTATAATACCTTCATCAGAAGGGGTTGTTGAGTTTCATTTTAAGCAAATTTAAGTTTAATAGCAATGGTGGAGTGAATACTTATCATTGCTACTGCACATAGTAAAACATCCAAGCACATTTAGTTCTATGCCTTTTGTGCAGAAAATTGTGTACACCATCTTTTTAGGTTGGGAAAATTATTCTCAGATGCATTCCAAATTTTTTCTTCATTTTATTCTCCTCCTCTATCCTCTTCATGCAGCACTGTATATTAAGACTTCTTACATTAGAATTTCCCTTTGTGTTCCACTGAATAAGAGATAGGTCTATTATCAGTAGTATGAAATTTATGGTACAGTTGTCCCCTGGTATTCGCGGGGTTACGTTCTTAGAGCACCCGCGAAGAGTGAAAAACCACGAATATTGGATGTGGTCCATAAAAATACCTATAAATGCCTATAAATGTCAAAATATAACGTAAAATATAATAAAAAAATATAAGTAAATATATAATAATAATTTAATAAAAAATACATCACTCAGAGAAACACTCATCGAAACACTTGAGATAGTTACACGTGGTAAACTGGGATGATGCGGGGCTGCTGGGCTGCATCTGCCTGAGACAGCGCCTCATGGGCAGCAGCCAATCAGCGGCAAGGAGAAATGAATAACGCTCTCGGATTGGCTACTTTCAAACCTGTAGCCAATACCATTTATTTTATATTGTTATTTTGCTGAATTTACGTTAGTATTTATATTACAAAATTAGTAAATTATATTGTTATTAATAATTTAACATTAAAAAGTGTGAAAAAATATATATTGCCATGAAAAAAGCCATTAAAAATCGCGGAAAATATTTGCGATTCTGCGAATATGCGGGGGTTTCCACGAACAATTATTAGTTAGGTTCTAAGGAAAATTCTGCGAATAACCAGGGCCATGAATGCTGAACCGTGATTATGCGGGGGGTCAACTGTATATGTTTACTAAATTCATTCAGTGTATCTCTACTAAAATATAATGTAATAGCTTAACTCTCTGTAACATTAGAGTCAATTTTGATCATATTTGTAGTGAAAAGGATTTCAAAAATACTATTAGAATACCATTACCTCCATCTCTAGGAAGATTTCAAATGCAGTGCTTAAATTAAAAAAGCAAAAGAAGATGTGCATAAAGGCTGACAAAACTGAAAAAGTGCCAATCATTTATTACACAGTGTGATGATGCCAAAACAAGGAATAATTATTTTACATGTCAAAGGTCAATTCAAATGACCTCTCAGAAGAATAAAAAATAATTTAAAAATGAATTGTATTTTTTTACAGATGTAAAAAGTGGATTATGATAAACCATAATCACTAAAAGAACAGGGCTTAGGATTTCTGAATTTTGAGCAGCATATTCAGTCTGCAGTGAGCAGACAAGGATCTCCAGAATCAGCTACTTATGGAGAACATTGAATTAGGCACTCTTCAACAGTTGCTATATATGCTAGACCTGTGATGAGCAACCTTTTCCGGATGCAGGCCGCAAGTGTACTTCGTAGGCTTCTGGCGGGCTGCATGCATTTTTTCTTACGGAGTTGCAGGCTTTAAGCCTGATAAATACCAGCATACTCCATAACCACCCCTTTTATGACACATAGAAGTTATTTTTATGCCAAAAATAAAGAAAATATATATTTAGGACGATTTTTATTCATACTACTTTTTAAGCAGCTTAATGCAACACTTGATACTCTTTTTCTTTCACAAGTTTTTCTATGTCTGGCTCGATCTGAGACGTTGCAATATGCGCAAGGAGCTTTCCATGCATTCGCCTCCCAACCGATTTCGATGCTTGTTCTTCAGCACCTGCATTTCTGAAAAAAATTGCTCACATGTAAATGCTGCCAAACAAGTTTAAGTGCCATCTTCAGAGCATGGTTTCACAATTCGGGAAAACTCTTCCTTGGTAGCTAGAGCTTGTAAAAGCCAAGGAGCGGCACATCGCGGAATTTTGCTCTCAGTTCAGTGCTACACTGAAGATCAAGAAACTCCATTTGAAGCTCTGGAGGTGCACTTTCTGCACTGGCATTGAAAGGAATGGAAAAGATGTTGAAGGTATCCTCGCATCTTCTGAAATCTAGAAAACAGAAGTGAAATTTATCTTTGAGTCACTGAATCACTTCTGCATATTTTGCAGAATCATCTGGATTCTCCTTCCTCAACCTTTCAAAATGAACAAGGTTATTGGAGTGAAGTTGTGATTCCCACAGCAACAACTTGGATTCAAATGCCTTGATCTTGTCAAACATGGCATGGATGAGCTGATCCTTTCATTGGAGCCTCAGATTCAGTTCTTTGAGATGCTGAGTAATGTCGATCAAAAACAAAAAATCGCACATCCACTCGCAATCACCAAATTTCTTCACTGGCTTCCCCTAATATCTAAGAAGAGTTCAATTTCTTCCTTCAAATCATAAATTTGCTTGAGCATCTGACCGTGGCTTAGCCGTCGCACTTCAGCATAATAAACCACATCTCCATAATCAGATGCCATGTCACTCAGAAATTCTCTGTATTGGCAATGATTCAATCCATTTGATCTGATGAAATTCACGAGCTTCACAATAACTGCAACAACATTTTCCATCCTGAGAGATTTTGCACATAAGTGCTCTTGATGCAACAAACAGTGACACAAAATTAACTCTCAACCACTCAGAGCCTTAGCTTCTTGAGAGATGAGAGTTGTCAAGCTGTTGTTCTTTCCAACCATTGATGGGGCCCCATCAGTTGTAATGCCACTCAGCCTCTCTAAAGGTTGCCCCAACTGCTTCAGTACTTTCATCAACTCTTCTTTCAAATCTGCACTGGTTGTCGTGCCCATCATTCCCACCATACCTGTTAAATTCAGCATCAATGCCTCGAATGAAGACAACCAGTTGAGCTACATGGGACACATCAGTGCTTTCGTCCAATGCTATGGAAAACCACTTGAAATTTGATGCTCTGCATTTCAGGATGTCTTCAATGTTCTGTGACATGTCATCAACCCTCCTACCCACAGTAAACCTTGACAGGCTAATTTTTGAAATAATAGCCTTCTCTGGAAATGCTACTTCAGCCACAGCTTCAAGGCATTCCTTCACCATCTTGCCAACACCAAAGTGCTTCATATGTTTTGCCAGGATTTTGGAGACCAAATAGTTGGCATGCACCAAAATGTCTGCCTCAGCAGTGGCTTTCTTGAAGAGATTTTGTTGGCCTGCAAGATGTTTTTCAAATTCCTGCACCTTATCTTTCCGCATCTGACCCTGAAGGGTACCATATTTTGATGCATGCTTTGTACCATAATGTTTTCTGACATTATATACTATAAGGACAGCCACAGATTCATTGCAAATTAAGCATACTGCAGTCTCTTTAACACTGGTAAAGAAATACTCTGAGGTCCATCTATCATTGAATTTGCATGATTCATCCTCTACTTTTCGCTTTTTCACTGTGGGGGGGCTGTGATGCCAGTGTGAGTTACCGCAGAGGCCTGTGATGCAACCAGGAGTGTCTGCCGTGGGAGACAAGCCTGCAGGGTGGCAGGTGGCTATATGGTCACCTGGTGAAAAAACAGGAAAATAAAAATACGTTGCCAAAGCCCAACGGGCCGTATATTAGGATGTTGCGGGCCATGGGTTGCTCATGACTGTGCTTGACTATGGTATAATGATTAGCTGCATTTCACATCCATGTTGACCCCAAAATTATGTATGTATATGCATATATGAGGTCTGTCCAAAAAGAAACCAAACTTTTTAAAAAACAAATTTATTGCTTTACTTACAATTTAATCAGACTGTCTCCTTCAAAATAGTTCCCTCCACTGTTGATACACCGCTCCCAACATTTTTTCCAGTTTTGGAACACATCCTGGAATGTGTTTTCAGAGATAGTGTACAGTTCTTGTAGTGAATTTTCTTCGATCTCTTCTATCGTCTGAAATCGGTGACCTTTCATGGTGGATTTAAACTTTGGGAACAAAAAAGTCCGCAGAGGCCAAATCCAGAGAGTTAGGGTTGCTGGGAAATGAGAGTCGACTCGTACTTTGCCAAAAAGTCATGGATAAGAAGTGACACGTGAGTAGGTGCGTTGTCATGGTGCAGCATCCAAGTTTTTCCATGCCTCAGGCCTCCTCCTTCACACTGCCTCTTTCAGCCGCCTCAGGACATCCAAGTAAAACTATTTATTGATCATCTGACCACATGGAACAAATCAAAAAAACGATCAACATCACCTGCACATTTGAGCGACTCTCACTTGCTTTTTTTGGTCACGGTGACAATGATCCAACCCACTGCGACTACTGCCTTTTTGTTTCAACATCGTAGCTGTACACCCACGTTTCGTCACCTGTTATGACACTTTTCAGAAAGCTTTCATCAGCATTTGAACGATCAAAGAACTTCTGACTGACTGTGACTCGGTTCTCTTTTTGTTCATCTGTCAGCACACGCGGCACAAATTTTGTGGCTACACGATTCAATTTTTCTTTTAAAATCATGTGGCACGAACTTTTACAGATGTCTACTTCTCCGGAAACTTCATGGACAGTCAGGTGACGATTTTCATGGATCACAGCATGCACTTTCTCAATGTGATCATTGTCCTTTGTTGTGGAAGGTCGTCCAGATTTGGGATTGTCTTCGGTGGATGTTCTTCCCGATTTGAAATGCTGGTACCACTTGTGACATTGCATACGGCTCAAACAATCCTCCCCATTGGCCTGTTGCAACATTAGGAAAGTCTCTGTAAAAGTTTTTCCCAATTTGAAACAGAATTTCACACAAACACGTTGCTCTTCAAGACCCTTCATTCTTCAACTTGTGTTAAATCGCCAAGTGCACTAAACATATGTTCACTCTAGCGTGTGTAGATTGATGACTAACTGACGTGGCCTGATGCAGCTATTATTAGACTGAAGGTCAAGGTCACCGTGCTGGCTGGTTGGCATGCTTTTTTAAAAGTTTGGTTTCTTTTTAGACAGACCTCATATATACTTTGCTCTTTAGTTGAGAGGGATTTAATTCTTAACCAGAAATGCGATTAATTATATATTCAAATTAGCTAATTCTTCAGATTAAAAACAAAAAAAATCTAGATGAACAGTAGTATCAGTACAAATCTTACAAATAATGTGATTTGTTTACACACTTCAAGCAATAAAAAAATGAATTAATTAATATTAATTACTACAGTAATCTTTATTTTAATAAGTTATGAAAATTTGGAAAATAAAGTCAATTACAAAAAGTTTACTTTATTTTAAAATTTTAATATAAAAAACTCACTTTCACAGACAGACACAACTTACATTTTCAGGACAAAAATTATTATCTAAACAATGTTTTTTGGAAAGTTTTAAATTAAAATATTCTTATGAATGATTGACAGACAAGTAAATACGGTAACAACTTTAAATCAACCTTGACTTCCATAAGATCATTTAATCTAAAATTAATAATGTTTTCCAAAAAACATGTTGTTTAGTCAATAATTTTTGTTTTAAATATTTAGTTGTCAACTTTCTTTTAAATTATTTTTGTAATTAAAGTATTAGTAAATGATTAGTTTTTTTGAATGTTTTTTTTTTGTTTTTTTTTAGAAGAAAATGAGAAGATTGATGAAGTTTTTCTTGCCAACTCTTCATTAGTCATTGGATCATTGAGCCCAGGGCTGAAATACAATATACAAATCATTAGTAATTATAAAACCTTCAACAGCAGTATATTCACTACTGATTGCTACACAGGTAAGTTTGCCAGGTAAATTAAACAAAAAAATTTAGACCTTAAGACACTGTAGGTACAAATTAAAACAAAAATCTAATATATTCATTTCAACATTGGAAATTAAAAAACATTTCACAGATTTTACATTGATATGCAAATGTATAAGTAAATTTAAAATAAAAACAGCATTTGGAGGTATAGGATTAGGTAAATCAAAATGCAACTTTATGTACTTAAATATAAGGAATAGAAAACAACTGCTTTAAACAGCTAATGAAAAACAATAAGTACAGTTAGCATGAAAACAAACTAAAGTGGAAAAAAGAAAGAAAAGAAGCAGCAAAAATCCATCCATACAAATCATGCTTAATATTTTGCATAATAAAGGGAAACATTTTCATTATACATTTAAAACTCATTTTAATCTATGATAAAATGTAAAATGATTTCTCACCTTTCGAACCTTAAATTTGAATGCTGTGCACTTTACCAAAATGATTTAGAACTTGAATGAGTTGGAAAGCATATTAGAAGGTTATTAACTGTAAGCCAGAACTGTCACTAAGGTTGCTAAGTTTGATGTAGGACTATCTTGATACATAATAGATATTGTTGAAAATTATTCAGAAATTTTATTTAAATTCATTGATTTTTATTTATCTAAACTCTGTAGATGTTAAAATTACATACTGCTTTCCAAGTGAGTAAATGTTCATGTGGCAGACAGTGTTGAATGAAGAGATTTTAACTGATATAAGCTGTTTAGTACATCAAAATGAAATTAATAATTTTTGTTAACTTGAAATAATTTGTCTGATGTATTCCTAGACTTTAATATCCTAATCATAATTGAAGATGGGGAAACTTTTGTTTGTATTTTTTTTTAATTTTGAAAAATCAAATTGTAAATCTTCTTGGTTATTTGCATTAATACTTTACATGAGAATTTTTTAAAACTGGGAATGTGACAAATTGATAAACCATTGAGGCTTAAGTGTTCAACTAAAAAAATTATCTTAAAGTTTATAATTTAATATCTTAATTTTAGTTTAAAATTTGATTTCTAATTGCGCAGTTATCTTGGAGTAATAGTAATAGGATATTTTTAAAACTTAATTTTATAACTACAAATCATGAATTTTTTTAATAAAAATTAATTTTATTTCAGTTCCTAGTCAACCACATCCATATTTCTACAGGCAAGATGAAAATTTTGTGATAAAGTGGAATGAAACTAATGCAAGTTATTTTTTACTAACATCTGTAATTCATAATATTACACACAATTTTACATGTGAAAAATTATGTTCATATGAACTGGGTTCAATTCAAAATGGATCATGGATTGATATAAATATCACTGCTGTAGCTGGAAAGTGGTCAGTCTTTTGGCTTTCGAATGTAACTACAGGTAAGTTTTATTTTTATTACAGTTTTGTAGTAGTCTCATTTAGATTTACAACTGTATAATAAAAAAAAAATAGTTTTTTTCTTAATTTTGAGAAATAAAACTATAAAAGGAGATTTAAAAAAAAAACAACTATTTTTATGGTTGTTGACATTTTGTAAAGCAAGTCAGAAAAATTTGTTTTAATTATGGGGAAAACTTAATTATTTTGGAGCATCTCATCTCATAATTATCATAAAGTTATAATTTCTCCAGCTTAAGTTAGCTTTCTGAAATGTAAATTTTTGATATCTATTTCAGTGTTACAGCTAGGTTTTCAAACGGGCATGGTAAATATTATAAAACAGGGCACATCACGTGCAGTCACGGTGTGGAAGCATGGTATTGTGGGCACATTTATTTGCATTAATGACAAGACAAATTTGATAAATAACAGTTTAATACTAGTATGATGTAGGTGTTAAGTGAAGTATTACTAACTTATGCAATCATACAAACCTACAAGTTCACATTTATTTGCAACAAAGTCGATGCATGTATATATAAATTTACAAGTTCTCATAATATAATGAAATGCAATAGCTTTAATTGACGACCTTGAATTAGGCTAGATTGTATGTTAAAACGTTGAAGAAAAATACTCTTAAGACTGCCGCTCTTTTGTTATGTCTTTTGTGTACTCGTGCTATGCTTCGAAGCGTAAACTAAATGGCGTATAATGCGCACGCGCACAAGTTACAACTCCGCAGAGCAGCTGGAAAATTCCCGCCAGGGGACGCTCAAAAAGTTCTGCATGCGGCGGTTGTATACCTGTACAAAAAGGAAAATCAGGCTTGTGTTTTGCACCATTTGGGGCATGGCATTGTAAATTTAGGGCATGTCATTGTACAAAGAGGCATGGCGCTGTAGACCAGAGGCATGGCGTGGCGCCATGCTAAAAAGGGCTAGCTGGAACTCTGTATTTTCTGATTGCTTGATAGCTTTGTAATATTAGACTCTGGATAGTATTTGTTGGATGTGTTCTCAGTAAGCACTTTTCAAATGTCATTAGTTTCTGTGGAGGTGATATACTTTTGTTGACAATTTCAAAGACCACTTATATTAATTAAAGTTGGTCATGGTTATTTAACAACTTTCTTTGACTCTGTCTTAATATGAGCAAGTTTAAAGATATGTACTACCATGAACTTTGAAGCCATTCATTGAAAGTAAAATATTGTCAATCTTTAGAAAATTTTAACTTCTGAACAACAAATAAAAACAGAGTACAGACTTGTGCAGGATACTTTATTATTGTAAAAGTTCAACATAAGGCTTATTTTAAAAAGAGTGACTTTTTTCCTTGCTAACGGTAATATTTTTTCACTTGTCTGTTAAAAAATAAAGCTATGAAATCTTACTAAGAAAATTCTTAATCACTTTTAGACTTAGTTTGGTTTTGAAATTGAACAAATTTAAGCATGTGCAGGCTCTTGAGTTTTGTACTAAAAAATTGAAATGTATATAATAAAGTTACTATGTATTCAAGAAATTCACATTTCAATCCACTTAAAATTAACCAAGTATACTCAAAATGCAATATGAACAAAAACTGATGAATTTTCATAAGCTGATTTTAAAAAAATCCTTATTTTCTTGTATTTTTCTCCATTTTTTTCAAGCACTACTTACTTTGTTTGCTGTGTTTAACTGACATTTTTAGTGGTTGGAAATTATCAGTATGTGAAAGAGATGTATGCAGTATTAGAACAAGGAACTGAAGTAAATAAAAATTTAGATATGGTAGAGTAATCTAAGTTAGTAGTACTAAAGTAGACTTTCCTGGAAAATAGCAGTTGCAGTAAAAAAGACGTGCAAGAAAGCTAAGACAAAATTTAAATAGTGCCAATCTTGTTATTACTTTGCATACGATGCTGAGAAATAAGTATTGCACAAGTGTGAAAAGAAAAACAATGTAAATGAACTCTTGGCAGTGAAAAGTGTTAAGAATGTTTGTTTTTGACAAAATTCTAAAAGAAGATGGCAATAAATTATAATCAATAAAATAAATATTTTAATTAAATTTTAGCTAGAATATTTAAATATTAAATTGAGGAAGGGAATTTACAGCAAATGTAATTATGTATTAAAATTAGTAGATCTTTGATGATAAGAGCAACAAAATCTAAAATAACAGTAGTACTAGTACAGTAATGTTTACAAATACACTTCATGTTTATCACTTTGTTGCTCAGACAGTGCAAATTTCAAAATTTATATTATTTATTAGAAAGATCTTTAACTATAGCAACAAACTTTTGAAAATAGATGGCATCAACAGTAAAACCATATGTATATGGTGATATTTGTTAACTTTTTTGAAGCAGGAAAAGTATTTAGTTAAATGAATTTTTTTTTGTTATCATAAATAAGATTTGAGTATGTATTGTTGCAGAGATTGCACTGGATTTACAGATCTTATCAAAAACTGTGGCTAATTTAAAGCCTAACTTGCTTCTAAGTCATTGTGTTGTATGATTTAAGTAGAATGTGGTAACCTGGTTTATAGGCTTCCTTTATTATTTAATTTTTTCCAACTTTGTATTAATTTTTTCTATACACCTTGTTCCACATTTTTTTTGAGGATTGATTTATATCAGATAATGTCATCTTTATTTTATTTCATTTCATAAACTGTTGAAACTGTGTTGATTGTTAGAGGTTTAAAGCTGCTTGCTGTGTGTGAATTTTAAAATGAACAGTATTTGTTTATACTTTTCAACTGTAGTTTCTGTTTTATTTATATTATTGACATTTATTTGTTAGTCACCTAAAAGAATGTTCTGCAGAATTCATGTAAATATGCAGAAAAAAAAAGGAAATAGAACTAACTTTAACTTATTTTTTCCCACCACCCATTGATGTTGTTGATGATGTGTCCCCTAGATAGAATATTATGTGAATGAGGAAGGAAAATAATGGGCATGACACCAGAAATTATGGCTAGCATGAAAGTGTCTGGCATACTTTAACTCTGGCTAATCTAATAAAACTATCCATTAGAACTTTGTTTTTTAGATGTATAGGGATAGTTGGTCATTTTTAACAAGTTAGTTTTTTCCCCCTTGGATATTTTGGGTAATAAAGGGAGAAATGAGCATATACATTGATAATGATTAAATAGTTATCAAGGGAATGATAAATAATTTGTATAATTAAAATTTTATTATTTACAGAACCAAGTAATCCAAAAAACTGTACAGTTACTGCTGTTTCAGAAAGAAGGATGAATATTTCTTGGATTAAAGGTATTGGTGGTGTGGATAAATTCTATCTGAATGGCTCTAATGCATCAGAAGTGATTAGTGAAGAGGCAAATACTACCAAATACAGTCTAACAATTACCAAACTTAGACCTGCTTGGAAGTATAAGTTCTCTATTGTGGCCAGTATGAATAATAAGAATAGCAGCTATTGCATCGTGCAGTCTTATACAAGTAAGTAAGGTTTGTTTGTTTTTAAGTTTTAATCTATTAATAATTATATTTAAATTTTTAAAAGATTATGGTCATTGAAAATATTTTGATGTTTGGGCAGGAGAGTATAAATTGATTAAAACTGGAAAAATTCTGCCCAACCCTGAAAACAAAAACTTTTTGCAGTTTCTAAAAAGTTTTTTTTTTTTTTCTTTTCTCCAAAAATTAAACTCTTTTAAAAACCTTTTACATATTGTACCTCAACAATTTTTATTAGATAATTTATAATTTTTTATTTTACTAAAATTTACAAATTTAGACTCAAACTTTTTTTATTTAAACAATTTACTGATAATTTTTATTCTGTAGTTAAAGGAGTTTAAAAAGGAAAGAACACTAATGGTCATAAATCAAGATTTGGTTCGATTTTTTTTTTAATATTTAATTTATTTTGTTACCTTTTATTGCATTAATATTCATTTTACTTAATATTGCAACTGTTTTCCCCAAAATAGCTACATACAAAAGATATTAGAAATTAGTAGATATAGTGAAATGTGTCTTAGCAGCCACCTCTACAGTATGACCACCTACTCATAGCAACCACATGAAACAACCCTCTCCCACTCTGAAAACTCATATAGACACCTGTCTAACATGGCCAGTGGCTACATAAATTGCTTTCCTAGCAATATCTGCTGTTGTATACAGTGGTCATTGTTTTCTTAAAATGTGAAATCGATTGCCAAAATGACACTGATGGTTAAAAGCCTATGCAGTTTTTCTACCAAAAAAATTAAGAAATTATCTATTAATCTAATGGAAAAAACTCTGAACACACCTGTAAACTATTAAAGATCAATTATTGTGTGTGCTAACATCAGCAAAAATTAATTTTGACTTTAAAAAAATTTTCTTTTTTGGTTGCCACATTAATAAATTGCAGATAAAAAACTTTAATTCTAACTCATTGTTGGGTTAGTGTTTTTTGGTCTAGGACTGTTTGCTATGGCTGGTTTTCCACAAAGACATTTACTTTGATCCGTTTAGCTACAGGCATTTTCATCACTAGGCTTACTTTGCACTACACATATAGCGTACCAGTGCTTAGTGGCACCTATGGAATTACTTAAAAGTAGTGGAAATATATTTAAATTTAAATAAATAGAATTTCAAAGTGGCAGAATCTATTTTATTTTAAAATTAATTTTACCCAAATTTAAGTCAATACAATAATTTAATAAATTTAAGTCACAAATGTTACTTCATAGTGTAATTGTTTGCTAATCCTAAAAGATATGTTATTGCTATTATAATCTATAGTAATTCTGAATATATGCTCATCTTTGTCATGATATTTAAATTTTTGTGGTGGATTGTGATGTGCCATTAATTCGTAATATATATTGTGCCTACGATGCATTTTATGAAGGCTATCTATGACTTTCCATATTGTGGGGTGTATCATTCCCAATTCGGCCTGTATCCTTCAGTGCGCAGTCTCTGTGTTGTTGTTGGTCCTGTCTTCTTTGTTTAGGACCCTGTTGTACAATGACCACATTTCTGAGGGAAACATTGCTGGATGTCTTTCATTTCCTCAGCGAGCTGTGCAGCCTACATAATAATCTTCAAACCAAGCAAGTAGTGGCTGCAGCTCTGCCAATCTATCTATCACCTTTTCCAGTTCTGCAATAGCTACAAATGTGAGCAGAGTGATTATTTTTTGCACTCAGTGCAAAATTAGCATTGTTGGTATACCTATGCTCCATATTTTGATTAAGCTGATAAAAGCATCTGTTGAGGTGCATATCAGGAAAGGTATTCTTTATTGCAGTGAATGCTGCATTTTAAAAAATCACACTAAACAGATTCTGGGGAGACTTCAGGTTTGGCTTGTTTAATAAGTTGGAAGATTTTCATATGTATTCCTTTGCTTGTTAGGTAGCAAAGCATAAAATATTGGATCAAATCTTTCTGCAAGTATGACATATAGATACAAAAATAATAATGGCACAGGTCAAAATGTTCTGTCACCAACATAACGTAAGTTTCTGATTCCTTTGATATAAGTAGACTTTGTTAGCTGCCAAAAGTAGTATCCTGTGTGGACTAGGACTACTGTCAGTGATAAAAAAGATCATGGTTCATAGGTCTTGTAGTTTTCCGGTATAACAAGAGTTTCAAGATTATCTGGGAGTGAGGGAACTGCATTGACTTCATTTTGCCACCTCACCATTTTTTTCATTTCTGAAAAATTGTGCAGTGTTGCCTGACTGGCTTGTGACAAACCAGTTATGCATTCATTAATGACTGGGCCATAGGTTCCATGTTTTCTATTGCACTCTGCTTCATTTTCATCACTGCTTTCAATGCCTTCATCTTTGCATTCAAAGTACCAGGGGAATGTATATCAAGTTTTAGCCTCACATTTTCAACTGTGTGGATTCTTGCTTTGCATCTTCCTCATTCTTTATAATGCTAAAACTTCTATACTTTGCCCACTCTCATCCTATTAAAAAGATAGAAATAACTGTCCACTATCAATTTCTACTTTTCATGCTTGGTTAAAACTGTTTCCATTTTAGATTGGTATGTTACCTGCTATCTGAAAAGTACAGACTATAATATTTTGTCATTGTAATGTTGGCAAATGAAGGTTTCTAAATCTGCTTTTGGGAGAGATCATGAGTTAAAGACAGACAGACAGGAAAAAAGTAGTCAAATGGTTACTTGATATTCTCTTCACTATCTTGCTTGTAAACAATGTAACCTCATTCTCACTTTGTGATAAGGCAGATGTGATATGGACATAGAAGTAAATGCACTGGGGTGCAAAAAAAATCTGAATTTTAATCAATCGAAATTTTCTGCCAATAATGGAAATTGGTGCCCAAAAATATTAGTGTTCCCCATTGTAAGATACTCTATAAATTGGCTAATTCTCTTGTTTCCTTATTCTCATGTTTAATTCACTCTCATTTTCCATTGTCTTTCACTTTGTCCAAATGCCATCACATTCTGGTCAAACAAAGCTGTGATGAACTGGCATATAGCTAAACAACTGCAGAAAATAGTCCCATTTCCACTTTTTTGAGACAATCTTCATTGATATCACATATACGATTCTTGCCTACTTGCTCATCAACAGTCATTAAAGTAAGGACTTGTATGTTCTGCTACTACTTAAACTATGATCATAACTACAAATTTGAATCTTGGCAAGCTTGCTTGTCATTAGCTCTCTTTCAAGAGAGAGATGAAGTGATAAGTGGCAAAGATTGAGCCTGCATTGCTTTGGAAAGAGGCTAAATCTACAAGGACACTGATGTGAGAAGATTCAGAACATTCAAGTACAAACAGGACTTGTGGGATGAGTTTGAGACCAATGTTCCTCTGGATCAAAAAAGAAATACTTGGAAAACAGGGAACAAAGAAATCTTCATAATCATTTTTGAATGGTTCAAAGATGCATTTACCAAGATATTTCTTGTTAATGAACCCATGCTTCAACAGAAAACCTTGGAAACTTCCTGCCATTTGAAGATGTTACGAGTTTAAAGATTTGAATGGATAGCTCACAGCTTTCTGCTGAATGCATAACATTATTTTAATCAAAATATCTGGCAAAAATGGTGGAGTGAACATCACCACTATGAAATACAGAAGTCAGAACTGTTTGCTGGTTGTGACCCTCTGTAAATTTTCAACTTGGATGAAACAAACTTTTTTTCAAAGCCTCTGCATTTCAAAGGGGCTGAATGCTAAAATGGTAAACAGTCAAGAGAGGATAACTGTGTTGTTATATGCCAACACACTTGGAGAGAAAGAGAATCTTCTCATCATTGGGAAATCCATCCATCTTTTCTGTTTGGCAAATTTGATCACAAGGATCTGCCAGTAAAATATTGTGCTAACAAGAAAGCTTGATGACAAGTAATATCATTGCACTGTACTTTAAAAAGCTTGATGTCAAGAGAGATCACCAGTATTGAAATGTGCTGATAATACTTGACAATGTTTCTAGCCACGCTTTGCTACAGCTGAAGAACATTAAACTACTATTCTTGCTTTTGAACACTACATCAGCCACCTTGCCCATGGATCAAAGGGTGATCCAGACATTGAAACTCAAATTCAGGAAGAGACAACTGACTGCTGTTCTGCAAAAACTAGAGATAAACAAGAACTTGACTGGTGCAGACATACTCAAACAGATCACCTTGCTGAAGGTTATCTACTGGCAGCATCAGTTATGGAAGGATGTTGATGCATACCATGCAGAACTTCCTAAACAAAATGATGACATGGTTGCTGAGTACAACACTGCTCTTCAAATCTCCTTGGCAGAAATTTTAGTCATTGATTATTTTCTTGATACCATTGACAATAGAGCATCATCAGGCATTAGATATTCATTGCAGGCTGAATGAGGAGAACAAGCATGAGTCTGGTGAGGAAAGTAATGATGGGGAAGAGGAGGATAAGAACTATCAGAGAGGTTCAAGTATATCCATAATGTTACTACAGATCTGCACAAGATGAAGTTGTGCATTAGCAAGGGCTACAGTGACCTAATGGAAATTTTCATGGACTTGGAGAAGGAGGTCAGAGTGTGTGGCTAAATACAAGACAGGAAGGAAAGCAATCAGCTGTGCTAGATTTTTTAAAGATTTAGAACTGAAATCAAATTATATACATCACCTACATTTGCATAAAAATAATCATGTGAACATGAAATAATGATAGCAAGACAAACTAAAGTTGGAAAATAAAAATATATTAGTGTATACTTTTAAGAATACATTGTAAAATGGCTACCTTATATCTTTTAAAAGAAAAAATGCTGCACAGGTAATAATGTAAATTAAATGTGAAATTAAGTGTATACATTTACATTGTGCATCTACACCTTCAAGTACACTAGTTATCGGGGAAAATAAAATGGCCACCACAACCTGAACAGAAAGGTCACCTGTCACAATTCCCGTTTTCCTAGAGTGACTGTTATATACAAGTTTGATTGTAAATCTGCTTTCTTTGTAGATGCAGCAAACATTTCAAATATTAGGTCGTTACAAATGTTTTGTCAGTTTTTATATTATGTTAGTTTGGTGATCATTTTTTGCATGCTTGTGAAGGTGTATGTAAATAAGTTACACATCATTTGTAGTGTGTGCTTTGGAATACATTATGCAAAACTTATCTTTTAAAAATCATAAAATGGATATTTTTTTCATGGTTCTGAGTGAAGCTTGGATAGAAAAGTTTTCTGTGCCATTTTGCTTCACGAGTTCAAACTAAGTCACAAAGCAAGTGAGGCAACTAGTAACATTAAGCAAGCATGAGGCAAGGACACAGCAAATGAGTGCATGGTTTGCAAAGTTATGATCAGGAGATGTGAGCCTTGAAGATAAGGAAGGTGGCGGACGTCCTTCCAGCTGTGATGATGACCATCTGAAAGCTTCAGTTGAAGCCCATCCAAGAAAAACAGTGCAAGAAATTCCCAGTATCTTGACACAATCAGCAAGCTAAAAAAAAATCTTGACAAGTAGGTGTCTCACAAGTTAAATGACAACAACAAAATCCTCAATTGGAGATCTGCTCTTCGCTTGTCATAAGAAACAAAAACAACTCATTTCTTGACCAAATTATTACTTGTGATGAAAAATGGATTCTTTACAACAATTGCAGATGATCAGCACAGTGGCTCAACAGAGACAAGGTGCCTAACCACATTCCAAAACCCAGCCTCTACCCAAAGAAGGTCATGGATGGTCACCTTCTAGTGGACTGAAAGTGGTGTCATCCACTATAGCTTCTTGTAACCTGGTGAAACCATCACAGCTGAAAGGTACTGTCATGAATTAAACGTTCATCAGAAACTCTTCAAATGATAGCTAGCATTGGTGAATTGAAGAGGCCCAATCCTGCTGCTCAACAATGCTCATCTTCATTTGCAAAAGTGACTCTTCAGAAACTGAATATGCCTATTCGCCAGACCTTTCTCCCACAGACTACTGCCTTTTCAAACACCTCGATAGCTTCCTCATTATGAAATCCTTCTCCAACCAAGCAGCAATTGAAACTGCCTTCCAATAGTTTATTGACTCCAGATTCTTTTCTAAATGGTACAAATGTGTTTGTAACTCATTGGCAGAAGTGTATTGATTGTAATAGAACTTACTTTTGATTACTAAACTTCATGTTCAGCAATGATATGAAGTCTCATTGTTATGGTAAAAAAACTGACAAAATGTTGGTAACAACGAAATACATTTTCTTTAACTAACTTCTGATAGTGATTGGACTTCAAAGCAAAGCTGCTTACATATGAAAGTCTTTGACATGAGATTATTGAGTGTTACCTTTGTCATTGATAATTTTTTTTGTTTTGTTTAGGTAGCTTTATTTTTAATCTTTGAATTTTTTGTCATACTATGAATTATTATTGTATTATTAAAATTAAATTTTGCATTGTCAGCATACAATAGTAGAGATTACTTTAAGCTTAATAGCTACCTGACTGAAAACATTCCTCTTGTCAAATTTACTGCTCTTGAAAAAAAGTATGAAATAAAAAATGTCAGCTGCAACACAGTATGCTTCAAATTTTAGTTTTATGCATTTGTGCAGTGAAGTAAACCTAGCAAATATCAACAAATAAGTTGAGCACATTTTAGAATTAAAATACACTATGTTAGTACAAAATTCATTTTAAAAACCTTGTATTTTTGGTTTAATCACAGTATGACTGACTACAAAATCATGTTTGTGTCCCAAAATAATATGTTTACACTTTTGTATGTTACCATACAAAGATATTTTGTCTTACCATTAAGATGTTTCATTCAGAAGCTCCTTAAATGATGATGATATGCATTACAACAATATGCCCTGAGGTCATGTGTTTTCAGTGTTTCAGAAATGACAAGTGTGAAGTTGTCTTTTGATCAGCATAAGCACATAATAAAGTGGTACTGTAAATTTGAGAATGTTGCAAAATATAGTGTGCATGGACATGCAAGTTTAAATCACCACCACCAACCTGCCTTTCAGTTGAGGTGATTGGTACCTCAATCCCTTTATAAGCAACATTATGTCAAACATTGACACCATGTATAGCAATGAAAAAGTTTTTACCAACAAGATGGCACTCCCTGCATTTTCACTGAGATGCAGGGGAATTTTTGAATGAACACTTTATTGAGAGATACATGGAATGATGCTGATCAGTTGAATACCCACCATGCTTTCCAGATCTGTCACCATCAGATTTTTTCCCATGGGATGTGTTGAAGGATAAAGTGTATGTCATACTATCAGCTACCATTCACAAATTCCAAAGAATTGTTGATGTTTCAACAGCTATTCTTTGTGAAATCATGGGCTGCTACATGTTGCTCTGTTGTTGGATGCTGCAATGCTTGCATAGATGTTGATAATGAACACTTAATTGTAATGTATTATCTTTTGCTTTTATAGAGCAAACATTCCATCTAGCAATATTTCCTTGTTTACTTCTGTATAAAAGTTTATATATATATATATATCTTTGCGCATGTGTGTGTAAATATATATTATTAGCATTCAGAATTATTATGAGTTTATTTTTGATGAAATGCATTATTCCAGAAAAAAAACAAAATACAATAAAACATCAATGAACCATGTATAAAAACATACATGCCATTAATTACAACTCAGTTATCATTAAGTTATTTCCTCTATCTCTCTGCTTAATCAGTGTAGAGATTCATAGATGCACAAAATTTTTAGTTCTGGGATTTTTTAAAGGAAATCAATCAGTTAATCCTTCATGTTAATAGCACTAATTATGACACTAGTATTACACAAAACCAGTTGTGACATAAAGGAAAATGGAATGTGGGTATGTAGTCATTTGAACTATTAGTTTATATTTCATTAGAAAGTGATAAAAACATCACAATTAATGATTTGTTCTCTTGACTCTCAGCTTTAATGTGGATTTTTTTTTTTTGGATGAAATAATGCATTTTCATTTGCAATAAAGTGTTGAAAATTCAGGTACTGTATTACCTCAGTCATTGTGCCACAGTGCACTAAACAAAGTGGCATGTTATTAAAAAAAAACACATTTTTCAATCTTGGCCAGATACAGTACTGTCATGGCTGGCTATAAGCCGAGCTCAGACCCTAAGTTTATATGGAACTTTGCCCACAATATATGAAGTTTTTTTAAACACAATCATAAAAATTGAAAACAAGTTGACACAACATGGCTACTTACTCCAAACTTTATTCTGATAACTCAAGAGTTCCGCACTGGAGTATCACACTGGTGAGAAGGTGTTTACTTAACTGGAGCACACAAGCCTCCTTTGTATCAGGGTGTTGTAAATATGGTGTCAAAAAGCTGTTTTGTGTTTGATGCAGGAACTGATTCAGATGTCATTCCATGTGTGTATGTGGCATTGACTGTAATGATATGCACATTTCGCATGAGGATTTGCACGAGTTCCTGCTAAAATTGATTCTGACTGATGAAAATGTTGAGGTTGAGGAAGACAAAAAGTCTGAAGCAGATTTGGATCCCAAGATTCTGCTGGTTGAAGAAGGTGGGTTTGCAGCGATAGATTCTGAGGAGGAGCAGCAGTAAATAAATACTCAGTTTCTGTGAGAAATTGTGTTCACTGTATTTAATTGACTCCTTCCTAATGTCGTTATTTATCATTTTGTAATAATTGTTGATCTCAAAGACTTGTTTTAAACTAAGTTATCACAACTTTTCTTCTGAGACTCTAGTGCAGAAAATTTATCCACATGGAAATATTCTGCTATTTTTCAAAGAATCTGGTGTTGTGCTATTTGAAAAAAAAATATTTTTTTCAAAATCAGCTAGTGTGCCATGGTGCATTGACTGAAATAATACAGTAGTATTTTCATATGGTAGGTTCATAATTTAAAATGCCAGTTTACACAGTATTTTGTGAATTACGGAAGCACTCTACATTTGAACTGACCTCAATTACATTTTTATGACCAATAAAAATTTAGTAAAACAGTGGTTGACCAGATAAATTACACATCTAAGATTGTCAATAGTTTTTTTTTTGTTTTTTGTAGTATTACTGTGTTAATATTGTTTATCATAAGGAAATAGGACTAAATTTGTTTGCACCTTAGGAGAAATAGTTTATAATTTAATATTTATTGGTACATGCATGCCAGTTTGCATAATAAAACTTTTGCATTTAATATATCTTCATTAGTTGAACTTTTCCTTCCCTGATAAGCATTTATATAATTAATTACATAGGAGTTGCATGTAATGTGATAACATGTTAAAATCAACATTGGCTGTGAGTAATTTTGTACCTCTATCAATCATTCACAAGATGAAATATAGGTTACAAGCTTTGAATAATCACTATAATTGTATGCTGATAAAGAAGATAGTCTGAAAAGTTGTGGAAGTGTCATTTTTATTTTTTTAAAAAAATCTGCATAAAAGCATTAATAGCCACAAATTTTCAAAATGGTTAGTTTTATTCCATACATTTTCAAATAACTTTGGTCCATGAAAAAAAAGGCTTAAATTCTGTTAGAGTATTTGTTTTGAAGGGCAGCATTGAGTAGTCATACTTGTTCAGCAGGTAGAGAACTATTGGTAAGGTATAGGCTGGACATCAAAAACCCAGGTGGCTGAATGGCTAAATGTGAACAGAAATGTGGTTTCTTGGCTATGGAGAATTTATAACACAGAGATTGTCTGAATACTAGTTAAAGATTGACTATTGGTCACAATCCAATAGAAGATCACTAATTTCATATTCGGTTCAGCAAAGCAGAACTTCATTGCTAACTTACCTAACTTGTTTCTAATCTCTCTGGCTACAGGGAGGGTTCAGTTTTGGCTATATGCAAGAGGCTACATGAGAAGGATGATGATCTATGGTGTGCATCCTTTGGACTTTCTGCTATAAAATGGTGTCATGAACATCTCACTTGAACACTCCTTGACTGGAACCTTGTTCCTGTTACTGATGAGTTTAGATTTAGCCTTCATTGTGACTTGTGCAACATTCAAACAGCCCACAAATATGAGAAGGAATTACTACAGTAGTGGAGGTATGGTGGTATGGGCTGGAATTTCATTGAGAGAGCATGCTGATTTGTATGTTTCCAGGAGGTACACTGACTACAATGAAGTATAGAAACAAGATTCTTGATCCTTATGTCAGACTGTATGCAGGACAATTGGAGATAACTTTATTTTAATAGATAATAACATTTATCCACATAATTTGGTCTTGAAAATATTAGTAATTATAGATTCCTATTACCTTTATGGTATTGTTAGCATATTCTCTTGTGCTAAATCTTATTGAAAATGCTTTTAATTCATTTTTGTTTACATCCTTTGTTATATTTATCGCTTATGTTTACATCCTTTATTATATTTTTTTGATAAAGTTGTTATATTAACAAGAGTTTGTGTCATTTTGAAAATGTTTTGTGCTAATGTTTGTTGCTTAACTTTTGGAAACCAGTATAGTTTTATTTTTGCTTTTTGCAGTCTTTAGTTTAAAAAAAATTAATGAAATTGAGTCTGAAATAAAGTAGGATAAAAGTGAAGTTCCATTTGGAAATGCAAAATTATTTTACAGTAACTTGTCTATTTTGGTTTTATATTTTCATAGGACCATCTGTACAAGATATGAAGGTTAACATTGGAACAAAATCAGCAACTTTTAGCTGGGAAAATAAGCTGCTTAATTGCAGTTATTATTTCATCAAAATTGAAAATAAAAAATGTAATATAAGCTGGCAAAATGAAACAGATTGTATGGCTAATGTTTCTCCTTTGACACCATGGAAATCATATAATGTTTCACTGTGGGCCAATCTAGGTGGAAGTCATACTGAACTTAATCATACCACAGTGAAAACCCTGGAATCTTGTAAGTATGATACGTGGATTACTATGCCTTTCACTACCTTTCCACCTGAAGCTTAACTTTTTGTAGATGTCACTACACAAATTTATTAAATTACTAGTATTTTAGTATAATATTAGAAACCCTAGTTTATAATAAATTTTTGGTTTTTATTATTTGCTGAAATAAACAGACTAGTATATTTTAGTGATATGTAGACTGATTTCATATCCATCATAATTTTTATTTGCAGAACTTTTTTGTTTTATTAAACTTGAAAAGTACACTACTGCTCAAAAGGTTGGGTTAACCACTAATTTAATGTTTTTGTGGATATGTAATCAGTTAACTAGCATAATTGAAATTTAAGTATTAAAAATATATTTAACAAAATTAAAGAGTCAAAGAAGAAAGTTCAGTCAAGGCAGTATTTTGAAAAGTCACTGAACTGGATGTTTAAAATATGTACAGCAGATAGTTGCATGAAAAAAAAAGCTTAATATTAACAACATTGCAATTAATGGGTTTTGTTTTGATACATAATTTATGATTTTTAAGGATATATTTTTGTTGCTGGAATACGTTAATATTAAAGGTAAAGTAGAAAAGGCAGATAAGTGTTTTTGTATTGTGGGTTCAATTTTTTGAAAAGTGTGAAAATATTCTACCATATTGTTTTTTTTTTTTGTTTGTTTATACCGTTATCTTATGTGCTTGTGTGTTTATGTTAATTTGTTGAAACAGTTACTTATTTATTAACTGATTCTTCTTTTAAGACCTTAAGCAATGTGGGTTGTAACATAATTATATTGTTGTTTTTTTTAGCTCCTGGTGTTCCAACAAACCTTTATGTTAATAATACTTTATACTTGAGCTGGACTAAACCTGAAGATCCAAATGGTATGATTTTGTATTACAAAATCTTTGTTAAAACGAAACAACTTTACTCAACTGAAAACTGGACAAATCTGTTTGTCCATAACTCCTCAGACACTACAAGTTTATTGAACTCAAGTAAGCCAGGTAAGTCTAATACATTGTACTATATGAAAGCTATTTTTGTCCTGACCACAATGCAGTTATCTCATTCAGTTGCTGCTACTGCTTGGCTTTATTTTTAAGTGCTCAAGCTGATACAGAAGTATATAAGTATGTTTTTTTTTATCTTTTCAGTTAATACCATATTTGATTAAGCTCTAATTATTTCAATGTTATAATATTTTGGCAGTTAATATATCATATGTATTTTTATATAATTATAATTTGCACATCCTCTGCTATGCAAATAAATTATTGTTAGTGAGTCTTATAATTAGTTTCTATAATTTATTTTGGTACTGTAGTTAAATACTCACATGTAAAACATATGATCTGACAAATTAATTTACTTTTTTAAAAAATTTTGTCTTATACAAACAAAATCCCCCCCCCCTCCGGTTGATTTGTGTATTTCCCATCTTATTAGTATTAACTAATGACTTTAGTCTTCACTAAAACCTGATAATGGCAACAGCAAAATACTTCCAAAATATTCTGTTCTTATCTTGTATGTTATATTAAATGTTTATTGTAAACTACAACTAAATGCTGCAAGTATGCTGATACAGCATATAGCAGCAAAAATTATGTTTTATGATGCACTTTTTGATTGATGAAGGAAGTATAGCTTTAAGTCTTTTGCAAAAAACTAATTTAATTTTATTTAAAGAATCTTTATTTTTTTCATAATATTTGTTTTTTTCTTTTTATTTCAGAATTTGCTATGTTAACTAATGAAATAAAATAAATATCCAGATATGTAGCAATGTTGTTATTTTTTAATGTCTAATTTTTTTAAAGATCCTATGAGGAAATTGGATCTAATGCATATGCATGTCTCTTAGAATTTTGTTTTCTCTCATTGCAAATCTTTAATATGTAGGTATCTGCTATGGTGTTGCCATTAGTGCTGTAAACAATGCTGGTGAAGGAAATAAAACTAAATTTAAATATATCAGAACAAAAGAAGAAGGTACAGTATATGAATATTTTTTAAAGTTATTTTTATGCTAACCAAGTGGCAAGTTTATTTTGTCAGGAAATGTTGAAGAGGGCAAGAAGCTTTATTATTACTCATTTTTAACTAAAACAAAGGAGTCATATTGGTTTTTTTAAAAAATAATTAAATACTAAATTATGATTTTATTATTTTTTGGTAGAAAAATACATTATTAAAAAAAAATGAAATTAATATTGCAAAGTAGCAATGAAATTGCTCAAGCTTGTTACTCAATCATTTCCTCCCTAGAGCACCACCAGTTATCTGCAGAAAATAAACACAATTTATGTCATTTTTGCCTTCTTCCTGTATAAATGGTGCACATTGGACATGAAGAATTCAAAAACCAAACTAAAAATAAATGAAGTGTATGAAATTGAAAACTTGGAAGCTCAAGCTATCACTTGGTTTGAGATGTGGTCCATAAAGGGGGAACAATGTGTTAGCAAATTAAAAAAAATATGGACTTAGTGAATTGTTAGTGTACACTGAGCTATTTCTATCCATTCATCAAGCAATTCAGATTTCTCTAACATTACCAGTAGAAAGCTGCACAGCAGAAAGGTGGTTTAGCACAATGAGAAGATCGAAAACATGGCTGAGGTCAACAATGGAAGAAGATCTGTGTCTAGATCTTGTATAATTGTTCACAGAGCAAAAGTTACTGCTAACAAGAATGAACTTATTCAGAAAGTAATGGATGAATTTGGACAAGACCAGAGACATTTACAATTTGTATTTAATAAAAATGTTGTTTTGTTTTTTTTTTGTTTTTGTGAACTTTGATGGGTTAACATGATAGCAAAGGAAGCATACTGATGTCAAAAAATAAATCAAATTAAAAAAAATTCTATATTAATTGCAAGAAACAATTCTAAAGTAAAAAAAAAAAAATATTGATCAAAATGAAATACCTTTGATAGAAAAAAACAAATTATTATCTTTATTTTTTTACTTTTAGTTTGTTTTCATCACTAGGCACATTCTCTGCACTTGATATTATCGTATAACCCACCCCCCTGGAAATACTCCTGTGGATGCCCATGGTAATTGGTGACTGTATGCTTGTTATTGATCAAATAATTTTGCATGATTAAATGAGCTATTAAATGGTGAATTTCTCACGCACTCAGCAAACATTCCTGGCAATAATTTCTGAAGTCTGTTTCAAATGATCAATTTTACATTTTTTAAGAAAATAACATATATTTATTTTTTTATTAAAATAAGTTCAGTGAATCTATTCATAGATAAGTTGATTTAGAGTGTAAGTAAAAATTTGGAATTCTGGGAGAGCGAGTATTAACTTAATCAAAAAATATGCTATGTGTATACATAAGTAATTCATGTTTTTTTTTTACTAAAAATTAAGGAAATTATTGAACACTATTATTTAAAATTTTTGTTTCAGAACCAGATCCAGTTAGCCTGACTATAATAAACATAACTTCAAGCTCTGTGACTGTAAGATTTAACAGACCAGAGTCTCCTAATGGTATTATCCTGCAATACCTAAGTTACCTGATTAGTGATGTGGATACATGTTATCTGATTGTTAACTACAGCTCTTCCCATGCAGAAAAATGTAATTCATCAAAATCTGAAGAGGTTAGTATATCCCATTTTTAAACTTTTTTTGTACTTTAGTATGGAAAGTATTTGAGATAAATCAATATTAAAAGAAAATGTATATTATGGATCATATTTTCCCCACCCTGTGGTTCTTTCTTTGTTTATTTTATGTATGTTGTATTTTTGTTTTTTATTACAGAATTTTCATGTGAACTTTAAGAAAGATTCTGACTCTTGTAATGCTACTGTTAGCACTAAAGAGAATGCAGGAACCTGGATAGAAACTTTCAGCAACCTATATCCATATACAAATTATACAATTGAAGTGACAGCTTGTAATTTTGTAGGGTGTGGTAAAAACGCCTCCCTGTCTGTTTATACTAATCAAAGTGGTATGTATGGTATTTGTACACTCTAATATAATAATTTAGATTTTCAAAATCTGAAGAATGAATAATTTCACCAATGCTTTTATTTTTACTAGCATCTCCTTTGCCAATTTCTTTTTTTTCTTAATGATCCTTTTATGGAAATATTAGTTTTTCTGCTGTTTAATTTTAAATCGCTTGATTAAAATTAAGTTTTTAAGATCACAATCCAATGTCATTTTCATATTATTTAAAATTCTCTGGAAAATAAAATTTAATAACAAGTTTTAACTAACATTAATCTAAAAATATATTTAAATATAAAAATTACAAATGAGAAATTACTATTTGATTGAATTTTATTTAAAGAAAGCATTAGTATTAATTAGATTAGACTCTACAAAATTTGAGATTAGAACATTTTTGACTATCAAAATTATTACTGAATAAAATAAATTACTAGCAGTATTCCATACTGATCTTTTTATTAATGAAATATTATTAATTTTTCTTAATTAAATTCTGTTTCATAACTTTAAAAAAATTAGACTATGATCACTGTCACTTCATGAATCAATTTATTTGATTTTAATTCAGATAATCTATAAAGATATTATATAAAATATTTACTTTATTAATGTTTTTGCTATATGCTATTAAATTGTGCACACTATTAACTTCAACAAACAAAAATAGTAGTAAAACCATTCATACTTAAAAAAAAAGTTTGTATTTTTGTTTTGTTTTTGTACTTTGTTATATTTAGTTGAAAATGAATTGAAGTACAATTTGAAGCATTCTTAAGTTTGTATTTTCTTATTTTTTACTTTTATTTTTAGTTAAAGTTGATTTTTTTCCAAAAACTTTTGTTTAAATTTACAAATTTGCATATTTTTATAAATTTATTTTCAAATGCTTATCATAAAAATAATTCTTAGTGATTTTCTAATGTTAATTTCTTAGTTATGAATTGCCTAATAACAAAGAAAAGGATAAACTAATTTTTCAAAACCAACTTTTTCAACAGTGAATTTCTTTAAACTGTTTTGTTTTTCTATTTATTATTGATTTATTGACTCTAAATCTTGTTTCTAATGCAACCTCTTTAAGGGTTTTTTTTTTTTTTTTTGCTTTCTTAGAACTTTTAAAATTAATAAGTTTAGGTACAGTTTATGTAACCACTGTTAATAAGATAAGTAGCAGGTTGTGCAAATTTCAGCAGCAGTTTTGAACTGTATCT
The DNA here is from genome assembly GCA_018389105.1 of Nautilus pompilius. Taxonomy (NCBI): domain Eukaryota; kingdom Metazoa; phylum Mollusca; class Cephalopoda; order Nautilida; family Nautilidae; genus Nautilus; species Nautilus pompilius. The sequence goes on along the minus strand of JACATO010000306.1, from coordinate 2,532,818 downwards.
GATTATGTTAGAAATTAATAGTATTTTTCATTAAATGTTGATGCACTAATCAATAATGTTGATAGTATCTTATAAATAAATATACATTTCAATCTCCTTATTTTTTTTTTAATTGATTGACTTTATATTTCCTGTGTTTACATAAAAGTTTCTACCAATTTGTTATACTTTATTTAGTGTATGAAGAATTTAATAATAATTTTGATCATATTAAGAATTTTGTAGCCTGCTTCTGTGCAACAATATTTTGTTTAATTTTCAGTTCCTGGTAACCTTAGTAACTTGAATGCCACAGTACTCAATTCTACTGCCATTTACCTAAGTTGGAATATTAACAGTCTGGAAAAACATGGAGTTATCACAAATTTCATTATTTATTATGAGAGCAATAATAAAATTGAAAATCATACTGTTTTTGCTAACACAACAGAAAAGACCATTGAAAAGCTTCAAAAGGCAACAAACTATACATTTTCTGTGCAAGCCTGTAATGCCAAAGGCTGTGGACCTAAAATGATGGTCAAAATGAAAACTTGTGATGACAGTAAGTAGAAGCTTTCTTTTGATGACATTTCCTTGCGACTGTTAACACAATTTATTAACCCTCTGTAAACCATATTATTTTTTTACTTACCTTAAGCTACGCATTTGTTAGTTTTTATGTTGAACTGGCTGCATATTTAGCCAACAAACTCATGATGCAAAAAGTATGGGGTTGGAGCGATATAGATTTGTTGTTACAAAAGGTTATATTAATGAGGAACTTACTGTTTCAGCCCTATGGCTCAATCTGTGCTAAGCGATAGAGATTTGAAGAGGTATACAAAGGTTAATGAATATATTTAACATTTTTTCTGTCTTGTTGAAAGGGAAAACAAACTTGAAAAACAATGTTCATTTTTATAAAGGAGAACAATATTTAAAAAATACTTAACATTGTACATACAAAATTATTGGTATTTTACATCACATACAAAGTTTTATCTGTAGTAGACTAAGCAGCACTAGCAAGGATTTATACCTTTACTATATGTATCACTGGTCAAAGCTTTGTTGTGCTTTACATGCTATTTTTATTCTAGCAAAATATTTCTTTATTAATGAAAATTAAAAATTTTCTAAAAGCTAAGTTTTATTATCATCAATAAATAAATGGAAATAAATTTTTCTTATGCTAAACTAGTGTAATCATATGGATATCCACAGTTTGAATTTGTAACTGCAGAACTTGCTACATAGCCATTGATGAAGCAACAACCATATGGCAGATGCTTTAGTTATGAATTCAGACTGTGGAATATTTAAGTATGCTGCTGCATTTAAAATTTAAAGAAAAATATTTATTTGATTCAAATAATTTTTGATTCATAAAGAGAAAATCTTTTACAAATGAACAGAAAGTGAAAAAATAAATAAATGGATTGACATTAATTTTCATTTTACTTGCTTCATTTTTTTTTCATTAATTCTATTGCAATTATTATCTGTACTTTGTTTTATGAATCTTGTAAAATTGTTACTAAACATTTTTTTTCAGCTCCAGAAGAGCCTTCTCATTTTAATGCTTCCATGGTTTTAAATACAAGCCATGTTGTTTTAACATGGAAAGCACCAACACCTTTTTCAGGAAAAATACTAGAGTACTTTATAGAATGGAAAATTTGCAATGCAAGTTCTTCTACTGGAAATCTGAATGTCACATCAGGAGATGAAACTCAGGTATACAGTAAAACAATTGATTCATTGGAATACTGGACTTGCTACAACTTTGAAATATCAGCTGCAACTTCAAAGGGCAAGGGGAAAAGCACTTCTTGTAACGTGACCACTGATGAAAATGGTAAGTGATCTAGAGAATAATAGTTAATGTATTCTAGAAGTTATCAAAAAAATAGTTGTGAATTCAGATGTATATGCTTATAAATAATTTAGTTTTAAAAATTTTGCTTTATATGGATGCTCTCTCAGAATATATTTTGATAATAGTTTAAAATGGTCACATTTTTTGCATTCTGAGTGATTAGATTTTCAGTACATTAAAAAAAAATTTAATGTCTTATAAATAAAATTTAAAAGCAGTTTTTTTGTGTTTAAAAGCAGAATTTTCCTGTTATGTAAAGCTGGAAAACCAAATTTTTCTTTGTAACATTTTTCTATCTGAGGAATTTCCTTTTATTCAAATTTTAAGAATATTTTAAAGCATAGTACTACTTTATCATCTTTTGTCCTCAAGCAGAGAGAATTCATCTATACATGGGTTAATTTGAAATTCCATGAAACTTAGCAGTTCCAAGAATGAATAATTACAATTTTTAACTATAGTGATGTAGCCCATAAAATTTTTAAACATTAAAAGCAAACAAGCAAACAAACAAAAATCATTTCTCTTCCTTGATTATTTCATTTTTTAGCATTTCTGGAAATTAAATTTTGTGTTGAACTAGTGTTTACAGGGATACTCCTTGGTTTGGATGAGCAAGTTTTTGGTGGCTATTTTTACAGCTTTTAGCTAGCAGATGCCATAATGGTCATGGGGTTGAAACCATGAAAAATCCATTTGATTACATGCATTTTACACCACAAAAAATTAAAATTATCTATTTACTCATACTAATAGAATTACTCTAGTTAACTTCAAATAATATATAAAAATATATTTTTGACTTTTGCCATATAGGTAATAGTTTTTATTTAACAGTGAAAAAAACTGATAGGATTTTTATGTTGATTGAACAATACTAGGAAAATTGTAATAAATGAAAGTAAAATTATAAACACATTGTATTTCATTAGTTTGTAATTTTTTTTAAAGTATGTAACCATTTTTGTGTATGTGTGTGTACATAAAATAGTCATGGCAAACCAATGTAAATCTAAATTTTATTAGTCATACCAAAAAAATATTCTTTTTTCATTATGAGATTACAACATTATTCAATGCAAATTTGATGCAAGTAGTCTTAAAAATTTGTAATAATTTCCTGCTTTTTATTTGTAAATACTTGGTTTATAGATAGAAACAGTCAGTAAAAACACAACTTCAGTCTGATGCTTATTAGTCAATTTGATGCAGGTGAATCACTAAAGCTTTCTTTAAAAACTCTTTAAATTCTAAAAATTGATGGCTATTAATTTGAGAACAACGTAGTTATCTGAATCTTTCTGAAATACCAATGAAAAATTACTTTTAACAAAATCTATGTGGAAAAGTAAAGTAGAACTTTTAATAAATTGAAGAATAAAAATGTGCGGACTTAGTTTGAAATTTTAATTGAGTACAATATATAACAATTAAAATTTGATACCTTTTGTTAAAATCAGCAGTGAAAAGAAGCACTGCTTTTAATGTATCCTAGCTTTTTTTTTTCACAAACCTCCCACCTAAAACAACAATGAACACTGGTTATTTTGTTAGTATTCCATTATGCTCAAGTTTTTTCTTGTATTTTATTCAGTTGAAAGATTCTTTACTGTGATTATTATATTTTTTTGTGTGGTATGTGTGAGTGTAACTGTGTATTGGAGTATGCATGCGTGACTCCTTTTGAGGGCAATGGAGAACCAGAATCTCTGGGGTTCCAGGTTTTGGGGGAATTAGCCCTGAGTGAACCCTGTCAGACTGGTCATCAGGGACCATGTTGGTGATCACTCAGCTAAAGGGCTCACAATACAGCCCATCAAAGTGGTAATGCTGACTTGATGGAAACCTTAACCCCTAGGGCAAGATAGCAAGACTGGTCAAAACCAGACTATTCTGTATTACTTATTTTGTGTAGTGTGTAGGTTGTTAATAAAATAAAAGGATGGTGGTAACATTACAGTCTGATTATTTAAATAACAAGTAACAATTAGGTTTCTTTGATAGAAGATTCAGGCATTAACTTGAAAATATTGCTCTTTCAGCTGTATGCTACACATGTTGACAAACATTTTAGCTAATGATAGGCACTTAAGAAAAGACAATCACTACTGATAGCACTATATGGATCCTGTAATATATTATATACCATACTACTATCTGCAGTACTTAATATATAAATTATACTGGGTGTAAAAAAAACATGTTCATAACACAATGACAAGTATGACAACACCTATATTTACTGAACAAGATACTCATTGGACTGCTATAGGGTAATATTCAGAACTTTCCAGCACAAACTAAATCAACAGATCCCCCCTTAAAAGTCCACATGGGGCAATTTTTTGGATATGAACACAGTAAATGAATGAGATTTAGAGACAACAAAAAATTAATGTTTTAAATACTTATTCTATATTAACACCAACATTTGACATCTTATCATAAATTCAGGTCAAGAATTGTTCTTACAAAAAATACAACATATTAAAAATTTTGTGCATGGTTTTTAAGTTTATTTTCTAATTTTTGTGTACAGTATATTATCATTACTCAGGTACATATCAGAAATTTCTACTAACACAGTCAGTACAGAAAGTCCCTGTTTTTGATGTTTTGTATATGGAATTACAGTATCCTTCTACTGCATGTCTTTTTATTCTAAAACATGTAGCAGAACTTTATAATGTAATGTCTACTAAATATAGAAAAATGATAATTTCTACTTTGTTTGCATGAACTATTTTTCATTTTTGTGAACTTATAGCCAACAAAACTTTTTAGTTTTGTGTTTAATTCATAAACATTTTATGCTTTTGTTTTCAGTTCCAACTTCACCAGTTTATAACGTTACAAATGTATCAGTCTCAAGCACTACAATTAGTCTAACTTGGAAAGAACCATTAAAAAAAAATGGTATTATTACTAAGTACAGAATTCAGTACACCTTCAATAATCATGTTTGTAATGAAAGTCAGGATGTGAGGAGTGTATCCAAATTTAGTAATAATACTTCATACAACTTATCTGAACTGTTTGCATACTGGGAATACAAGTTTGAAATTTTTGCCAGCACAATAAAAGGAGAAGGAAAGAATGCTAGTGAGATTCATGTTGTGGAGACCAATGAAAGTGGTAAGTTCACATTTTATGTGAAAGCTACATAATAGGTTGTTAAATTCAGGTGTCTTAATTATGTAATAAGCAGGTTTTGTCACCATTTTCTCTGTAAACAAAAAAAAAATGTTTACTTAATATGAACCCAATGTTTTCTGCTGTTAAATGTGGGTACTAAAGATTAATTCCATGTATGTGTTTAACTTTTTACATGTACAAAACCTAATTAAAGTGCCATTTTAAAATAAAACATGCCATGAATTAAATATACTTTCCCCTCATTTTCTTCAACAGCTGAGTAGAGTTATGGAATGGTTATATACAAAAATATTGGCACTTCTTGTTACACTCAACTGTTTTTAATCTTCATTTAAGTATTGTTTTTTCCTGTTTATTAATTAACAGACATCATCTGAATAAGTGCTTTATAATTTATCTTCTACTTTTAGTTGTTTTTTCCTTCTGTTTTTTTTTTTTTTTTTCGGCCATCACCTAATGGAAGCTCAATAGAAGTTAACAACATTATTTGTAATGTTTTGTCTTTTTCAAAGTATAAAGTTTGTGCAAAATAGTTAATCTGTTAAGAATAGATGTTTTAAAAAAATTTAAGAATGGCAGGATTCATGTAATTTCTACTTACCAAATCAAATTTTTTCTTTAAAACAGCAAATGATTCATGCAGTTGTTTCTCTAACATTAAATGTGTTATATAATATTTTATTTTAAACCTAAAATTTCTAAGTGTGCATGAATCTTAATCCTATTTTGTATGTATACCTACACATATTTACAGTGAAAGAGCAAAAAAAAAAAATTACTGAATTCTATATGCAATTCCTATTCATAATAAAAACTAAAAAAAAAAAATGAATAAGCTCTGTAATCCTAATAAAATAATGAAGTTGAAAAAAAATTTTTTTTCCAATTAAATTACTATAGGGAAATTTCTAGAAAGTGATAATATATCTGCAACTAATTTGCCCCATTTTTGGAAGTGTTAAATGGAATACTTGAAAAGGGTTGAGGGTTGGCACACCCACAAAAATGATGAACGAGGCAAGTGATAATAGATTAGCCATTGTTTTAGAGTTGTATTTTGGCTGGGTAAACATACAAGTTAAGATAGAAAATTAATCTAAAAATTATTAATATCTATATGGGCAGATATGTCAGTCAGTAGTGTGAAAAAAAGATCTAAACTTTTGAAAAAGATGGTAAACTTTTGCTAACTGAATACTTTTAAATATCTAAGGAAAATGAAAAAAATAGCAGCAATCTCACCAAACTACTGCTAAAAATATTGCTGTTATTCATGAATATTCTATTGGATTAACTTGTTTAAACATGCATTGTTCATATACTGAATATGATGCTCTTGAGTTAATTGAAATTAATATTAATTTTCACTCAATTTTTCTGAAGTTTAAAGAAATTATATATTGTTGCATTATAGTTTTATTTGAATTTTTAAATACTTTTGATTAGAGTATATCTTGAGTGCTTTAAATGAATTTCTTCTTTGTTGCATTTCATTATCTAATTTCTTAAAATTAAAAAAAAATTGGTATTTAATATATAAATTTATTTTTAATATTTAATTAAAATTATTAAATTCCCCTAACACCTAGTAAGACACAAGATGAAAGGGAAAACAATATTTTACTGTTTAATTTTTTATAATTTTATAATTAAAAATGAACAATAACAATTCTGTTTCTTGTTTCTTTTAATTTAGTTCCTGATAATATTGAAAAGATACAGTTTTTAAATGTAACTAACTCGTCTGTGCTTGTGCAATGGAATAAACCTTGCCTACCTAATGGACATATAACAAACTATACAATATGGATTAGTGATGCTAACAAATCAGAGATTGTGAACGAAACAAAGAAGCTATTTCAAAATCTGCTTCCTTATAAAAACTACACAATCAGCATCAAAGCATCAACAAGTAAAGGTTCAGGGAATTCTACTTATAAAAAAGTAGCAACACATATTGGAGGTAAGTAATACTTTAGCTTATGCTTTTGCAGACTGTTAAATGAAAGAGTAAATTAAAAGGTTTTATTGGTGTACAGTTGCTTGAGTGTGATATTAAAAGTGTGAAAAGTAAATGGCTTTTGTCTAAATAGGCAAAAAAAATGAGATTTTAAGATAGATATTAGCTATCTGCAAACCCTTTTTATGATGTTTACTGATCCTTGTTCCTCCAACTAATCTACGTATTTTTAATATTGTGCATGCTTTTATCTTTTGTTGTTTTGAAGTTTAAAATCTGAAGTTAGGGTAACAGGGTCTTTTCTAGATACCATAAAAATTTTTTTCTGATAAGCATTGATTGCTAAGAATAGTCTAGATTGGATTGTTTTCACTGTACCATTTTGAAATAGTGCTATCTACTACATCTCTAATTCAGAAAAATTGCAACTGATAGCCAGTTAGCTTACAGTGGTTCAATAATGTCATGTTACCATAAAAAATATGATATAAATAAATATAACTACAAAAATTCAAACTTATATAATCTATCTTCTGCAATAATCAGGGAGTTTGAAGTGAAAGACGAAAGACTCCATCTTTTGTTTATATAACATTAATGATTATTACATTTTTAGTGAAAAGATATAAACAAGAAAAAAACAATTTTATTTATATTTGCATAAAAATTAAGAATAATCTGTTAAGTAGTTTATCTACAACAAAAAAGATTGTCAACTTTTAAATACCATATACTATAATTCACATATCTTCCTCTAAATACCAAAAGTGGTTTAAAGAAATGTATAAAATATGTAGTTTATTATGAAACTAAAATATTTTTTAAAGTCTTTATCTAAAATCTACTAAAAAAATTTAGTAAAAAAAAAAAAAAGAAAAGAAAAATAAAAGTTCTCAAATAACAAATCTAAAAAAAAAATTTCATTTCTTTTTGAAAATGAATTGCTGAAAATTCTATTTTTTATTAGTAATTAGGTAATTTTCTTCTTTTTAAGTTCCTTTTAATGTGTCTAACATCACTGGAGTAGCAATATCTGCAACTGCAATTAACATCAGTTGGCATCACCCAAACTACAAGACTGGTCCCACAAATTACTCTGTCAATGCATCAGAAATGAATGTGAATCAGATGAGTATTTTACACAGCTGTACAACTACAGGTAGTATTATTTATATATGCATATTTTTTTTTAGATGTTAAAGAACGATTTGAGTTCTTTAAGCCAAATGTATTGAACAATTTATAATGGATTAATAAGGCATATTCTACTGTTAATGACCATTGAGATTACAGTATGTTATCAGTAAATTCAAACCAACTACAAATTAGATTTATATTGCAGCACCAAGTATACTTCTATGACTGTTAGAAATGTATGCATAAAACCATCAAACAAAGTAATCTCACATCCCATTTTTCTTTCTTCACTCATAGATAAGTTGATTTGACGTATAGAACAAGATTAGATCAACTATGGTAGTTAGCCAAACTTTCAACCAGTCAGATCAGAACAATACATCAAATCCTTCATAATACTGTCACATTGCATTGCCGTCTTTAGTACTTCCAGGCTTATGAACATAAATGAACTTTGTATATATTGTTGAAACACTCTGTGGGACAATTTTCTGGTTACATTTTGTAATCATGGAGAGATATTTGAAACACTGCAAACATCATTATTGGTTCTGGTATAAAAAAAACTCAGTGTCTCTCTTTAGTCACTGCATGCCCACAGTTATCATCAGGTGATCTCGGGTCATTTGCACTGTATAAGATTGCCTACTTTCAGAAGTTAAATATGACAGTTTTATCTATCTACAACATTTTTATTTGATTTTGAGAGTGATTAAAGCAAACTCAAATTTAGAAAATTTAACTCACAATTTTATATCAGATAGCACAAAGCAATATTTAGCTCTGTCTCAGTTTCAAGTTGTCTGACATTTTTGGTTCACAACTAGGTCAAAATAAAATTTAACCTGTTCATCTGTTCTCTGTTTGGATAATATGGTGCACATCTGCGGGAAGCTACCATGGTGAATATTGTATGCCAGCAAAAGAAAAATAGGGAGAAATGTAAAGACAGCGATCATCAGTTGTGATTTGTATGACCTTTAGTCTCAGCTGTGTGGTACTAAGTCTATGACATGCAGTGCATTGGGTTAGCACACATTCCTCCAACACATCCTCAATTTTAGTCTAACTAACCTTGATGCTTTGATTTTCCTTTTTGCTTTTTTTTTTGTAGTTTTTAACATCTCTTTCTCTTTATGCCAGTCCCTAACACATTTGCTGACACTATTCTGTGTGCTCCCATATTACCATAATTTTTTTCCATGAAATTAACAACCTGCATGACTTTATGGGAGGGATTTGAGATGAGGTAGATTTGTTAGGAATATTTATACATTAATTGGGATTGAAAAGGATAGATAGAACATAATTGTTGTTGGTTGGATAATTCTACATGCTTCAGTGAGCACATTAATGGTGAATAGCTCCCCAAATCTGCAAATGTTGCAGGCAGTAACTTCTGTAGTCTGTTTTGAATGAAAAACTTTACAGTTTATTTCAGAAAAACCACACTTTGTCATTTTTTTATTTTTTGTTAAAACAATTTCAATGACTATCCATAGATAAGTCAATTTGAAGTACGAGGTGTAGTCAAAAAGTATCTGACCTTGAATTTGTTTGAACAAAATAATAATGTGTGAGCAAAATCCACATGGGTATTAGGTGGCTGCGTCCAGGGGCGTAGCTAGCGTTTGTGCCGCCCGGGGCGGTCGTAGAATTTGCTGCCCTCTAAATAACGTAGAATTTCAAAACCTCCAAAAAATTCATTTTTTATTTATTTATTTATTGAAAAAAAAGTACTATTAGAAAATAAAAATTATCAAATATATAATGAGAAAATATTGATATTCAATTCAAAATTAATTAGAAGTGACTCACTTCAAGTGAGCAAATTTCTTTTACAGCAAATTTTAGAAAAACTTTCTTCCTTTCAAAAAACTACCATTAAAAATTGAATGAAAAATTCAGGAAAAAAATAATATCTGGAAAAATAGAACGAAAAAATACATTATATATGTAACATACTGTCCTGAACTAAATTTGACAAACGCGCACTCGGACCAAAAAATGCCGCCCCCCAAAACGTGCCACCCGGGGTGGACCGCCCCTGCCGCCCCCTATTAGCTACGCCCCTGGCTGCGTCCTTCCTGAGCATGCGCAAAAATTTTCGTGTCTATAGGTTGTGCCAGTCGCCCGCAGTGATGCGTTGAGTACAGACGTGAAGAGTGTGCTGTGCGATTTTTCTTTTTTGAGTGAAAATGACCGAGTGCATTGAGCAAAGATACTGTATCAAATCCTGCCAAAAACTTAGTGATACGCAAGCCCAGACTATCGAGAATATTCAGAAGGCTTTTGGAGATGATGCTATGGAAAAATCACAAATAAAGGAGTGGTATAACTGGTTCAAAGATGGCTGCACCTCAGTGGACAGTGAGCCACGTTGTGGCAGACCATCGACTAGCAGAAACGACGAAATGATTGCAAAGGTTCGAGGAATAGTCTATGAAGACCATCATGTGACTATTGAGGAAATTGTTGCCAAAGTTGGAATCAGCCATAGGTCAGTTCAGTCAATTATAACAGAAGATTTGTGCATGAGGAAGGTGTCGGCCAAATTCGTACCAAAGTTGCTGTCTGACCAGCAGAAAGAAAACAGAAAGGAAATCTCCCAGGACATGCTGGAGTGTGCTAGCCAAGATCAAAACTTCATGAACACTATCATCACTGGTGATGAGACATGGGTGTATGGCTATGACCCTGAAACAAAATTGCAATCATCCTAATGGAAGCATCCATCCTCGCCAAGACCAAAGAAAGCAAGACAGGTGCGCAGCAATGTTAAACTGATGACCTGTTTTTTTGACTACAGAGGTATTGTGCACCATGAATATGCACCACAAGGTCAGACAATTAACAAAGAATACTACCTGGGGATTCTTCGTCGCCTTCGTGAAGCTGTGCGACAAAAACAACTCGACCTGTGGGCAGCAAAGAACTGGCAACTCCACCATGACAACGCACCCGCTCATTCCGCCCATGTCGTCCAAGCATTTCTCGCCAAGCATAACACACCACTTGTTCATCAGGCTTCCTACTCCCCAGACTTGGCTCCGTGTGACTTTTGGCTATTCCCAAAGCTCAAAAAAACACTCAAAGGGAGAAGATTTGAGTCAACAAAGGACATTAGGCAAAATTTGACGGCACAGCTCTACAGCATCCCAAAAAGTGATTTCCAGAAATGTTTCCAGCAGTGGCAGGAACGCTGGCAGAAGTGTGTAGACTCCCAAGGCGAATACTTTGAAGGACACTAATTCAAAATGGTGTGTTTTTTAATATTACTTGTTTTTTTGGCCAAAGGTCAGATACTTTTTGACTACACCTCATATAAGTCACAGTATAGACTTTTGAGGGGAAAAAGTATTGACTTAAACGCAAAAAAAATAATATATTCAGACCTATCTGAGAGCAAGACAAACAGTGTGATAGTTAAAAATACACATTAAATATTTAAGACTTTTTTGTTGCTATATAAGTGCATATATTTCACATACATTTCATGGGTATAGATGTAAGTAAACCAAATTTTATTTGCAGTTAATTATAATTTGAAAATAAATAGTCACTGAAATTTTTTATTTTCATAAGGCTCATGTATTTCATCAAAATATTTTGGTGGCAGAATGTAAACACACACATTGTTTGGTGTTCACTCTAAACAACAATTGCCTCATTTTGGCTAAGAGATTGAGAACAATTAGAATAGTGAAAGCTAGTATAAGTTGGAGTTAGTTGCAACATGTCTTATAATAACAATTTTTTACTGTCCACAAACCAGTAAGCCATATATGGTGACTCTTTACCACTTTGAAATTATTTGAAGAGGGCATGAATAGTACTTTCTATATACTGGCATATTGCAGACAGTGAAACCATTTAAGTGCTCTCATGATAAAGCTGGAGAAAATGAATATGGATTTTTAAAATGTAGAAAATGCATTTGCTACATAGATCATGTTACATTAATGGAGAGTTATTCTATTTAGTTCCATTTCAATTTGTACCATTGCTGATGGCAGCAGAGAGTGAACTGTAGATGATTTTGTTTTTTGCTTAGCTTTACCTTAAACAATTTAGAGAGGCATTCTACAGCAGCTTTGTGATTACAAGTGATGTCACTATTCTGTTTATTGGAACAAAGCCAATGAACCAAACACCATCCTCCAGAATGATACTATGATATCTGATGTTGTATGCATTGAGATATCTGCAGTAGAATAGTGTACAAATCTTTTTCCATGAACTGCTTACCCATACAATTAGCATATCTGTGATGAAATGAGGCACAGGTGTCATTACTCACCCAACTCTTTATAAGCCATAGTTTATTTGCTTCTGTAACTTCATTTCATGCATTTAAAGCCAATCTGTTGGTGGTCTCCGAGAGCAAACAGTCTCATAGCCTTTATTCATTAGTACTTTAGTAGTGTAACAGAGGATATGATTATATCAGTGAGAGCACTACAAAATAGCTATTAGTAGTTCAAATGAAAACCAGAAGAAAATAAATTGGCCTGTTTTCATTTGAATGCCACTTAATCTTATATAACTATTTTAAAAAATTTTTTTGTAAATGCAACGTGTCATTTATTAATGTGTATTTACTCTGCAAAATTTTCTTCTTTAATATCAATTTTGACTGAGAAGTTTCCTTCAAAGCTAAAACTTTAATGTTAATTGGTTTTTACCAATTTTTTTGTGTAAATCAGTGTATATATATATAGTCTATAAACAGTTTTAGGTATTATATCATTGATATTTAATGAAATCATGTCCCTTTTTTAAAAAAACCCTAAGGCTTTATTTGATCAATATTTATTGATTTTTTTTTTTTCCATAGAAGGAACAAATTTTCATTCTTCAAATATTGTGTGTAGTTTAATTCATTAAATGTTTTATCTGTGAGGCTTCCTCTGTGAGCAATAAAGTCTGCTGTGTTTAGAGAATTAAGAAAATATTATCCTTTTTTCCCTCTACATAAGGTTTCTGATATCAACGAGTTCACTTTGGGATACCTGTTATTTTTTGATGGACACATCATTCCAGTCAAGCTTCCATCTAATGGATTCTCCAATGCAGCTTTGACTCTGCATTAACATGACTACATTTTGATTATAAATTTGTTGTTTTTTGGATCAAGAAAACTTCTGGCCACATTTGTTTGGTTTATAAGTTTGCAGTTTAAATTATTTTTTAACTATCGCAGTGCATCCATGCTATTTTATTTGTTATAAATTTGCATATTTATCTTTGCTTGCCAATTGTCTACACTGGAGTTTTCCAACTACCATAATAAAAAAAAAACTTGTTTCTAATTATTTAAATCTGGATTTAAAATTACTGACATCAGATGTAAATGTTTCTGCTTATAATGAAATTCTGATGGCAACTAGTTGGGTACTTCAGGATTCAGATTTTGTTGGGCTTTTTGTTTTGTTGTTTTTTAATGTATATTCTGTAGATAACATTGATAACAGAATCTTGCTTTAAAAAAAAAACTGGCATATTTTATTGTTGCTAAAATACATGGCAGGATTAAAAGACTATATATGATATTAAAAATGAAGTCTGATTTAAATTTAGTTTACTGGATGAACAAATGGCATATATATTTTAAATTTTTTTAATTGAAAATTTCTTAGCTTTGAATAAGCTTGTCAACTTAGTAGCAACAGAGGAAAAGAAAACAACTTAAGAAGTTTTAAAAAATGATGCAATTTAAATGGCCAAAAGTAATGAGAGAGAGTTTATCTTAAAGTCACTGGGGATTTGTGCATGCTAAATCATACTATACATAGTAAATCTTGAAAAGATTGCTATGTTATCTAAAGGATATGCATTAGATATCTTGGCCCAGAGGTGAAACAATCAGAAATCGAGCCTCAGCTTTGGCAATCTAGTAAAAAATTAAGAGTGCATAGTTTGGAAAAGTGTTTCATAAGTTTACCCTTCTAACTTTATAAATTATAATTTTTGGAGTATGTATATATTTTCCCTTTGATGTTCTTCATTTGAAAATTAACAATAACAATTTTTGTTCACTGCTATTTGTTTGTTGTTTCTTATTTTATTTTAATATTTTTCTACTAACTTTTCTGTTTGTATTAGTTTTTCAAAAATTATACATTATTATTAAACTAATTATTTGAATAAAATATAAAACATTAATAAACTTTTAATGCTCATTTAATAGAAACTAAGGCACAATTAGCTCTTGATATTTCTTGTGACAGATCAGGATTAAAAAGTGACCTTAATCAAAGAATAAAATTTGTTCAACTCTGATCTCAAGATTTATTTAATAAGTTGCTATTAAAATTAATTTTTTTTAGGCTTTGCAATGACTCACTGTATTATTAATGGGCTGGAGGAATACTGGAATTATACATTTACTGTGACTGCAATTACAAGTGCAGGATCCAGAATGGCTGCACTTCCTGGAACTGTACAAACTGATGAGTCAAGTGAGTGTTGAAAGTATTTATCATGTTTAACCCTTGTTTGGTTCAAAGTAATTTTTTCTATTTAAAAAAAAAAAAAACAGCTTTGAATTTCTCATTATTAAGAATCTGATTTAATATTTAGTCTTTTGGTTCATAGACACTAAAAGATACTTTTTATAAAACTTTACTTGTAATATTAGTTTTTTGTTGATGTTTTATATGTATAATAATTTATTTTATGCAGTTCCCGGCCTTGTTAGAAATCTCACTGTGACAAGAAAAAAAGATGTTTACACAACAGTGGAATTAAATTGGCAGGCTCCAAGTGAAAGAGAAAAAAATGGCATTATTCAGTTTTATACTATTGAGTATAAACTGAATAAGAACATGAAGGTAATGTTTATATTAAAATAGGATAACCTGAAAGAAGGTAATTTGGATATTCAGCTGAGAAAAAATATTATTAATGACTATTGCTTTGATCTAAGTGTAGTGATACTGGCAGGTTTGCTGCTGATTTCGCTTATGCTATCATGTACTGGATTTGTGTTGTATATGTAACAGAGCAATTAAAAACTATCAGAGATTTATAAAATTATCTGTCTCATCAACAATTTGGGAAAAATGGAAAAAAATTCACAAACTAAATTATTAACCAAAATGTATATTGCCATACTTTTAATATACCTAACCTTGGAAATAAAAGTCAGGTTACATCCATTTTCTTTAATGTCTGAAACCAGTCATATAATATAAGCATATACTAACTAGCATGTCTATTTACTTTTAATTACTAAATGCAAAAGTACCCTTGAAAAATAACAACAGAAACTCTGTAAAATCTAAGAATTAGCATTGATCTCGAAGTGAAAAGATAATATAGGATGAAAAATTGATGAGCCCATATTAAAAAGTATACTGTTTATTCAGGAACTATTATTAAATTGGATTTTAAGATCAAGTTACTGCTAAAAGCAATTTTTACTGTTATTTTTTTGTCAAAATATAAGAATGTTTAAATTGAAAATAGTTGAAATATTTCTAATAAAAAATCAGGAGTTTTTATTTTTTTACAGGTGACTTCAAATATAGTGTTTTTATATTTATTTCATAAGAAGACTAGTATATTTTGTCACTTTGTTTGTTAATGGGATGTTTAAAAAATTAAAATCAGGATAGTTGAAATGTCTGCCAAATATAGTTATTTTGTATTGCTTTTTGATGGAATTTTAAATATTTTCAAATTTTAATTTCAGGTCTACAATAAAACAGACGTGTTTACTGAACTACATGTGATACCAGAATACAACTATAATTTTTGGGTTAGAATGTTAAAATTCTTCTATCAAGCAACTGTCTGAAATAGAAAATGTTTAGAAATGGGCACTGTGAAAATAGATTTGCATTCTGTGTAAACCAAATATTTTAGATTTGTTTTCAGAATACATGAAACTTTATTTTTCTAAATAAGACAATAACCTGAAAATAAATTATGAATAATATGAATGTGCGTGCTGTCCTTGCTGCAATGCCTCTTGTTTTTAACTGGTTTTTTTTTGTTGTTTTTCTGCCAATACATTACAAAAGGTTTGAATTTGAAGTTTTTCTCCAAATACTTTAATCTGTTCAGTCCCCCTTTCTAAACATTTTAATCATTGAATGATGTAATAATGCACTGTTGTTTGCTTTAGTTTTATCTTTTATAAATATATAAAAATTAGCTTGTTGTATTTGCACAATAATTTTAAAATGGCTGAAATTTTGCAAGCCCAAAAAAGCTTCAATTTTATATAAAATTTGTAATCAAGAATATCAAATATCTTTTCTGGCATAAGCAGAAAGAATACAAAATGACAGTAAATTATTTCAGTTTTTTCCTGTAAACAAACAAGCAAAAAGAAAAAAAACAATGTTTAAAAGGTTTTTTTTTTCTCTCTAAACTAAATAAGTAAAAAAGGGCCATTTACTTGACTATATATCCAGTTTTGCCTCTGCTGGCAGACACAGCCTTATTTAATTTTCTCTCCCTTTTATACTGTTCTAGAACATTGTAGAGTTTTGAAAAAATTAATTGTAAAACAAGGATTAAATCATTAATTGAAGTTTGGGTTAATCAGTCAATGCAACACTAGGTTTTGAAATTACTTTGGAACCACTAGTTAATATCAAAGCCAGCCTATCCTGTGCCTGTAAAATGGCTAGTTATATAAAATATTTATCAGCCATAACTATTGATTGTATAATTTAAAATAGGTAAGACTTGTTATAAGCTTTGTCCCTGGTTTAGGTATTAAAAAAAAAAAAAATTCTTAAATTATTTAAATTATATTGTTTTCTTTTTTTTTTAAGAAAATATTTTGATGTTTACATTTCAGGTTGCAGCAGTAACTAGCAAAGGAAGAGGAAATCTAACCAACACCTCCATAGAGATTCCTGCAGGCCGTATGTACTTTTACTTGTTTTGTGTTGATGAAGCAAACAATAAATATTTATAGCACTACTTTGATTCTTTGTGCTTTCTGACTATAAAGTGTATTTTGAATAATTTGTTTCTGCAAAATTTGTTTTGTATTTTCAGATATTTTATACTACATTTTAAAATTTATTAAAATAACAAGAGAGAGAGAAATTTTATTTGATATGTTAATAGATTTTTCAAAACTCAATTTATTCACTCCTGTAATTGTGAAATGAGATATTATTAATTTGTGGTATGGTAAACACATTTCAAAACTCTTATGGAAGTTTTATTTCAATGTTGTAGAGATGTAATATAATCATTTTCATATTGTTTCTTAAACATTGGAAAATGATTGGTTGAATTGAGGATTTTCTTTTATAGAATTTTCTCTCAAAATAAAGTGAGTTAAAGAAAATGTCTCCATACCATCATTTCTTACAATAATTCTGCTTAAATATACAACAAAAAGTTTCAGATAACATGCCATTTTTACATTTCTTAAAACTAAACTCATCTTAGTTTGGATTTTCAGGGGGAATTTTAAAAAAATGTATTACTGACTCTAATGTTATTTAGAAAATTTTTAAAATTACAATTAGTTTTTCATCTTTTTAAAATTATAGTTCTTTAAATTGATTTTCATTAAATAAATGTTTTATTCTTTAAAATTAATGAATTTTTTTTTAAAAAGCAACATTTTACCTAGTCTGTTTTGCTATGCTTGTTTTGATGAACATAGTTTTTAATGGTTAAAAAGTTGGCAAGAAAGAGAGAAAAAATAGGCGATCAGGAATATTTTGATCATTATGCAAATACCCATTTGCTAGTGGTATAACAGATGCTCTTTGTACGTTTTTTTTTTTGTTTTGTTTACTTACTTTATATCAAATGTAGCTGCACAAAATAGTTTATGCTTCTTGTTGGATCTCCCACCATCTCCTTTAAAAGATATCTGCAGTATGGAAACTGGTATTTAAGAGACTGTATAATTTTGTTTTTACTTTCAGCTCCACCAAAACCAAAGGAAATCATTAAAGTTTCTTCAGATGTTACTGTGGAAAATAAAAGGCAGATAGCAATAGCACTTCCAATGGAATTTTTTAGAAATGAAATGAATGGAAAAGCTAAGGAGTGGGGTTTAATTGTAGCTGAGGCTAAAAAAGCAAAAAAGGGCAAGTAGATTTTTTTCTTTTCTCTTTTTTAAATACATCAACATTTAATTAAAAATAGATTTTATGCAAATTATTAACACAATGTATATCACATGACCCCATTACTTTTCTAATCTGTATTACTCAGCTATAAGGGCTGTGGTAATTTTTCATTAATAGTACTCTTTGTAATGACAAATTTGTAGTGCTTTAATTCTACGTTTTTCATTACGAGTTTGTTGACTGAATATATAGCCAGTTAAACTTGTATACTAGTTAGTGATGATGCTAGGCTGGTGGTATAAATTCGACAAAAATTGAAATAGTATGCAGATGGTTAAAAATTAGAATTTTAAATGTGGTAATCTGTATGCGACAAACTTCATGAATGCCTTTATTGGGATGCTCATGAAATGGCTAATGTATACATAATTGGCACTAACTGCACTTTGACTCTAATCACCATGAGGAAATTGGAAAGGATTAGCTTATGGTGCAGAACTATAACTGGGAAAATCATCTGATATTCAGCATTGTGAGTAATGGCTATCTATCAGATTTCATTAGCATTTCAAAGACCATGTTTTAATTCCATTCAGTAGTATTTTTGGAATGCTTTGCCTAATTCTGCAAGAACTTCAACCTCAAAGTCATTCACAAAAGCCCAGCAACATTAAGAAATCAGTAAATGCATCTGGCACCAAAAATAATTTTAGAAACCATTGTCAACTAATGATGGGTTTACTTCTACTATTTTGGTTATAGTAAGAAAGATATTGTATGATTTAAATAGGTCTGCCAAAACAAGAATAGAAGAGTGAAAAAGATCAGCTAGAAAATCATCAGTGGTAGATCATGCATAGGCAATTATATGGTGTGCTCTATCCTAAATTATGTAGCAGAAAGACTATAAAATAAAAATGAAAGAAGAAATCCACATGGTCTGTAACTCAGCACATTAAGTACACCCAATGTTTAGGTCATCAATTTCTGGATGCTTCTATTAACTGATAGGATGGTTTAAATATTTTTTAAAAAGTAACATGTATAAAAAGGCACAAATTCAAGACTCTAAAGTCACTTGGATACTCCAAAAATAGAAACACACACACACACACTGCAGAAATAACATTTCACACTGAAATAGTCTGTCAAGACTGCCCTCTAATGATGGAAATAGGGAAAGGAAAAATCACTGAGATGAAAGTCTCTGTAAAACCCACTTTCCATAATTCCCTAATATAGATTCTCTGCCAGAAATGTTTTGCATAAAACAAAGGACTACACTACAATGTATTTAAATGCACCAATATTTTACCAGCTCAGTATTCTGTATGATCTTGGAATAAACAGGTGTTCTTTAGAAGTAGAGTATCTGTTTAATTATATCAAGTCTCTGTACCGTGTGAATAATGCTATTTGTACATTTGTGTATACTTGATAAACTTTGGAAAAGTAACAGTTAGCTACATTTATATTTACACTTGAATTTTTACATTAAATTCATTTTTTTTCAAATATTTCACTATTCACTTTATTATTTAGTAAGATAACATTTCTTTCAATAAATTATTAGGATAACTGTAGCTGTTTTTTTCTTATTGCAAAATTTGTTAAGATATACAATTATTTAAAAAAGAGAATTTATGTATTTTCAGATACCTCTTTCAGAGGAAGTAAGAGTGATTTTATAAATAAACAATACAAGTCATGGAAGGAAGTACATGATGATGATGTTATCGATCCCTACAGAGCCACACAAACGGAGTGGAGTCCTTTTGATAAAGAACCAAAGAAGATTACTGGTAAAATAGAAAGAAAAATCTATTTATGTACTTTACAAACTTTACAAACATTTATTTTTTTATTAGGATGGGGTGTGATAGAGAATCTGCTATTAATTCTTGTAGAACCATGTATAAAAAGATTTCTGAAAAAGACCATTAATTTGGTAAATAGGGAGTTTGGGATGTGATGACTGAAGCAAACAGACACAAAATTTCTATTTATTACACCATATTAACTTTAATACTATTAGCTATTTAAAATATTCATCACTAAAAGATATATTTTTAATTTGGACATTGCTTATGACAGATAAAAAGTTTGTTCATATTAAGAAATGCTTAAAACTTTTAATATTTTATTCCTTTTTGAGATGTTACTAAAATAAATTCTAATTCTTTTCAGAACATCGAGGTTTTCAAAAAACTCAGAACCTACTGTGTAATTTATCTGAACTTTTATCTTCTAAATTATATCTGATACAGCTGCCTTTCTGCTTTTGATTTCAAACATTTTTAAAGCATATATAATCTTACTGCATAATGTAGTATTCCTTATCAAATATTTTCATCAACCCATGAGAATAATTCCATGGTTTTTTAGATTCACACATTTTTTTAAAACTGTAACAAATGCACAAGAGAAAGTTGGTTCTCATGAAAAGTTTGCTTTAAAAATGGGAAAGGTTTATTTTATTTTATTTTTACTTTACTTGTGTTAAACAGATAGAAAAAAACGAAGTATTCACCAAAGAGATTATATTGTGGGTGAGCAAAAATACTGTGCAGGATTTAAAGGAAAATATTGTAATGGATATCTTGAACCTGGTCGGGAATACAAGTAAGTTTTGCTGGTTGGTTAATTTTTTTAAAAGGTTTATGCAAAACTTTGAGTGACAAACTGTTAAAATATTGATGTCAATAAATTCCAAATTTTTGTTTATAAATACCATCAAATCAGCAAATTTTAAAGGAAATTTTCACAACATAGAATATTTTCAAGCTAAATTAATTTATATTATATGATATGATATGATTGTTATTTTTTTAATTTTATTTTTACTAGTAAATTTATTGTAATCTTTTTGATTTCTAGATATTATTTTGATTATTTTCTAAAACTTTCTTAGGTATTATTCCAGTTTTAAAGATTTATTATGAATATTTATGATACATATTTTTTTAAAAATCTAGTGAACTGAAATAAAACAATAGAAAATCTAGTCTACAGTGTATGCAGATTTGTCACATGTCATGTGATCCAGTAGTTGTGTTTGTGTAAAGTTGTGAGAGAAATGTATGCCACTATTCAACAACAACAACAGTCATGGGGAAGCAGAAGGATTTCAGTTACTTCAAAATGATCATAATAGCATGCACCTTTTCAACAGGCTCTTCCTCAACATATTGGCTGCACTGACTGGAAGAAAGCCTTCCTGCAATGACTGTTTTTAAGAAATCACCTAATGAAGGAAGGTCATGTCAGATTGAGCCTGTATATATATATATATATCTACAATATGTGATAAGCAAGAGACATACTACTGTGGCACAACTTAAAATTGAGCAAGATATATATTCCTAATGGAACAGTGCACTGGCAGAGCCATGCATTATGAGCTTTGTTACCAGGTCACCCATACTCTTCATTCTGAGGAAAAAGAAAGTTTGCTTGTAATGGAGTTTAGAGCATTGTGATTGCAGAATGAATGAATGAGAGGAAGTTGTGTGGTTTTACAAATTGTGTTTCAGTGTTTTTGCAACATATAGAAAGATAGGACTTAATGTACAAAACCACACATACATTATTTTATATCAGGGTTTAAGGTTGCTCACTAAATGTTGTCTGAATATTTTAAAATTTTTTTCTTTTGTAATACAATTACTAGTATCAAATTAATTTCTTTGCAGAGTTAAAGCTTTCATGTGTACCTCTGCTGGTTGCACAGAAACAGATTACTCTCTAACAATCCATACAGGTATGAAAACATTTGCTTTTACAATAAACATTTACTAATATTTAGAGAATGTAAACTATTTAAAAATGAAACAGTTACTTTTAAAAGTCATAAAGTTATTTACCCTTTTTTTGGTTAAATGCTAACTTTATAAGTGAAGAGTTTATTTAATATAGTATGTTTAATAATGACTGCAGGTTTCTGTTTTAATGTAACTCAGCATTCATTTTAGGGTAGATATAAATAATCCATGGTTTGCATATCTGGTCTCTAGCTGATGGTGTGGTGCTTCTTTCTTTTCTTCCTGTAGGTTCTCTGGTTACTTCCCACTTTTTTAAAATATGAAGCATTACTTACATAGTTAAAAATATGTTAGCTTGTTAAATATGCATCCAGAAAAAAGTTTTAATAAATCATATGCTTTATTTCACTTTTACATGCATTCTTTTTTTTTGAAGTTGAGGCAAGGTTTACCAGGATAATTAATAATTTAATATTATTTATAAAGTTTGCTAGTTTGGCTTATAGTATTTCAGATGTGACATGTTGAAGTATTTCAAAATATTTTAGTAAAGAACATTGTATAATCTATAAATAATTTCTCTATAACAACCAGGTAATTGTGCAGTATCTATTTGAAATACTTTATATAAAAGTAAATAGTTGAGGCAGGAGTTTGTAAAGATTTTTGATATTTCCTTTTTAGCAGACTGCTGTAAGAAAACATTTTGATGTAGAAGGACCAGTAAGAAATGTCTACACTATATATGCATATTTGTGGTATTAGAAATTTTTAAGATTTTAGAGAGCAAACAGTAAAAATAAATTTATTAATATTCAGAACTTTGAACAAATAATGACTCTAATAAGAGTAAACATTACATTTTAACAGGATGACCTTCCTAATACTGTAAATTGATTACCTAAAATATAAAAATTATTCAAAATCTAGTTAGTTTTTTATATTAACTAATCTACCATAGAACACTTCTTGGGTCTAAAATAATTAAGGCCACTGATTTATTTGTTTTTAAAAAAGAACTATAATGAAGTCTTTTGATAACCATCCTCTTTCTACTATTAAAGAGTAGCAGTATTTAAAGTTATAGCAATTAATTGTGTACCAGTATTTAAATTTGGAGGTGCTATGAACAAACTCCACATAATTTTCTTTAATATTTTTAAGTTTTTATTATTACTGGTATATATATATTAAAAATGAAAAGTGGAATTAAAATATAAGAAATGACACAAGAAAGGAAAGGAAATTGTTTTTTTTTTTAAAAGCAAAAATAAAACACAATCCAAATGATGTACTTACCTCATTGTTATAGAAATATAATACTTTTTAACATTGTATTTGCAGCTGTGTTTCTTTAAAACAAACTGTACTACACATTAATAGACGCCATGTAATATATTTTAGTGTAAAGTTTGTGTAATTTTAATATTATTTTTAAGTTTTTAATTTAACAAAACAACTTTTGAAAGATGTTTTTTAGTTATTGAAATGTAGTAGTTGCTATAATATAAGAATATTTGCATGCATTTACTTGACATTCTTTTTATGCTTTATTGAACATAATAACCAAACAGCAGTATCTTGCTCTAACTACTTTGATGTTGCTAATGACTCCACACTTCTGTAACCTGAGTGAAAAAGACTGGGCAGTTTCATTGAATCCATAGTTTTTAATGAATTTAGTTGCCAATCCAGTACCTCAGTTGTATATAACTGAGGGCCTTCATGAATGGATAGATAAACTTTCCATCCATACTACTGAACATCTATGTCAAACAGGAAGTATTGGTACCATCATTATCTGTCAGTCTAGTCCATGAACTATCAAATTATAAATTGGTAGCTGTAACCATGAGTTGTGATTTATTGTTGTAGCATTTAAACACCATTGGATTAGCTATCTTCAAATGGGTCCATTAACATTAGCAGCAGTAACAAGAATTCCAATAATTAAATAACCACAGGAATTAGCCATGGTATTCAAATTCATCAGTTGGATAGAGTACAGAATGGGATGGTACAAACTTTTCAGCAAATGAACATGCTTTCTCTAAGATTTGTATGTACAAGAAATGAGCAATTATTCACTATTTAATAGCCCCAATTTGCATATTATTAGTCTGCTTTCTTACATTATTGCTTTTTATAAACTTTAAAAGATATGATAAACACTTTTTTTTTGGTCATTCTTTAAGATTATTTATTCATGAAATGTTTTGTGAACTTGACAAGAATAAAAGAAAAGCATTTAAAATCAATTAAAATGCATGATTAGTGGGATAATATTTTAATGCATTATGCGTATTTACTTTTATTTCAGAAGATGACTTGACTGTAGTATATGTAAGTGTGACTGTTGTTATGGTGATTGTGTTGGTTTCATCAATTTCTGCGGCATTCTTTTTATACAAAAAGCAAATGTAGTAAGTATTTCTTTCAGTATTGAACCACTTTCACGTCTGTTAGCCAATTCTCTAATGATAATCTTTCTAAACTGCCATGTTGGAAGAATGTTATAAATATCCTATAATATGCTGTATGGTAGTAATAAAAGCATTCCGTGGTGGTGGAAATGAGTAGCTTGTGCACATGACAGTCTCTGTAATATCATGTAGCAGGCTGATATTGTTTTTGTTTTTCATTTACCAGATACTTTAAATAAAAAAATGTAAAAGTTAATTACATTTTGTGAATGAAAGCATTTTCATTCATAAGACAAATACGAGTCAGATTAACTAGGTTAGATAGATAATATCTAATGACCGTAACACTGTTAACAGAAGACAGCTATGTATTTTATGGATTAATCATAGGTTTAAGCAACAGACTTCATAATATCAGTATTTTACTGGTTAAATATTGAACAGCAAAGTGTTGCAAATTTTTTACTTGTTATTGGTTTATGATTTGCTAATTTTTCTTTCTTTTAGAAATTAGCATGTTGGTGAATGTGTGTATTAGAGTAAATGAACAGTATTTCATTTATATTAAAGATAGAATACATTAGAATTAGGAATTAGTGGTCAGTTTTCAATACCACACTGATATTTTGCATTAAAAAATTTCAATTCTTTTAGTTTTCAGAAATTAAATTTAAAATATATTATTTTATATAACTGCTCATATCTGGAAATACCTGTTATATTATTAATAAAAGTAAATTATTTTTATTTTAAAACAGACTTTTTTGTGACAAAACAAGAGAAGCACCTGTGCCCATGAAACAATAAAACTGATATAATAATACATCTTTTGAAAGGCTTGCCTTCATCAGATTCAGTGAAGAAATGTGACAAATTTTATATTCTGCTGCTAATTAAATACTGTTCTTGCATTATCAAGTCCCATTTTTTAAAACAGTTGGTCACAGTTCATCATACAATAAAGCAAGCCATTTTTTGATGTTTTGGAATCCATTACAGCATTTTCATCAAAATGATATCAAATGTCTAAATTATTTTTTAAATGGAATATGAAATTAAATAATAAAATGAATTTGTATGTTTACTATCATGGTCTTGTACAGCTGAATTAGATTTGTTCTGTCTGTTCCCACTATTTATTGTCACCTTTAGCAGTAAATAGAAACTCATCACTTTTTGATTTATTAAAGTAATATGATTTCTTTCAAAGTGGCTCCCATACTGACAGAAATTAAGCTTCTGGATAAAGTCCCTTCTAAGGTATCAATGGTTTTGAAGATTTGTTCTCTAACTGGATATCTTTGGAAAACAATGCTTTCGAGATACTTTAAGTAATTAATTTACTATAATCATTAATATTTAAAATTTACTTCATATATAGAATTAATATATAGTGAACTGATTATATCTGTCAAATAATGTTGCCATGGAGCTTTTAAGATATCAGTAAATAATATAACAAATTTCTTATTTCTGTCCTGTCCTTTTCTTTTTTTCAAGAAATTAATTTTTTTTTTTTTCAAACTCCTAAAATAGTCTGTGAATGCTATCATTTTTTTCTTTACAGCTGTTTTAAAAGATCACAGTCCTCAGCATATTTAGACAACAATGAAGGTGGCCAGGTTAATTTGGGTTTAGTGCTGGACACAGAGCCGAGAACTAAGTACGACAATACTTATGATTTAGAACCATTATAACTAAAACATGCTTTAGACATTTATTATGAAGAAAAATAGCACCATCTTCAAAGACAGGATAGGAAACTTACTTTAACTTTATAAACACCATTTCAGCACTAAAAATTAAGTCGTATGAAATGCTTTCATGCTAGCTTGAAGTTATCTAGCTTCTGCTCTCTATGTGTGTATCTCTCCGTCTGGAACCTACTACCACTCTTACATGAATATGCCATGTTGCCAACTGATGCTAAAAAAACTAAATATGAATGATTAATTTGTAAACTTTATTAATTGAAACAAATAAGATTGTAACTGGTTTTATTATTCAAATATTAATTGATGAATGGAAGTGTATAATTTATGACTACCATCTTATGGTCAAACATTTTGTGGCTTAGATACTTTTATATTCCAAACATTTATCACATATCAAATATGTATCTTTTGAAATGTTATAAAATTTAATGATTGCTAATTGATTTATACACATTTAATACAATTGTGAAATTTCAGATTATTGTTTATAAATGTATATTAGTACAACCAATGGAACCTTCTATCTTAATCCTAGTCTGCCTATAACATACAACTATAATTAAACTGAACATCAATTTTCTATCCAACTAATATGACTTTCCAGTAAAACTCTCATTGTGATAGGACAGAAGTAGTCTTGTATTTTACCTGCAAATTTAAACTTATAATTGCAACAATTATTGTCTAATAGATTTTCATTGTTGAACTTTTCAATAAAATTTATACAGTTGATTTTACTTATTTGGACCTCATTTGCATGTAGGTCATTTGTTTGATAGTGAACAGTTGCGTGTATGTGTAAAACAAATTTTTTGATTAGATATATTATACAGGTACTCTGCAACTTACGACAGGATTCTGTTCTGACCAATCATTCGTAAGTCGATATGGACGTAACTTGAAGACCTATACGTATTTGACCTTTTTTTGTGGGGGGGGGTATTTTATATTGCATTGCTAGTATGTACTGTACTGCATAATACATTTTACTTTATCTTTTTTTATGCATTATTATATGCAGTTCCCGATATCTTTTACTTTTATTTTATTTTATTTTATATTTTCCTACTTTAATTTGCTTACTAGTATTTTACAGAATGGTAGATTAGGAAAGGTTTACATTTATATCCAGCGACATTCCCTCCTAGTAATAGAGTTATCCGATCCTTAAATGCCTTAAATCCAGGCATGGTTTTTGCCTCTTTGTGAATGTAGGTTTGTTCAGGCATCCTCTTCCATTATAAACTAGTCTCATCCATGTTGAAAATTTGGTCTGCTAAATATCCTTCTCCTCTGATTAATTCATCCAAAGTTTCAATAAACTTCTCAGCTGCTACTACATTGGCACTCACTGCTTCTCCTGTTACTCGGACATTATGCAGATTGTATTTTTTTTTTTGAAGCAATTGAACCATCCATTGCTTGCTTGAAAGTTTCCCTTGTAGTCATCTCCTATTTGTTCCTTCAAAGTCTCGAAAATACTTCTAGCCTTAGCTTGAATTGTTTGTAGGCTTATGGGTACACGTTTTTGTATCTGGTCTTCCATCCAGAGCATCAACAATTTCTCCTTTTAATGGATAGGTCCTTGT
Organism: Nautilus pompilius; assembly: GCA_018389105.1. Classification (NCBI taxonomy): domain Eukaryota; kingdom Metazoa; phylum Mollusca; class Cephalopoda; order Nautilida; family Nautilidae; genus Nautilus; species Nautilus pompilius. The sequence continues at coordinate 2,505,161 of JACATO010000306.1, read as the reverse complement.
CGTTTCTTTGTTATTATCGTCGACTGCATGGTGGCCGAACCTTTTAGTACATCTAAGACTCTTTCCTTGTCCTTAAGAACAGTGGAGATTGTTGAATGGAACAACTGTAGATCACGTGTGATAGCATTTACTTTTCCCCCTCCTTCATGTTGGTTAATTATTTTCATTTTAACTTTCAAATCAAGTGACTTCCTCTGTTTCTTGCCTGGTGTATTGGTAGATGGAGAAATCTTCCTTTAGCACGACATCTTTGGGCATGGTAAATCTGTAGAAGCTAAGCGAGATACTTGCAATATGACTGCTGAAGTATAACTGATGCCAAGAGAAAACTCGATGCTGCTGCTGGGAGATACGCGTTGCCATACTGACTCTCATACGGCACGCGGGAATGTTTGAATTTTCTTTTTTACACTTAGTAGTAACTGGTCAGTTGTAAGTCAGGTACTCTGTACTGTATGATCTTTTAATTAAATAAAAGGAAAAAAGTTTTATACAGAGAAAATCTGTCATTCATTATAGCAGAAGGCAATAGCTTATCTATCTCGTTCCATGGTATTTATTGACTGATTATAAACCAGATTGCAGAAAAAATCTAATCTAGCCCTTGGTTTCATAATTGTACTGGTGCTAAAAATAATTCTGAAAAATAGTAATGTGCTGTCAAGCTTGTACATGAATCACTTGTGGTGGAATTGGTGTGTTGTTGTCATCTTTCATTTCATAATTCCACCTTTTTTTTTTCCATGACTTACAATGTAGTCATCTTCACAATTCTGGCATAACAAGGAGCATAGCAATCAATGTTGTTGAACAGCTTTCCATTTCTTACTGCTGAAAACTCCATTTTTTTCGATGAATTGAGGCTGGATTTTTTTGTGGTTTGTTTGGCATCAAAAAAATTCTGTGATGATAACAATGCTTAATGGTGTGACTGCTTGTCAGCTTTTATCCATGATTTGGATGGCCTGTAGTACAGATGCCTTGGAGTTAACATCTTTGACAGATGATTTGGGCTAAAGGAGATAGTTTTAGATGGCCCTGAGATGAGCACCACTAGCTGATTTTGGTACATTGTCTTCAGAATTTTGATGATACCTTTATCCATTGGATGAATGATAGATGTTAGGTGGAAAGAATTTAAGGTGGATGTCTTTCAGCATCTTCATCTATGGGTAAGTTTGAGCAGTTGTCCACAAGCAAAGGATATGACACTTGTTTCCAGAGCTGTGTTTTCCAGTTGGACATCCACTCTGTGAAGACAACTGCTGTCATCTAAGCATTATTTTTTTTTTGTATGATAAATGATTAGCAGATTTTCAGGTTTGAAATCCTTCAAAGCATCATGGGTTTTTTTTCTTTTCTTGATAACCAGGAACCTATGTTTGTCAGGGCTGGCCATGTTTGTTTAGCAAAGAACAGTGACTCATTCAGTTACTGTCTTTGAGCCAGCCATTTGGTCATGCTTATAACACAATTACCCATCAGGTGTTGCTCTGTAATAAAAACTATCTTGCTGTTTTGGTAAATGTCTTCAGGATTAAAGTCTTGAAGCATCTGTGGTAGGATAGATGGTCTCCATCTTCTGCTGCTTCTTGGTTGGCAATTTTTATTTTTTTCATTGTGAGCTCATTTCCACTTGACTTGCTTTCTTGTTTTCCATTGAGACAACCACACATTGGTTGCTTTAAAATTGGTATGCCCAGTTTTCAGCCAGTTATGCTTTTATGCTCAAAATTGGCATATTGACTTATTGACCTCAAGAGGTTATGACATCAAACCATTTGTTAAGGGCCTCTTCAACCTCAGAATTTTTGCTGTCTTTCTTGTACTTTCTGCCTTTTTTAGATGGTTGGCCATGTTGATTGTATATCCTACACAGCTCATCTTCTTGCTTCAAAAGTCAACCAATTTCTTAGACATACTAAGAAGTTTAGAAATTAGCCTATGACTTGTCTCGATTTCTGACTTTTGTTGAGGATAGCAGTCTTCTATTTCAATGTGAGATTGTGACCCTTAGGTATCTCAGAAACTTCTGAACAGGAAAATAAGCACAAGAACTCGTTGAAAATGAGAGGACCGTTTGGCCAACAGCTCTCCTGATGAGGTCTGATTAAGCAACTAGGCTGCCTTGAATAACTAACCCTATTTTGTATTGATTAAAAGGTTTTGATTTTTTAAAATGATTTGATTATGTGGTTGGTGTAAGTTAATCAGCATACCAAATAAGCGGAATCAACTGTAGTAGCAATTGTGAAAAGAAATAAGCAAAGTACAAAACTTATTTTAAAATGATTATAATTTTTAACATAAAAAAACTAGCCATAATTATTCTTTGAAGAAATGCATGAATTGAAAAGTAATGAGAAAGATGGATAATGAAACCATGGTTGAAACTCAAGTTTTGAATCCATTAAGGATTAAGCTCTGTTTGGCAATTTTCCATGGCACAATTTCCTCTGTACCAATCTGTGTAGGTTTCCTTTGGGCTTTCCATTTTCTCCCACAGTTAATAAGAGGAGTTCAAGTAGGATTTTTCTGCTTAGGCACCTGTTACATTACTATAGTAGCCTGTTTTCATTGGTTTGGGTTTGAGCTCCAGGCTTCATACAAAATGGAGGCTGCTTACTGAAACAGAACCAAGCTTTCATTTCCCTCTTCACTAATACTGGTATCAGAAGGGATTATGTATGTATACTTCTGGAAGTTTTTTATTATTCATGTTGAATTTAATTTTAGGTTAAATTTTTTTTTTTAACTTAACTGATTTTCTTAAATGTCTTCTTTATTGTAGGCCAATCAAGCTGAGCCAATTCCATAGCTATTTGCAGAGAATGCAGAGAGACTCAAACTTGTTGTTTTCAGATGAATACAAGGTTACACCTTTTTCTTTATGCTTAATTTAACATTTTCTACATTGCTTTTTTTCTTTTTTCAGACTTAGATGCTTATCAAATTAGAACATTTTGTTACAATGAAAATATTTTGCATTTACTTAGTAAATAAAATGTTTTAAACAAAAGAAAGTTTGCAATGGATATTTTATCAGTGATATATTCTAACAGGGAAACCTTTAGCTTTAGGAATGTGAGGGATCTCTAGTGATAGTGTTTCCATTGGCAGACAGATTCTTTATAAGGTCAATGCTGTGCACTTCTAATGTACAATCTTTAACATAGTTCTTGTCAAAGTTTTGAGAGAAGGATATATTTAAGATGAAAGATATGAGTATACATGTTACATGTTTACCTGATTTCATTGCTAGTAAATATTTAAAGGGCATGATTATCAGTATGCAAAGTCTGGTAGACAATTTTTTTTAAAAATTGATCAAAAAATAAAAGTAGAGCAGTGAATTTCTAATCAGGTATAGAAGTATATAGAAACTCAAAGTTTGTACTATAGAATAGATTGAGTTGGAACATAATTGTAGTTATACTAAAATGACACTAATATAATGTGGTCTGCATCTGATGAAGTACATGCTGCTGAATCTTTAAAGGGTTATTTAATCTGGTAATAGATCTTTATTCTATTTTTAAAAATGGATAAAATCAAGTCTCTGGCATAGACAAAATAGAGTTTTAAAGATTTCCATTGAAAAGAATTAAAAACGGATATTAAAATGCTTATAACATACAGAAATGGAATTATGGAAACAGGAAAAACTGAATATGAAATATAATATATTTGTATCTCCTGTGTAAAAATGAAATGATTCATGTTACTTTTGTGTGTTGATATAGTACACTGTGATTAGTTGTCATGCAAGCAGTCAGAAAGTGCCAAACCTACAGAAGTTGGTAATCACATGAAAAGCATATAGAAATCAAAATCTTAGCTATTGAAGGCTACTCTATGTGGCAGATTACAACTTGATTCATGTTTTAAAATGAGCTGCTACATGTCAGACTCTGAGGATATGTGAAATTGGTATTGTTGACAATAGATGTGATTGAGGAAAAAAAGCCCAAACTCTCCAAAAGTTTTAAATACCTCAGGGTATGTTCTTTTCATGATAGATAGTGAGCCAATAGAGATCTTGGAAATAACCTAGCTGCAAGTACAGATATTGACATTTCTTCAAGAACAGTAGGACGCACAACATGAAATTAAGTGGTCCCATTGGATGTATAGTTGCCCAAAAACCTTTACTGATAAGAGGGAACCAAATGGCATGGCTGAAATGGGAGCATAAATGAAACTAGGATGACCAAATATGGAAAAAGGTGCTCTTTACAGATGAGTCCACATTTGAATTGTTTGGCAAAGGTGGACTGAGGAGTAATATAACAGGCAGTATACAACAATTACAGTGAAGTACGGAGATGGATCAGTACAAATATGGGGCTGCTTATCAACTGAGGGGGTCGGATATTTGCATAAAATTAAAGGTTAACTGACAGGTACAGGGAGGTTCTCATCCATCATGCTATTCCCTTAGGAAGATATCTCATTGAGTGGGGATTCATCTTCCAACATGACAATGACGCCCCCCCCCCCTCCCAAGCATACAGTCAATCTGGAACTTAGAGAGGCTGACATTGAAATGTTTTGCACAAAGTTTTGATACAAATAACATTAGGGTAAATGAGGTTATATAGCTACTGAGAAAGTCAAATGGCAAGTAAACATCTTGGATGAATTGTGGAAAGTGCTACAGGATTTTATAACAACATTCCAGTTATGCATTGTTTTCATGCTCTGACAAGTTATCAAGTTATTAATTATACTCTCTATAAAGCAAAGGGTTCAATTTCCCAAATACTAATGCACGGCACAGTGTTTTCATATTTTTTTTTGTTGTAATACATTTTGTATGTATAATATACATTTCTCAGTTGCAATTACTTATCTCTTTTTGCATCTTTTTGTGTGCATATTTTGTATTTCCATAATTATTTCCAATACTGTATATTGAATCTTTTTGCCATTTTAAAAATAATTTTAATAGAGCAGGTAAAACTTAAAACAAATAGTTTTTCTCCATCTGCTAACAAATGATTTGATTGCTAAAACAAGAAATGCAAAATTTACAGGAAATTCAGTTTATACTTCCCACAAAAATTAATAGCAATACATCTGTGAAAGTTTATTTTGTGCTTTATCCTTTATTTTGCAGTTGAAAATGGCAAATACATGTTGTAAACTGTAATTTTGTTTATAGGTAAATTTTAATTTACAATTTAAGGCATAGTTTTATTTTAACTATCTACAGTGTAGATTGTTTATTAACCTTCCTACTGAATAAAAGAGAAAGAAACAAGGATTTGCTGGAAACACCCAAAAAAATAGCAAAGAGGTTGAGGTAAAAAAATAACAAGAGCAGCAGGATAATGCATATTTATATATATATATATACATATACTAAAAAATAATTATGGAAAAAGTAATAAAGAAATATTAAACTTGAGAATTATTATGCATTTTGAATGTGAATTGAGGTTATTAATCACTGCAATTACCAATAAATAGGAATTTCAAACAAGAAATGATCATATTACCTAATTGTACAAAAAAAGTTATTTGGGGGGTTTTAAATTCAGATTTTGAATAAAAGCTTTGGTAATGTTTTATTCAGTATGGCTATGTCAAGGCAATTTATATTTCAATTTATTATATAGCTTCTTATGCTACTTGCATACTTATTCAGATATCTTCTGTTAGTAGCTGACATTATTTCACAAACTGCTGGACATACAGTTAATACTAACTTCATGAGTTACAAAGAGTTAGAAATAAAATATTTTTTACTAAAGAAACCTTAATAAAGATTAGGTAATTTTGGATGCATACTTTCTGTCTTGTATTGAAATTGTGTTTTAAATGCGTTATGCAAAATTTTATTTTTGTTTCACTAATAATTTGCATCAACTATTAGTATTCCAATTCTTTTAAAAATAAGTAAACAAAACATTCAAGAAATCAGTGTATTTAAATGCAAAAAACTTCATTTTGAGGCTAATATTGTTAAAAAGCTTGTATTTGCTTAAACAAAAACTACAAAAGATTTTTTTTTTTTTTGTTATTCCATGACATACTTTAAGAATAAGAGATTTTCCCACTAAAAATACAACAGTAAATGAAGATGAATGCTGTTTTAGTCTATACATCATAAATTCAATAAAGCAGTATCTTTAATATCTGGAATTGATAATTAGTTGATTTTTATAAAAAAAAAATCTAATTTGATTTGCAATGAGTCACATAAAAGGATTAATTTCTAAAACAAAAAATAAATTGAATGTAGATATTAGTTTCATCTTACTTTATCCTCATTCACAGGTTTTGAGTGATGTATCCAAAATTATTGCTGAAATTCTCCCCAAAAATGCTGCTATTGATCTGAACAACAGGATGAAAAATAGGTTTACAAACATTTTGCCATGTAAGGGCACTAGACTTGCATGCTTTAGAGTTGGTTAACTATCTGGGTAACAATGCCCTCAAGTGGCCATTTTGTTGTTTTCATGTTGAATGTTTACTATTGCATGTTGAGAATGATATATTATTTGTTCAGTATGCTTGGAATTTTTTGGCCTTCACTGTGTACGCTTTTCATGTTTTGTTACATTTACCAAGCACATGACAAAGTGGTTCTCACAGTTATGGCAAACAAGGAAAAAAAATACATAACAATTCTATGGAAACTGGCTTAAAGTAACTCCACAGCTTGTAATTAACTTTTGCTATTTAATGTTCTTTATGATCAGTATTTTTTAGAAAATTCTCATTAATTGATTAACTATATAATAATAAAATAAAGCTTTATGGAAAGTAACACTTAAAAACTGCAAAAATTATTTAATTTTTCTTCTTTCTATTCTGTGAGAAATCCTTTTAATCATTTGTTTATGTTTCAGGTATAGCTCAGGTTAATTTTTATTAATGTTATTTCTTTCTGTTTGACCAAAATATTTAATTACAGTAAAATAATAGATTCTATAATTTGTTTTGAAGTGCTTTCATTTCGTTTTTTCCATGATACTAGTATCTGAGAAGAAAAAGGAACAAAATTATATATTATTTTGTTTTAGTTGTATAAGGAGCCACAACAGATATTTTATTCATATCATGAAATACTGTTCCTTACTTTAAAGATCAAAGTGAAAACAGCCAGATGTGCATTGCTAAAAACTATTTCAAATTTAAATTGTAACTTTTACAACTATTGTGTTAAGAATAATGCTCATTCTGAAGTAAAAAAATTTCTAGAGTAAAAATAAACAGAAATTTAAACACATTAATTTTTATTACATGTTTGGTGCCTTTTATTAGCAGCAGACAAAGTAAGAATTTTATTTTTGTTTTCTTTGGAGTTTAAGTTCCATGTGTACCATGTTTTTCATGAAATTTACTACTAAACAAATTCTTTAGGGAAGATGTTATAAATAAACTTAATTTCATATACTTTTTATAATTTTGTCTAACTCTTTTCTGAATGTTTCACTAATATATTGATAGTTGATGCTGGTATGGTACCCATACACTCTCAGATCTGGAGAAAGAGGGAGCCAGACCATAGTTTTAAGGAGTCTTTTCAGTTCTTTTTTATCTTTAACCTTTTCACTACCATGCATAATTGTAGAGCAAATGCAGCTCATATACTTTCCTGATTTTTCTTCTAACATACCCTTACTGCTAAGAACCAAAGATTTTTAATCTGCTTTCATATGAACACTTTAGCACACCATTGGGCCAAGATGTAGTTCTGATGTTGTTTAGGCAAGACAAGTCACTTTTTATTACTACTAAACAAAGGCTTTTTAAATGTGCTATTTGACCAATAAATTCAACCCTTCATCACCATTTTTTGGTGATAGAGATTGAAGATGCTGGCTTTTTGCAGAGGAATTGTGCACAGTAAGTAGTTAATTGGCTAGATTTGTTTTAGACTGTTGAACCAACAACATATTTCCTATTTCAAGGGTTTTCTTCTTTGACTCTAAATTTATTGTTGTGCCAACTGACTTTATAATAAATGATTGCTGGGATAATTCATTTTCATTAAAAAATAAAATGTTGAACAGGCAGTTAGTGTTATTTTTATGGTTGACTCATAATTTTGAATACTTGTGCATGTATAATTTGGCAATCCATGTGCAATTTAAGGATTTATGCAATCTTGTGGCTTTTATATTTGGAATATTTAAAAAAATATAATCTCATTACTCATTTGCAACTTTATGCAGGGAAAAAGGAATTAAAAAATAACTTGGAATTCAGGAATTCTACCTGTAAAAATCTCATAAGTAAAACATTCTTCGTTTGCTTTTTTTGTTTTTAATTTTAAAGTACAGTGGCTGAGTGTAGCTTTAAGACTTTGGTTTGTAAGTTGTTGTTTTGTGATGTTTTATACTGATGTTGCTAATACTGCTTTTTAAACAGAAACTGAAATTATTAAGCCCAGATCATTCCCATAATTCTGCTGAACTGCAGGAAAACCGGACTAAGAACAGATACACAAACATCTTAGCATGTAAGTGTTTTAAACATTTTGTAGTAAAAAAAAAAGTTTTGAGATCCTTTAAACTGCATAGCCAACATTAAACATGACCTCTGTCTATTTTCCAGAGGTATTTGGTGCATTTTCCCTTGACACTGATTTCAACCCATAGTTGCATGAATTGTATGAAATACTCGTACACTTGCTGATTAATTTAAGTAAATAAATGTGCTCTGTCATCTGTGGTATAAATCCTTGTTTTATTTATTTCTTTGCTTAGAGATCAAAGAAAATCTTTTGTAAAGATTTAAAAAACTGAAAGTTGTAGTTGAATTATAAACTTACATGTGGTTCTCAGTATAGTAAAAACATTTGGAAATTTAGAATTATTTATTTCAAACATGTAAAAACTAATAAAGTGCATATACACTTATATTCATAGTGAAAACAGTAAAAGTATTTATTGACTTTTTTCATTGTGTTGGTCAGATTCTAATTTATCATAAAATGCTTTTAAATTAAAGGATCCTCTATATGATACAGATCAATCATGTGGGCTCCCTAGTTTTATACTTCAGATGATACAGTGAATAAATTAAAATTGCTCATGTTGATTATTTTGTTTGAATACCCTACTAATATATAACTTTTCACATTTGAAAAAAAAGCATGATGTTCAAATGACAGTTGTATTACTGTGACTATGCTATGATCTGACTGGATAAAATCAACTCTAGACATTTTCTTATATTATTAAACCCCAAAATGACAGTTTTTTTAAAAAAAATTTTTAGATATAAAGAGAGAGAGATTGTAGCAGTTTGCTTAACAAAGAAAGGCAATATTTTAGATTTGAATTTGAAATATATTTTTGCTTCAAATAAATGGTTTAAATTCAGATTAATTTTTTCAGAAATATCTCCTTAAGTTTGGAAAAAATTTCAGTCATTAATGCAGTTTATTCATGAGAGAGTATCTTTATTAAGCAACGAAATGTTCAGAAATAAAAAACTTTCTGAGTTTGATATAAAGAACCTTGCTAATAATCTCTTCTGGAATTATTATGATGGCCCCATCACATGAGTCTATTAATAAACTATATATTTTTCTAAAATTTCAGATTAAATTTTTTCTAAGCAGGACTATTGTTGGCATTGAGATGTTATATAAGTAAATAGATTGTGGAAGCATGAGAATTCAATATTACCTTTTCTGTTATGGTCTGTAGTAAGGAGTCACAGAAGTAATATTGTTTAACTATCAAAATAATCTTTTTAAAATTAATCCATTCTTGAGTATACCTCACCTAGAATATGTTGTCAAGTAAAAGCTTGATATCCTCATCTGTTTAGGAATTTGGATAGTTTGGAAAGGTTGCAAAGGTAAGAATAATTTGATAAATTAATGATTTTAGTTATTTTGAGCAGTCAGCAAAGTTTAAATTTCCTGGTCACAGAGATCAAAGGTTATGTAAGGATCTGAGTAAGGCACTGAAAATTTATAAGGTTAGGACCAGGAAACAAGACTTAGTATCTTAGATATATGGGACTTTCAGATAAATTAAACTTTTTCAGTAAGTGTTTTTAACATTAAAGTGGTAAGACTGGAGCAGCAGTCCTGCCTAGTGTAATTATTCACTGTAATACAGAAAAAAATACTTTAATAAATAGCTTAAATGAAAGGGTATATATGAAAAACTTCCTGTTCTTTTACAAATGACCATAATTTTGAAATGTGAATGTATTATATCTTTACATGTTAAAAAGAAAAAAAAAAGCAATGGCACAGTGATCTCTAGTAAATAAATTTAATTTATAATTGTAATTTTTCAAATAAAATTTTAATTTTTTTATTTAAACTTTTGTTATAATTTTAAAATCTCTTAAGAGATGAACATTTTTTGGTCAGGTACTTTAAAATGTATTATTTTTTTGCATTATTATGTTTATATAGAATCATAAGCATTTTGAATGTTTCATGTCTTTTAAGTGTAGCACTCAGATTTTGCAATGCATATGTTTCTTGTTCTCTGCATATCAAGTGGTGCATGATGTTATGTTATGTGCATCTACAAGCACTGGTGAGCATGTTTCTTGGAGTGTTTGTCTTAACAGATTGCCTAATGCATCATCAGATGAAGTGTATTCGTATGGCTCATTGCTTGATATATTATTGATATATTGTTATTTAGCTGGTTATATCCTGTCTTTGCAATAGCATTCAAGTTTACGAATCTACGTGGAAAAAATTTTTCTACCATATATTCATGTTTTATTAGCTTTATAGTTAAAATTTAAATTTGTAACATTTTTATTTTTTATGATTTTAGCTAGCTACATACTTAAACAAAAAAATATTTTGCTATTTTAAATTGAAGAGGACTTCTGTGAATTAAAAAAAAGAAGCAACTATGGGCGGATATTATACGCAGAGACAGTTTTTTTTTATAATAACTTTTACTATCAATATTCCAGACAATGTAATATACTGAACCTATTTAAAAAATGCACCACTTGAAAAATGTTGACAACTGTGTAATGCATTAGCATTGTTCACTGAAACTTACACTGGTTATGGCTTACCTGAAGAAAATTCAATTAATCCGAACCAATGCATCGCAACCACATGATTTTGATATTTCACAGTTTGTAACCTGCTGCTTAAGCTATTTCAGAAAGCAGTAAAGTTCTATATATTTTCTTCAAGTCAAATGTGTTCACTAAGCAGTTTAGAGTAGTGATGTCTAGATTAGGTGATCTTGAGATAGGAATTGCAATACAAATATTTCAGGTGGATCAGTCAACTAGGTAAGCTGCAAGACCTTAAAAATGTCACCATACTACCACTGTTTAGCTGTGAGGCGAGCATATTGAGACAGGTTCAACTTGCAACCATGTATGTGCTAGACAACAAAGGGTGTCAGCTATTGTGCAACTCAAGGTAGTTGTGGCCCAGTGCACCAAGGTACCCTGCATAACTGCTAATGAAGCTACTTCTGTCTGCAGGGCCTCCACATATTGGATTCATTCTTTCACCAAGGCACCATGTCTCATGAAATCAGTGGGCACAGAAGCATATATGATTGTATTGATAACCATGGATAAACGTTCTCTTTAGACAAGAGCCACTTCAGTGAGTCACATGCAAATCATTGTAAAATTATGGCAACACTCTTTGGATACGGCACTGTCAGAGTGAGTATTGGATGTATTCAGGTGCTGCATTTATTAATTTGGCCCTGTCTAATCTCTTCAGAACCTTGAGATTGCCTTCCACTGGTAGTGGGCACTGTTACCACAGGCCTCCTTCGAAGACTTGCACTCTCAAGGAGATAGTGCTGTGATGTCTGTCAAGATAGATGCTGGATATGGGGAACTGTTTTCTTATGTGGTATTATTTCTCAAGAAGCTGTCAATAAAACATTATTTTAATGATAATATTCCTGTTTACATTGCAAAAATGGGCCATCGTCTTTGATGTAGCATTTCAAACAGTTTAGATTGGTTGTTCAAATTCTACATAACTCTGAAAATTGGTAGTGCATTTTAAAATTGGTTCAAAACATTTCAGATAATTTGTATTTTACTAAGTATCTAGACCATTTTAGTAATAATTTTGTTAGGCTTAAAGGCAAACCAAAGAGCTTACAGAGGGAATTTATTATGAGGATTTTGTAATAATATTACATTCATCACCAGTTTTTAAGTACCTCTGAACTCCTAGTTTATGGTATAGTTTGAATGCCCATTAAACAAAACTGATGATTCTTTAATTTTTTATAAGTAATTTTAATTTAATGGATGCTTGAATGGAATGAAGATGAACTCTTTAACTTATGCTAATAAAATGGTAGAAGTGATACTTTTTTTAAAAGCCATCATATATATTTTAAATGGTTGTTCTCTGCAAAACAAAAGCAATCTTAAAAAATTATTACAATCGTTTTTAATGTAGAATATTTAACAGAAATATCTGTATATATTGCCTAATGATACTGGACTATATTCAGTGCTTATAGATACTGTTATAATGTTGTTCACTTATTTTCTTAGTTAAGATATATTTTTATTCAGCTATAATATGTGTTAATTAATGAAAATTTTAAAGTCCTGATTGGGTAATTTATTTTTTCTAGTTTTAATTTGCTTATATCCTTTCTACTATTAAAAGAATGTTTCTAATTTTTTAGAAGTACATGTGTAGACAATTCTCATTCAAGAAATGTATGTTTTTATAAAAGAATCTGGTATTTTAAATGATTATATCAAAAACATTTCTTTTGCCACTAGTAGATAGAAACTAAAATTAACAATACCCCTCTGCTGGTATTATTTAATTAATAGATTTGTGGATATTAGGTTAAGTTATCAGAACACGTAATCTTGTAATAGTTTTAGAGGTGGAGGGACAGTTTGGTAAGCCTCTTATAGCATGGTTTCTTCTCACTCCTTTGTACCAGTCCATCAATCAACATGGGTTTTCTCCAGGTATTCTAGTTTTCTCCCACAATCATTAACTTGAGTGAAGTTGGAGTGTACTGGTCACTTTTGTGCCAGCCATTAATTTTTCATCATGCACTCCAAGTAGTTTTCCAGATCTTGATTTAACTGTTGAGTGAAAATAGGTGCGATGATAATCGGTTTTGGGGTTGCTTTATTAAGGAATTCTTGTTTTATATTAGCTAAAATAGGCATCTGTTACTTACTACTTGTATTCAAACTAATTATTAATTAAAATAATGTGATATAAGCATAGCCAAGATTTTATATTTCTTGTATGTATAAAGGAAAACTTATTATTGAAGCTCTCATACATTTTGTCTCTTCACTATTTCAGTTGATCATTCTCGTGTTAAATTGCTTCCGTTGGATGATGAAGAAGGATCTGACTACATCAATGCAAACTACATGCCAGTGCGTAGTTTTTCCAATTTGTCAAGTCTGTATGACTTTTTTTTTTTTTGCTGACATTTAGGTTCACACCTAAATGTATCTATATACATAGGCTCTGTAGTTTTGTTATTTTATGTAACTAACAATTGATGAAGTTATATTAAATAGATCTTAGCTTAGCTTTAAACTTTTTAAAATACAAATATTAATTTTGGGGGGATAGGATGATTCTACTATTAAAAAACACCCATTTTCTTTCAGTGAAAGCCTTTGTCAAAACATAACTTTGTAATCAATGACTACTTACTAATAAAGTTTAAAATCAACAACTGGTTGGTACTGTAGTTTTAGTTTGCTTCAGATAAGTTGCTTCTCAATTTTAAATTATATTTCACAAAAATATTTTAATATAGATATTGTCTAAACCAAAGTTATTTCTGACTACAGGGCTATAATTCTAAACGTGAGTACATTGCTGCTCAGGGCCCCTTACCCAGCACAAAGGATGACTTTTGGAGATTGATATGGGAGCAGAACGTATCCATTGTTGTTATGGTTACACAGTGTGTGGAGAGAGGCAGGGTAAGTCTCCTAGTAATTTTAATTCAGCATATGACAAAATGCTAATTATAATTTTTTTTCTATTTTTTTCTCTTTTAAAGTATTACTGTTTGTCAGAATTATGGAAAAAATGTACATAAATATGGTAGTTACTGTCACTTGTTGTTTATGAGTAAATTTGTAGAATTGAATATAAATTTACAAGTAGATTTTTTGTTACAAACATCGCAGGAAAAAAATTTTTGTCAACAGTATACAAAGAACTTTATTCAGACATAATTTTTACATTTTAAATTCATGTTGGTTATGCAGCAATGGTTCTAGGACCTTTTATGACACACACACCCCCCTACCTTGAAACTCCCTACTAGAACTTGTAACTGTGAGATAAAACCTATACCTGGGGGAATCTGCACCATTGGACTGATACAAAAGAGCGAAAAGAAACCATGTTAAGGAAGGTTCACCAAAGCAAACACAGTGGGCTAGTGCACTACATACTGTCTCCATTAATGTAGGGTAGCAGATGACTATGTATAGTGCCCAAATTTGATGTGTATCTTTGTTTTTTCTTCCTGAGAATTCTGACAAGACACACTGGTGTCTTTTTATTTAAAAAAAAATGTTATTAAAGCTTGTAAAGTTAGCCATTGTTACAAAAGGTACTTAACTATATTGAAACTATATATTAAATTGAATATTTATCTATTATAATTTTCTGTTTGAAATTAAAGGTTGCCATATAACTTACATAATCTTTGATAATGAAATATAGTTTTTTGAACTCAATTTTTCTAGGTACCATTATAGGTTTTATAGTTGAATTAACAAGTTCTGGCTGATTGCTGCAGAATGACAGATTGCAAAGGGCAATTTGTCAAAATATTTGGTGTCCTAAGATTCCCATTTCCAGCTTTTAAAATTGCTTTCACCAAAATATAGAGTACACCACATATTCATCAGTCTGTTAAAACTATGCACAAGCCTCAACCTCTCATAATATATTTAGCAATTCAATGAATTTTTATTGAAGACACTAACAAAAGTACATTTTTCTGTAGGTTAAATGTGAACAGTATTGGCCTTCAGGTTCAGAGCCTGTGTACTTTGGTGACTTGATTATTCAGCTGAGATCAGAGTCCATCCTTCCAGACTATATTCTTCGAATTTTAGATGTCAAACTAGTAAGTTATCCTTTATAACATGTGACTTATTTAACTTTTAAAGTTTATTTAGATTTGCATGCATTCAACAAAAGGATCAGTCCTTTTCAGATGGTTTGGCTGACTAGTGTAATTTACAGGTGTTCTTTCAGTAAAGATTGCTTCCTGATAAAGAAGATGTACATTTTGACCAAGTTCTCAGCACTAGAATATTAAATGCTACCAGTGATAAGTATAAATTAATTAAATCATGATCTGGAAATGTTTTTACTAATCATATTGTACCAGTCTGGAATGCTTTGTTTAGCAAGGAAGTTTGTTACTTTTAAAACTAAACTTGATTTTGCACTTTTTAGGGCTTTTACTGAATATTTGTGTATTTTTTCAGTATAAATTTTCATGCTTAAAATTGTAGCACAGCTGCTGTTGGAGTTTTGCTGTGATCTTATGCATTTAAAAATTGTTTATTTAAATAAATATGAATGAGGTAAGATTATTAATGACATTCATAAACAGAATACTCAACTTTTTGTTAGATAGCCTATGATAAGTTTCCTTCTAGAAAATTTTTCTTTAATACTAAGCTAACTAAAATATACTGAAAGCACATGCAGAACTGGTATTTACAACTGCTTATTATTCAATAAAACTTCATTATCAGATGGAGACAATTAATTGAAACTAATGATCTTCATTCACGACAATTTTAGCCTTCATCTCTGAAGCCATACATAGACTACAATCTTTTCCAATTGAAATTCTCAAGATTTTATAAAAAATAATTTTGGGGAAATGACATTTTGTTAAACATTAATTATTTTTTTTTTAAATTTCAAAGAAGAAAATTTTAAAGACCTTAAATAAAAATAAGTGGGCCATAGATTTTATTTTTGAGGGATACTTTAAATGTTTATTGTATATAAGTATGGTATTTGAACATTTATTTATTTCAGGGAGAAAAAAAAAGAGAAGTAAAGCATTTCCATTTTCTAAAGTGGCCAGATTTTGGCTGCCCTGAAAATACAGGATTACTAATTAATTTTGTAAGAACAGTTAGGTCATACATGCCTTATACATCTACTGGACCCTCGGTGGTTCACTGCAGGTAATGTTCTTGCATGATCTTTGCATTTCTTGCAAAGGCAATAGCTATGCATGTGGTTCCAGAGCATTTTTGTTAGTTTTCTGCACTCATCTCCATAACAAAGTAGTTTTCATTGTGTGAAACCCATAAGATTATGCATTACACAGGTTAAGGTACCCCTTTAGAATATACAGTTAGCCTCTCTCTAATTAAATAGTGCTGTCTGCATTAAAACCCTATTTTTCTTTAGTTAGTGGCTTGAAACTAAGACTCTATAGTTTATAGAAATTTGAGGAGAAATCTTAGATTTGAGAGAGAAAAATTCAAATGCTTTATATTCTTAGATATAAACAACTTGTTTATCTAATTTTTAAAATATATTTAACTGCTTTATTATATGATTTACTTATTGAACAAACAACAAAAGCACCTGATACTGGAAAAGCGTTTAACTTTGATACTATTATGCTGTCTGGCAATACATGATCAAAATTGTGATTTATTCATTTTTCTGCATGACATCCACTTGACAGGATTCATTTTCTACTTATGTAGTATTTAAACAACCACCTTCATTAGTTTACCTGATAAAGTAGAAAACCTAACTGCATATTTATAGGTCACATGAGATTCCTAATGTTGGTTAAGTTAAAGCTTTCAAAATCTAATTTGCAATAATTGTTCATACTTTTTCTGCAAAAGTTAAGTTCAAACTTTTAAATGGTTCTCCCCATAGAAAATAATTTTAAAAAAAACTCCTTTCCAAATAGTGCCTAAGAATTTCATACTACTTTCATAAGTTTGTTTGATTATTAGTTTATAAAATTAAATTATACCTTGACAATTTAGAAAGAAACTAACTTTCGTTTATGACAGCATACCTCCTTTAATCTTTTTTCTCTCTCTCACACACACTTTAACTGTATTCTATAATTTTGCATGTTGCTTGCTTGCATGTGCAGGTGGTGTAGTGCATGCTGAAAGTTGTATTCCTCTTGCTTGTTTTAGGGGAAGACTGTGCACACTATAAGCCACTTCAACTTTATTAGATGGCCTGATTTTGGTTGTCCAGAAAACACTGATTCCTTGTTGAGAGTTTTGGAAGCTGTTCGCACATGTATTAAACCATACATGTTTAGTCCTATTGTTATTCATTGCAGGTATTCTCTAGTATTAATGAATTAGTTTCTTTGAATGCCAGATTAATGTGAGAACTTCTACTTACCTATTATCTGTATTTATGATCTCTGTTTTTGTTCAATTTATGATGTAAAAAATTAAGAAATCACTCAGATATTCACATTAGTTTGCCATTAACAGAAAATAAGTAGCAAAGAGCTCTCTCTTCTTAGCCCACTGCAGTGGTTCATGAAAATACATTTTCCATCTTCTAAAAATCTTTGAGGCCCACCAAGAAAGCTATGGAGTATGGGAGGTCTGTACAAATATATCACTAAGTGCAACATGAAAAAATAAATAAAATTCCCATTTGTCTGATAGCAGACTCAGTTCAAATCTAGTTATTAGTGAAGAGCTCTCTCACTAATTAGTATAAGTCTCTTTAATTGCTATCTTTGGTGCTGAAGATTAATGGTTTAATTGTTGGAAATTATTCAAAAATAAATAAGAAGGATGGGAAATGCAAGAAAATGGTGAACCATTAATGGCATTTAACTAAGATTGAAATAAACTGTTGACTTGTAAGACAAACAAAAATTACAGATGAACCAGGCCTGAATAAAACTTTCTTAAAAAAATTAATTCTAGTGTAGTGTATTTTAGTATGAGGCAGGAAGTGTACTATGAGAATGCATTAATCTGGCTTATCCATTTCTTTAAAGTAATGTTTGTCTCAAACAAAATTTACAGGTTTTCAGCTTAAAAACTAAATATCAAAAGAAAATACATATTAAAACTACACAGTTTAGTTTGAGAAAGTTGTCATGGTTTATGCAAAGGCTTCCATGGAAGAGAAATGGTCAATAGTTTGAAAAGAAAAACTACAAATTAACCAGACTGACATTTTTCTCCTTGATATTCTATACAATTGAGTTAGACCACACATTGGATTTACCGAAACTGTATTATGCCATGCATGATTTTTAAAATTAGTCTTCTGTACTCAGCATTAACCTTAGAAATTTTATGCATAGAAAAAAGCATTAGAATGGAACTTGGAATACTATTATGACAATGTTATTTCTAATTCAGTAATTTTAAACATTTAATAGTTTTTTTTTGTTTTTGTAGAAATTGAGTAACATTTTTCTCTCTTAACAGTGCTGGCGTTGGTAGAACTGGCACATTTATCTGTGTAGATCGACTTCTGCAACACATTCATGATCATGACGAGGTCGACATCTTTGGTCTGGTGTTAGAAATAAGAAACTTCAGGACACAGATGGTACAGACAGAGGTAATCTAGTTTGTTTTAAGCTTAAAATTAACCTTAATTTATTCAGCAAACATTTACTGGACTTAATCTTGTACACATTCTTCTGTTTTTCTTTAAAAGGTTTCACAAAAACTCCATATTTATTCAACTCTAAGATATATATTCAAATGAATGACTGCAAATATTAGCTACTGACTATATTTACCTAGTTAAAATGGAAAAAGATTTAAATGATTTTGCTTAATATGTTGATAAAACAAAAATGGTGGAGCACATTATATGCTTTTATTAAGAGTAATATTATTTTTGAATTGGATGCTTCTTTATCACTGTCCAACTCCTAACAAATCAACCTCTACATTCTTGTTAATACAGACATCCAAGGATTGATCAATCTTATGATCATGCAAACTACTTCACTTTATCAGCTCTAATAGGAAATTTTGATTGAAGAGAGCTCATACTTGCCATAGACAGCTGTGCACAGGCTTAGTTGTTTTTTTTTTTCTTCTCTCTTGCAATAACATTTTTGAAAAGGTTTTATTCTTTGGTATAGTTTTTTTCTTTTAAAAACTACATATGGCAGCAACTTAAAATCACCATTAGTACTCCATATTGTGTTTCTTGTATAACTATGTGCAGAATCCTTTCTTAACAATTTCTAATTTCAAAGATATGTTGAAGAACACCATTGTTTGGTCTACATTACCAATTTGTCCCAATCATATAGCTATTAACATCTTTTAATGAAATGGCATATCATTGGAACTAGACTAACTTCTTTTCAGAATTTGTTTGCAGATTCTGACATGTTCTTTGATATAAGTAAAAACCATTTCAATCTTAATTTTTACCTACCTATGAGATACCTGAAATTGTTTTTTCATGAGCCTTGATGATAAGGATTTCAATAGCAACAGCTTTGCTGATTAGATGCACATCACAAATAAATGTAGAAAGTTATTCCAATTTAAGGTATCTTTCACTTTTTGGCTCACCGAAACTTTTGTGTGCAGAACAACTGACAGCTCTCCATCTTGAATCACCACCATTTGCTTCATTTACCACAAACTACATTATTTTACCATTTTCTTGAGCAAGCAAACAAACTAACCTTGAATTTAAAATTGCTGTGTAGTAAAATTTATGGTAACATACTATATTCAGCCAGGAATGGTAAACTGGCTTACCTGCATTTGGTGATAACCATTGATGCTATTTAAAGGGAACTGTGGAGAGGAATAATGACTCGTGTTCCCTCATAACCTGGAAGTGTGTGTACTTCATTCTGCTTTTGTAAATACTAGTCTTCAAAAAATTTCTTAGAAAATGTTTACATTTTTTTTCCATAGGCTTTTGCAGACTTTTCCAGATTTTGTGTCCACAACATTAAGCATTGTACTAGAAGCCTTAATTTAGTCAGTTAATTAATCATCGAACAGCTTTTATTCTGTGATGTCTAAACATAAACCTTCTTCACACATTGTCCTTAATGAGCTTGATGGGTCTTGCTAATGATTACTTAAAATTCATATATCAAGTTTTGTAAAGCTAGTGCATAAACATTTATAGAAAACTCTGCAAGTTTTGTTTCCTACAAACAAATTTGCAAACACAAAAAACAAAATGCATGCAAAGCTTCCAGAGGACGGTATTGAAAGGAAAAAAGATCTTTCTTTTGAGCTGCAGGACACCTTTACCATGATTTAGCTAATTAATAAGCTTGCTCATCCTAGCTTCAAGAATTTCCTCCAATCACACACTCATAGGGTTGTCCTTTGCATGAATACGTTTTGTAGTGTTTTTATTTCAGAAAGCAAAAATCTCTCTGAGAATATACATGGTTGGAGGTGAGATTATGGGTGTTAAGGGTCAGTCATACCATTTGTGTAATTTTAGTTGGAGTTATGATGGAGAAGTACACAAGAATGTACATGGTAAATTTGTACAATATTGAGAGAACATCAGTTTATCAACAGTTCCACCCTTAAAAATATAAAAAGACGAATTAAAAAAAGAACCTTGTGCATCCCTTAAGAATTTGCATAAAAGCCTTTACTGCACTAATCTTGCACATGGTTTGATATAACCACAAGCTGGTTGACAACTTCAGCTCTGAAATGAAAAGGATGTTTGTGAAATGCAGCTACTGAAAGCATCAATTCATTGATGAAAACTATTTTACCCTCCCTCTAGAGAATCCTCACATGTTGGTCTACACTGCTTGTAAACATTCGATGAATAGCTTGAACTGGAATCTTAGGTGATCATAGATGTTTGGGAGATATCAAAATCCAAATTGTTGTCCAGAGCCCCTCTTCCTCTACAGGAGATTCCAAAAGTTTGACATTGTGAAGTTGGAAGGCCCAGTGCTAAAATTCATAATGCTGCCAAGACAAAAACTACACAAATTAAAAATAGGTGGTTTTAAAGAAAAAACACCAAGAAATATGCACAAATTGTCAACATGTTTCCATGTATTTCACAAACTGTTAATAATTTCATGTTTGTTCCTGTGGTCTCAATGCAGAGCATTTTTTCTCATCTTTATAAAGATTTTGATGCTGATGTGTAACTAATTTGTGGAATAAGCCACAGAATTGAAATTATCATATCTGGAAAGTATATCTTTTAATTTGACAAACTAGATAAGTTTTTTTGTTTTTTTTGTTAAATATTCTGCTTGGTATTTAAATAGTTTTATGGTACATTTCTCTCATATTCTCTAATACTTTTTGAGAACTCTAGTGATGAATGTAAGATGTACCCAATTTAGATTGATTAGTTTCTTCTTTTTATAAAATGAGTCTGGATAGTGATAATACTATATATTTTAAAATCAGTTTAGAAACTAGAAACAAACTCTTCATACACTCCATAATGATTCCTGTTTCTTTGTAATTACTATATTATTTTTTTTGTGTTATAGGACCAGTATGTATTCATTCACCAGTGTATTGCAGATTTCCTCTCCTGGAATGATCAAGATGAAGGTAAGAAATTTCCCTCTATCAGCAGTTTTGTTTGATAATGTGTTTTTTTTCTTTTCTAATTAAATGCATCATATGCAAAAGATTGATTTGTTGTCATCCTCAAATTTTACTGAATAATTGTATTGACTAGGAAAAGATATCTTGTAATGGTTCAAGTATAAAATTTTCAGAATATGTTTAATAGACAGTTATATCCTCAGATGGGGCATAGAATAGACAGGAGTCTTAATGACAACTGGTAAAAACAGTGCAAAATGGTAGTATTCATTTGCAACAATCTCATGTTTTTCATATCAACTTGAGAAATTTTTATCTTATATCCATTTAGATGATTTCACATATTTGAACCTGCACTTAAATAGGTTCTATTTTCATGTACTTTTATGTTGAGATCAGTTTGGAAGAATTCTAAAGCTAAAAAACTGAATAGCATTATATGCTTGAAAAGTTGAGTCTGTGGTTTATCTACTTAGAATAATAATTAATTGGAAACAGTTTATTCTATTTTTCAGATATCTACATAAATGATACTGCTATGTGAAAAAGCCATCACAGATGAATTAAATCAGTCTTTAAAATGAACCCACCCAAGAAAAATTCTAAATACACAACAATTTTTTAAAGACATGGTTTTGTACATAGATTTTATTTTAGAATGCAGTAATGGCCATTAAGGATGTCATCCTGTAAAAAACTTTTATTGTTAGTTTTAATGACCAGTTTCCATTTGATACAAATGTATCTAATGAAGGTTACCCAAACTGTTGTTAGGTTTAAAGAAAGGAAATGCATGTGCCTTTTACTTCACTTGGTAAGAAAATATACTGAAAAACAACTACATCATCAACCAAATCTTTGATAGTTATTAGTGGTGATGCAGGAGGAAGAAAGAAAGAAATGTGGCAGATCACGTGTTTAGCAGATATAAAGGCAAGTAAGGAAATCAAAGATATTGGTTAGAACTTTGATTATGATTTTCAGGAATGCTCCCATATTGTGATTATTTAAACCACATGAGAAAAGTACTTTATTGGGAAATGTAAATTTAAAAAGAACATTTTTCAACTCACACATACATAGTTTGTACTGCAATTTCAAAGAAACGTTAGTAGTTTGGAATGAGTGATTATTTAGTCTCTGAAAATGGCATTTATTTTAGTACAAAATTTTAAAAACTAACCCTTGAAAGTGATAATAAAAATGACAGAAGTATCTAATCTACAACAGTGAACCTATTCTAGGTGACCAAATTTTAAAATCCTCTGCCAAGCCACCAGTTAACTAGGTGGTCTGACCATAGTAGGCAGCCTGGATTTGGTTTGGGATAGATACTTCCAGCTTCAATAGTATTTTAGAAGAATCTGTTATACTACAGTGATCAATTCATTCATGTCTATGAAATGCTTATTTACATAAGTCACCAGCTCTGCTTTTAGTCCTACTGCATTACACAATTGGTATTGCCACTTTGTGCCTTATTTTTCAAAAAGTCAAGCATATATTTTTATAAGTTAATCATTCAAGTTTATTTGTTTACACAAGAATCTATAAAATGAACTTGTGGTATGAATATTCTTATATTTAAATGCCAATAATGTTATGATCTACTGTTAAATGAATATTTTCATACATTTGACCTAAAAGTTAAAAAAAATAAAGATTAGTTGTTGTAGTGAAAGCTACACTGCATATCAGAATTAGAAAACTTTTCTTTGCATATTATTTTTTTATATTGTAATAACTTACCAAGATTAAAAAATAATGCTATTTTAATGACGCAATAAAAATGTTTTAAAATTTTCTCACTTTGTTACTTCAAAAGCTCAATGACCAGGCTTCTTTCAAAAGTTTTCATGCATTTGATTCTCATTTAAAAAAATGTATTCTCCAAATTTCAGCCAGTATCATGTAAGGGAATCTATATAACAAATAAGAGCTTGGTGGCAATGTCCGATGCTGACACCTTCATAGTAGAATGAGACAGAAAGTTGCAGCAAAGGTTCATGAGAGCATCTGTTGTCTTCTGGACAATGAGCTCATTCCATACAGATAACTCTCCTGTTCTGACTATGTAGCCATTGTGTGGTTGGGTGTTATCCCCAACAGCAGCACACAAACAAGTCATGGTATTATTCTGGAAAACAAAGGTCAGTCTTGTCATCCAAACTAATCCTTGGCCTTTTCCACTTTGATTGTTGATCTATAAAGTCCACAGAATTTGAACTCATCCATGAAAAAATATAAAGGGGGGGGGTTCTGTCCTCTTTGTCCACCCAAAGTTGATTAGTTTCAACAGCTCCATTTTATGGTAGATAAGGCACCAGTAAAGAAGTCCAAGGAAATTGCTTCATTGTGCCTCATAAAATGAACAGAGGAGAATTGGAACAGTTACCAGTCAGCCTACAATAGTGAAGTAATCCTTAGAAAATTTTTGTCAGTCTGACATAATCCTGAAGGATTCATTCTCTGACTTCAGTTGTTATTTAGGAAGTGATCTCAATCCACCAAGTCTTCCTTAGCATTTGGCATCAGTGGACCAGTTTGCTATGCCAGGGATAAGCTTTTCCCTCAGTGGATTCACAAACACCATCTTCCTGTCAACCCCCATACTAGAATTTACCTGTATGGTATCAAAAACACTCTTAATAATAAACCATTATTCACAACTTAATAAAGATCACACTTACAACTAACACATTCATGGGGTGAATGATCAAATAAAGGAATTCTGTCCAGCACTGATATCATTTATTTCATCCCCACAATCAGGAGGGGAGGGGTTTCAACTGTTGTTGGCATTGTGCGAGGGACCAAATCTTGTCCCCAAAGTCCTCCTACTATAGAACTAACTACAGCCTCATGCATTTGATCTTCCTCAATGAAGGCAATGGCAATAAGTCAAATATTATTTTAATTCCAAGGTAGGGTATGAATATTTATATATACCAGATACACTCTGCATCCACAGCAATAAATAATTATATTTTATCTAGTATTCAAGTGTGTGTGTGTAGAACATTTGCCAATGGTTTACTGCTATGTAAACAGTTTGAAATCACGAATAATTCACTTGCTAAAAGGATTTTGAGTAAGAGTCTCAAAGTTCTTGTAGAAGTCCAGAAAATATGCTACGAATATCGTAAATATTCATTTGACTATTTTTCTTTGTATGAAATATCTTTAGTAATTATAAACATTGCACAAGACGTATCATCCACTACTGAGTTGGAGGAATCTATGGAAATTTATTTAAACAGATTTAAATTTTATGTGCATGCAGAGAAAAGGGGGTTAAATATCAGACAGGAATATTGTTACAAATTCAGATGTGCTTCACTCCTCCCTCATATTTCTATTACCACAATAATATTAGTGATGTTAGAAGCTCCATACTAGATGGCATTAAACACTTACAGAGATAGGGGGGGGGTGACTTTATCTGAATTTCTGCAGGAAAAATCCAAACCTGGTTAATCCAGCTTATCAGAATTATGACTGAAAGGGTAAAAAAAAAAAATCTTCCCCAGTAAGATCTGGGTTTAGGTTCCACTATTCCATCATGAGTTCCTGCGGGAACAGAGATGAGAAAATGTTATGCAGAACTACAGAAACTGTGGATTAACATGACCTCAGACGGCGCCACAGTCTTCACAGCAATAAAAGGATAGTGGACATGTACTCACAGACCCCTATGAAACTCTGGGAACACATGGATCTCATCCTGAAAATTGTATTGCTGAAATAGTCAAACAAAATGAAACCCGTTTAATCCTTAGCAATAATAATAATAAATAACAATACTCCACAAGTTTAAATTATTATTACTGTAATATTAATATTCAGAAGATATACATAGAAAGTCTTTATTAAGTCAAAACACCTGATTTACAATGATGCTTTAAAAAAAAGTTTCTACAATTATAAACAATGCACAGAACCCTCTGTCCAAGAAAATAACTATCAATGAACTTCATCTTTGAAAAATAGCAGGCAGTTTGGAAAAAGAACTGGTTTTATGAAACACACGGTTTATGTTTAATGCAACTTTTTAACAAATAAAGTTATCTCCCCTGGTGGGTCCAGAGCTAAAAATAACAATTTTCCTAATCAACAGTATAAACGAAAATGAGTTGGGGGGGAGCTTGGGAATAAGATTCTCAAAAATTTTAATTAAAATCAATAAATAAAATGTCAATGACAACCACCACATTACCTTCACAGAAGGTGCTACCAACCATCATTTTGATAATGTATTTGATAAAGTACACAAATAGGGAATACATATGTATTACTTTAAAAACAAACAAAAAATGTGGCTAATTATTCCTTTAAGCAAACTGACGACAGTACAGGAAGAATCAGTAAACCAAGTCCCCCCCCAACACACACACACACCAATTCATAACATACAAGGTACGATTCTTCTAACTTTATACTGCTAACCCTTTCACTACCACTTCCCACATGCTGGACAATTCTCTCTCACAAGCAGGGGAAGAAAATATAAGCTCAGACGGTGCCCACCCTAAAATTGTGTTAAAATGATGCATAGAATATACAACCATAAAGAGTTGACGTAAATCAAGTCAGTATGTCTGCATCTAAAGGATTCGTTTTCTGTCCATGAATATGCACGATAGTGAAAGGGTTAATATACTGTTCTGGTAAAATAGAAAAAATGTTGCTCAGAATTAGGTTATCCTTTTTCTTTTTCTTTGAACTGAGCAGCAAAACAAAGAAAAACCAAAGGACTTACTTTGACAGCAGAAAGAGGAACTTTGTACAAGGTTCAGAGGTCAGATCCGTTCTAACCTTTTACTATACCAGCTATTCAGAAATCTATCGGGATAGCAAAGAAATTCTACCTAAAAGAGAAACTTCTGGACACTTTTAAAATTTCTGTTTCCATTTTAATTAAAAATCAAATGATTAGATAAAATTTGCACTGCAAAACTGCCACCGAAACTTGATTTTGCAGATAGATGCCTGTGGTAATGTGACTGTTTTAGTGATTATTACAGTTATCTCCTCGTGAAAAGTTCAAATAAACTTTTCCCTTCCTAAGGAAATGTGAAAATATTTCTAAAATAAATTAAACACAATTATTTCAAGTTATCTCCCCTTAAACGTAAATACAGATCAGCTTTGGTGCAGTTTAATGAAAAGTATTTTAGCTGATATGAAAATATTAAAAAAAACTGGTTTAGTACAGTGTATTTTTTTCACAGGAACCATTACTTATTAAATTATCTCAGTTATTTACAAAAAGAATACAATTAAAGCAATTTAAAAAAAAACGAACCCTTATAGAGAAAGAAACTCATTCAAATTTCAAAAATAACAAACAAAAAATTCTTAAAAGCGAGAGGGGGGTTTTGGCTGACCTCTCACCGAGGAGATTTCAGCAGCACTGACACCTAGGCCAGCCAAATAATCATTAACTCATAGCCCAAAGTACATAAAACTATGAATTTCTCTTTAAAAAAACAAACAATCAAGAAACTTTCTTTTAAAAGAAACATAACATGAAACAAACTATGGAAACTTTGAGTTGCTACTTCAGCTAATTGGTTAACTTTGCTGCCTGGCACTTGCCATACAGTAAACAATGCTTTCACATTCCATTTAAATTCAGATGGATTCCATGAAAACAAAAGGTAAATTAAATTGAAAAAATATATATACATTCTGGTGTGATTTTCTTTTGATTGTCACCAAATGTATGCTTTAGACTTTCTACAGACTATGAACAGTTTTGAAAATTTCTATGAAAGAGACATAAAGGTTTAGTTTGAGGCAGGTGGTTGTTTTGATTAGGACACAATTACTTTACCAGTGACAATGACACCTGGAAGGAAAGCAAGCTGCCTTTTACGGCAGTAGAATATCGGAGAGAGTTGGTCATGTGAGCAAATAAAGTCATGAAAGACTGCTCAACTCAAGTGGCATCAAATTATAGACTCATGTTTGCTCTGGTGACATTTTTTGTGTTAATTCTATCACTATTCACTATATTAAATAATCTTTAATCAAAGTTGGGTAGATTTTGCTAAGCATAAAAATTAATTATATACAAGAAAGCAAGAGTACAATGCAAAATCTGATGCCAAGTCTCTATAGCGAGTAGTAGGAGCATCCACTGACTGATGCAAGTGATTTTACACCCAGAATGTGTCAGCTGTGCAAGAAAGTGTGAAGTGGGACACACACTGCCAAATACAAATGATCTTTCTTGAGATTATGTCTGAGACAACAATAAGCATCTAGTCAGAGAAAACACCATAGGAAATTTTACAATTCAATTCTTTATTATAGAAATACGGTGGTTATGTTCTTCTATCACCATAATATTGGTGGTAAACCTAGCTAATAAACGCATAAGTTTGCAATCATTCTCTTGTCGTCGTCATCAGGATTAGTTGAGGGTACAAAAGAGCAACAAAA
Source organism: Nautilus pompilius (assembly GCA_018389105.1). NCBI lineage: Eukaryota > Metazoa > Mollusca > Cephalopoda > Nautilida > Nautilidae > Nautilus > Nautilus pompilius. Next base: position 2,477,186 of record JACATO010000306.1, on the reverse strand, counting down.
ACATCTCATGTCGTTTAACATCACAGCTGTACTGCTGGCCCCTCCCCAGTCTACACAATCAATCTGCTCATGTGCACTACTTTCCTTGGAATAATTTATATTTTTTAAAGAAAAAAAAGGTCTGGTTTGCTGACAAAAAATTTGGGTGACTACACAATGGTAACATTTCCAAACTAGCAAAAATGTAAAAACTACTAAAACAAAAGTTATCTCCCCTTTCATTGTCTTAAGCGACTTGACGACAGGGGTGGCAATCACAAGGAAATAGAAAAATAATCATTTTATCAGCTGAAATAACACAAATTACAAAGTGTATATTTGGTGAAAGGTAGAGAGAAATAGTGCAAATTAGATAAGTGTACCACTTGTCTGTCTAGAAAGTATGGAAGATGACAATATTTTGGAAAGAGCAGCAGCAGCAGCAATAATGACTATCAATGCACGATAAAAGAATGAATTTCAATAGCAAAATGATTCAGATATGAGAATGGCAGTGCCACAGAAAATTAAATATATCAGGAGGTTACAGCTACAGATGGGAGTACACAAAAGAAAATAATACAAAAGCTAGTAGTTAGCACACAAAACAAAGTATTAGAGTAGCTAGCATTATCCCTCAATATCAGCAGCTTCATCCATTCAGGAATCACCACTTAGGTTTTGTGAGTTATCTCCCTTAAGCCAATTTCAAGTTCATTAAATATAATAATGTAATGAAAGCACATGTATCTAAAGTACTTTGCTAGCCCCCTAAAATCCAGATTCAGGTATAATTAACAATCCTGCAATCATGATCAAGTGATTGTATTTTAGCAGTTGGCATTAATTTTAGTATTTTTTAAAAATAAATTTTAAAACGATGTGAGAAGAGTTACGAAATCAGTGATTCTCAAATTTAAAAGTTTTAACTAATGACCCATGGATAACTTTTTGTGGATACAATGAAGATATTGCTGCAAACTTATGATCAATTTTATGGATTCATTTTCCAGAGCATAAATAAATTTAAAGAAACTGGGGAAAAAAAAACAATAATAAAATTCTGCTACATTGTACAGATATCAATTTATGAATATTCAAGTTGTTGTCCCTTATTTCTTATCTGCCAGATTAAAACACTCATATGATTCATTATCAAAAGAAAAAAAGAACAGTGAAGTATTGGAAGAGAAAAAGCATCAAATATCCTCTCACAGATGGTTATGCTGTCTTCTGTCTCAAAAACAAAAAAATATCTGCAGACTGGAGTATTTCCTCTCACATAATAAACAATGATCAAACTGGAAGCCAGATTGTATCCAGCTGATGAGAGTAACATCTGCACGCCTAGTTATTTCAAGAAGAAACAATAAATGATCTTTTGTCAAGGTTGGTTTTATGCACAATATTTACGAGACATTGAGATGGGAATCCTCTGCTTAAAGAAAACCATCTACCAAAAGAAGCAAATATGCTGACAGAAAAGCACAGCATCTTTTCATCAGCAGGTCAGTCACCCTCACTATCCTTTTCACAGGAGGTTAGTTTAGGCTTCTCCAATCAGCTTATTAGCAGTAACATGACTATGTTCTGGACAAGCATTGGTTGATTTACAACCATCAAAAAAACTTAGCAACCAACAGGTGGCAGGTTCAACACCAGCTAAAGCCACATAAGTGATCGAAAAATATAAACACCCACTGCATAAAGTCAACATCTGTACACCACAACAGCAGTGAGAGAGAGAGATCATAGAAACATTTTTTTCAGTAATTTGAAAGCCCACTAATAGCTTTCTTTCTTATCTATCCTTTTCTGTTCAGGTTTAATTTTGACTTTTCTGCTACATTGCTTTCTTCTTCTCTCCAAACTTCAGTACATCTTTGATTGATTGACCCTTTATTTTACTATTCATTTTCTTGCAAGTTTAGTTGATACATGGTTTCAGGAAAACAACAAATAAAAGCTTCTGACATTGAGATATGTTAATAACTATGACAACTACCACCAGGTTAACTAATCAGTCAAATAATTGCTAGGATTCTGTTTTCTAATTCTTAGAAAGATAGTAAATGCAGAGACAGTCAGACAGACAAAGAAAAACGTAGAATTATCTCCCTTGCATAAAATTTAAACAAAAACACTACATTAGCAAATATGTCAAACTATAATCATCAAGAATAACAAAAGTAAATATGATATTATATACACAAGTAAAAAAATGCATTGATAATGCTGACCAGACAGTTGTAGTTGGGGGGAAAAAATTTCTGTGTGTATTTTCTTACGGACTTTTTAAACTAAATAAAAACTGTAGCATTAAATACTGCTACCGGCAGGCCATAGGGAACAATGAGGGATTATCAAAGAACTCCAATGTTTAGACTCAAGCCACCAAATAAGGGTACAACAGTTAAGGATTGGTTAGTCAGGCCTGGTGCGGGCCATTATGTAGAAAACATTTTAAACCGATGGAACAGGTTATGAGTGGAATAATTATTTATTTAAAAACTACACATAAACAAACAGTTCCAAATCCCAAAAACTCATGTAAATGATATTTACTTTACTAAATTGTTAACTGGAAATTTTCGTGATGGCTCTAGGCTGAGCATAGATAATGGGGAATCAAATCTTGCAAGGATGAAGTAGGCTTATACAATTAATCATTATCTAAAATATGCAAAGCTATTTAGTTTTTCACTCCTTGTCATTAAAAGAATAGTGACAACAATAAAATATATATTAAAATAAACAGAACTTTTTGTCTACCTTACTTGACCATCTGGATGTGAATAGTTTATGATGTCATTGTTTATACCAAAATGTATTCTCAGAACCTGAAGCAGTCCCTTTGGAATTTTCATTTGTTCTAGTCAGGAGCTTCTACCTGGCCAGTTACTCATTGGAGAGAAAATCATCTTTTTGTCTACCATGTTCAATCAATTAATGCTTGCTGTTTCACAGAGATGCTTCCTAATTACATCATCATTACCTACCTCTGTCTCAACTCAAAGTTCCCTACAGCCATTTTGATTGGGGTAGACATCAAAAACAACACTGAGTTTAAAATGAAACGGATCTGCAATCAAAGGGTACTGCCAGATGAGTTAATCCACAAAATCTCCACCACCATTATGAGCCATACCCGATTTTGTTGTTGACAGTCCTGGACTTCTAAGATAGATTAGGGAAAAATATCCATCACATGGTGGACTCTCATGATCCTTTGTTCCATGCTACTTGAGCCCACAACTACAGTAGATCTGTTTGTTTATTTTTTAAGTATAACTTATTAAAACCAAAATAAGCCACCTGTCTATAGTTTTGTCCTAGACGGGATCATCTCAGACGAAGAAAACTGAATGTTCCTGACTGGCATTTTGCTAGAGAAATATGATCCATGGAAGAGCAGCTATATCCACATAACAGTTTATCAATGAAATGAATTAGTTTTATTATCCAATGAATGGAGGTGCTTGGAGATCCATTTGGCTCTAACTGAATGATAAGCACAGACTCATGAGAAATGTTCAAGTTTGAGAATCAACAATAAATTATAAGCAGCAATTTTAGTGTAGCAGAACAGTTTAATCAAAAGCTGTAGCACTCAGTGAGACAATATATTGATGTTTAATTAAAAGAAATTTAAAGAATATACACCCACTGAGTCTTGCCAAGCATTACTGAGCAAACAAAAGCAGCCATAAAGCTGAAGATGGCTTGTATAAGAGAAGTTCAAAAGAAATCCAGCCGGTTATGATTTCACCAACCCTACTTTACACTGGGGTTTTACTTGAACTTCTGGTACCAATCTTATCTAACAAATGATGGTGAAATAACAAAGAAATCTTAGTCTCAGAGTTGAATTTCTTTCAAAATGAGGCACAATCTCTGGTTTGTAGCAGATAAGCAGAATTTCTGTAGCTATGCCCTTATACAACAAACATTCTCAATGCAGATGTAGATTATAATAGACTGATATCTTTCATAAGTACTGGGGGAAGGGACTTTAAAAAAAAAAAAAAGGTAAATTAATGGTAACATTTAATTTCTTCCTTATGATGAACAGCAGCAACACGTATGTGACTGCCCGGTAATGAAAGCTACAGATTGCTTCAAATGCATATCTAAATCAATTACCACAAACTACTATTCAACACATCCCTCCTTAGAGCAGTCATCATGGTGCATTTCAAAACAACTGCTGGATGCCTCAGTCCAGCATTAGAAATTAGAAATATTGTTAAAAAAAATACCTGCTTACTGAATCCAACTCACCAGAGTTGGTTTCTCACTCCTGCAGATTTTCACGTACGAGTCCTAACTTATCGCTGTGTCCAGTTGTTTTTTTTTTCAGCTGTAACAAAATAATTTTTAAAAAAAAGATTTTTTTTTTTACATTTTTGACTTTTGCAAACATTTTCTTTGTGTTTGACTTTATTTAGCTTTCACATGATTAACTGTTTGGTTCTGGGTTGTTCCCCACTATTCATAAGCAAAAAAGGCATTTAAGAATTTAGTGGTGCCATTCCATCTGTGTCTTCTAATGCACTTATCGGTTCGGCCACCCATAACTTTCTTGTTGCCGGTTGCCTAAATGCCCTGACATTCAGCTGTTGCGAGCCAGACAGGTATCACATAAAACAAACAGGAAGCTTCATTAACTGCATTAGTTCGAAGTTTCAGGTGAGTATATCAAATTCTCTGGTTGACAAAATCTTGAAAAGAAAGAAAATGCCTACAATTATAAAGCAGATCACAAGTGTGCAAAATCCCCTAGAAATTAAATTTAAGCAGGTGATATCTTCTCATTAGAAATTTAAAAATAAAAAGAATTGCTCAATTCTGACAAATACAAAAAAAAAAAAAAGTGCCAGCATGTTTTTTGCATATTTAACAAGCTTGCAAGGTTGCCTTGGCAACCATACAAATAAAACATTGAGCACCCACATATCTTGGGTTGAACATCACGTGTCATACACCTTTTATTCTAAGTTGGTTTGAAATGACAAATCTGAGTGTTTCTCCAAAATGACCTCTTAAAGTTTACATGAGGATATGAAGAGTCCGTGATGCTGTCTTGAAAAGGGGACACAATGAGACAACTTCCAGCTCTTCTAAAACGGTTAATGTCCAATTGAGCTTATAGTTCCAGGCAAGAGGAAGAACGAGGAGTTTAGAATCCAAATTTACTATAGTTAAAATAGACATTTTAAAAGTACATATAAAAAATGGATTTTGACAAATTCAAATTTTATGTTAAGTTTTAAAAGAAAAAAAAACAAGACACATAGAAAGGAAAAACTGTGAACTTTTAGAGCAATACGCGCACAACCTCACCCTTCCGTTACAACACGGCAAATGATCTGTAGCAGACAGCACAAAAGGTTACTTGCATGATTAGATTACATCGCATTTTTATCTGCAGAATTTCAAAGTTTTCTTTAAAAAAAAAAGTTCTAAAATTTTAAAATTACAATTACCATGGATGCGTGCAGCTGACTGTCTCTTAATAAATATAGACTCGTATAAAGTAGCTATGGTTAATGATCATTGAAGAGATTGTTTGTTTGTTGTTTTTAGCTTTATTATTATAAACACATTTAATAAAAAAAGAAAAAGGTATCTGTACTTAGTTATAGTAGTTAGATGTTATTGCTTCTATTTATCTGTGGCAAAAGAAAAAAAAAGTATTTGATACTATGGTGCAGCAGAGCAAAAATTCCAGATTGAGGCTCAGATGAATGATTCTGCAAACCGAAAGCCTTGTTTCAAATAATGCACATTGTTAACGTCTTTGAGAGCTCATTTTAAAATTACTTTTCTTTACTTAACCAAAATTAGATTGTAAGGCATCAGCTCAGAGACATGTTGATATAGTTTCTCCTTGGTCATTTCTCAACAGACAAAACACAGCCTCATTGTCGGACCCCTAGAACTATTATTTAAGGGTAAAACATTTCTGTTAAGAAATATCACAGCCATTACCAAGTATTCAGAAATGATTTCACAGAAATCAAGAGACATAACAATCAAAATTTTATTTAAAATTCATTCACCAAACAATGTATCTGGTTTTGTCAGTCATTCCTCCATCACATTAATAATGGATAAGTCATTAAAATTCTCCAACTAGAAAATGTAAAACTTAAAGAATGCCATCTGAGTACTGTTCATTCTTTTTCATTGAATATCTTTTATGTTGTGCTACAGAACTAAAGACATAAAGCAGCTTTATAGGGCCAAGATATTAAAGCAGCCTTACAGGGCCAAGATATCTTCACATCTCTTCAGTAGTCTGTACCACAACCATGTTAAGAAACTAGAAAAAAAAACAACAAGGAACTGCTGGGCTTTATCAAGATCCATGTTAGGATAAGAATGTCAAATTAATCATGTTACACTAAGGACCCTGATTATATTTATATAGTATTGAAAATAATTATATAAACAAAGAAAAAACTTGGTGTAAAATGCAAATGTGATAAAATAGCATTTTATGTATATGAATGAAATGCTCCATAGTACAGTTATGTATTGATATACTACACTGTGAATGGTTTTCATGAAACCAATTAAAGAGGCACACCCACTGAAGGACTATAAAAGTATAGGCAATGTCATCATTGAAGTATGGGGAAAAAAAATCACATGAAAAGCATATAGAAATCAAAGTATCTTGGCTAGTGAAAGCTGTTCCATGTGGCAAATTGCAGCCAAGACTAGTACTGTTGACAACAGAAATGGTTGAGGAAGAAAGACCAAGCTCTCCAAAAGTGACATTAAGTAGCTCAGGATACATTCTATACATGATAGGTGATGAGCCAGTAGAGATCTTGCAAATGACCTAGTTGAAAACACAAGTGTTAATGATTCTTAAAGAACAATAAGGTACACATTAGCACAATGTGGTCTCAATGGATCCGTAGCTGCCCAAAAATCTTTGTTGAGGAGAGGGAACCAGATGGCAAGGCTGAATGGGCAGCAGCAATGAAATGGTAGGATGTCCAAACCTGTAAAAGGGGTTCTTTATAGGTGAGTCCGAGCTTGAACTGTTTGACAATAATCAACAGTAGTTTTTTTAAAGGCAGACTGGAAAGTAATTTAACAGTCAGTGAAGCATAAAGGTAGACCAACACAGGTGTGGGAGTACATATCGGCCAAAAGTGTCAGGGATTTATATAAAATCAAAAGAATACTGGTTGCGCACAGGCAGGTTCTCATCCATCATGCCATTCCCTCAGGAAGAAATCTCATTGGGTGGAATTCATCCTCCAACATGATGGTGACCCCAAACATAGAGCCATTCTAGAAGGTTAAGAGGCTGACAGATAAAACATCCACAGAAATGATTGGGCCCTGCACAAAGTCCTGATATAAACATCACTGAGGCTACATGGCTAATGAAAAAGTCAAATGACAACCAAGCATCTTGGATGGATTGTGGAAAGTGCTACAGGAGAATTTAGAACAATATTCCGCAGTCACACATTGATAACCTGTATGAGAGCATACAAATAAGGTGTCATGATCTTTACAAGGAGGGCTCACATACCAAATACTAATGTACTGTAAAAGCATATTAATTGTGTTTGTGTATATTCTCTGTTAATAATGTATTGTGTACGTATTATATACATCTCTAAGTTACAACTACTCATTACTTATGCATATCCTGTGCATGTTTCCCTAATTATTTCCAATATTGTTTATAATATAGTATATTATGATAAGGACCTTCATTTCATCACGTTACACTAAACTTTCCCAGATATGAAGCCGGAATAAGGAACCTAATCTTATCACATTACACATAAAGACACATATAGGCTTAGTAGTGACCTCCAGTGATAATGTTCCTGATTTTGTCAAGGTAGACCAGAATTTAAATAGCATTCTCTAACTCTACCAGATTTGAACAAAGATCATAGAGTATCGAATTTCCATAATAGTAATTACAATTCCACAAAATCATTGCCTTTTCTAGATGTTGCCTTCATCGTTCAAGTTGACATGTAAACAGCTTGTTTAGTTCAATACTGTACCCAGGATTCTACACTATGTGAAATCAAAATGGCCAACAGGGATTTTGCAGTTAAGGTGAAACTCACTATCATTAAATTCATGGCAGCAGGAAAGTGACCTTCCCTTTCAGTAGCCCAAATTTGTAGGCACCTGAGTGTGTCTTGTACTGAGCTCCACCAAACCAAGAAGCATGCATACTTTACCATCTGAACCAACTCCCACTACTGAAATCCAAAAACCTGGCTATCATTCCATAATCCAACAGAAAGCACATTAACTTATTGAAGTATGAAAAGTAAAAATTTGAAATCCTCCCCAGAAAAGAATTTTAAAAATAGGACTGTATTTTTTTTAAAAAATTTAAACTTAAACCATTTATCAAAAGAAGCAAAAAACAAGTATTTTTCATACAGAGTAAATGCAGCAATTCTAAAAAGGTGGCAAAAGGAGAAGAAAAATGGATAATCTGTGCAGAAACAATTAGGTTGTTACAAAAGTTTTGTCAGGTTTTACATTGTTATTTATGGGTTCATTTCTTGCATGCTTGTGGAGGTGTATGTAGATTAGTTAGTTATATATCGTTTTGTAGGGTGTACTTTGGCATACATTATGCAAAACCTACGTTTCTAAAAATCATAAAATGGATATTTGTTTCAGGGTTCTGAGTGAAGTTTGGATATAAAGGTTTTTTGTGCCATTTTGCTTCACAAGTTCAAACTGGGTCACAAAGTGAGCGAGGCAACTTGTAACATTAAGTAGGCACCGGGTGGGGATGCAGGAAATGGGCACACAGTACAACAATGGTTTGCAAAGTTTCGATCAGGAAATGAGAGCCTTAAAGATAAGGAACACAGCGGAAGTCCTTCCAGCTGTGATGATGATCATCTGAAAGTCTCAGTTGAAACCAATCCAAGAAAAACAGTGTGAGAAATTGCTGGAGAGATGGATGTAAGCACTGCAACTGTTTCTTGACATCTTTATGCAATCGGCAAGGTTAAAAAGCTTGACAAGTGGGTGCATCACAAGTTGAATGAACAACAACAACTCATTTCTTAACCAAATTATTATGTGTGGTGAAATATGGATCCTTTCTGACAATCGCAAATGATCAGCACAGTGGTTCAACATAGACAAGGTGCTTAACCACATTCCAAAATCAAGACTCCACCCAAAGGAGGTCATGGTCACTGTCTGGAGGATTGAAAATGGTGTCATCCACTATAACTTATTGCAACCTGGCGAAACCATCACAGCTGAAAGGTACTATCATGAATTAAACTTTGTTCATCAGAAACTCTCCCAATGACAGCTGGCATTGGTGAATCGAAGAGGCCTAATACTCTTTCATGACAATGCTCTTCCTCATGTTGCAAAAGTGACTCTTCAATAACTGAACACATTGGGGTACGAAGTTCTCCCTCACTAGCCTATTCAGAACACCTTGACAACTTACTTTGTATGAAATCCTTCTCCAACCAAACAGCAATTAAAACTGCCTCCAACAGTTTATTGACTCCAGAAATCCAGATTTTTTTTTAAAATGGTATAAATGTGCTTGTAGCTCGCTGGCAGAAGTATATTGATTATGATGGAACTTACTTTAATTAATAAACTTCACATTCAACAATGATATGAAGTCTCATTGTTGTGGTAAACAAACCAACAAAACTTTTGTAACAACCTAATAAAATGCCAAATCTACCCAGTCAATAATGAGTAATTAAAATTAAAAAATGTGCAAGTATTAATAAAAGGTGCACTATGAAAAAGGTCCTTATAAATTAAAAAGAAATTAGGAAAACAGGTTATATCTGCATTCTACATAATGGTTTTCTAAATACCTCCCCATTCTTCTGAGTGGGCTTGTGACAAAATTCCTATATCACAAAAGATGCATGGACTCTAATCTTAACAATGACTGGCTGAAATCTCAAGGTTTTAGTGAGAACCAGTGTTCCTTGAAATATTTTTTGAGAGAGATACATTAGTTCCTAAAAATAAAACAGTACCTTTGTAGATTGTAGATGTAAGTCTACATGAATCCATGAAAATTCTGATTGTGAAAAGAAAGTGCATAAAGGTCTAACTACTATGGAAGTCCCAAGTTTTCCAAATAGAAGAGAGACTGCATCTTAAAGAGAGAGAAAAAAACAGACAATTGGTGGTTTCAGAACTACAAGAGATGCTTCCCTGAAGAAGTAATAGCAAGCAGACAGTCCATATAAAAAGTTACAAAATCAGGAACACTGGATAGGAAAGAATGGAAATGAAAAAATAATCTTTTGGCTAACTGGTAACGTTCTGAAGGAAGGTAATCACATGAGTGCGTTATATCAATGATCATCTTTGACAAAAATTTCTATACCCTTACAAAAAAAAATTATCAGAGTAGGCTACCATTCAGAGGGTTTGAGTATGAGTAAATATTTTATACAACTTTAAAGAATGTTTAACTATTTATTTGAAAACTGTATAAATATATCAGAATCATTCAGGTTTCTAAAGGCAACTTTGCATGAAATAGGACTCAGCAATACCACAGCAGACAAACTGAAAGAGACAAATATTCTTACCTTGTGTCATCAATTACACACCATCACACTGACAGGAAAATCATCATTGATGAATCATGAGCGAGCTCAGGACCTGCAACCTCCCCCCCCCCCACAATAGCATCACATTATACTAAACAGAGCTCAATATTTAGTCTTCAGTTGTTATCTTTCATCAACAAAGTCACCAAATGTCCACAGTCTGCTTGGACAGTTCCATGAAGCTGACAAAAAACAAAAATCTTCCAACATCTAGCACACACACACACACACAGTGGCTTAAATGTGCAAAAGATAGCTAACAGGAAATTCCAAATTTGGATTGCCACTATTTTCTTCATTTTCTAAAAATTACATCATAAGTTAAGTTATAAAATTTAACCTTATTTCTTAAAATTCTTGTAATTTAACATTCTTTATGTCTTTCAGAAAAGTATTGTCTCTCACATTATTTTTATGATAAAATTTCCCTGAGCATGATAAAAATAATGGAATTCTAAAATATTTTTTTAGAATTATGCTTTTAATTGTATTCTCTTGCCTAAAATTAAAAAAAATTTTTAATCCTACAAACAAAACAGCCAGTAGCAAAATAACTTTGAACAATCCCTAACAAATCCGTTTCCAATCAGCCCCCCTCAATTATGCTGTTTAATGTATTTTCTTATAAGAATTGAAAAGAAATTTTAACATTAAAAGGAAAAGATCATTTCCAAGCAGTCCCATTTCCTGTTCTTATCTAAGCTAGACATAGGCATCATCATAACACTTTGCCAACAGATGACAATCAACCCTGAGAAATTTCTATTTGAAATCAATAGAAACAACTTCATTTGCACACATTTGTGTGTGTGTATGTGTGTGTGTATGTGTGTGTGTGGTTACATGTGTTAATCATTGTACGGCACAAGAGATGGGAAGATGACAAACAGAACTCTTCATCTCTGAGGCTCTAGATGAAGATGTCTCCAAAAGATCCAGTTTTTAGGTTCATGATGAATACAAACACAACTGGATAACATACAGTGGAAATAAAATTTGAAAGAAATTTGATATTGATATAATAATGTTATAGAAGAAACAATATTTTCTTTATATAATCTCTATGTTAACCAGTATGATCCAAACAAATTGTCATTTATCATTCAATGCAAGTCAGTATACATTGAGCTACTGCCATTATAGTTGCATAGATATATCTTTTATTTACATCTACCCAGTTTTCTGTGCCGCAGTTTGATGATTAATTAATGAAACCATGTTATATCACTTGGGAAATAATATCCATCATAGAATCTTAAGTTGTTGACCCCCCCACCTAATAGTTACACATTTGCTAGAAACTCTGTTGAATAGCATTTGCTCCCTGGATAGGGAAAGGGTGACCTTCTGTGTTAAATACCCACTTATCCAAGGGCAGTAAACTGTCAGCAGAAAAAAGTAAATACAAATATTTAAGTGTCTCTGCCAGGAAGAAGCTCTGTTGTACATCATCCTGAATTGGGTTCAGCTGGTACACATCTTTTATGCCTGTAAACCCTCCATCCACATGACACCACTTCTCCAGCGCCTACAAACAGAAAGTAAATATATAAATGTCTGTCCACCACAAACCAAAAACAATTCCACAGAAAAAATAAAAGTACAAAGAACATTGTTTTACACCATTTTTATATGCTCAAAGTCAGGTTGGCTGAGAGAGAATAAGCATACTTGTAAAAACTAACAGAACTGCTTTGAACATTATTGAATGTCCATGACAATACATTTTTTTTGTTTGGAATCTGAATCAATAAATGATGTAATGTTGCATAACAGCTAGCACATGCATGAAGTCTGCAACTCAAGCACTAACATGTATGATCCTAAATACAGATGTTGTTCCAGTCCAGTTGCACTACTATGCCAAGCTATGAAGCTGAATCTATGATGTGATGTCAAGTGGTTGAAATTGAAGACGACCTAGTTCATCCCAAAAATTCTTAGTGGAGTTGAGATAGGAGATCTGACTGACCAATCAAGCACACTGTTCTGCTGACACCTCAAGTCCAGTTCACAGAAAACAGAAAGAAAACTAAACATAGCATTGTCCACATACCACTGGGCCATCAGATTTTGGTTTAGAACCAGATGAATGTAGACCAAGTTTATGGTGGTAGATCCTCCATTCTAAAAATAGCTCCAAATTTTTTTAATTTTAATGGAAGAATAGATCAAAGTTTCTTGCAAGTCAAAAACAACCTTTTTTTTTAGCAACAAAAAGCTTTATCTTTATCCAGATCATTAATAAAATGGACATACACAACAGCCCGATGCTAATCAATTTTGACACGTAGAATACAAAAACTGACAACTAACCAGCACCAGAGACAGACAACAACAGGCTTTTTGCAAGATTGCTCATCTCATCTGAAAGCCAATTTTAACTGACGACTGTTCTATTTTTCCCTGTTTTGTTTTCTTTGTAGAATTCTTAGGTGTGTACAGGTGATGATATTACCGACTACATGACAGTTTTTGATTTCATTTAAACATTAAAATAAAAGAAAAAATAATTTCTACAACAGAATGGTCCAATAGATCCTGAAAGTTGGATGAACTTTTGTTTAGTTGATGACAACAACAATGATGATGCAGACTCGCTGCTATAACAATGCTGAGGTAAAACCCATTTGTTGACTGAACAAGGTTGACATTCCACTTGCTTCTAATAAATTATTAATTAACAATAATGTTATGCCAGATTTTCTGCTGATGATAAGGTAGTTTCTGATTAAATAAATCTAAAAGTTTCAACGTCAACAGTGTGAGCTATCAATGGAACTTCAAGAAGATGATCCACTGTCAAGTAAAAATGTCTTTAAAAATCTCTTGCACAAAAACAGCTGACGATTATACAGAGCATCTCTCCAAGTCCTCCATTTTGGGTAGTACACAGTGCTTAATTAATAAAATACTGTCAGGGATTTCAAGAAGAGTTTAGTATAAAAGCTTCCACTTAAAAATCTGTCTTGAAAAATATTACTAATTAAGCAGAACTTTTATTACAAAATTACTGACAGTTACTGTGGTACTTGTCTAGGCATGTTCAAAAGAAACCAGCTCAAACAGTATTGCCTTATCTGGCTGAGTTTTGTTTGAATGAATTCCCAGTGAAATCCATCAGATTTTTAAAATAAATACAGATGAAAGAAAAACAGCAGTGAGGTGCTGGTGAAACAACAAAGCTACCACAGTTATTTCCCTTTAGAATAATACCATATTCTTGTGTTAAAACTGATATAGAAAGGGAAAAGCATTGATTTCTTAGAGTTTCCTGAGTAGACAAGGTGTTCAAGAATATTGAGCTCACATGGTTCAGCTCATGCTTAAGCGTGACAGAGATTCAATTTACCAATAGGTTTTTAATCTTATAAATGAGAATAAGATCTTGTACCACAATATTTTTACTAATGGATGTAGCACTACAAGGGAGATCTATAGTAATTCTTTATGCAGTAATTTCAATCAAATAAAATTAAAATTAGACTGATACATGATACTTTTATTCAACCGAAGATGATAGTGTTGTATTAAATCAAATTATAATCTAAATTTTATTTTTATCTCATAATACTGTACATTGCTAAGGAGTTCATACATATAGCAAATAAATTTAGTTTCACTGCCCAAAATCACTGTGGTTGTATTACATTCCTAAAAAACTCCTAATAATCCCCGTAACTCCCCCTGAGGTTGATTATTTGTGCATTATTTTCTTCTTTTTCATTATATAGCTACAGGTATGACATGAAAATATATGGAAAAAATCTCATTTTACCAATATTTATCATGTCCATTATTAAGGAGACCCAGAAAATCTATGCTACCTTCATGGGAAGATAAAATCATTTGGGTAATATTATAGTTATGCCTTTCCTACCTGTACAATATCCCAGCCCCAGTCCCTATACTTTTGTTTTTTTGTCAGCCGCCACAGATAGAAGTAGGTCTCTATAACTTCTGGTCGTAAGATGTAGTATTTTTCATTGTCCCTTGCTGCTTTTGCCTCTCTCATTCCATCAAACCGGAAGGCCTCAGGGCCCAACTTAGTAACTGAAAACAAAAATAGAGTTCCTTAAAAATCCTTGAGGCCAGAGTTTCTGAAAAACATTTTAAAAAAGAAAAGAAAAAAAAAACAAAAATAATTTATTCCAAATCTAGGACATAGGTGATGATGGTGGAAGCCGTTAACACTGAGATCTTGTTCATTAACAGGGAAGTCAAGCAGCATCAATTTTCTGCTGCTGTTAGTAAAACAAAAAGACAGAAGATACAAGTCTCATGCATATCAAGCCAAGGCTTGGTGTTCACTCAGAATGTGGGATGCCCAAAGATTTCATTCTAGACAATAAATAACTATAATAGAAATGCTTCTGGATCTGTTATTAACCTGGCTTTACCTAAGTTTTTTTGCTTTAATTATTTTCATGAAGCTTTCTTAAGTACCATCTAATGAAGTGTGTAAAAAAAAACAAAAACAAAAAACAATATGGCTACCAGCACAACAACAGCAAAAGGACAAATGGATTTCCATTTAGAATTTACCAACAAAAAGTTGTTGCTTGACTCTAGTCTTGGTTGTATTATCAGACAGAAATCAACAATTGTGTGGTCCAATTTTATCTACCCATTATTATGAATTGTCTCCTTTGAAACTTTTGATAGTATAACAGTTTTTTAAAGGACAAGACCATAAGACTATGAGCTCGTATGGCCTCTGTACTAACCTGATCTGTCATAGGACTCATGGCATGTCTTAGCTATATCTTCACCAAGCTGCATGTACTTCTTTGGATCTGGGGAACCCTTAGCACCCAGAGCAAACATTCCTCCTGAAATCAGAAACTTAAGACTTAGCATGTAGTTCTAAAGGCGCCAAGCAAGAACCCAGAAATCTTGGTTGCCTTTTACTGGACAAGATGAGAGTCTGAGCAAAAGTAAAAGTTAGATAACTCATATGCTATGCATTCCTGTCTATAGTAATGGTGAATCTTCATACTACAGCAGGCACTTTGTAGGAACTGCAATCACCTTCCATTTACTCAATGTCTAAGATCAGTAAAATTCAGGAATACTGTCCCAAAAAAAAAAAAAGACAACAAATATGTTTACTTTTTTAAAGTTCCATAAATTACATGCAGACAGCTATTATTTTGGAGGAATTATAACATGAGTAATTAAAACAGGGAAACCCTAGAAATCCACCATGAGTAATTGAAACAGAAGAATTAAGAGATCCTTCTTCATGAGTTATTAAAAGTAGGACAACCCTAGAAATCTATCATTAAATGATTAAATCAGAACAACCCTAGAGACCCATCATTAAGTAATTAAAGGATAAAACCCTAGGGATCCACCATTGAGTAATTGAAACAGAACTACTGAGAGATTCTTCATGGGTGATTAAAACAAGATAATCTATGGATCTGATTTTAACACGTGTGTACACAGAAATAAAATGACTATACTAAATAAATGCAAACAATGTTAGAAATTTTCGGGAAATGCTAAAATGTAGAAGATCCAACAATTAAAAACACTGCCTATAAACAGCCTATTTTTTGCCCTTGCCTAAAGAAATGATTTTTATTTAATTTTTGTATTCTTTTGATAATCTTTTATATCAAAGACAAGTGGAAAATATTTGCTACAGTGGTGGTCAAAATAATTGCATAACTGTGTTTTTAAACTAAATGTGAGAGTTCGTCGCATGCTGCACTAATCTGTACCAAACAATATTTCTTGTGGAGATGCAGCAGCAAATTCCAACAAACAATGCTCCCTTCATGCAATACTGTTTCTAATCGAAGAAATAATATAAGTGATAAATTGAAAATAGAACAAATACTTAAACATTTGTCACTGCATATTTATAGAAAACAAAAAAGAAAACAGAATTGGTTGGATGGTTTGTTGTTGTGTTCCCTATTTGGAACACTAGCCAGATTGGGAAAGAGTAGCATGACTCTGGAAATCATGGCCAGCACTGAAGTAAAGTGAACTTCAGCTGCCCAATGAAAGTCTACTATAATTGCATTTTACAAATGTGGAAAGAAACCGGAATGGCTGACTAGTGAAGAAAGAGCAAAAAGAAACATTGCTATGAAGGTATGCCCAACTGAGCTGATGCCAAGCAGGATTTAAACTTGGGCCCTCAACCTTAGCAGTCCAGTCTACCACTAAACCGCTGCAAGTAATGATTTATAACTATTAAAATAAACAATAAACTTTTTCATTGCTAAAAGTATAAAATAATTGGAGTATTTCATTCAGAATAATCTGGAAAACACTTTCAGAAAGCTGGTGGAATGAATGTCAGCCCCAGTTGATTTAAACTTGTCTGATATAGTTTAGTAAATCCTTTTAGATCCAGTCTCCATCAAAATCCTTAACTTCAGGTTTAACAAGTTGATAGCATGGCATTTAAGCAGTACCATCTTTCAAATAATTGACACAAAGATGGATGCAAGACCAGGGTTATAGAATGGCCTCTGCTCCATCAACTGTTGATGCTATAACAAGGAAAAAACAGATAAATACTATGCTATTATCATTTTAAAACTGCTTTTAACTCCAAACTACTTGGTCTTCCCACTAATTCCATGAAAAAAGAAGCTTTGACAATAATATAAGATCTCAAGCCCTCTTATCTTAAACAAAGAATATTCTAGAAATACTGTACCCCACCCCACACACACAATTTTGGTAAGAACTATTCTTAAATTTGTATAAAATTAAAAGCAGAACTTATAAAATACACATTTTTATCACTAGATAAAAGCAGCAATATCTATTTACCTGAAAAACATCCCAGGTGATCCATTTTGTGTTCTATCCTCCCTGACTTATAATCTGCTAGATACTTTAATCCACTCTGTGATGTTTGCAGTAACTTCTCTTCAATACCCTGTAAAACACCAAATCAGCAGACAAATTCTCATTCAAAAACCCTATCATTCTCAAAATCTAAAATCTTAGATCTTACACAACAATAACCTTACTGAGAGAACAGAAGTATTAGAAATCCCAAGATTAATCATAATCTTTGCATTGGTAAAAATGCCTTTAAAAATTATCAACTGGATAGACAGGTAAACAGCTAAAGAAATAATGGAAGCTTAGAACATTTCACTAATGATTTGTTAGGTAGCAACAGACAAGAGAAATTATCTAGTAATTAGTTTTGCTAATAAGGTAATTATACATGTACATACCATACATAAAAGGTTATCTGCACACTAAATGTCTAAAATTATAATCTTACATTTACATAACAGTGCAAATTTACTTTGATACACTGGAAAACTTTTATTCCTCTCCCTATCCCATGCATTTAACACAATCATAACATGTTGGGTTAAAACAGAAAGTAGAGGGTTTGTTCTCATTAGTAGTAATCAAATCCTTTCAGATTTTGCCTGAAGTAAACTCATCCCTCCACCTTAATACTAGTCAAAAAGCTATCAATGTTTCTTATAATGGAGATGTTCAAATAAAACCCAGATTTCATTAAATGTCCCAGGTATGAACTAGATTAATTTGAGCATTTCCCACCATACCTTACTAGTATAACTAAGTAGAGAACTAACATTTATGCCCCAGTGAACACTGGACTAAAGCAAATACATTAAAAATGAGACTTAGCAAACAACAGGCTACAGGTTCAAGACCAATCTTGGTACTTTTATTACCAAAAATTAGAACCATCTGCTGCAACTTAACACAAGTGAAATATAAAAATAGCTGATCTTCCATCCCAATGATGGCAACAGAAAAAGATCACACAACAACTGCTCCATGGTTAGGTCTACCAATAAGGTGATGGACACTATCCAGTTTCTATAGTATTTACTGCAGTAACAAATAAACTCATTATGGCAATCTTTCCTTGTCACCATCATTAAGGTTTCCTTAAGAAGCATTTTTTTTTTTTTTGAGTGCAATAACATTAATTGGCAGTAGATAGTTTTTTCTAAATTCTATATGTGGTATGAACAGATTATTGCTAAGATTTTCAAGTAATTTCCTTTATACTAATGGTTTATCTCACTGTGCCACTTTCTGTAAATAAGAACCTTGGATTAACCCTTTGAAACTGAAAGACAAACAATCTCTATACTTGGAGGAAAAAAAAGTTGAATAGTTAAGTCTTCGTGTTAGTAAAGCCAAAACAACTGCGCAGTACTTTACAAGTCCTTTCAAATATTGCAAATTTACCTTAATAGCCTCGTCATACATTTGCCTGGCAACCGTGTCTTTTTTGTCAGTAAAGAGCCATGTCTTCAGCAGGTATTCATAGAAACTGTCTCCCATTGCACCAACCGAAGAATGATCTGCACACAGAAACATTAAATAAACAGACTAGAGAGCAGGATATTAGTCAACAGAAAAAGAATAACAAACAAAATAATTATTTTGGCATATCTTTTCACTTTCAGAATGTCTTAACTTAACAAAGTCTTCCTACAGATGCAGTGGAGAGTGCATACATTACAAAGGTTAATAAGCTTTCTTTAAAGTCTGGAAGAGGAAAAGACAGTTCAACAAGGTTTTCAGTAAAGATATGAGGCAAACATTTAAAATTCCACAGTAGTTTTTTTAATATAATCTAAATGTTATAATTCAAAATGTATTTTCATCATCATAAGGAAAATAAACTAATTTTTTTTTCCATCTGGAGTGTAATGCTCAAGTTCAAGAAAGAAAAGGAAAGTTAGTTCCTTCCTCAGCTTCATCAAACATTGTTTTCATTTATTCACAAATTATATGTATCATTAAAAAATAAAAAAAAAAAAAGATTAAATCAAATTAGTATTCCTCCACAAGGCAGTGCAGCACTAATATGATTTTCTCTCTTGAAGATACAAATGCTTCAGAAAATGGTTATTGGTAGGAAATCAATAAAAATCATCAAATTGGAGGAAGGACAAATGAGATCTGGGACCTGAATCAACATTGAATATAGTTCCAGCCTTATTTTTTTTTTTCCAGTACTTTTGAAAAATGTCCTGAATGGTGTATTTAGAGGAAAGTGAACACTTACACTGCCCCCATTTTCCTGAGCGGGGATTAAGATAGATTGGATATAGCCCCTGTGGTTTCTCAAGCTTTTTCAACATATCCCTGACCTTCATCACCTGAAAAGGAAACTTTTGGAATTTAATGGACTGACTAACAAAACTGAAGTCTAACTTAAAGACAATGTAGTGCAGCAGCAAGTGGTAAACACATGTCAACTCCTCCTGCTAAATAAATAAGACAAAATGCAAGTGTGTAGTTTAAAATTCTTATTATTTTAGCAGTCAAAATGACCAGAGATTTCTTTGATGCACATGTTACCATAAATCTTAGCATAATGGGTTATGGAAAACATTAAAATTAGAAGCAGTGTTGTTTCATTTTCCAGGATGCATCTGCTCAAGTCTGTGATGCTACTTTTGATAATGAATAGCATACTGACCATACTTGCTACTGCGATAAACATTCCATAGAGAGCTGACCTCCAGTCACCAGAAAACAGATGGTGAAATATTCTTGTTGATATGCTCATAGTTCGCATAATTTCACCCATAACTTAATAGCAGAATTTGCAGTTTTAAAAATAAACTTGATTACTAAGCACCAACAGAGATATGAGACTTAACATTAGTATTTGGTTTCTCAAATAAAAATGATAAAAGATTTTAAAAGGATCTGTCAATGGGGATATTGTCAACCAAAATCTCAATTGTGAACAGCAGTGAATCTCAGCTACAAACAAAAAGATGTCAGGACTAATTAATCAGCATGTCAAATATAAAAGTAAAGACGTTGTATATATCCAGTTTGTCTATATCTTAAATGCAATGTGCAGGAGTGGAGTTCTTATCTGAGTAAGATGAGAATTCAGCAAAAATGTAGTATAATGTTTCCAAGTCTTAAGCATTTGGAATAAGGTAAACATTTTAAAATATTAGATCCACCAAGATGAAATTTCTGGTTAAATATTAAAAACTTTCTGAAATAACAAAATTGCCCATGATTGGAATTAATTAACCAATTTAAGAATCATACTGATAGCCATCTCACTTTGCTGGGGAGTTCTTCTACAAATCATGGTTTTCTGCCCCCTTTTCTAATTGCTGCTGAACTAACTAAACTAAATATCAAACAATCAAACAAAAACAAATATAGCTCAGTTAACTGGGAAAACCAATTAATTTTGAATGTTAGTGTAGCTAACAGAATGCTGACAATAATCATTAAAAATAAAACAAATTTTATTTTCATTATTTAATATTTGTTTGCACATTGTGTCTGCTGTGATTCCATATTTAAGTAAAGAGACTAGATATTGGAAAAGGGTCTAGAATAGATTCTTTAACTTGTTTCTAAGTTTTAAAACAAATATGGCAAGTCTGTTGCAGTTGATGAGTCATACACACATCTGCCAGTGTGTCTCCCATCTCTCCCTGGCACTTCTGACATCATCAGGGTGATCCCCACAGGACTCTCTACTTTAGATGTGACAAGAAATCAGAATGACCAGAAAAAAGCCACGTGGCTGACTGGTAAAGAAGAACGAGAAGAAACCATGCTAGAGGTGTGTGTGGCAAACCTAGCCTGTTCTAACCAAGAATCCAACTCTGGTCCTCAGCCTTGGCAGTCCAGTAGTCTAATGCCTGGCTGTCCCTTATCTCACTCTTGCTGCACAAAACATCAAGTTTCCATTAAGAAAAGGCAGTTGGAAACTCAGCAATGTCTGGACTCTGTCATGTGAAAGAAAACCAAACTTCAGCAAATTTTTACACATCATCCATCAAATGAATATCAATTTTTCATCCATTTATTTAACAATAACATACAACAGGTGCACATAAAAATTATGCATACTGTAAACTTTTATTCCGCAGAGAAAAAATTTTTTTCTAAAATTTGACATGAAATTTTAATTGGATATGGCAACACATTGCATTTGGAGCAACAACAACAAGAAAATTCCTGAATATTTGATTCTTTTTAAGAGATATTTATATAATATGGACATGCTACATTTAATTTTTTTTTTTTAAAAAACCCCTTCTCCTAACAGCAGCTAGGATGCAAGTTGTTTCCACAAGGATTCATTTGTATAAGTTCATTTAAATTTATTATAGTACAAAGATTTCCCACTGCAATGTAACATGGCCACCCACATCAAACTTAATTTCCCATTCCTGAGAATTTCCACTTTTTCCCCCAAGCTAGGCATGACGTGTTATACTTTGTTCTGGTGATCATCAGTAAACTAAGAGCATTCAACAGCAGAAATGTGCCATACTTGGTGAAAATGCTTTTTTTCAAAATGTGAAGCGAGTCTCCAAACAGTAATTTTCAACAAAATGAATGGGAGAAGACATAATATATTAACCACACAATCAATATTGCGACAACAATAAACCATCTGAAAGTTCAGCACAAAAGTTATATCTTGTATCCATTTTTTTTTGTCCTGTCAAAATAAGCAGAAAAGTAACATTTCATTTTTGTACTAAAGTTTTAATCTTTTGTTTAGTGCAAAAAAACCAAAAGTTAACAATAAAATACAGTCAGTTTCCATCCTTTATTAGGATAAACAGAACTAATCAAACCATCTTTCTCTGCCACCACCATCAGAGTAGGCAATTGTTCCCAAGACATTTTTAAAGGAGGCCTTCCTATTTTTGGACAGTACAAGTGGCTTGAGCTGGTCTTGACCCTGTAACCTGGCTAAGTTTTATTATAGCTTCTGATTAATGCTTTAGCTCACTGAGATATTAAAAAGCATAGTAATAAAATTAAAAGTGAAAATAAGCAGCTTTTGCTAACCCCCAATACCATCTTTGTAACCCTGCCTAGCCTATTGTTAACTGATCTGCTTATATGGTCTTTCTTTCTGTCATGTTTCTTTTTAATATTTAAATCTATGTTGCCAGTATAGAAATTTGTGTCAACATGTTAACATACACAAAGAAAAAGGGGGCAGTGAATTAGCAGTCCCTAATGGGTGTTGGCTACATGGGCAAATTACTTCTCCCACTCTTCAGTACTGGTCTGGCCCACAGGGCCATCTGTGGACATTTACATCATCTCACCAGACAGATTATTTTACTTATGAACCTACAGGTGTGCATAACAATAAAAAACTGCAGCAGCACCCACTCTGACCTAAAATGGTTGAAATATGTAACCAAATTGAAAGGTAGACAAAAGAGTTGTTTACTAAAGCAATAAAAACAAAACTAAAAGCCAAACACTGCAATTAGGTAGAAGAAAAGAAAATTATTATAATGATCAAAGGAAGACAGAAATTGGATGGGGAAGGTTTAACACACAAAATCTACAGTAGATATAAATAAGCTAGCAGAAATTTGCATAAGTAAAGAGAAAGACTGGCAAACATCTAGGATTCATGGATGAAGAGACAGATTCACAACAACATTTTCATCAGCAAAGACTGCTTGAAAGAAATTATTAGATTTGATAGTTATTCAAAGATTTTTTATATAATGCTGAGTTTTCTTTCCAAAGAAAATATCTAACTATTATAATCTTTTCTTGGTGTTCTCCAACAAGTTGCTACTAGAATCACATAAGTCTCTTTCCAAGTTGTTGTTAGTCTGGTATAAGAGGAGAATAATGAGGAAACTTTCCAGGCCAATGTCCACTTCTATCTGATCAACTTCTGATACAGTCTACAGAATGCTTTGAAGCAGTAAAGCAGGTTTTATAATGTACTATTAAAAAGCTATTCAACATGGTTTATCACCAACCTTAATTTTAGAGTCATGTGATGATGGAGGACCAAATCCTGTTAAGAGATTATTCAGATTCCTGCTAGTCTAAACTGGCAGACAAAACACCAGTCTTCCATAGAAAGAAATTTTAATTGTAACTAAATGTAGAATCTTTTGATTATTGAAATGCTTTCAGATTTATGTATCTATAAATAAAAAGGCAATTAAAGAAAGACAACTTCACCCAATGAGAAATGAAATTTTAATGGTGGTGGTATTCCAAGATGCAAATGGACCAAGAACAGAAGAGAAAACTAGATGGGGCCATGTTAAGCTTCCTGGTTGGTTTTGAGCCACAAACAAAACAAGAACATGAAGTTTTAATTATCGATGTTGGAGAAAAAATATTCTACTGTGCATAAACAGTTAGTAAAAAAACCAATGACAGACTTAATTAGCTAGTTATGTAACTTGAAAATTTTCTCAAGATGGTCTTGTTCGTGGATGAACTAACTACATGTATACACAAACAAGAAGAGAAATCTTTAGAGAACTAAATGCACAGCATCTCTAGAATTATCAGACACCTTGGTTTTTGTTGTTGTATTGTACACCAGTTTCCAAAAGGGAGACAACTATAGCAAGAAAGTGTAGTGCCATGGTTATCCATTAGCATGTGTTGCCAGTGCAGCACTTCACACTTTGGCAGAGAAATCCCTACTAGAACCCTTCATTTTTGGATGTGGGAAGAAACTGAAGTGCCTGGAGAAAACTAAAATGACTAACTGGTGAAAGAGACCGAGAAGAAACCATGCCAGAAAAGTATGCCAAACCAAGCTGACCCTGACCAGGAAACAAAGTCAGTCCTGTAAGTCCAGTAATGTACTCAATGGGCTTCTAATTCATTATAACTAATATCAAAATGAAGAAAGAAGAAAATAATCACTAGTTATAGAATGATAACATGACCCAAACGTAAACAAGTTGATTCAATGTACATTATTTTACTTTTGTGTTTCACACATCTGTGCTACATTTCATAAAATAATTTCCTTCAGCTTTTATTGCAGTTTCATCAATTCTAGCCTTGTCTCTCAACACAGCTCTGGTTTACTAGAATATTCATAAAATTAAGTGCATTATAGTATTTTAGAATTTAGAATGCTAAGGCTGATATCCATGCTCATAACAGGCTAAAGACATAGTGCTTTTATGCAAACTGTATCTGCATCTTTCAAATTACTAGTTACAACCTACATTATATATACTACCTACTCCAGTATCAGTTTAATCAAGTTTATTATCCTACCTAATGATTCTGTAAAAAGTTTTGCTTACATTATTAAGTAATGCCATAGGAAGTTTCACTTTATTATTCTATAAAATTTATACATTTTCTGATGATACTGGCTCATACATCTATTTATTTACCTGTATTCCAAAGTAATACAGCAGATAATCAACTATGAGTTAGTGAAGCAATGTTTCTGACCTGGTTGGCCAAATTTTTTCATATAAACTGATTTTATGGTTGGCTTATTTTGACTCTGAAAATGATTGAGTTTAGACAGAATTTGAAAACGTTATTAATCTGCTTATCGCCAAATTAAAAAGTTAGTGATCTGTGAATAGAGAAATCACCACAAGCCTGTGTTAATTCTTCCTTACCATTCTGAGTAAAGATCCTAGGAAACTCGCCAACCCCCAGACACCAATGCTGAGTTATTTGGTAGGTGACCCCATGGTAGGGAGAGTATTCTAATTGATTAAAAAAAAGTCTGGTCACGCCCAAAAGTGAACTCTGTAACAAAGTCTCCCCCCCTATCCAAGGTAATCTATTTCTGTTTAGCGCTTGTGATGTCAAAAAAGAATATCATATTGTATCCATTATCTATGAGCAAGATGATAAAAAAATAATAATCTCATTTCTCTAATGGAAGCATTATTGATTTTTACCTGAATGAAATTTAATATGGTTCTAAAAAAAATATTTTAGAACTTTTCCTTGTTCATATGGCCTTGTCAGCTTTTTTCTTTACTTCTATAGACACACAGGAAAACACAACCCCCCCCAAAAAGCTTGAGAAGAAACACAGCACAGGGTTGATATTCTAGGACGTGGGTGTTGCGTTCTTGTCTACCGAGCAGACATTCATGATTTCTGGGGGTAGGCTGCACCTCAAGATAAGAGTACCAAACTGCATTTGTCTGATACAGGTTTCTAGCATTCCAATGGTTTGCTGAGCTGAACCCACAATCAAAACCACCCCTTGAAGCTCTAAATAAACGCAGAGCATGTATGACTCTAGTCAATTTTAGGGATGTGCTGAAATGCTAAATCGAGGTTCTGTATCTAGAACTGATTTAAAAAAAAAAAATTAAATGACATCATGTGATGTGCATTGAATAACAGGATTTATAATAGGTTAGGTTTAAATATGCATTTTTTAAAAAAAAAACAAACAAAAAAACGAAGAGACAAGAGAAGATAACTTGTACCGAAGCCAAGTGTAACACTGAAGTAGTAGCCATCCAGAGTGAGGCAACACAGGAAATGTTCGATGACACTAGCAACCATCACAGTTCCTTTTGAGGCGGTGGAGGAAATTGAAAAAAAAAGAAACAAACAGCAGCAAAGCCCTCATGATTTATCTTTGAGTGATTAAAATACTGTCGATATTTACCTTCTCTTCATACACAGGGTCACCAGAGACATTTGAGAGGAAAATAAATTCCAAGTGGAGAGAACCAATCTCAGCCAATATCGAGCATCCCCCTGATGCCCACGGCCAGTTACGGCTGCTGCCACTAAAAACAAGAAACGACACAACTTCAAAACAACTTTTTAAAACACCCTGGAAGCCATCAAGCATAACAGAAAATGCTCATATAGACATTTTACACATTTTCTAACAGTAACCAGCTTAAGTGTGTAACTACCTTCACTAATAAACTGATTTAGGTCAAAAACATGGAATATTTTTTATTGGTGAGTCCGTAGTTATGGCCACTAATGTATATAATAGACTATTATACTATAACTACAGTAAACTCAATTATCCATGGGTGCACCATCCAGATTTAACCGTGCTTAAACGTCCCTGTGGTGCTAACTAAGTCTATGGTTCTATACTGAGCTTGCTCAAACCAGAACAGATATGTATAATATCAAATAAATGTAAATGTATGGTTTTGGCAATTCAAGAAAAACTTGAAATCGCAGAAAAACTGGGAAAAAAAGGTAGTATTGCAAAACAACATTTGGTGGCATACAGAAATGGTGAAACATTTTTATGAAGTTCTTTCATCAAATGTGCCTACTTTAATATGATGTATGGACAAGAGAGTGACTGCAGCCATGAAGAGGCAATATTAAGCATGCCATAAGCAGTGGTTTAAAATCTCTTTGGAAGTTGACAGTTCTGGATGAAAATTTTGAAGTAATTGAACCATGGAATGCAGTAAAGAAAGCTATACTTATCAGATCATGGTGTTAAAATCTTCCCAAATAACAATGACAATAAAGAATTTGAAAGATTTGATATGGAAATCTTACCAGAAACCATGAAACTATCAGAATGGGGCAAAAATCTTGATGCTCAAGATTGGAGAGAGGTTAGGAAGTGATTGCTGTTACCTACCAACCATGGGACATGATCCAAACCAGGGTGGCGAGTGGTCTTCAGTAGGGATGTGAAGGGTCAGCAGAAGAGAAAAAATGTTTTTCTTCTTTTTTTTGGCTGCTTTTTTAAATGCAAAAATGTACCTGAAAGGCTGAGGTAGTTTTTTTTCTCTCTCTCTCCTATACAGGTACAAAATTAAAAACAATGATTTTTGCATTACCCATTCATGGGTATGAAAGACCATATGAACAACTTGTGCTAAGTCTCCAGGTAGCAGAGCTACTGAATTTCACTGTCCTTATATTTCAGTTACCCCTCCCTTTTCTGAATGTGTTCAATTGAATATTTTGTTTGTGTATGATTACAAAAGCGTTATATCAGTGGTTCAATGTGCATTCGTGTTTCAAGGCAATAAATACAGATTTTTTTTAACCGGAATTTACATGAGATTTCTTTTAATTTAAAAAATGTAAAATGAAAAATAAATAAACATAATACAGTTGACCCACCCCCGCGTAATCGCGGTTCCGCATTCGCGGAATTTTCCTTAGAACCTAACTAATAATTGTTCGTGGAAACCCCCGCATATTCGCAGAATCGCAAATATCTTCCACGATTTTTTTATGGCTTTTTCCGTGGCAATATATATTTTTTCACGCTTTTTAACGCTAAATTAATAATAACAATATGATTTACTAATTTTGTAATGTAAATACTAACGTAAATTCAGCAAAATATCAATATAAAATAAACGCTATTGGCTGGAGGTTTGAAAGTAGCCAATCCAAGAGCGTTATTCATTTCTCCTTACTGCTGATTGGCTGCTGTCCACAAGGTGCGGTCTCAGGCAGATGCAGTCCAGCAGCCCCGCATCATCCCAGTTTACTGCGTGTAGCTATCTCGAGTGTTTCATTGAGTGTTTGTTAAATTATTATTATATATTTACTTATATATATTTTTATTATATTTTATGTTATATTTTGACGTTTATAGGCATTTATAGGCATTTTTATGGACCGCGTCCAATATTCGCGGTTTTTCACTCTTCACGGATGCTCTAAGAACATAACCCCTGCGAATACCGGGGGAAAACTGTAAATGTATATATGCCTATATTTATGTAATATTTAAATCTTATCATAAGCCTTAAGGTCGGAAGGTCCTTTTGGTGGCCAATTTTGAGCTGCAACCAAAAAAAGAAAAGAAAGAAAGAAGTTGGGGACCACTGTTATAACTATTACTAGCTGCTCACTAAAGATGATGATGTTGTGAAGCATGCTTAAAGACAGATAGCTGACTGAAGTAAAAGAGAAGGGAAAAGGGGAAGAGTAGATTCCAGAGAATCTAATTCTTTGTAATACTGCCCCCATTTGTGGAAATTCAAAAAAAGAGAAGCCAATTGATGAAAACAAACAAGATTACTGAGTACTTTCAGGCACAATAAAAACAGATGCCACTTTATTAAAGAAACAGTTCAGTTTTAATTTGTTTTACAGCATGTAAAGTAATTTTCTTCAGGGTGTATTGATTTATATGATCTGCATTGTTATATAAAATAATAACTTTATTCTATACATCTCCTCTATCATTTCTATGAAGGCAAACAACAAATATGTATTTATAACCTGATTTACAAGCATTTTGTATTATCTGTGTTCTTGTCTCATCAGGGGCATTACACCAGATAATTGAGACTTGACCATATATAAACTAATAAATTGACTTATATTGAAAATGTGTGTTAATTTATCAGTAAGCCCATAATTACAATTGTGTATCTGCAGACATGCCAACTACTACAAGTTTTCTTATCATAGAATTAATCGCTTGACTGTTTGACCAATTAATTCATCAGAAAATTAGATTATCCTCTATGAAACATCAAGTCAAAAATTTCACTTGTATTAAAGGCAATAGATGGTAAAATTTTTCAGTGAAATTTATGGGTAGGGATAATTCAAATGAGAAGTTTTGCTGCATTTAGTTTCAAAATAAAAGACAGAGTTTTACTTACGTCTTGATGTTGACCATAGACTGAGGAATACCTGTTTGTGTGTTGAATGCAGGTATCAGCTTGCTCGCTATTAATAATGCTTTGTTCTTGAACATCTGGAATTAAGCAAACTTGATGTAAATTTACCTTAACTTTCAAATTTTTTTAAAGCTTTCCAATCTCTGTGGAAGATTCTCAAATATCAACTAAGATTTAACATTTTTCTGCTTAAAAAAATTTTTTTTTGTTAAATCTAAATGATCTAGCCAATTTAAAGCTGTCTTTAACTAATTTTCAATTATCAGAGATCTGAATCTAATTAGGTCTGTGGTTTTCTTTTAAAATAATTTTTTATGCTCAAGCTTTTAAAGGAGCTGTTATCAGCTATCAGCCATTAGAAAGTAATTACCAACACATTCTAATTATTTTTTTAATGTATTTTTGCTTGACAGGGGGGTTATCACAGATTTCATAGTGGACAATTTACATTCTAAAACTTACCAAATCTGGTTGTTTTTTTGTTGTTTTTAAAGATATAGGTGGTGTATATTTTGGCATAATTTTCATGATGGTAGGATTGGAGGAAACCAGACTAGTTTTGAAAGCTCAGGTAAGTTGAGCAGTTTAGCTCACATGACAACAAACTGTTCCCATCGCCTTCTGGGTAAGGAAATTGTTAATGCAAATTTATGAACTAATTGACACATCCCTGCTAACTCTGATGTTGGTCATTTATTCTTTTCATCTAAAACTCTATTACTAAAGTAACATTTTCTAACACCAAGCCATGCAGATGGATTTATTAATTAATCTTCCTGTTCTTTTATATTTTAATTCACTGAAACCACCGAAAATCTTTATATTATCTTAATTATTGTTTTTTATACAAATTTTATGAATGTATTATCTTATATTAGTTTGATAAGTAATAGAAATAATAATCTGACTTACTTAAAGTTGATTTTTGTTCACTATTAGCTAAACGTGGCTAATGTACTTTCTTGTTATTCCTGCACAGAGAACAGCTACCACTCATGAGTTTCAACTACAAGAATACAGGGTTTCCTTGACTAATGCAGGAGTTATGTTCTTGAAAACAACCATGGTAGGAAAAACTATGGTTAGCAAATATAAGGCCTTAGAGAAATAGGGAGTTAGGGGCGGTTCTGCTAACTCCCTAAGTTACCTGTTCCTTCACTGTGGCAAAGTGACATCTTCAGCAATGGGTATGGCTGGAGCAACAGTGGTGGCTTTCGTAAAAAAGCTTAAGATGGAAGGCTGGCTCATTTTCTTCTGTAGATCCCTCTATAGCTCCATGTATCATCTCATTAATTCCTTTAACCCTTGCTTAAAGTTGAGGCAATGCTTCATGAATGGATCAATCTTCATGAAGAGGTTAAAGAGATTGGTAGCAAACATCATTCTGTGGCTAAGATTGGTTAGAATCATCTTCAGCTTTTCCACTGTATCCTTGCCCTTGTCCTCATCATCACTAAATTACTATATCAGCTCCATGGGTCCTCCTCAGTTAACTCCTCCAAGTGTGACTAAAGCAGATCAATGACCTTGTTAGCCTAGATGTCAGCCAGCCTCTCGCCTCCCAAATGTTGCATAGCCTTTGAAGTTGTTCACTGCCTTCCTCCAAAGTTTACCCCAGCAGGTATTCAGTGTCAATGGCTTCAGCTCATTGAGTGTTTCCTTAATGTTAGTAATGCAGTCTGTGATGTCATATTTTCCAACACTGGCACTGGCAAGGTCGGGTCTTTCTCCATGGCATCCATGATGTCAGTGAAGGTACAATACGTATAGTAACTTTTGAAAGGTGCTATCACACCCTGGTCCATGAGCTGAAAGAGTGACATCATGTCGGGAAACATCAACATGAATTCAGTATTCAGGTGTGCAAATTGGAGTGTCTCAGGGTGGCCGGATGCATTATCCAAAATGAGTAGCACATTGAAGGCCAGATTTTTCTTCATGAGGTACTGCTCCATCTCATGCAAAAACAGTTGTTGAACCAGTCCATAAAGACTGTAGCCATTACCCACAATGCCTTGCAGTTAAAGCACCAAAAGATGGAGGTGATTTTTGTCCCCCCCCCCCCTTCAGAGCATGGGGGGGGGGGTCTCGGCTTGATTAAGCATTCCCCTACAGCAATGCCACAAAGGAAGGGGTCAGTCAGTCCTTTGCTGCCTTGAATCCTGGAGCAGACTTCTCAGCCTTCGAGATGAAAGTTCTTATAGGCAAGCACATCCAAAAAAGTCTAGTTTTGTCAGCAATGAAGACCTGCTCTGACCTTCAGATGCTATGGGTACATCACATTGGCTCCGTGAGCTGCTGAAGATTTCTCCACAATCTTGATATTATGCAGGCTGTACTTCATCTTAAAATTTTCAAACCAGCCCCTACTGGCTCAAAACTTAATGACTCTAATGTTTCCACAAGTGTGTGTAGATGCTCTTGGCCTTTCATGTATCGCTTAGCTACTTTGAGACACTTTTTTCTGTGCCTGATCTTCCATCCATATGTTAAGAGAATTCTCCATTTTCTCAATGTTAGGGTCACTTTAGCACTTCTAGATGCACCAGCAATACTAGTCCTTATTGGAGCTTCACTTTTCTTTATTGTCCCAAATGGACTTGTTAGCTCCCATGAGTCTTCCCATCAAAATGTCACTCTCACCACAAGTAAGTCAATGCACCACTTCTAATTTCTTTTCTAAAGATTACATTCCTTGGCCTTTTTACCTTTACCACTGAGTACATGGTTAGGGGCCAAATGTAAGGGAAAAATTATTGCTAATAAACAATAAATAGAGGTAAATAAATGCAGAATAATAGAGATTGACTGACAATGTCCATTCGGTACAACAGTCACTATGCGAGAGATTGCATGGCAGGATGAGCAGCAGTGCAGATGAATGCATGTATATATTCTTCTCTGTATGATACATACATGCATTTTGCAACTTAAAAAAAAAAAACCTCAAAAGTTACCGTAATTAAACAGTAATGAACAAACAATATATCGTACACTTTAGTATGTATAATAAATTAGACTTGGCAACTTTTTATTAATCTAAAGGATTTAAGCATTTAAATCCTAACTGATAATTAACCAAAAATCTTTTTTTTTTCACAATTAATATCTGAACAAAATATAAGATTTATTTTGCATCTGCAGAGTGATATGGTAGTCCAGCTGTAGACTACTGGTTTGCTACGGTTGGGAACCAGAGTTTAAATCCCAGTTGGAGTTGGCCACATGGGATTCCTCCAGCACTATTATTTCCTCTCATATCTAAAAAAATAAAGTCAAGGTTGATATTACTTGCTATTGCTATTTCTAAGTTAAACATACTTTTTTTTTTTAACTTTGTTTATTAATTTCTTGAGAGGAACTTATGTATATCTTACTAAAATTTAAAGCCACAATTGCTTGCTTTAATATAAACCATCTAAGCTAAAGAATTAAAAACTTAGTTGAACCTATAAATTATTCCATTAATACATTTTTAAGAGGGTGATATGGCAGTAATCTATCTTTGATAATAAACAACAGTAATGTAATGTCAGTTATCTGAAAGGCACCATCTGTTGTGGCTGGAGTTCATAAATATGCCGTAGAAATTCTTTTGTTCTAGAAAAATGTCATCTGAATCTGTCTGCTCATCAGATTTTGAGCAATTTCAAATTTTTTGTAATCCTTACAATAAAATCTGTTTGCACCTCTTCAATTGGCATATTTGAGAAATATTCCATAATGAAAGTAGAGCAAAACTACTGATTTGAAATTTGAGATTATTTTTTATCATCTCAATTTTCAACATTCTATTTATTACTTATCAATAAATGTTATCTGAAACTACACTAAAAGCAATTCCCAATCATTCTTTAAACTGTCATCAATAGTCCATTTCAGAAATAAACTTGACATGAATTTCTATAGAAGCTATGATCACATGCCTAATAGATGCATCAAACACCATAATTTTTAAGTGTTTGTTTTTGACTTGTCCCTAGATTAATTTTTTTCCATTATGTAAAAAAATAACTCCAGCAAAATTCACATTTGTTTGTGGGCCACATGACATTTGAAAATTTGAGCTGCAAAGCTGCCGAATTCAGCAGGTTCAGAGGCCCGATTTTTAAATATTTAAATTTTTCATAGCTACTAGTCAGATATACGCTCTCTCTCTTTTTTTTTTAAATAACACTTATTAAATCAATAAAAGGAAGTAAATAAACAACAAATGGCAATATTTTAGCCCAACTGACATGATTTATGACCACTTTACCAACATTTTTATGCAATTTTCATCTATATTAACATTACGTCAACTTACATGTACGGTACACTGTACATAAAGACAACATCGATGTTGTCAGATCTTCAGATATGCATAAATAATCCATGTGGAAAAATTCTGTTCTGCTTATTTACAATGTTCAGATTGTTTATTTAGCTGTCAGTCTTTGCCTTGCGTTTTTACAGATTTGGAAGAGACCGTCTGTCTTCTTCCACAACTTGAAGAACATTTTGGTAGTGATCCTCACTTCTTGATGCAGAGAGAAAATCAGAACTTAACTTCACTCCCTGCTCAGCACAGTCATTTTTCTCACGTCAACTTAATTCTGCTTTAGCATGTTCTTGACTCCGCTGAATTCTTTGAGCCAACACCTTATCACTGAATCCAAATGTAACAGTACGGTCTGTCTTCATTAATTGCAGAAACTGCAAGTCTTCAGGATTTTTTATCAGTTTCTCTGCATTAGCTGGCCACAGCTGAAAAGTTTGATCAAGTTTAGTTTCAACTTGTTTTAATTTAGAGAGGATAGCTGGTGAAGAATGACGATTAACAGGTATGCTTCTGAGTTTGTTATCATCATCCACAAGCTTTATTATTTTTTCACATGCCTTGCGTTCTCTAATCATGGGAATATTGGCTTTCCCATAGAATGGCACAACACTGAGAAGCCCAATTTTTGCACACTCCCACTTTGTTTGGTTCTTCGATGCACCCTTTTGAAGATGGTACATTATACAGCATAGTACTTGTCTACATGTTGGGAGTCGTGAGCCATTTATTTGTGAATCATCATCAGTAATGCCTTTTCCAAGTCCAAATATGGTTTTTGCTTTACATGTCCCAGGAGTTGATTGTGGTGTATTAGTTGGTCTTGCTTTAGAGTCTGACTCTGGAGTTGATGAAGGTCCAGATTCTGCTTTATCAGTGATGTTGAGATCAAGAAAAAACACCAATGTGCAAAAGGATGTAAATATTATAAATTGAAACCTAAGTTAAAATATACCAGTTTTTTTTTTCAAATAAACCAAATCAAAAAATGCCTACCAAACTGAAAATATACCAAATTTTTTTTTATTTTTGATATATATATATAAATATACCAGTTGGCAACCCTGCCTTGATCTTGGACTAATTCTAGCAGCATAATTAGGCAATGGGAATTCCCACTTCTTTAGATTGCACGTATGTTGTGCAATAGGCTCTAACTTTAGTACGGTTTGTATTGTCCTTAAAGGCAATAGGAAATCCCAATTTCTAAAAATTTCTCCTTAGTATTTATAAGACTGAAGATGTTTTGATGCGCTGTTAATGGGAAACACAAAACCAAAAAGGAGAATTCAATTGCAAGATTGTTTCATTTGAGTCTTATTATTGTAAATGGCAAATTGTATATTAAAATTATGTAGGAATGCAACAAAAATGTCATATTATTGGACATCAGTTTGGCAGCAACACAATATACATCTGGAATTTTAGTAATTTTTCTGTAAAAATATTGTTTTGAATGATCATATTAGTTTCAATTAGGACTATCAATATCAGATGGAGAAATCATAGTTTAACAATTCAGTAACTTTTAATTGACTTTTATGGTATGGATTTGCATATTACCTTTTAAGCCTGCCAAATTCAACAAACTTGCAGTCTAAACCAGCTTCAAATTGCCTAAGATTTTACTGTTAGTGTTTTTTCCACTAATGGAAAACTTTCAGAGTAGGGACAGCAAAAAAACTAACAGAAAGGGCGTTTGATGCACCCTAATGCCTAATCTCACTAAGTTTACAAAAACTCAATTAGTTTAAAAATAAAACACTGATACCCACTGGAAATTATCCTAAACATTATAAATCATAAGGAAATAGCAAAGTATTAAAAGTGATTTTAAAAATTCAAAGCATTTATTTTCAAGAACCGAAAGTATATCTTTAAAAAAAAAAGAGAGCAACTCAGAATGTAGCATGAAATACAGAGAATGAAACTGTAAACCACTTATTTTACTGTCTGATCAATTTACCATTACCTCCTTTGTCTTTTTAAGTTTGCAGTAGTGATTTCTATAGAGTGTGTGGCACTACAGAGCTGAGTGGAATAAAATCAAATCCACCAGTACTGTACATTTCAGGATGAGCTGATATCTTGATAGTGCCATTCTACATGGGTTAGCCAAGCTATAGCTGGAGGCTATGATAACAACAGTCTTGACACATTTTTGTTGTTATTACTATCCAGTGCAGCTAACAAGTTTGTATCTTCAAAATACAGTGGCAGCAAAAAATTAATGTATCTCCCAAAATAACTGATTTGCCTGACTGTGTAATTGTAAAAAAAAATAGCAGGAGTTTATTACTCAAAGCTTAACATCAACAAAGAACTGCTCCATATACAGGAGACAGTATATAGTTAGCTTGTTTTCTTTTACCTTTATTGCTGAACAAACAAACAAAGTCTTTAATATATTGGTAAATATTCTGTAAAGTCCATCTTTATTAGTAAGTGGCAAATCAGCTGTTGAAGATGGGTAAAGTCTGTTCTGAGATTAAATGTGTTAAATATAAAATCTGTTTCTAAGAAACCCTCTGGCTTTCCATTATTTACTAGAAATCGGAAAGCTTTCCTTTGAAGTGTCTGCCAGCCATAATGAATGTCTTTGGTTTTCTGAGCTTTTATTCTAATTACTAAAAAAAAAATCTGATGTTTCAAGTTCCCCCCTATTTACTGATAACACGAAGCAACTTGTTAAAATTCATTTCCTTCATAGAAATTTAGAGAGACAACAATCGCCACCCCCAAAAACAAAACAAAAATGCATAATAGCTTGATGATTTGTTTGTCTTTATACTTAATGAGTTCTACAATAACAGAATTCTTACCTGGTCGCCGGTGAAAGCGTAAGCGGAAAGCATCCCTCCAATGAACCGAATGTTTGTCTCGAACACAGACAGTTCTGTCGACTGAAGAAATCAGACATAAACATAAAAAAGAAGAAAAAAAATTCCAATAAGTTACTTATTAACCTGAACTAGATGAAATTACACTTCATCTAAAACAGTGTCATCGAGATACTTCAGTAAAGTAAAAACTAGCTGAGCAGAGATATTTAGAGATGGTTGTACATTTGCATATGTATTTATAAATAATCATTAAATTAAACAATTTTTGCACATTTATTTTGATCACACACACAGATACATAGAGACTTTTTAGGTAACCAAACAAATTAAGACTTTTGGGTTAAAATATGAGAGAAGATGGCAAGCTGAAAAAAGAGAGGATAGAACAGTGAAACATTAAAAAACCATCTTATAGATAAAGCTGAGTCAATATGAAACATTAAACACTGAGATGACACTTAACAAGAGATCACTGTGTAATCTATGTTACTAAAATAGAAAAACAAAGTCGCCCTCACACGATAGTTCACTTCAGA
Organism: Nautilus pompilius; assembly: GCA_018389105.1. Classification (NCBI taxonomy): domain Eukaryota; kingdom Metazoa; phylum Mollusca; class Cephalopoda; order Nautilida; family Nautilidae; genus Nautilus; species Nautilus pompilius. The sequence goes on along the minus strand of JACATO010000306.1, from coordinate 2,440,499 downwards.
AAAGGCAAATAAATACTGAAGAGATTCCAGGAACTATTCTGCTTCATTTTACAACTGTTAAAGTTTATTTCATCGCACTTAGAGCCATAAGTCATGGAAATGTTCTCTCATCATACTTTGTTGAATTTGTATTCAAAAGTTGAAAAGAGAAAAAAAAAATTACAAATAAGGGAGTAGACATGCAACCCCTCTAATCTTGAGTGAGTATTATTTAAGGTTTATCGTTTATCCCTTAAACAGAATTGGCTTGATAGAAGGGCCTAGAATGAAAAGTGGAAGATGTATTACACAGGACAGCTCGTGTGTGGCTGGTCGACTCACCCAATGCAAAAACCTGTTAGAACTTCTGATGAATGGTCGGCAGAAAGGAAACGTATCCAGGAAAAGCCCAATGAAACAGGAGAGAGCGAAAAAAGAAAACAGGCTTTTAGCTTGACACTATAATTGCATGGCACTCATGTATATACTTCACAAAAATCCCTCTGGAATTCTCTTGTTTATAGATTATTCAAGTACACTTTGATTTTCATGGTCTGATGAGCAACAGTTAAATCAGAAGAGTAATAATAATAACTCAAAAAATGTCTGAACAAGGTTAAGACTACCAGCCCCCAAGTCAATGTTGTTTATTTTCTGATGATGGAGCTACAATGCTAATAATCTCAGTAAATGTGAATTCTTAATAATCTTGTTTTTATGATGGTGGAGTGAGTGCCAGACTGCTGCAGCTAAACACTTGGGCTCAATCCCTGCAGGGAACCAACTCGGTTTGCAAACCTCCTGTAATATTGTTTCTTCTCACCAAGCACAAGGTTTCTTCCAGACCACTCCTGTTCAACCAGTAGTTAAACGGAATTCTAGAACAGTCTTCCCACTGTATTTATCAACAAGCAGACTTCCAAGAAAGATCTTCAACTGATATACTATTCAGTTTTAAGGCTTCCCAATAGCTGAAAAATGGTCTTGCCAGCAGGGCTGATATCTTCCTAATACTTCTGACAGTCCCACATGCTGCAACAAATACCTTGCCCAGTAGAGTAAATAGGCCATAAGTGGATAGACTGTCTAGCCAAGTGATCACAAGTAGGAAGGAAAAAACTGATTACAGAAATAGGCTGTAATTTCCTGTTGTTCTGTCAATAAATTTCAGTCCAAGTGAAGAAACACAGCAGCGCTAGGCAGAACATTTTCCACAGTTGTTTTAATATGATCTGCTTAACCATAAATTGTTTTTTTCATAAACATATACAAAGATAGAACACTACTATTATAACCTTTAAACAGGAATAAAACTATCAGTGCATAGGAAAATCACATGCACAGTGCTTACTTACTGTAGTAATCATTTTCCTGCTGCTAGGCAGACAGTTTGCTCTGCTTTATTTCAGCACCACTTTCAAATTGGTGATTCCTACTGTTTACCCAACAGAATCAAACATGAAGATGTTTGTCAAGAGTTAAAAGGAAGTTCTTAACCTGATGCAATTATCAATAAATCTTAAATTAAAGTCAGGTTTTTCTAAGTAAAAACAAACTCTATTCAAATCAAACCCCATTCTTCCAGGAATTACTGATAAAATCTCTAGAATGCTCAATAAATGCAACATTGAAGTTTTCTCTTCTTTGAAGGCCTAAAGTTAAAGATCTCCAGTTGTATATAATGTAAATGATCCCTTCATGTGGTTGTGAACATGACTCTGCTAGTCAAACTTAACATCCTTTAAATATTAGGGTTTCTGAGTTACTGTCATTCTGTACATTTTTGCTTCTTTCTCTGACAAAGCCAAATACAGTCAGGCAAACTTTAGGAAATAAAGACATTAATAATTTATTTAGTAACTCCTTGTCCACAGAGAAAGAAAAGACTGTGCTTAGAGCCTGCTGATCCATTCCTTCTTTGAGCCCTCAGTGCACTGATAAGGCTCCACCAGGGGAAGCTGTCTCAAGAACAGCCACATGGATACCGCAGAAATTCCCTACTAGAACTCCTCACTTTTTAGATGTAAAGCCTTCATTTACATCATTAAAAATAAGGAAAAAAAAAAGCCTGTAACATCCATACACTTTAATTGTTTAAAAAATCCCTTTATCAGGAAAGATGCAGACAATAAAGCAAAACCTTTATTTACTCTATTTTTTTAAATTGTATTTTGTTTCAAAAGTATGCAAACCTTTATATTTATTTTGTTACTAATGGTATAAAGTAATTCATGATCAAATAAAATCCTTATATATAAGGAAGAAAAATGCTTTATCTTTAACATGACATTAGTGGCAAAACCAAAATAACAAATATTTTCAGTTTATTAACAGAAATTACACAGTTTATACATGAAGTCAGCATTCTGTAATCTGGATGCTACTGCACTAAAGTACTTGATAAAGCAGTGCTCTAGTGGTCAGTCATCAAAATTCCAATAACCACTATTGGTTTTTCATTAACTCTATAAACCTTTTCATTTTTTTGTATACATTGTCATAGTTTTTTTCTGAATGATTTAGTGCTAAGTTAGTGTCAGCCTTTGTAAAAATAAAGCATCGTTTTGTCAGAAGCTAATTGGTAATTTTTCTGGCTCCAGCTCCCATGTGTCTGAATAGTAACATGCCATTCAGAGCAGACAAAGCCATCAATAACTGGTGCCTGTCTAATCTATCGAGCCCTTTCCACTAGATGGGATTTTAGATACGACTTGGCTTTGTTCTTAGTTACATATTCATAATTACCTTAGCCTAAATGTTTGCCCTGCAGCATCACCTCATAGGTGTGAAACCATCAGGTAGAGCTGCAAATTACTGCTTTTTAGCAGATTTCCACTGTCAAAGATTTACTGCACACAGACTACAAAATCTCCACTGAGACGGAAAACAGTTATCTCCAGTTGATGGGGTAATAATGTTAGTCATCCATGTTGTTATTCAGAGCACCTCGTTATAGTGACCAGCCAAGATGGAGATATTAACAAAAGGGTTTGACTGTAGTTATTTCTGTCTTAGTAGCTACTTATACCGAATGATCACACATTCATAGCAGCTACACTGAAAACCCACGTAGAATGCCTTTCACACATTGACCATCTGTCCAACATAGCCAGCATCCACATAAATCGATTCCCTGCTACTGTTTGCATTGACTAGTTTTCTTAAAGTACAAAACCAATTGCCAAAATGACTCTTCAGATGGTCAAAACCTATTCAATTTTCCTACTTAAAAACTTACAAGATGGTTTGTTAACCCAAATAAAAAAACTCTAAACAATTCAAAATCCATAACTGCACACATACACACAAGCATACGTGTACATACACAAATCAGACTTTCATTCAGTTGGCCAACAAAACTGCCATGGTATGAAAAAAAAAACCAACAACAGACTCATTCATATTAATCAATTTTGTTGCAATCAAAGCAACAAAAATTTATTTAACTTTAAAAACATTTTTCATATTTTTTGGTTGTCATATCAATAAATAAATTGCAGATAGGAAATTTTGATTGAAACTCGTTGTTGGGCCAGCTTTTTTTGTGACAATCTTCGTCGATATCACATACATCTGCTTGCTTATCAACTCTTGCTGAAGCAATGTTTTACCACTTTCTGTTCCATCATTGCATAAACTGCAACCATGATGAGGATCCTAGCTCTCTCTCCTTGAAGAAGATCAATGTGATAAGAATGCATGAGAAGTGAGGGCTGAGCTTGTGTACTATCAATGAGATACTAGATCTATTACTGCACACTTTTAAATATGCATTTTAAAAAGGGCTTATTATCAAATCATTTGAAAAAAAATAATTGCACAGTTAGTAATGTAAATTAAATGTGCCATTGTGTGTATACATCTACACTGCATTTATACATTAAAGTGCATTAGTTATAAAGAAAACAAAATGGCCACCACTTAACCTATGTATAAAGACCACAATTGCTCTTTCCTTTGGTAGCTGTTATATACAGATTTGACTGTACATCAAAAAGTAAAATCATAGACCATGAACTGTTCAATACAAAGGCCTAGAACTATACATATTTCATTTTCTCAAATTATAAAAACAAAAATATTTATTTTCCTCATGAGATCCATATATAAATTATACAGTGTACTTCAGATTCATTCATCTATCCATGGAGATGCATGCATACCTTTGCATAATACAAACTTATTGACAGTTAGCAAACATATTTAAATAAATAATTGTTGGTTAAAATCCTGCTGATTAACCTAGAAGCTGCAACTGCAGAGATGCCATTCAAAATGATGACAAAGATGCTTTGGAAAACATTGAAAAATTAGACTTTAAAGAGAAATTAGAGAAAAAATAAGAATACATATGTATAAATGCTTTATTTTCCCTCTTTAAATTTGTATAATATTTAATGTTGATTGTATAATGTGAAGTACATATGTAATTATATGAAAACCAATAATGCTTTTCTTTAACTTAAAAAAATAAAAAGTGATATTGAAATTAAACTCTCTGGAATTTGTTTCATTGAAAAAATGAAACTTTCATTTAACAAAGAGACTTCATTTATTCTTGTCAAATCCCATCCTGACTTTTGATGTTTAAGATCATGTCACAGCAAGGAGCTGGAAGATGTGGGATAGTCTTGGTGACCAAGTGATGGTAAAGGTGCCAGCCAATCAAGCGTTACCTACCAGACTTACCACACATACCAACAAAACCCTACTAGAATACTCCATTTTGAGATGTCAGAAGAAAACAGAGTGCCAAAAAAACCCCAATGCAGCCAGCTAGAGAATAAACCATGCCAGAAATATGCCAAACTGAGCTGGTCCTGAAGAGGTTAAACCCAGGCCCTCCAGTCCATTGGTCTAATCACTGGCTGCCCTTCCTTTATTTTAAAAAAGTTAAAACATACAAGCAAAAATAGTTTTACAAATTGTAAAACTAACATTGATAAAATGAAAGAATGATTAGTTGGCATTGTTAATTAGGAAATATCTGTTTTGAGTTAGTTTTGCAATTAGATTTTCATCTAACAATATTTTTTGGTTTTGATCTTGAATTCTCATAAGAACTTTGCCAAGAAGCTGACAGCCACAGAATAAAGTAGAAAAAAAGGAAAGAAAGGAAAATCTGAAAGCAAAAAGAGGAAGAAAAGGGAGCATTTATACTCTGAAGTGTGTGACTAGCAAACAAATCACAGAACTACTGATCCTACTTTAAATTATTTCGGCAAAAGCAAGATAAAGGAAGACACATAGTGAACTCTACAATGAGGTGATGATATATGTTGAGAATACAGAGATCCAACACAAGTAAATCTGCTCTCAGCAGTGTTGAGATAATTTTCAAAAGTTTCTAAGGTTGTATTTGCAATCTTTTGGGAACACCATGAGAATAATACTCTAAAATGTTAGGAAACCACTAAGCAAGGAAAGTTTTCATGTATAATTTTATAGAAGGTGCAAAATAAGGTATAGGGATATGAATGTGTCAGTGTTGGAAAATGTGCTAATTTCTATTCTCTTTGATGTATTATTTTTTTGTTTGTATAGTTTTATAAATGTGTGATAATATGCAGAAGAAAAAATTAATCTACTTGGTTCCCATTTATCAATTTGTTTGTTTCTTTCTGTGCCTTCGCAGTAATAACAATGATGGTAGCAATATATGGCATGTAGCTTGCTTCTACATGATCATGGTAGTTGTAGTTGAATCATGTTTGGTTTCTATCCAATGGTGTGGTTTCTTCCACTCTGCTGCATATGGGTTTACTCAGGTCACTCCAATTTTTTCTGACTTTTAATCAGAGGAGATCCAACTGGTGTCCTGTAGTCAGTTTTTTATATTCCCAAAACAACACACAGCTATGTGCAGACACAGGGGTACATGGTAAATGCAGTTGAAGAGACTGAAAACCTTGCCACTAGGGAGTACCACACGTTGCGTGATGTCATCAGTATCGTCTTTTCCTCTGTGTACAATCTTACAGAGCTGTCAGATGTGTTAGTTTACCAGTATAAATTTCTATGAATGGTTTATTTCCAAGATTAAAAAAGCACTTGCAAAGCATTTCTATAGCAGTAGATGTGTGGAGTTGGGTGTGGTAATCCTGAGTAGACTACTGAACTGCTACGGTGGAGAGGTTAGGTTTGAATCCTGGTTGGGACCAGCTTGGTTTGGGGTACCTCCCTAGCACGATCTCTCCTCTTCACTGGTCTATTGCATGAATTTTACCTGATCTCTCCAATTTCCTTCCACATCTAAAAAGTAACGGTTGCCAGTAGAGACTTTCTGTTGTAGTAGTGTGGCTAACTTTCACGTCCTGTTCACTCCAATAGGTAGAGAAAACTGGAACCAGAGGACTTCTCTGGTGTGTGTCCTATGCACCAATGTCAGCATGCAGATTCAAAGAAGAAATGTAATACAGAGGTGGTTTTAAATGCCTTTCGTCATGACAAAGGTATTCATCGAGATCCATATGACCAAAGGGCAATACCTAATCTCTTCATAGATTTTAGGAGACAGGATCTGTGGCCTATGCACCATGATCAGAACATCCACCTATCTACACTTATGGAAATTGTTGCAGAAATTCAAAGGCAATCCCCATGAAAACTTCATCACCCTTCAAGATGCTAGGTCTGCTGGCCTACCCAGGTGTGTACAGGTAATGCACAGACACCAGACCTAGAGACTACATGAACTACTCTCCAATGACTTCAATGTAACAAGTTGTTCAGAAAAATGTTAATACAATTTTACTTGAATGAATTGCTGTTGCTAGCACAATTTTAAATTCATTTTCCCTTACAGTTACACCAGTGCTTTTGAAGAAATTTATTTTAAAAATTAACATGGTTTGTTCTGGTGTGATGTTGCATAGCGCCCTACCCACCAGTGGTAAGGTCTGAAAATTTTGGAAATGCGTTCCACATGAATGACCCAACTGTGTATGCCCACACACTTCAGGTAATGTGTGTATTATGTGGAAGTATAAGCAACCGACTGCAGGAAGTAACACTGTAGTCAGCTAGTACAATACTCGAAGGCTGGTAAACTTAAATATCTGTTTAAAAAAAAAGAAACAACAATAAAAATATCATTTTAGCAGAAATCCCGAGTTCTTCAACACATTAAAAGAAAAAAAAAAAACGTTTACCATCTGGCTTTAACAAAACTAATGTAAAATCAGTTATATTGATTATTAAAGTTGTGAAATATTTCTAACCACTAGAATTAGACACAGATAACGTGTAAAGTGAAAGTTTGTTTAGATCAATCATGTTTTATCTTCCATTACAAATTTCATGTCCTTATATTTAAGATTGAAAATAATGTGGTTTTTTCTTTCTTTTATTTAAAAAAAATAATAATATGCAACATATAGTCAGTTGGAATAGCTTCTCTTAGCTAAGACACAACATCATAAAAGAAAATTAAAAATAAAAAATGCGAATAATGGTTTTAGCTAAACACACAATGAAAACATGTCATAGCTTAAAACTATCAAAAGATTTTTAAAAAGAAATATAATTTGACAGCATCAGCCCCAAACAAAAAAATAAAGGGAAGCGCAGAGTTGGAACTACAAAGATTTACCTAAATCATCAGATTACACATTCTGGTCCAGCAGGGAGAATCCTGGAGTAGGAAAGATAAGACATCCCTAACCTGGGTTGTCAGCCTTTACTAGATTGGTGAGTGATGGTTAAGAAAGAAGTGATTTGATAAAGTGTCTTTGTAGGTGCTAAACAAAGCTAGACTAAATAATAAATAGATACAAGATAATGACTAGCAAAAAAAAAAAAGGAAATGCTGACATAATGATAAAGCAAACATAATGACCCAAAACAAATGGATTCCACATCTTATAATCATATTTTAATAAAGTTTCAACTAGCAGTAAAATAATTAAAAGGACAAAAAGTTTATATTTAAAAACTGAGATTCCAAGCTGCTTGAAAATACAAAAACCTAAAAGTAAACTAGAAAATTTCAAGACTAACCAAAGATATTCCAGATAAATGGAAAAACTAAGTAAATGTATAGTAGTGTACATATTCACTCACTGTAAAGTTATTTTGAAATGGTCAATGTGCTAGTAATTCTTTTGTTCTGCCACTTTATATTTACCTCAAAGTTGCAATATTCTACTTTCTCTCTTTAAATTATATTCAGTTTGCATTCCATTTACATTATTTTAAATATAATCATTCTGTTATGACAACAAATCAATAAAAAAAAAAATGTGATGCTTTTATTCAGGAGATATTCATAAGGTTTAGCCACCAAAATTTGACATTTTCAACAAAAAATTTTAATGTTTCACATAAAACATGCATGCATGCATAAACAAAATAACACCCTGTTATCAATTATACATTAATTATGTTTAGAAAGGATCCTAACTATTTTAACTGATATGTAACTTAAGCAGATTTTCAAAGGAAGCACTCCCCCTAGATTCTCATCTTAGGGCCATGCAAATTCTCAACCTCTTCTCTCGAGAACTCTTGGAGGAGGAGGAGGAGGAAGTTACAAAATCTGTTGGTTCTGCAAAAATGTGCAAAACGAAACCTGGGTTAAAAGGACATCTTCATATTTCAAACCCTGTTTAGAAATAGTGGCTTACTCCAGCGAGTTGCTATGCAGGTGGCAGTTAATTGGAAAATAACCAGTCATAATATTTTTCTATTTTCTGTTGTATGCTTCGTTCAAAAAAATCTGGAAGAGGAGGAGAATTCATCTGTTGGCACAATTAGTGTTTGTGCGCTGTTTGCATTGATGATGCCTTTTCCATATTTGTGTGAGAATTCCACCAGCTTTTGGAGAAGAGTGTACAATAACTTTAACTCCAGCAACAGGAAGTGTGTCTGGCTAGATCACACTGGAAGGTCACTGACAAGAGCCAAAAAAAAACAACAAAAAACTATCATTAACGTTCAAGTTTTAATTAGTAATTATTGTGTGGTGGCCATAATGCCATCACTGTTTCAACACCAAGTCTGATATTGCATAATGCAGCGTTGTGAAGCCGTCATAATTTCATATTTTGATGCAAAGACTGCTGCTCTGCTACTCCCTCCTTCAAACTTTGGTAGCCTAAGTAAACTCACCAATGCTGATAGCGCTCACCTACACAGATCATATTTTTTTTTGCTTGTCCATTTTATGTACATAGCAAAAATAAAGTATCAACAAACCCCGAAACGATTCAAGTTTCTACTCAGAACCCTTCATCCAAATGTGACAAGCATCTATCTGAAATAACAGATGGTCCATATCTATTTTCTTGTTAGTATTATTGCTATCAGCTCAGAAGAAATCAAATCACGTTAGTGTTACTTTTCTGAAACCCACTGTTCTCCGAAATAGATTTTTGATGGTAAGCATTTTCAAACAAGCCAGCCAGCATTCCTCATACGTTTTCATTTGTGGGGTGGGAGATTGCTGAGTATGACACACAGAATGTTATAACAAGATATGCCAATCATCGGGTGTTGTGATATCAGGTACTGCAATTAGAGTAATAAAGGAGTATAAAATTATGAAAGTATCGTGAAAATTGAACTCAAGGGAAGAATCTTCTATGCCAACAATACTGTATGGAAATTTGATTATGCGAGCTGTTAAGTCCATGGAATAACTGTTCTATATGCAGTTTCCCAGTGGGATTAGCAAACCATGGCAGCATGCAGAGAGATTTTGTGTGGCTCCCTAATTCACAGAAAAAAATAATACAAACTGTATATTTATTACAAGAAACAAATCATCTCCAGTCTTTATACTTTTCCTAAATGCAACAAATGGAATGAATTCAACAACTTACTGCACACAATGTAACCATGGCCTTGAAAATGCCACACCTCGCAGATGCCAGAAGCACGTACTCAAGCCTGCCGTGTCTGTCTGTGCACCCATTTCCAGAGCTCTAGTAAGCAGATTTGTCATCAAAACCAGATTAGAGTTGTTTTATTGTTTTGAAGCTATTAATTTTACCCTACTTTTAAAAAATGTTACAGCCAAAAAAAAATCAAGACTGTTTCAGAAAGAATGGACAAACACGTGTAATTTTATAGAGCAAGGTCAATGGATTTTTGTCTCTCGTGTTGTTAAAGTATTGTTGTACATCTAGTGTTTTAAGACATAAAACAAAACATCACTTAACCTATTTAACCCTATCGCAAATGGATTTTGAAAATAGAGCTGAACATATCATAAAGTATGTTGTCCTTTGAAAAACAAAAAAGTGGCTTGGATAAATTTTTGAAAAACTGAAAATTCCACCAGAGCAAGCTACCATGCTGCATTGTACATTGCATATAAAGGAAACTCATTTACTAGTTGTGAGTTTTTGAAAGAAAGCTGTTTTTTTTTGCAATGTGCCAATGATCTCCTTGAAGGTTTTGCTAACAAAAAAGATATGGTTAAAATTCGAGATGTACCACTTTCAGTTCGAAATGTCCAATATTGTTTAAATATGATATGATTCATGATGTAGATAGGTCATTTTCCAATTGCCAGTTTAACTAGTTTTACTCTGGACAGAAAACAAACATAAGCAATGTTGCCCATTTGACATTAGATGCATGATTTCTATTTAGAACCATGAATCTATAGTAGAAGTGTGGGCTGTTTCTTCAATGTTTGAAACTATGAAAGGGGAAGATATTCTTAAAATTGTCTCTATATTCACAGACTTTAGAAAGGAAAACAATTTGAGTTGAAAAATAAACTGTTTTCTGTGACTACAAATAAGAAACCAGTTTGGGTTTGTTCAAAATTTATGTAGGCGTATTTTAGCCTTTCATTGAGTAATTCATCAAGAAAATTTATACTCCAAATTTTCTTCAAATGGTACTTAGTGATGTAATGTCTACTGTAGTATAAATTGTTAATACAACTGTTGTTGGCTCATCACTTACTCACAGGTGGTTCAAAGCTTTATAGAGAAATGGAATCTGATTACAGTATGTAATACACTAGTGTTCAGCAGTTAAGTAGGGAAAATTTTCTCTTTCAACTTGTCAGTTGTGTGAATGGAATCAAAATCTTTCTGAAATTGGACAAGACTATACCCAGTTAGAAAACAAAGAATGGCTTTTAAACTTCGTGTTACTGAAAGACATCACAGCACATTTGAATATCTTGAATATCAAGCTTCATGGCAGAAAGCTAACTGCTGAATTTGCATGAAAAGTGAATGTCATTTTCCAAGAAATTTCAGCAATCGTCAGACATGGACTCTGAGGTACTTTCCAAAAGTTAAAATATTTATTGATAGTGATAAAAATCTCAAAGTCATAAGATAATATTTATACCAGTATATTTCTTTCTTGAAAGAAGAGTTTTTGCAACAATTTCAAGACCTCCAAACCCATGGTTCTATGTTCAACTATATTTTGAAGCCTGAGAAAGTAACTGAAAATAAACTTGAGCTGCAGTACTTCAGTTTCCTGGAATTGAGTCTTTGGAAATGGAGTTAATTGATTTTCAGAGCTCTGGCTTGTGGTTAGATAAGTTTTCTGTTATGAAAAATCAGATTTTAAAAATGAAAACTAATATTGGATATTTGGTTAATGTATTTGGTCTCAGCTTCCATCAAAATTCTCAGCAATTAAGAAAGTTGCATTTTCTCATCTATTTTTGGAACCAGCTACTATCGTGAGCAAGATTTTTTCCCCTAAAGAACACCACACTCAATCATGGACATCTGCAGGATTTTTTCCATGGGGTAGGGAAATAAAAAAATGCCCACAGGATAAATTATAGGGAGAAAAGAATGACAAAATAATATCAAGTGTGGGGAATGTGCCTAGCAATGAAAAAATACTAATGCCAAAAAACAAAAAGATACTAATTTGTTTCTTTTTTTCCTATCAAAGGTTTTTGATTTTAATTTTTTTTTTTTTTTTTACATAGAAATATTTCATGTGATTCATTTAGAATTAAAATTTTATTTATTTTTTGTATGCTTCTTTTGTTATTGTGCTACCCCTTTCAGAGCTCACAATAACAAAACAAAATAAAAAAACATTTTTATCTAATACAAATTGTAAATGTTTCTGGTCTTGTCCAAATGTATTCATTACTTCTTAAATAGGTTCATGCTTATTAACTTTAAGTTTTGATCTATGAACCCTTATCATTTGGACAAATGATCAAGTGCCACTGTTGACCTCAGCCATTTTTTCACCCTTCTCATTATGCTACATGACCTTTCTGCTGTGTAGGTTGTTACTGGTAATGTTAGAGCTAAGAATAATGGCATCATCACACTATCACCATCAAATATCTGGGTGGGGGTAGTTGCCTCCTCTTGTGGACACCCACTGCTCTCAATTCTATTTGCAATTGGTGGGCAGTACAAAATTTTGAAGCTTGTCTTCAGCTCCAGACCATAAGCTATCAACCAGACCTAACACTGGCACGAAGGACAAGAAAGCCATTAATCGCAAGTAACCTTTAGCAACCCTTTTGAAAAACACTAAAAGTTAATGATATTTTTAAATGATTTATGTTAAATGTCTTTGATAGCGATTTATGCTGGAAATAATTTTGAAAGTGAAGAATTTTGGAAATGATATTAGGAATTGATGAAATCTGAAATAAGCTTGCAATAACATTTTCTCTTGATTTTTATGTAATATTTATAACTAATGATGTTTCAAATGATTTTGATAATGATTCAAAGTTAAAAAATGTATTTACATACTATTATAAAGAAACTATAAAGTAATCATATTTCACACATTATAAAATTATAATATTGTAACCTACATTCAAAAAAAAACAATGGTGGCATGTGTGGCGGATCTTTAAGTTTGAATAGTGATAAGTGGCATCCAATAGAAAAACTATGCTGATCCTAGACAGTGATTTAAGTTGAGGTGATTAAATAGACAGCCTGCAAAACATGTTCAATTACCCTATGTATTTAACAGGATAAAGTTTTAAAGCCCCTAACCAGCTGTAATGCCATTAACATTAATAAAGCTACGCTCAATGCAGCAGAGCTTCAGATAAAACAAAATTGTATTTCATGCACTGACAACATTTGCTTTCATTTTAAACTTATAACAATCAGCCTTGAGTTTCTAGAGAAAAAAATAATTCTGACTTGGATCTTTCACAAGCAGATCAAATATGATACACCATCTAAAACAGATTTCTTCCTACATAAAAACACCTGCTACATTGTAACCCAAACAATAGAGAGCTCATGATGCAATAACAATTTGTATTAGTGTATACATCTGATGAAAATTGCAATCTAACATTTCAAGAACCAAACTGAGATGTGTCAATTTTACTATCCAAAACAACCTGTACACACTAATTGACCACCACTGCAGGTTACTGGTGCCAATAAGATGGTTCTCTCTAAGTTCAGACACATTAGCATCATGCAGTGGTTGTAGTTAAAGTTATAACACGATACTATTTATTGCCATCATGTAATTATACAAGAAATATGCTATTTTTCCATGGTCAGCTCCTACTTTCTGTGTTTTGGAGGTTTAATCTACAAATGATTGAAAAATGTTTTTATGTTTGATGAAAAATATCTGCACTATAACACATTCCCTAATTATTTTTCTTCTAAAAACCTAAATGCCTTGAAATATTTATGGAACAGTGTAGGAGTTGGAACCAGCCTTTGGTCAGATGGAAATCCAAAGAACTTTTGAGGAGAGGTAAACCCTGATTCCCCATAGCATAATGACTATATGGAAGAAATCGTAAATAACTAATAAATCTAAAATAATTTCAATAGTATCTAATGGGCTTTATATTCTCCTGTATTTTCTATAACTGTTCCTATACTTCCTAATTTCTCTTCTCAGCTAAAGCAGCAAAAGATGGACGACTTTGATTTCAAGTAAGCCAAATTGTAACTATATAGTAGAAGTTTGGTCTTCTTTTTAATTATCACTAAAGATAAACTTATGTATAAAGTAAAATATCCATGATAGATAAAAACAAACAATAAATTATATATATACACAACACACACAATCCATACTTGACTTAGATAAGATAGAAAGCAGAATCTTGAACTTCAAAACTGAAGAGATCAAAATCAACTTTATAATAATTTATTATAAAAGATGAACACTTTTTCAATTTTAAATCTTACTATTTAATTTACCAGCTTTTGTTGCTTTTTGAAGTATTGTTATTAGTTTAGAACACTGATCCTTTGTCCAAGTCGAACTGAGCTTGAAATCATTTTTATCATGTGATTTGTTGAGAAATATTGTTAATCAAAGTAATACTGATAAAGATAACGATATAGATAAAATCATTGCTAAACTTGTTTTACTTTACTTCAGTTGGTTTTTAAAAATTATTTTTGTTGCTTTGAATTTATTATTTACTAAAAAAGAATGACTGTTAATTTTTATCCTTAGTAACTAAATGACCACTGGTATAGAAAAATAATAATACATATTATTTTCATATTAGGCTAAACAAAAAAAATGTGCAAATTTTTCTTTAAAAAAGAACAAACATTAATACTGTTTTTACTCTGCATGTTGTATAGAATAAAAATTGTGAAAGGTTAAGTAAAATTCTTATTTATTATAAGCTGTCTACAAACATGTTTATAAAATAACCAATCAGATTTCAGGATAAACAATTTCCACATGTTAAATACTATGGCTAATGAAAACTTTAAGGTATTGGCTTAAACCAGTAAAGGAATGTCAATCTTGATGGTGCTTTTCAAAATAGTAAAGAAGAAATATGACTTCACTTCTATATTTATAGTCAAGGTATGAGATTTATTCTTTCTTAACACATGAAAGAGGACCTCCATTCTTCACAGCCATGCAATAATGACAGAAGCAAAACAAAATGAAGATATTTAGAAGAAACTACAGAAACCAGTACTCTCAGAGGTTATTTTCTGCTTAAAATATAGATTTAAGGAAAAGAAAACTTTAAAATACCAAAATTGAGAATATGGCACTAAACTTTCCCTGCATTTATTTAATGACAATTTTCAAGTGTGGCAACTACAGTTAGTGGCACTCCAAGCTAAGAAACAAGATACCAAGCATATACTCCATTTTTAAACAAGTAAAAATACAATAAGATGACAACTTGACATGAGAGAGGGGGGGGAGAGAGAAAGAGTGTGTGTGTGTGTGTGTGTGTGTGCATGCATGCGTGAATGAGTGCCTGCATGCGCATGCATGTTGTAGCATTCAAAAGAGCAGAAAATCATACCATTTAATTTTATGATAATATCAAAGCAGCAATAGCTAAGATCTGGTCTTCTTGGAGTGGAAAATACAAGAAATAAAAATATTTATTTCTGCTTGTCTTTAAAAAATAATAATTCATAAGTAGACTAGGAAAAAAGAAAGAAAAAAGTTTTAGAAAACACTGAGACCAGCAGATGGCCCCAAAGAGAAAATCTGTAGCAATGCAGGACTGTGTAATCACTTAGTGTATACCAACATTCACTCAACTCTCTATGTTGCTTCTGTAGTCATTTCAATCTCTGTACATCAGATGAACTTTACCTTTGCTTGTAAATCATCAATAATCTAATAAATTTCAGCTACAGGCATTCTGGTTGATGCCAGGTCAGGATATAAAATTCCTTCTCTCTTCTGAGCCACAAAACCACCAGACAACACAGCTGACAAATCAAATTCAAGAATCTTTAACTATCATAGGCACAATCCAACAACATACATTTAATGCATTTTCAGGAGAGAGGTTGAAAAGTTAATGGAGTTTACAAGAAATGCCCAACTCCTCTCTCCAGAGAGTTCATTCATTAGCCTACATTTTATTTTGCAAATTAAGTATTCTCTGAAGAATCCATTATCTCACCTAGTCTCCATTTTGATCTTGTCACTAACAGAAATCCTTCACACTAATAATCTTTCACTTCCAAACTTAATTCCATACCACATGAACCTCCTGCTGTTGTTGTTGTTGTTAAGTAACATGTGCTTGGTTTTTTCTTGGTATTATCGCGATTGGGACCCTGTGTTCGTTTACTCTCCTGGGCGAGATACATCTGGAAGGTCACTGGCCGCTTTCCATTTCACCCACAGGTTTAGAGTCTCAATTGGGTTTCGGGCTAGTGATTGTGGATGGTGTCCAAGTTCCTCCGGAAGACAGTGTGTTCGGGTGCATTGAAGGATAGCATGCTCTACCATTTCTTCTCCTATTCCACAGTTCCTGCAGATGGAGTCCGCTGCTCTGCCAGTCTTTAGTAGCCAGTATTTGAGGTCCGGGTGGTGTCCACTGCGGAGGCGACTCAGGGTCACCTAGTTCGTTCGAGACAATTGACTTTCTTCCTTTCGGTTGATCGTCTCACCCATATCACAGTAAACCTCCCTTAGTCTGGTATGTTGGATTGATTGACTTCTGACATCAGCTCAGTCCCAGCTCCCAAAAAAGAGGCCCCTTAACACACCTAAAAACTACATTCTTAAACCTTAGGCTTCAGGTCAAGTACATATACTCACCATTTTCCGATGAAATTTCAAACAACATGCCATAGGGGTTGGCTATTTTTAGGTTTTTTTTCACTCATCTAGAACACTCTGGTCACTTATGCATTCATCCACGCACATCCTGATCTCACCAGTTGTGCTTTTGCCATCATAGATAGTTCATGTCCCTCTATGTCTCATATTTTCTACTCCTTCAAAGCATAGGCTTCGTGAGAACTTAACCCCCACCAAGACACGTAGAATGTTAGACAAGAGTGATGAAAGTGATGGTGAATTGACGTTATCTTCTAGAGAGTCTGATAGTGACATTTTAGAAGAATTTAGTGATAGTGATTTTGATAAAGCGGGAGAAGACACAAGTGAGCATGAAAGGCTCACCTACCCATCTACCTCCTGTATCTCAGCATCTCCATGAAGCCATGCTGTCTGCCTTTGTTTGGTCAGTAGGAAATTATTTTGTGCCAGATATTCATGATTTCCCTGTTGATAGTAATGGGGAGGAAATAAATTATTTTAAGGCATTCTCTGACAAGGATGTCATGACTTACATTGTAAGTGAGACCAATAAATATCATGCATATGTGGTGAAAAACACACGCTCATCAGTGGGTCCAGACAACTTTGCCGAAATGTACATTTTTTTGCATTTGCTAATTCTGATGACTCATACATAAGAAAACATTTACTCACTGAATACTGGAAAAACAATGCCTTTATTGGTACACCAATTTTTGGCAAATATATGCTCAGGGACCAATTCCTTTTGCTTTTATGCTTCCTTTTTGCTCACAATAAATAACCTGATGAAAATAATTGTCTTTGGAAGATAAAGTGTGTAAAATACTAAAGGATCAATACAACAGCCTTTTCTGTCCTTGCCATAAGGTGGTGATTAATGAGCCACTGGTCTTATTAAAAGGCTGACTTGTCTTCAAGCAGTATATTCCATCCAAGCACCACCATTTTGGAATAAAGATCTTCATGTTACATGATTTCCTTACAGGTATTGCATTTGACATCATCATCTACAGTGGCACCGATGTTGACATTCCCTCAAATGACCCTCATGATGTTTCTGGTGCAGTTGTGAAAGAAATACTGGCCAAGTACAGTCAAACCTCGGTTATCCGAACATCAATTATCCGAACAAGATCTCAAGATCGCGTGAATATTTAATTAGGCATACTGTCTGTTATCCAAACTCAAGAACATTAGAAGCATACTATAATTATTATTGTTTATTAAATCAATTTATCTCTTTCAATCTTTGTTTTAACATCTTTATTCATTGAGGTTTAAATACCTTGAATTACCTGTTTACAAAATGAATATTAAAAAAAAAATTGTCTACGTATGTTTATTATAGTGTTGGGGCCAAAGTTGGCCTAGAGCCAAGCTGGCTGGCGCGTGTCCATCCAAAGTCCCTGCTCCCTGCAGGCGTCAAGGTTGGATTCTTTTAGCTGCCGGCTCGATTGCATCAGTCCTCTTGCGATAACAGTTCGAGTTCCAGCTCCCATCGCCAGCATGTACTGTCCGTGCTTTCATTAGGGCAGCAGAGCGACAGAAATTCCCTGTGGGGGGGGGGGCGTTGGTGCCAGTGTGATTTACTGCAGAGGCCTGAGAGGCAACAGGGAGTGCCTGCCATGGGTGACAAGCCTGCGGGGTGGCAGGTGGCTATAATAGCACTGCTCTGCGACTTTGTTCCAAGTACGTATCTGTTACAAGTGATCGAGTTTGTTGCTGTTACCATGACTGTGAAGAGAAAGCGAACACCACTGACAATCAAACAGAAAAGCAAGATTTTACAGCGTCTGGATCGTGGTGAAAAGGCATCAAAGATTGCACAAGAGTACAACATTGGAAAAGCGACAGTGACCGACATCAAGAAAGCAAGACCAGCGATTGAGAAATTTATCAACCAATGTGACACTTCACGTGCATTAAGAAGAAAATCCATGAAATCAGTGAAAGATAAACAACTCGACCAAGCCATATTTTTGTGGTTTTCACAGCAGCGTGAAAAGGGGATTCCTGTCTCTGGCCCAATGTTACAAGAAAAGGCTGCAAGTTTCCATGAACAAATCCATGCCGGTGAAGCACAACACGAGTCCGATTACAGCGTATCATCGGGCTGGTTACAGCATTTCAAAGATCGTCATGGCATTAGGCAACTCAGCATTCTTGGAGAGCAGAAGTCCATGGGTGACAGCATCGCGGAAGAATTCAGACAGAAATTACAATCCATTATTCATGAAGAAAATTATGAACTTGAACAATTGTATAATGCTGATGAAAGTGGATTGTTTTGATGTGCATTGGCAGACAAAACACTTTCGTCCACTGAAGAAAAGCAGGTATTGGGACATAAAGTGCAGAAGGATCGCATTACGATTTTTCCTTGCGTCAATGCCACCGACACTCATAAATTATTGCTTGTCTGCATTGGACGTTATGCTAATCCACAGTGCTTCAAGAACTGTGACAAGAACTTGTTTTCCGTGAAATACAAATCACAAAACAAGGCATGGATGCCATATCCACTTTTTTCTGGAAGAATTTGTACCTGCTATCCGATTACATTTAGCAAGTTTTGGACTCAAGCAAAGTGCCCTTCTGCTTGTTGACAACGCAGGGTAACACAGTATGAAAGGCAGCCAATTAGAATCGCCAGACGGAGCTGTCAAGTGTTTGCTTTTACCACCGAACACCACTTCAAAGCTACAGCCACTCGATCAGGGAATCATCGCAACAATGAAGAAATATTATCACCATAACATGTTGCGTGCCGTCGTCGATGAAGACAATGCAGGCAAAGGATTGGCGCAAATTATCAAGTCATTCACAGTCAAGGATGCTTTGTTCATGATTGCTGATTCTTGGGACTGCATCAAGCCATTGACAGTTAAGGGGTGTTGGTACAATGGGCTGCGTGTTGGTAGCCATGACAGTAAAGAGGACACTTGTCCAGATCAAAGGGTAACCACTGAAATCACCAAGAACTGCAAACAGCTGGGATTAGGAGACTTCGTTGAGGCTGAGATCGATGCTTGGGTAAACTGTGACAAGGATATTGGAACAGAGACACTCAGCGATGATCAGATTATTAACATAGTCACAGAAGAGCAGGGAAGTACAGACGGCTGGATGATAAGGGAAATCAGATACCGACACCTCCTCTAGTCCCCATTAACAAAGCTATCAATGGTTTGCGACTTTTCATGGAGTGGTATGAAGCACAAGACAAAGTTGATGTCGTTAAGTTGATGCATCTTCATCAAATGTTATCGCTGCCAAAAACAATGAAACAGAAGCACCTCAAGCAACAGCAACTGGATATTTTCTTCATTAAAAAATGACAACCTTTACCTCAATGAATTACATGAACTTAGCATCTTCGAGGAACTTGGTGAACTTCCTGTGCAAGTACATAAAGGTATTTTTTGTAATTACATCATGTTCCCTTGAATTTTCAGCTCCGTATTTTTGTTATTTAAACAACAACATATCACGTGATTTTATTTGAAAAAATATCATGAATTTTTAAGCAATATCCAGTGTTTGTACACATTTTATTGACTGAATGAAATGAAAACTCTGTAAATATGCTTTTTTTACATAATTATGTTCAGTATGGTTTCCTTAGTTTATGATCAGATCAGTTATCCGAACAAAATACTCCCTGCCTGTCTCATTCAGATAATCAAGGTTTAACTGTATATGGGGAAAGACCATGCCTCTACACAGATAACTGGTACACAAGCCCAGCTGTGTGTGGATTTTTACATGAACACGACACCGGGTCATATGGCAATGTTTGGTTGAATCGCAAGTATATTCCAAAGTTTGAAAGCAAACCCACGTGGCAATGTTGAGTTGCAGAAATCAAGAAAGATATTGGTGATGAGGTGACACGATAAAAGATGTCATGTTGCTTAGCACAATACATACTAGAACTATTAAAAATAGTGGTAAGGTGCATCATAAAACAAAGCGAGCAATCCACAAAATGGATGCAGTATTAGATTACACTACTAACATGCACACAGTGAACAAATCTGATATGCAGATTGAAGGTGAGTGCATGTGGAAGTCAGTGAAATGTTATTAAAAAACTTTTCTTATGCATGATTGATGTAATAGTGTTGAATTCTTATAATTTTTATATAGAAAAAAAGCAAACTTTGTGAATTTAGTAATAATTTAGTTCTTCAAATTGAAAAAGTATGGCAAACTGACTTCCGCACAAACTGGTCGACATTCTGCATCAGGTCCTGACAGACTTGCTACTCTGGAATTTGTGACATAAATCTTCCTTGAAGTGCTGCCTTCATCAGGTAGAAAATCCCGAAATCAAAAAAATTGCCACATGTGCAGGCACATAACACAAAGACCTTCGAAGAGAGAACAAGCAAGTACCCGGTGTGAGAGTATGGTGTTGGATTGTGCACTGGTGATTGCTTTCACAACTATCATTCCCTCAAGAAATACTAAAAATAAGTGTAAATAATTTTTATGTAAATATTTAGTATAATAAAATATGAACTTAATTTTTCTAATTTTTAAATATAATTTGTGATGTCAAAATAACTAAAGTGATAGATTTAGTGATATTGTTTTATAAGTGATGTGATATAAACTAACATTATATTTATGTATATTTTTTATATTATTGTTATACGTACAGTTATATAAATTAATCTACATTATATATATAAATGTTTGTCATAAATATCAATAAAGTAGAATATATAGTATTGAGTGAAACTTTCACCCACCACACACAACCTTACACTGTCACTTGCTTTAACCTCAACGCCACTCCCTCAGTCACATCTCCACACTGACTTCTAGACCTCAATGCTAAGAGAATGTAAGTAAATGGTTTTTTATTCACATTTTTATATAACTTAGATTTTATGTAAAAAAATAAAATAATGAATTTGAAAAATCTAAAAAATTTACGTTTTTGGGGATGATGGCCAGGAATTATCTTTTTTTTTTAGGTTCAAAGAAATTTTATTTAAATTTCGATTAGTAACAAAGATTGATAATTTTTTTAAAATGAAAACTTATGGTCTTAAGGATTTTCTTAGCCACAGTTAATGTCTACACAAAACAATACAATAGATTATAAGCACCACATAAAGTTTAATGAATGTGCTAAACCAAATTTATGGCAAAAATAAGCTCCAATTAGGCCATTTAACAGCGATGGCAAGTTCTACATAAATTATTTAGTATCACAGTTGTTTTTTTTTTTTAAATTATTCTATTTGGACCGGAACATGCTCAGCAGTATTATCATCAACCTCCCAGAAAGGTCTTTCGTGATCTCATGGCTCCATCAAGTCCACCTTTCTTAAAGTTTTTTTTTCTTTTGATGCCCACAAAGGAACAAACTATAATTAATTATATATTTGTAATCAATTAGTTACAAAGAAAGTTAAATTTGTAAATTCATGTGTCATACACAAGTCTCAATAACAGGGATAACCTCTCTAGACTAGAGACAGCTTTGGTGAGGGGGGGTACAGTGACACAGTTAATTCTGCACCATAAGGGGTCTGACACTTCTAACTTCAGCAGGAAAATAGATCTCTACCTAAACCATTCATTTTTAAATGTGCAAAGAAGCCCATACTTCCAGCTGCTGAAGAAGAGCAAAAAGAAAGTTTGCCATTGGATGTTTGCCAAACTGATTCCTAATCCCCAATAGATATTAAACTTGAGCCTATAGCCATTACTCTATAGACTCTGTCCAAAATCAGTTATAGAAATTTTTTAAAAGAATGACTATTTGTAAACCTATATTTCAGTCTGAGTACCTTAAAAAGTTGATCTTCTGCCTTTTCAAAAAGAGTAGGTGGTCTGTCGAAAAAGTATCCAACCTTAGGCTGGGGAAAAAAATTACATACTTGGTGGGGTTCAATTGCTAATCCCCTTCAATGTAGGCCCCTTGTGCCTCCACACACTTAGCCCAGCAATCCTTCCACTGTTCGAAGCACGTCTGGAATGCTTCTTCTGGAATGGCTCTCATCTCTGCCGTCGCATTCCGCATGATGTCCTCTCAGCTCTCAAAGCGGGAGCCTTTCAGTGGCATCTTCATTTTTGGGAACAATCAGAAGTCAGAAGGAGCCATGTTTGGAGAGTAGGGAGCCTGGGGAATGAGCGAAATGCCTTTCTTTGCCAAAAGAAACCTTGGATCAGCTGCGACAAATGAGCCGGGGCGTTGTCATGATGCAGCTGCCAGTTTTGCAAGGCCCACAGATCCGGTCTCTTGTGCCGAACTGTATCACGAAGACGTGGGAGGACTTCTTGATAGTACTCCTTTGTAACTGTTTATCCTTCTGGTGCATATTCATGATGCACAATGCCTCGGTAGTCGAAGAAAACAGTCAGCATCACCTTGATTTTTCTCCAGACCTTGGCGACGTTGGGTGCTTCCACTGTGATGACTGAGCTTTGGTTTCTGGGTCATACCCATACACCCACGTCTCATCTCCAGTTATCACGGTGTTCTGGAACTCAGGATCCCTGTTGGCAGTATCCAGCAGGTCCTAGGCAACCTCAAGACGAAGTTGTTGTTGTTCCTGAGAAAGCCGCTTGGGCACAAATTTCGCTGCCACTCTGCGAAAGCCCAAATCCTCTTTTAATATTGCATGTGCAGAATCTTTACTGATCCCAACCTCGTCACCAATTTCCCGCACCGTCAAATGATCCTCCTCCATTATCAAGATCCACACTTTCTCGATAACAAATGCATCGCAGCTTGTTGACGGCCTCCCGGAACACTTGTCACTCTCCACCAATATGTGGCCATCTTTGAACCTGTTGTACCATTTTTTATTTGGGTAACACCCATGGCATTGTCACCTGTTGAATTTTGCGAATTGTTTCCACTTGGCTATCTCC
This sequence comes from Nautilus pompilius, assembly GCA_018389105.1. NCBI lineage: Eukaryota > Metazoa > Mollusca > Cephalopoda > Nautilida > Nautilidae > Nautilus > Nautilus pompilius. The sequence continues at coordinate 2,417,132 of JACATO010000306.1, read as the reverse complement.
AAGCTTTTGGCAAAACTTGATGCAAGATCGTTGCTCCACATGTTCCGTCATCACGGGCGAAATGAAAATGCGACGAGTAAGTAGTACAGCACCTCACATGCTGGCTGCCTGACAGCAACTGATGCATCCAGCAAGCCTGCCAAAAACCACACATGCACATGAAGACATGCGGCTCCACTATGCACTTTTGCCTCCCTAACATCATTATTTCCCATAAAATTCTTTAGATTAGTATAATAATGATGATGACATATTTAATAATACAGTATTGCTACATATCCAGATGTATAACTATAAATAACCTTGCTGTATAGATGATTTATGTAAGCTAGGAGAAAAGATATCCCGTTACACAGCATATTGACATTTAAATGTACAGAACAATACAGTTTCTGAATCACTATCTTTTAGGAGGACCAAGAGAGCAATACTCTGAAACATGAGGGGACCACTCAGCAAGTATAGAAATAAGAAATAAATAAAAAATTAATCTTAAATCAATTTTACTGGGCCAATAGCAGTATATTTAAGTAAAGAGCTCAGGTAAGAGTGGATAACACAGATGGAGTACTGACTATTCATCCTACATCCCCAGATACTAATTCTAAGGCAGAGGTTCTAGAGAAGCCTGAAAAAGTCAAGCAGGGTTTTATTACATGATGCTGATAGATGATACCATTTAAGAGATCCAATGAGCATAAAAAACCCAATTGTTTTCTTCATTTAGCAGTAGAAAAGTCAGATAGCATCAGTGGTAATCTGCCTAAACTGGCATTTAGTCCAGGTTTGGTCTCCTTATCTTGTGAAGGAAATTCATAGACTGGAAGGGGGGAAATGGGGATCTAAAGAATTATTTGAGAAATAAAGATTCTTATGGTAGTTTGGATATCAATCAGTGGTTTTTTGCTGACAGAGTGGTGGATGGTTGGAATAATTTGCCTTGCATGGAAGGAGATAAAAGATGATGAAAGTGTTCGTTCCTTCTGTTTGAAAGAATGGGAGAGAGAGAGAGAGACTTTATATTCCTGCCCCTTTACACATAGCTATTTAATAATAAAATGGTAAACAGTAAGATCTACATAAGCAATTACAAACTTTACAGGCTCTGGGAAGCTTTTCTTAGCTACACAGTTTGACCAGGTGAGGACCAAATGTAAGAGAATATTTCCTGTTTACTCTTTAATCCAAATTTCAATCTACTTCATCAACTTTCTATATACTGTATCAATCTGCATTTTTTCAAAGGTTGACTCAATAATTCTCTGCCACAATACCTTATCCAGACAGCTAGGTAGTTGATAATTTTACTTAAATACAGAAGACAACAGATAGCCGTTGTAATTCCTGCAAACCCTCTCTAAGATAAGGAAATATTCTAAAATGTTTCCTAATATAAACCTTTCAGGTTTTTTTTTGCCTAATTTTTTAGTTATTTTTAATAGCAGCAGCAGTAGATTATATGTTAATGGTGATGATGACAACAAAAAGAGCAATCTTTTTGTTGTGGCTGATTACTAGTGTAGTCATTGCTGTGGATTTGGTCTCTAATAATAGCACAGATCAGTTTAAATGAGAGTAATTCATTTCGGAAAAATTAAAAGATTGCTTACAACAGTAATCCTGTACATTTTCTACCTAAATTTTATCAAGTTTAAGAGTCACAACAGGAGATTTTTGTAAGCTTTTTTTTTTTTTTTTAAAATAAGGCATTTTAAAATTTACTATGGATAGGAAAAATAGCACAAGCAGCACTAGAAGTAGAATATTTTAAAAACCATTAAAGGAATATCTTCCTAGTTCCTTTTTTTCCAACAGGTTTTCATGAATTCTTGATTTCTGCATCAATTTTTACGATAATGGACTTTCTTAGGTATCCACTGTCATGTCAACATTTCATCCAGTATAATCAGTCGGTGTGAGCACGAACAGAGCCAACTTTCTGATAAATTGAGACAAGTTCAAAATTTAGGGTACTTAAAATCTCAATCCCTGCACTGTCGGTTTTGTGCACCAACTGCATGTTTATTTAGATTTTTTAAAATGCATTATGTTCAGCTGTAGATGTAGTATACAACAAACTTTGATTTAGTTTCCAATATGGTTCAAACTTCTATGATAGTCAAGGATGATAACGCTCCAAGTTCCATCATTACGTTGTTAACAGGTGTTAGAGCCCTTACATGTTTACAAACCTGACCTAACGAAAAGGTATAGACAGGTGTAATCACCTCAAATAAGCTGAAAGTCACACACTAGTTTTTTACCCCACATTTCACAAAATCAGTACCTAGAAAATAAACAATACAGTACACTTACCCCTTGGAAATCTAGTGAGGTGGCTATCCAGTCACGGGCCTTTTTAAACTCATCGTTCAGTCCCATAATGTACAAGGTATCAAGACCATCAACAATAGTAGCTCCCAGAGCCAGTGTGCCAAAAATACTTGCACTGTGACCTCGGTGGGACAGTGGTCGGAGTTCATTAGCTCCCCAAGCATACTTTTCATAGCTCTTCCAAGCATGCTTCATCATCTGCCAAAAAAAAAAAAAACAATTTTTTTTTTAATGATTAAAACCTTTAAACAACAATTTGCATGATACTTTCAAAGTTTCTGTATAATCCAACAAGAGATAACTGATATTCTAATCAACAGCATTCTGTAGGAAATGCATAAACTCTCCATCTGGAGGTGAGTGCATGTGCATCTGTCAATTATTTCAATGTATTTTTTAATGGGAATACAGCAGCACCTATTTATGCACAATGGAAAATATATTTTTGGTTATCTGAATTTCATACAATACATGCAGAGATCTTTTAATTACTATAATGATAAAATTCATATTGACAATTATTGTAATTCAACATCTTTGATGGCTAGTGGTCCAGTGATAGACAACTGAACTGCCATGGTTAAGAACCAAAGTTAAAATCTCATTTGGGACTGGCTTAGTTGGTGTACCTCCCTAGTATGATTTATCCTTGCTCTTCCTCACCAGCCAGCCATATGAGTTCCCTCTTGGCACCCAAGCTTCCCCCCACATCTAAAAATGAAGAGTTCTAGTAGAATTTTGTTGGTATCTTTGATGAAACCTCCATGAGTAACTTTTGACTGGCTCACGCCTTGATCACTGTTCAAGAATCCCAATCATACAAAAGTACTACTCACTTGGTCACCAGGGCTAATACCCCGCACTTTCCCTATTATAGCTTACTGCTGTGAGATGTCCTTTGACCTAAGAAATCAGATCAGGACTCACCAAGATATAGAAATTTCATGCCCACACATAAAAACATATAATAGAACTAAATGTTATTTTTTTTACATTTGATAACTGTTGAGATTAATAAAGCAGACTAATTACCTTCATTAATCCTGATTATTATTTTTTTTTTTTTAGAAAAAACTATATTTCATAAATTTCAGATCTGCCAAGTTTCAATTTTGAATGTTTATCAGAAAATCTAAGTAAAGTTTTCACCAAGTGGACAGTGAAAAATCTTTTCAGCTGAGATCATAATTCAAAATTAGCTAAGATTTTGTCAAAATTGGATATCAGAAATGTGTTTGCTTTGTTTTTCTATAACATAATTTCTGAATGGAATAGATTAGTAATGAGTGTATTTAACAATGTTAATTAGTTTAATGATCATACTGATGACTATTTCTCTTTCCTGAGGTATCTTGTGTAAGGCACAATGGCTAATTATCAAACTAACATAGCCCAAATGTTTAATAAAAAACAAATATATGGATTCTGATTTTACAGTTCTCCATCATTTAACTCAATTTGAGTGTAGACAATAAGCATCCCAACTAAGTCAACCTCCAAATTTCCTTGTATGTTTCTGATTGACTTTGAAGTAAAAGATCACAGACTTGAAAACAAAAAGCAATGATCTAAAATAAAAGTAAACATTTGAATAAATAATAGAAAAAATTAAAACAGAAAAACTGTAAATGATATTAACAAAATCCAAGAAAACATCTATGACCACATAAAAAGAAAGGGAAATAATATATATTATTAAAAATGAAAGCAGAAAAACAGCATAGTGACATTTATAAAGAGCCAAGAATCATCAAACATATTTGAAATTAATAAAACATATATCTGCTAATTTCCGTAAGCCTATCACTCCACAGATTAATATACCATTGGTAGTTATTTTAATCCTTGTACGAGTGCAGTTCATTTAATTTTTAAAAAAACTTATGTTGATGTGAGTAGGTTCCACCACGACACCACTATCACAATGATGATATAATGTACATACTTGCTACTGCAAAGCCATGTAAGCAACATGCAGCACCTCAGAGAGTTTGGTTAATAAAGATGTTCTGATGTAGTCGCTAAAATGTATGTTTCACTACAAATTGTTGTGCCATTTGTGCAAGATGTAGATTGGCTTATGGAGATTATTGCATTTTTAAATAGAAGAACATCAGCTAGTCACAGATTACCTTTGGTGTAGCCATTCACCATTATCAACAGAGAAAGTTGCCCAAGCAGATTCATGGAGAACACATAATTACTGTAAATGAACTTGCAACTGCCATGCTTACCTCTGTGGCAATTACCCATGCTGACCATTTGTACATGACAAGAGCATGTGTCTGTCGGATACCCTTACCAAATGACAAATAAACAAAAAGAAAAATGTACAAACCATTTGCAGCAAATGCTTGCATGCTTCAAAGAGCATGATCAGAACTTTTTGAAGACAGATAGCAATGGGAGATGATTCCAAAAAAGTAATCCTCTGCTTGGAAGTATCCTTTCTCACAACAACCAAAGAAATTTTGCATGGCAAAGTTAAATGGGAAGATGAGGGCACTCATCTTCTTGACTGGCTAGGTATCCTTTTCATGCATTTTGTGAAGCCTACTACTGTTACTGGTGCAAGGTATGCAAAGATTCTCAGAAAAATAAGTGCCAAGAAATTTGAGAGCAGCAGTTTAACCGCCCCTCACAAGCCAGGTAGTTACTCTTTACTATGGGGTTGTTGACATTCCCTAGGTTGTCACTGTGAAAGCATCCAAAACGGTGATATTTGAATGTATCGCATCACAGATTTCAAAATGTCTTTCAAAATTAAAATTGAAAAAAAAAAAAAAAATGAACAGGTTAAAGGCATTTGAGTTTTCAGTAGTACACAGTACAATGTATACTAAAGTATGCAGATATAGTCCCGAGGCAATACAACATGGGAAGCAGGCAGCACACGTGATCAATTCTGACTTACTGCTGTGCACCGCCTCCTGCACTTCTGCTTCAATGGACTGATGAAGCTGAAACTTTATCATCAGTAGGAAAGCTGCTCATCTGACTGTCTTCCTTGTGCTCTTCCTTGAACATCACCTGCACTGCCGTGGGACTAATCGTGCAATAATTCGAGGTATTTCTTTCATTTTACTAGACATTATTAACGCTTCACTGGAGTTTATACCTACGAAGTTGGGGAAGAGATTTTTCAATAATTTCTCACGTGATGCACCAAGAATAAAATAGAGGCTGGCAGACGGCTTCTCTCTCCGCCCACAGAGATTCTCAACAAAAAAAAAAAAAAAAAAATCTATTTTTCTGCAATGACCTGGGTTTTTGTACCAACAAGAAAATGTTCACCTGGCTTATCAGAGGCATGTTAAAATACTATAGAATAGATGGCACCTTCGTCATTAGGACATGCATGGCCATGCATATCCTAAAGAAATTCCATGATAGAAGAGAAATCTTAGCACATCCTTTCTATTCTCCTGATTTTTCACCATGCAACTTCTGTTTATTCTGCATATTGTAGTCATTGTTCAGAGGATATCACTTTGCTTTTATTGAAAAGATTTAGTGTGCTGTATGGGTTCAATGTTAAGAAAATATATCCAACTGCAGGGGGGAGTATTTTTAAAAAGACAGGAGTCATCCAGTGGATGAGTAGCTTGATGAGTATTTGACAGTGAGATTAAAAAGGAATTTATTGCATATGCATGAAAGATACATTATTTTATTGGTGTTACTGATGATGATAAGTTTTTCTTCCCATTGACTTATTATGAAAACTGAGCAGAATCTTAAATTATCTTTATCTGACATCTAAATAGATTCCAAAAATAGTTCACCATAAACTTCTGCATTACAAAGGTAGCAAACATTTAACCATCATCTTTAGACTCCTCTATTTGAATAATTTAATCAAGATTTTGTTATCTAGATCTTTGAAAATATTTGTCTTTTTCATAAAGATGTAGAATCTGTACTTGTTATTTATAGCTAGTTTTTTAAACATTAATTCACTGGAAGAAATATTTCCCAAAACTTGCTAAAAACAAAAATTGGCTAATTACCACTACAAATGTGATTTATCGATGGGTCAGAAATATATACCTACCATCTTCCTCAAATAAAGATCTTACCTTAAATGTTTTGATAGTAAAAGTGAGCAGGGTCATAGTTCCTCTTAAAGCAAAGCCATTAGTTTGTCTGGATAAAGAATGTAAACTCATCTCTCTAGATCTAAAATATCTCCATCAATAAACAAACAGACACTATGAAGTTAAAATCAATAGCAGCAAAGCTCTAGCTTTAACCCAATCAATAGCATTAATTTCATTTGTGCTTTAAAAAGATTTTTCAGTCTTTGTGAAGTACTCGTATTGACTAACTTCTAATTATTTTCTTACTTCAGCAATAAAATCTGATGACAACTGCCATGTCATCTTTAGCTTTACAAAAAATAGGTTAACAAGCATTAAGTACTTATCTCCCTTCCAGGATTAAGTTGTCAACTGAATATACTACACAATCATTCAACATCTTGTCACCTTTAGGTTTATCTTGTGTAGCTTTGCAAAATGGCAAATGTGTGTGTATTACAATAATCTCTGTAAATTGTTTTTAAAAAAAATATTTTTCTTTATTTACTTTCTCCAATAATTTATTTTTTTATAGAGTACAACCTCATTAGCAGAATTGTCTCAACTAGACACAAGCTGAGAAATTGGATTTCCAAATGTTAATTCTTTAATCTAAGAATTTAGCTTCCAGCTTGTACCAAGAGATTTCAGAACAAACAGATACAGCACCTCATATAATGGCAAAGAAGTGTTAACTAAATCAGATTCAGGCTAACATATAAATAATATTAAGCCTTGAGAAAAAACTAAGTTTTTTAAAGAAATCAAAGAAAGCAGTGAGGTTATTTCCTGTACACTCTAAATACACAGACTGAAAGGATCTTTGTTGTTTGTAAGCTCAGTCAGATAACTGGGTCTGTCTGGCTAAGGTTTTATTTTCTCAGACAGTTTTGTGCCCAGCTAATGCTAGCAATGATGTCAAGAAAGGTCCTATCCTAGATAATATATGTCTCCAAGTAAAGGTGTTCCTCGAGAATTTATTCCAAATTTTTATTACATTGTAGTTCATGAAAATTCTGTGCAATGTGAAAATTAACAAAATATCACTGCATATAACATCCTCCCATTTTTCCTTTATAACACAAGGTGTTGTGTGAAGGTCTCAAAACAAAAATGGTTATAGGTTCTCCCTCTATAAAGGGCTTTCTTCTCAGCTTTATATAGTAAATTAGTACCACGCATGCACACGCACACACAAAATAAGCAGACTGTCACCCAAGAAAGATGTCACTAATTTAACTTGATCTTAAACATATAGTACAAGAAAGCATTCAGAGTTTATAAATAAACTTATCTAAGCTCCAGTGGTAAAAGCCATATCTAAACAAGAGCGGAAATAGCCTGTCCATCTATCGTTTCCGACAACAAATAAAGTCTTCCAGTATGGATGATTGTTGGAGGTTTTCTGGTTTTACTGAGATAAATTAATCTAGCAGCATAATGAATTGCAGGGCTTACTGCAAACAAAATGGCCATCATACAGATTTCGCCAAGTCAGGGCTATTTAGCTTTCGGAGGTCAACACTGGTTCAGCAGCAGGATTCAGACAATCATATCATGTGACAAAACCATTGGCAATCCAGAAAAACTTTGTGGCTGTTTTAGATGAGCAAAAGAAAAAGGAGAAAAAAAAAAACAACTAGTGACTGAAATTCTTGCAAATACAGTTGAATTCTGCTTTTGAAATGAGTTGACTGATGCAAATAAAAAAAAATATATTTATACATTTAACAAAAAAACTCTCCCACTCAAAGGGTAGTGCAGAGTTTATGTATAGTAAACCCACATTTATACATTAATACTGAAGTATGAGTTGTTGAATTGATGTAATATCCTGTCAACACCAGACTAAACACAAGCATTAAATTAGAACTCCATCACTTGCAACAGTGTAAGTCCAAATTTTTTTTATTTTAAAAGTTCTATGGAAACATTATAAATGAATAAATAAATACACAATGAATTTTTTTTTAAATTTAAGGTATTCTGAGAACAATTTTTATCACTATATCATATGAATGTCATGTTTCACAAAAGTTCAAGAAATCTGATCCAAGTAAGAATTTGTCTTCAAAAAATTTAAGAAACATTTTGATGGAGATAAATAAAGATTTTGAAATCGATTCTCAATGGTTCTCATTACCTGTGATGTGGCCTTATTGTTGACCGACTTTTCAAGGGTAACTGTGTAGTTTTCTTCATCTGTTTTTGTTGCAAAATAGTGTGCAATTTGTTTTAAATTTGGCATACTCACAGCATGAACAATGTAAACATTTTTATTCAATCCATGCTACACTTTTTATGCTTGGCATAAATGACACCAAAAATATGGAAACTCTTGGATATCAGAAGCGTGTAAATCTAAGTTAGTACTTAAAAGTGTAATAAATCTAGAAATAATCAAGATATATATATAACTGCCAACTATGAGGCACCAAGAATCCACATGAAGTTAGAAAACATGAAGAACTTTCCTAAAGATAATTTCTGTTATAGCTTTTACTAGAGAAATTTGTTTTTTTTTTTTGTTTTTTTTCAAAAAGAATAGTGTAAATGGTGACTCACACCTGAAGATGCTACAAAATTTCATCATCCCATCTCTACATTAAACTTGTTAAATAAGTTTTATAATAGGATGGGATCCTATTACACTGTTGACGTCCACATTTACTTCAGTGCATGAGTTACCTGATCATTTGTTCTGACACCTATGTGCTTCTTTTTTGGGTAAAACTAAAATTCAATGTGTATCCTCAATATTTGAAGGTCCTTAGGGGAAATATTCAATTAGTAAACAAGCACAACATTATTATTTAAACATGCTTAAGATTAATAAAACAATATATTGTCATTATTTCTAAATCTATCAAACTTTGATATAGTAACAGAACTTTGTGTGCACCATGTAGTATAGCTAAACAAGAAAATTAACATGCAAATAGCTGCAACGATCAAGAAAATTGCCTTCATTCAGCTTAGGCTATAGATATTTAATAGAGAGATTCAATGATTTGGAGTCAGAATAGGATGTGTCCAGCCATATGTCATTTAGATCAGATTTGTGACTGGTGATTTAATAAACCCAAGTTCTTCTTTCCACAAATAAATCTCAGCTGGATGTATTGGATCATCTTGCCAATGCAGGCAGCCCAACATGATCAACAAACACTATGCACCATTAGCTTCTGAAAAAGTTATTTAACTTTGCCTTTATATAGTTTTACATTCATTCAATTTGAAGAAATCGTTGATTAAACTTATTCATTCACTGCATCCATTTCTGAGCTTAAAGTCTCCTCTACAAGTGCATATCAGATTGGTAACATTTATGCATAAAGAATTCCAATTCCAGGCAAATAGCACATGGCTTATTTTATTACATCTGTTATGCCAGGCCCCCTATATGGGAAAAGCACACAATATTTACCACATAGCTGTTTGAAAGAGAGAATTAGGTCTTACTGAATTATATGGCTTTGAATGCTCGCAGAATACTGGCCATACCTCTGCAAACTTCAAATTAAAGAATCTCTTTTTACTGAATAGTTATAGCCCACACTGAATGAACACACAACTTGTGAACATTTATTTTCATTATTATCTTAATATCATTTTTTTTTTTTGTTTACCAATAGTATACATTGGGTTTTCCTCGAAATATATCTATGGTATTGTGTTATATATGTGATTGGTGTCCAATCAAAAATAAGTGCCAGCATATTAAAAATATTCAGCTTTGTAAATTTGTTTTTATTATGTTAATCACCATCTTGTTTTTTTTTTTTTTTTTTTTTTTCAAAAAGAATAGTGTAACTGGTGACTCACACCTGAAGATGCTACAAAATTTCATCATCCCATCTCTACATTAAACTTGTTAAATAAGTTTTATAATAGGATGGGATCCTATTACACTGTTGACGTCCACATTTACTTCAGTGCATGAGTTACCTGATCATTTGTTCTGACACCTATGTGCTTCTTTTTTGGGTAAAACTAAAATTCAATGTGTATCCTCAATATTTGAAGGTCCTTAGGGGAAATATTCAATTAGTAAACAAGCACAACATTATTATTTAAACATGCTTAAGATTAATAAAACAATATATTGTCATTATTTCTAAATCTATCAAACTTTGATATAGTAACAGAACTTTGTGTGCACCATGTAGTATAGCTAAACAAGAAAATTAACATGCAAATAGCTGCAACGATCAAGAAAATTGCCTTCATTCAGCTTAGGCTATAGATGTTTAATAGAGAGATTCAATGATTTGGAGTCAGAATAGGATGTGTCCAGCCATATGTCATTTAGATCAGATTTGTGACTGGTGATTTAATAAACCCAAGTTCTTCTTTCCACAAATAAATCTCAGCTGGATGTATTGGATCATCTTGCCAATGCAGGCAGCCCAACATGATCAACAAACACTATGCACCATTAGCTTCTGAAAAAGTTATTTAACTTTGCCTTTATATAGTTTTACATTCATTCAATTTGAAGAAATCGTTGATTAAACTTATTCATTCACTGCATCCATTTCTGAGCTTAAAGTCTCCTCTACAAGTGCATATCAGATTGGTAACATTTATGCATAAAGAATTCCAATTCCAGGCAAATAGCACATGGCTTATTTTATTACATCTGTTATGCCAGGCCCCCTATATGGGAAAAGCACACAATATTTACCACACAGCTGTTTGAAAGAGAGAATTAGGTCTTACTGAATTATATGGCTTTGAATGCTCGCAGAATACTGGCCATATCCTCTGCAAACTTCAAATTAAAGAATCTCTTTTTACTGAATAGTTATAGCCCACACTGAATGAACACACAACTTGTGAACATTTATTTTCATTATTATCTTAATATCATTTTTTTTTTTTGTTTACCAATAGTATACATTGGGTTTTCCTCGAAATATATCTATGGTATTGTGTTATATATGTGATTGGTGTCCAATCAAAAATAAGTGCCAGCATATTAAAAATATTCAGCTTTGTAAATTTGTTTTTATTATGTTAATCACCATCTTGTTTCTTTTTTTTTTTGCTAAACCATAAATGCTGCTCCATCTACCATCTACCTCAATTTTACAAATAAAATTTTATAGTAGTAGTAATAAATAATGCAATACTTCAAACTTGACACTCACCAGACTAATAATCAAGTTAACCTGATATTCCCACTAGTCTTTCCAGCTGCCATTTTTAGTTTTTAGTCCTAATATTTGTTGATATGCTTTGATGACATTTAGGCTTCCTGCCGTCTTTAGCATTATATACATCAGTAAAAATGCAAGACCCAACAGATTAAACAATTCTCTCTCTAATGGCCATCTGTTTAATTCCTCTGATCTGAGACTACATTTCTATAAAGACCACACTGTTAATCTACATGTTTGGAATTAAAGACATTTACTTTTATTAGGGGCAATATCAAAATGTTCCTTCTCAGTCTAGCTTACATATTTATAGATGAAAACAAAATCAAGTAAAAATGCCATCTTAAAAATAAAATGCACATAACACTCAAAAACGTTTTTACCGATGTCTCAATATAATAGTAAAGTAGAAAATCCATTTTCTTCTGTTTCCATATTGGTTTAGATAAATAAAAGTCATGCTAAATTATAAAATATGTTAGGATTTTTCCAAGATTGTTAAGCATGTATAATTTCTTCATATTTTCTGAGTCCTGAAGTGAAAATAAAAGAATGTGACATGACTACTATGATGGTATACATTTCTATACTTAATCATTTTGGTGCAATGTCGTCAAATTCTTTTGACTGTTGTCTACTTCAATCAAAAGGCAAACATGATGAGTTTTTTGTTTCTCCAAAAAAAATAAAAATAATGTAAAGTTTACTTGTTAAAAAAGCAAAGGCCAGAACATGATTTTTGTATTAAACTTAAATTTAACTGAAAATCAGTAAAAAAAACCAAATAAACAATCTCAACTTGAGAGCGTCTTGTTACCATCAGTAGAGATAAATCAAAGAAAAAACTCTGCAAGAATGCCAACATAATTGACCATTCCATTGGTCACCAATGACATTAAAGAGCAAGCATTAAATCAAATCACTGCTGATTTATCTCCTAAAATTAAAAATAAACAAACAAACAATAAATAAATAAATAAATAAAAATCAGCTGATATACTCCTTTATCATGATTTTAGGCTGAAAGTTTGAAGTCTAACTGTGAGATCATAGTAATCAACTGACTGTTACATCAGAGTAATATGCAGAGTCTGTTCATGTACTGACAATTTGCACTAATGCAGAAATGAAAGGGTTAATGCTTTTTAAAGCCAGCTTCTTACATTAGAATAGTCTAATGACAGTTAGCACAGCTAGGGGGGGGCCCCCTCACAATACAGAATAATTAAAGTTCACTGGTGGATAGCTGTGGCATGCACACACTCACCAGGGTCGTCTCCGTCATAGAGACTGGTAATAAAGTTGTTTTTTTTGTTGTTTTTTTTTTTTATTTTAATTTTTTTCACACTGAGAAATTTTGGAAAAGTTAACAGAATTCAATCCATTCAAACTACAATATTGTCCTTTCAAATTTTCATTTTTACCCATTTTGTAAGCCTTTCTTTTTCTTCTAACATTCATTTAGTAAGAGAATGGCCAGTGTTTATGACTCGCTGTAGCAAGGGTGGAGACTAATGTTTCCTGATTTTTTGAATTCCTAACAAAATTTAAGACATATCTCATTTGTTATGTTGATTCCCAAACATTTTATTTTTTTCACTTACACCTACTTAATTATTAAACTAAATTAGTTTTAGACTAAACTGACATTTTCAGTTTTCAACTATAAAAATGCCTGTTGAATCTTTTCAAGAAAAAGAAGCGGGGAATCATACTGGGCTTTGCTTTCTAAACAGCAAATAACACTAGGTAACAAAAATGTAGTTGATTTTTTTTTACTTTTTATATGGCATTTTTGTATCTTAAGTACAGTTCTAGCATTGGTTTTTTTGTAAATGTCAAGTATATTAGAAATAATTATACTATTATAGTTGAAAGAATGGGTGCATAGTACTGTTATTAGATGAATGGCTGCAAATCGAAAATGCAAGCTCTCTACAGACTCATTTTGTTTTTTGTGGATTCTATATTGACCCAAAGCAAGTAAGACATGTGATCACACCAAACAATAAATTTTCACTGGCCTATGAATCATACTTTGGAATGAAGAATGATGAACAAGATAAAGCCTGGGCACCTCATGTGGCTTGTGGAACATGCAGATCAGCACTAGAAGGATAGCTAAGAGGAGATCGGAAAGCAATGCCATTTGCAATACCTCATATTTGGCGAGAGCCTAAGAATCACACAGATGACTTACTTTTGTCCAGTGGATGTGTCAAGATTCAGGAACACCAAAAAACTGACATGATATTGTGTATCCAAACATTCCATCATCCATTGTACCAGTTCTGCACAGTGATGACCTTCCAGTGCCTCAGCCACAATCCAAATCCAAAGAAACAGATTCATCATCAGAAAGTGAAAATTCACCTGTAGATGAAAACTATGATTCTGACTTAAATTCAAAGCAGCCTTATTTTCCAAATCAGCAAGAACTGAATGACTTAGTATGAGATTTAGGTTTACTGAAATTCTTATATCAAGTCTGAAAGAATGGAATCTCTTGGATAGCAGTTGTAAATCTACATCTTCCAGAAAGAGGCATGAAAAATTCTCAAGATACTTCTCAGTGAATGGTAAATTGTGCTTTGCAGTGACATTAATAGCTTGTTTTATGAAATGGTTACTGTCCACAATCCTACTGAATAGTGTCTCTTCATTGACAGTTCAGCGAGAAGTCTCAAAGCAGTCCTTCTTCACAATGGAAACAAATATCCATTGATACCCATTGGTCATTCTGTACATAAGGAGGAAGATTATGAAAATGTTAAGTTTCTGCTGGAGACAAATGACTACAAAAAGTATAACTGGGATGATGCTTGTGGAGATTTTGAGATGATTGGTTTTTTGAAAGGACTGCAAGGAGGATTCACTAAATATTCATGCTTTCTCTGTCTGAAAAGTGTGGCCAGCCAGAGATCAGTTTATTCATCGAACACAAAATGTTAAATATGAGCTGTTGGTAGGATCAGAAAAATCCTCATGCCTCCACTGCACATAACACTGGGGTTTGTGAAGCAGTTAATTAAAGATCTTAACACAGAAAGTGAAACATTCCAACACATTCGTGAATGGTTTCCAAATCTTTCAGAAGCAAAATTAAAAGGTGGGATTTTTGTTGGGCCACAAGTTCATCAAATGCTCAAATCCAGAAGAATTAGAAGAAAAGATGCCAGAACAAGAAAAAAGAGCATGGAAGATATTTCCTTTAGTTGTCGAAAATTTCCTGGGAAAAAAGTGAAAACTATATACAATTGATTGAAGATTTAATCATTGAGTATGAAAAGCTTGGATGCAGAATGTCTCTCAAGCTTCACGTCCTTCATTCTCATCTAGATTTCTTCGAGGACAACATAGGAGATTTCAGCAAAGAGCATGGTGAGAGATTTCACCAAGATATCCTAGCAATGGAAAAGAGATATCAGGGAAAATTGGATGTCAGAATGATGGGCAACTATATTTGAGATCTAATTCATGATGATACTTCAATGCATAGAAGGAAAGTCCGAAAAATTGTGCATTTTTGATTTCTATAACTGAAATTTAGATTTTTACTGTACTTAAGAATTAAATAAATGTAATGAATAAACATTTTTTTCATGAGTTCAAATGACTGTTTCATTTCGGTTTGGGAAAAGTTAGTTGTATTCGTATTATCAGTAAATGTGTGTAAAATGTTTAAAGTAACATTCTGAGTGACAAACCAGTGCTGTGTTAGTAATCAGCTGACCATAACGAATTGAAAAATCAGGATAACTGAAAACCTTTTGAAAATTTGTTACACCCTGATCAACTTGCATGTAGCATTGCATATCTTATTTAAAAAAAAACACATTTTTCAAAAAAAACAAACTCCCCTCAAAATGTAGACCCACAAATGTAATATCCCAGGAGAATATTTTAATTTAAAATATCTTGTGAGATCATAGTTCCAACATAATGTTATTGTCATTTATATTCATTCTCTAACAATCATATGATGATATATATATGCAAATAAACTGAGTATATATATATATATATGGATACTGCACACTGGTAATCAAAATTATAAAATACATATACTTTTGAAATGCTTTATTGTTATTGAACTCTGTATGAGAAGAGATTATAATGCTATTTATTATCACAGTTTTTTTTCATCAAAATAGACACCATTGATGTGAAAAACTGATGCACGTAGAGTAACTTTTCAATATATACCTATGTAAATAATTCCCATTTCTCAAGTAGCCTCATTGTTGTTTGGCATTGGTTGGGACCTTTTTCCCATAACTTTTAGATCAAATTCATCCCACACCTTAGTTTTAAGTCATCCTTCCAATTCTTTTCTGATGAGGTATTGTGTATTTAACTTTGTTGTGTCTTTAAACCATTACCTTGTTGCACTATAAGCCCATCATCATCTATCAGATTATGCTCTGATGGAAATTCACAGCATAGAATATTGTGATAATTCTCATGGAATCTAATAGATTTTAATCAAGTCCCCAGCAAAATAACCACCAAAACAATCAAATACTTTCACATTTTCAACACACCATACTTATTTGTACTCATGGAAAATGCAGCTCTTATACTTTCTCCAACTGCTATTATTTAGAGCCAAATATTTCACACCTGCTCCTATCCAACTACAGTGCACTGGTTCTGATATTGTTCAGCCCAGCCAAATAATTTTTTCTTATTACCATGTCTAAACAAGGGTCTTCTATCTTTCTATCTGTTACCAAGCCATTCAATGCAAACTCTTTTAACCATCTTTTGGTGGTAGAGGTTGAAATGCTGATTTGTGCAAAGGAATCGCCATCAGAAGTTAACTGGCTACCTGTCAAGAAAATGTCTGCCCTAGACAGTGAAACCAGTGACCTATCTTCCCACTGTGTTATTTTTCTTTTTCTTCCTAGCCCTTTACATTCATGGCTGAGCCAGTTTACTTCACTTTATAAATAACTGTTTGCAGACTATCCAATATAACTACAACTCCCTCTACAACCTTCATTTGGAAGAAACCAGCTTTATGAAGGGCAACAATGGTTAGCCTTGTTTTATATGCATTTTTGTTTTTAGGTGCTATTTTCATCAGAAGCCATATCTAATGGACATAATATCACCATGCTTGTGGTGTAAACTATACTTCATTCATAGAAATAACTTACTGATAACATAATTATGCAAAATGTTTAAGTGGTACCAATGACAATTAATGGTTTGTTTTTTTTCTACATTTTTTGTTTGTTTTTTTTTTGACAGATAATGAACTTCCATTAACAATAAAGTATTTAAAAGGCAGATGACTGCTTTTTTGATGGGCTCATAACTTTGAATGCCCATGTATGTACACATGAATGCGAGTCAAATATTTCCTCCAAACATCATCAAAACTATGCAAATAAGTGTTTAACTGACAAGAAGATTAGGAAAACTGCTCCCTTCACAGTCTTAACAGTTTTAATGAGGAGGAACTGCTGCAGTTTGATGAATTACGCCAGACTCCTGACCATTTAACAATAATAGCAGAAGACAGACAGGTAGGTAGGTCTCAGCTTGGTTGGAGGTTGTGAGTAGGTCTGTAGAGCATTTGTTCCACCAGCAATAGCAATTTCACTCATTCTGAGATTACTCCTAATGCTTGCAGTTTTATTTATTAATTGTTTAGTGTAAAGAAAAACTTTCTGAATTTACTCTGAGTTGCCATTATAGCCATTTAGAATTTCTACTTAGAATTACAGTATGTATTTGAATTGGATTTGAAATCTTCATCAAAACTAAGGCATCATATATATAAGCTAGGTGCTCCATCAATGCCTGTGATAGTTAATGCTTCAAAACCTTAGTAAAGTAAGATTATGGGATAATTAAAAGGAATTTTAAAGAAATGTGCCTTTTGCATATAAGTTCAAAATGTCAAATTCAATCTAATTAAATTTTCTATTTTATAAAAAAAAAAACACTTTCATGTTGGATCAGACTTTTAATGTTTAATTAATTATAATCTGAATATATGATAGAACTCATTCAGTATTTTTTAAGCAAGTAAACAAACACTGGTGATCATTTGAAAAATTCAGGAAATTTATATGCCCATTTTATAATGGCAACGAAGTGATGGCTAACACCATCAGGCCTGCCTTTATTGGCTAGGTAGCCACTGAACAATCATCACAAACACAGCCAATGTTGGTTTAAATTAGCATATTAATCTTCACATCTAAGTCCACATTTATCCTCCTCCCAAAATAATTTCAGGAGTCATCTACTCTGATTTCTAAATGTTAATCATCAAAAGGCTTTATTCCCCAATTACTCAACACAAGCACCTCTGATGAAAAACAAATGTAAATTACAAATAATTTTTAGGAGTAAAAGGGAAACAAGGTTCAAATCAGGAAACAAAAAGAAATTCTTAAAAATGAATCAAAGGTAGTCAATAGAGGATGTGGTTGGTCCCCCTGATAGCAATACATGGCTTACAGTATCTTTGCATGCTGCTTAATACTCTATCAATAAGAGCAGTAAACAATAAAGTACATTGTCTTATCAGAAAAGTTTGCAGTTCTTGGAGGGAGGCAGCATTTCTTCCTGAAACATTTTAACATTACCACTCAGAAAAATGTATTGGACATTTTATATGGGTAATAGTTTAGTCTTCAAGATTTTGGTCAATTACATGTGGCTGTAGGCGAGCATTATAATCCATTAAAATGAAGTTATCTCCAATTGCACCTGCATATGATGAGAAAGGAATTCAGAATCTTGTCCCTAAACCTCATTGTAGTAAGGGTACCTTCCTGAAACATACAGGTCTGTACACCCACCTAATCAAATTCCTGCCCAAACCACTGCAAACTCACCACTGTAGTGATCCTTTTCCATGATATTTGTAGGCTGGTTGCATGTTGCATACTCCAAATGAGTATGCACCATGAGTCACACTGAAGGCTAAATTTTGACATTATTAAAGAGAACATGCTCCAGTCATGTGATATCCAAGCAACACATTCATGGCACAAATTCAAATGCTCCTGTTAATGGTATTAGGTCAAGAGGATATATCATGGGTCATCTCGCATAAAGCCTTCTTTCATACAACTAATACTAGTCTCCCATAGCCACTGAGAAATCAAAAGTTGGGTTGGTGTTAAAGTTCTGCTTCTCCAAGCAGGAAGTGGCAATCATCTGCTAAAAACATAACCCATGTTCAACCTCAAACTGGTCTTTAGACAATATTCCTATCGCCATGAAACCACACTACTGTAGCCATTCTTCCACCAAGCCTCTATCATACCAAAAGCTCTCTACCTTGAAGAATATGTCTACCAATCTGTGGTGCTGCTTCAAAACAAATATCCTAAGAGGAAAATTTAATGAACAGTAGTCAATTTTTTTCATGTATTTATAACAATATTAATTTATATATTTCTTTGATAAAAGTTGTGTTACATAAAGAGGATGCTGTGTTGGTCATATGGTAAATAAAATTTTATCCATTTTGGAAATAACCAATGCAGATTTAAGTAGACATAGATCAATTTCTTCACTATTAGCAGTTTAAAGAGCATAATAAAACAACCCTGGAGAATGATCACACCTGCTCTTTTGCACAATATCAATGAATCTAATGGCCTCTATAAACTGTAGCCAATAATATTACTTGTCCCACATCTGTTTCCTTAGATGCTACTAACAATAACTCAACGTGGATTCCTTTCAGACTTAAATCTTTGTTTCATAAATCCATATTTTTTTTTAAAGTCACTATCTTCAAATGATTGCTAAATAAATATTTGTGTACATAAATTGGATAAAAAGTTTTTTTCTGAATCATTATGGTTCATTCACACTTTGATTTACTAAAGCCATGTTCTATAGATTAGCATAGAGCCAGCATGATAAATAAACCACAGGACAGACAGGTGATGGATGACTATAATCGCTTCTCTTGGTCAAGCAGCCAGTTTTACTCCTGTACATTCAGCAATAAGGAAAAGGATCTGGCCAAGTTTACAGAAGAGTCACCAGATGCTAAGTTCAAGCCATTTTCTCTGGCACCTTGACAAATGTCCTCATCAACTTTTCCATGTCAGTTGGCTTGATTAATTGAGATAGAGAAAATGGTTTAAAAGGAGGTAACATTGGTAATGACCAGGATGAGACTAAAAGAAATCCTTGACCAAATTCTATAAAATGTTAAAAATCATAAACCAACCTTCTTTAAACTTTAACCAAATCTATCCTACAGCAGCTATACAAATGTCTCAACATAATGGCAACATTAGTATAAAGTTTTGCTTAATAAATGTAAAAGTATATGGATGACCAAAATATTTAGAGATGAAATAA
Organism: Nautilus pompilius; assembly: GCA_018389105.1. Lineage (NCBI taxonomy): Eukaryota > Metazoa > Mollusca > Cephalopoda > Nautilida > Nautilidae > Nautilus > Nautilus pompilius. The sequence continues at coordinate 2,397,211 of JACATO010000306.1, read as the reverse complement.
ATAAAATGCTCCCAAAGTTCTGCTGAAGCCTGCATTTTAGTTGATAATCAACAGAGGATAGGTAGCAATTTTCCAGACTGATGACTTCTTTATGATACTAGGGAAACTTAATATAGATGAGCATCAACCTTTATATTATGTTAGTGAAAATTGGCAGGTGAAGATATTAGGTTGTTACAAAAGTTTTGTCGATTTTTAACCACAACAATGAAACTTCATATCAGTGCCGAACATGAAGTTTATTAATCAAAGTAAGTTCCATTACAATCAGTACACTTCTGCCAACAAGTTACAAGCACATTTATACCGTTTTGAAAAAACAAAAATGGATTTCTGGAGTCGATAAACTGTTGGAAGCCGTTTCAATCGCTGCTTGGTTGGAGGAGGATTTCATACAGAGGAAACTGTTGAGGTGTTTGAAAAGGTGGTAGTCTGTGGGACAAAGGTCTGGTGAATAGGCTTGGTGAGGGAGAACTTCGAACCCAACATGTTCAATTTCTGAAGAGTCACTTTTGCAACATGAGGACGAGCATTGTTGTGGAGCAGGATTGGGCCTCTTCGATTCACCAGTGCCAGCTGTCATTGAGAGAGTTTCTGATGAACAACATTTAATTCACAACAGTACCTTTCAGCTGTGATGGTTTCACCAGGTTGCAAGAAGTTATAGTGAATCACCAGTTACAGTCCACCAGACAGTGAGGTGGAGGCTGGGTTTTGGAATGTGGTTAGGCACCTTGTCTCTATCAAGCCACTGTGATGAAAATGTGTGATTGTCGGAAAGGATCCATATTTCATCACACGTATTGATTTGGTCAAGAAATGGGTCGCTTTTTTTATTATGACAAGCAAAGAGCAGATCTTCAATCAAACATTTTGTTGTTGTTCATTCAACTTGTGAGGCACCCACTTATCAAACCTTTTCATCTTGATGACTGCGTCAAGATTCCAGGAAATAGTTGTAGTGCTTACGTCCAGCTCTCCAGCAATTTCTTGCACTATGTTCACTATCTTCAAGGCTCACGTCTCCTGATCAAAAATTTGCAATACTGTGCGCTCATTTGCTGTGTTCTCACCCCATGCTTGCCTAATGTTACGAGTTGCCTCACTCACTTTGTGGCCTGGTTTAAACTCTTGAAGCAAAATGGCATGAAAATGTTTCTATCCATACTTCACTCAGAACCCTGAAACAAATATCCATTTTATGATTTTTAAAAGGGTAGGTTTTGCATAATGTATGCCAAAGCTCATGGTACAAAATGATATATAATTTATCTACATACACCTTCACAAGCATGCAAAAAATGAACCCCAAATTAACATAATATAAAAACCGACAAAAATTCTGTAACAATCTAATTGCTGGACAAAGGTAATCAGGGTTATCAACTTCCCATGCTTTCCAGTAGAATTCATTCAGTTGGTAGGCTTCATAGTAATTTAAGGACATGAGTTTGGTTATATAAAAACCAGTCGCCTTCAACCTTACTGAATTTATATTTGTAAATATTTATTCTGTAATGTGATAGTTATAAAAAATATAGTATGATTTAGCCACATATGTTGGTATGAAGACAACAATAAATACTATAGGATATACATCAAAGTATTGACTATAAAACCTATTAGTGACATGCAAAATTTTAAAAATTCCAGATTACAAAATAAATCAACCAACACCAAAGGTAACCAATATTTTTGCTTTTAGTCCCCTTTTCAAGACAAAGTTACTTTTGGCCAACTTTCCAACCTTTTTAGAAAATTTATCAGTTAGGCATAAAATTATTTTTCAATGTTGTTTTGAAGATTATGCTTAATTCTTTAAAATGGCAAACAATCCAAAAGTGTTAAGTCAATATTAATAAACTATTATTCTCCTGTATACCACCTGTATATTCATCTATCTACTTGTAGGATTGTCAGCTACTTTTATATACATATAACCGGCTCTCACAAAATGTTTCTTATCACTGAAGGCTTTTTAAAAAATTGCAAAAATGAAATAAAATTTAACTTCTACAATTGACGTCATCTGCCTATTTTTTGTTGATTTAAAAAATTTTAATTAGTGCTACTAAAACAAGAAAATACTATATCATCTTTAGAAGATTGATATGGTTATGTATTGTGTGCATAATTACATTATGTATGCTACATCCCAAGTGCACGTAATTACAAATTCATATTTTCTCCAATGTTTTCTAATTAGACTGAATCTATGGTGACGACTTGATACTGAATGTATGTTTTGCCCTATAATGTAAAACAATTTACTCTTGCATGAAGTGTTGAAGATTTATGCTAATTCAGGTGACTTAATGGTCAATAAATATTGAATGTTTCATTTTCTCAAATGATAATAGTGCAGCTAGATTCAAAAACATTAACAAATTTTGTACTACCATAAAATTATTCTAACATGCTTGTTAAAAAGGAGACACGCAGAACTATGGATGGTAAGAAGGCTAGGATAACTATCCTAACAAATGCATATTGGAGCCAGTGAATGATTCACATTAAAATATCTTAGTGTTGAAAGTATCTAGAAAAAAAAAAAGGAAGGAGGCTAATTTCAGGTAAAGCTTAATAGGAAGAGAAAAGAAACAACTTGTGAGGCATAGAAAATATCTTACACACAGAGTAGCAAACGTGAGAGTGCTGTATCAAGATGTTGGAAAAAAGAAGTCATCACTGTGGGTTGCCAATAAAAAAGGCTATAGGTTAACAAAGGTCAAGGCCATCTGGACTGATAAATCATTCAGTACAAAGGTGAATCTTTGACAGAAGAAAGAAGAAATGGTTCAAAGATACTCATCTGACACTAATAATAAAGCATAGAGAAGTGAGTATAGTGGTGATGGAGTGAATATATGCCCAGAGAATTGATGCTTTAAAAAATAATATATATTATAATAAACAAATACATATATTATGCCATTCTAACAAAACATGCCATATATCTGGTGCTAGACTTCTGGGAAAACTAATTCAGTTTCAAAAAGACAGTGAGCCTAAACATTGTTCATTATCCAAGAAGAAAGAGCATAGAGTACTTAAGAAAATTGTGGGGCTCATCATAAAGCTCTGGTCATAACTTCAGCGAACAAATTTGGAATTTGTTTAAGAGTAATGCTGAAACTTCTCTAAATGTAAATTCACAGTGCTAGTTGTTAATGAAAATGAATGTTTTCTTTAATGTCATCATAGACAACTGTTTAAGCTTCACTTAAAGTTAGTTATAGCAATTTTAGTTTGTCAATAAATAAGAGAGATCACAGAAAATATTAAGGATGTGCCACCTTTTATTCATCACTGTTCATTAAATTTTAGAATGGTATGCATAGAATTTTAGAAGTGATATGTCATTGTCTATTAAATAAACAAAGTTATATGTATAGGTATCATGCTTCTAAAAGATAATAAGATAATTCTGTACAACAGAATGTGCATGCGCAGAGGTGTCCAAAAAGATATACATACGTACACTTTGTATGCTACTATACGAAAAACAAAAAAATTACCTCTCTCAAAATGAAGATATGGTTTCCTAGGAAGCTCACAGATGGCAATACCATGCAATGTAACAACTTGCACCTGACATCAAGTGTTTTTAGTGCGTAACAAAAATTTATGGGCATTTTGTGAATGAACACTTTACTGGAAGATAGATGGAACATCTCAAAACACCAGATTTTTTCCTATGTGTTGTGTAAAGGACAAGGCATATGCCACAACACAAACAAAACCTGTTTTCAACCATCCACAAACTCTAGCAGAGTATTGTTGATACTTCAACAGCTGTCTCTGTGAATCTATTGTCAGGTGCTGCAATGTTAATGTGGATGCCAATGGTAGATATTTCTGATGTATGAAGCAATAACAATATGTCTTTGCCTACTAAGTAGGCTATAGGAAAATGTATATATCATTTTGGAACACACCTGTATGCATTATCTCTATGTACATAGATATAAATATATGGCTCCAAAAATATGTGACCAGGTTGCCATTAACAACTCAAAAAAATATAGCTGGCAACTATATTTTCTGATAACCATTAATAACACCAATAGTGAAAACCAAGACTAGGCTAATATGAGAGTCCTACTAAAATTTATATAGACCATTATCTTGCAAATTATGGAAAACTAAACAATTCAATAAAGCAATATATTCTCAATTTATGATCTCAAACAGCAAGAAAACTGTTAGCTTTAAAAAACGTAGGCAATATCATATGATGAATGTAAGTGATGGAAATGATGTGCCCAAGCTACAAAAAACATAAGCACATGGAAAGGGGATGTGAATAGGAATGAAACAAAAAAAAAAAAAAAAATTTGCCAATAGTTTGTTATTAAAGGAAGGAAGTGACTCTTGCAGCATAGAGAGACCTTTGGGATCTTGTCCAACTTTTGATAAGAACAGTAAAAGTCACCCACAAACTCAATTTGTACTGGAGTGCCTTTGGGTTTACCCACTATGCTCAGCATATTGCTTAGAGTAGCAAGTAAACAGCAGATCAACTCCAACCAAAACCATTTACAAAAGACGTGTATGGGTTCTCCTATGGAAGAAATATATGATCATGAAATCTGGTGTGTGCGACAAAAGGTAGTTTTCAAATACTTGGTTAATCAACCAGATTTTGGGCTGCCTAAAAGGAAAAAAAAATTCATTTGATCTCCCTATTGTGACCATATTTTAGCTAGCAACTAGAAGATTTTGGGGTTCATTCAAATCTCTTTTGTGTGTACGTATTAAACTAATCAAAAGTAATTTTAAATTTTAGCAAAATAAAAACAAAGTTGATGGCAACAAAGGACGGAAAGAAAAAAAAAAAAGCAAATTAATTTGAAGTCAACTCATATTCATTGTCAACTGAATAAAACCAACAACTGAAATTCTACATGTAATGGAAAAGGTGCCTAGTATCTATAAATTTAGTTAGAAAAAAAAAACAACAAAATGTATGCAAATTAAATAAACAGAAAATAAATTTGTTACAATAAAAATAAGCTGTAGATGTTTAATGAAGAGAATCTGGAAGCCTGTCATCAGTATCTTAAACCCATTTGAGTTAAGTGCATAATCTGTTTTTAAAACTGTAATATGATTAAGCTGCATGCATGAGTGTGTGTGTGTGTGTGTGTGTGTGTGTGAGTGAGTGTGTGAGTGAGTGTGTGAGTGAGTGTGAGTGTGTGTGAGTGAGTGAGTGTGAGTGTGTGTGAGTGAGTGAGTGTGAGTGTGTGAGAGAGAGAATGGATACATATTCCTAGGTCTGGTTTCCTATGTCATCACTATATTTCATTTTAAAAAGCACATACTGAATGACCACAAAAAGAGGTAAAAACATTCTAAAAATCAACTATAAATAAAACTGAAAAGAGAAAAGTATTTATTTAATACAATATCACCAATTATTTTCCAAAAGTAGTAAAACTTTATAAGATTTGGCCAGATTTCATGATTCACAAATAGCTATCAAGAGTAGAAAAGTAACACTTTGCTGATGTTATCTATTTTCAATTTTTCTATTTTATTGATCATTCTCAACTCCTTGCTAATTCTATTAAAACCTAAAATATCACTGTAACCAAAGAAATTCTTTATGCATCCAGTACCAGCACATCAATATAAATAAGGTTTAAAATGCCAGTTCTCAAATGAAACCCATTTACCTGCCACAGGTGTGCATTAAAGTTGAATCTATGACCACTATATACAGCATATTAAAATCAACATCAAAAGCAAGGAAACTTCTATTGCTGGCAGTAAATCAACAGAACTGCAACAAAAATGAATAGTTATAGTATTAGATAATAAATGGATAAACATAAAATGGTAAATCTAGTGAGTTCATCAAATATGAACAATAACTTACTTCTTGATTTTTGTCTACATAGAGAAATATAACCACACTTCTTTCTAGAATTAGAACTTCAGGACATCTTAAAATGCTGCTGTGTTAAATTACATGATCAATGTATCAGTCAATAATGTGAAGTTTGCAATGTTAAATACAGCTTGAAACCATAGTTCCACAGAAATATATGCTCACATTCAGTACATAAAGATCCATACATGTTTCAAGTCAAAAGAAGTCCTGACTCATTTGAATAAATCTTCACAGTATTTGAGTTTAGTAGTTACAAACTTGTAAAAGAACACCCAGTAAACAGAAATAGCAACCAATACAATTCTTAGATTGATTAAAATAAATGATTTTTATACATGACAGTGCTGGAATCTTAACTAAGTTGTAATCCTAATATTAGTTACCATAGATAACCAAAATAAATTTGCCCCTGTCCAACTTAAAAAATTCCTATTTATTTTAAAAGCCAATTTCTAGAATTTAAAGTTGGTGGTTATAATATTTTAAGACGTGGATGAATCAGGCATAGGATTCTATTGGTAAACTAGACATTTTACTTCACAAAAACCAGTGTTCACACTTTTTTAATTATTATTATTTACTGTGATTGTCTATTCAGTTTACTGGGAAATTTACAAGGGAGATCATCATAAACTATTTGGCTGGTTTTCAATTATCTTTTGCAGCATCAGTGATAATAAAGCTGCAAATCATTTGCAATTTTTGTACCAATCTCAACCAAAGTATAAATGATGGCATCATTCTAATGTTAGTGAACTTATTGCCTGACTTGTCCAGAAAATGCTGTAAAAACATTTTCCTATTGATTTTAGTTCTTGAGTCTAATGGCCAGAGAGCATTTTTAAAAATCCCTAGAGCGTATCACAGAGTAGCTAAGAACCAAAAGCTTTCATGGGCTAAGGACAGTGTTTTCAGTTTTAAGACCCAGTTGTACCAATGTAAGAAGGTTGTGTGAGATAATACTGGAGTCATGTGTGTGTGTGTGTGTCTGTGTGAGTGTGTGTGTGTGAGAGTGTGTGTGTGTGTGAGTGTGTGTGGTGTGAGAGTGTGTGTGTGTGAGAGTGTGAGTGTGTGTGTGTGAGTGTGTGTGTGTGTGTGTGAGTGTGTGTGAGTGTGTGTGTGTGTGTGAGTGTGTGTGAGTGTGTGTGTGTGAGTGTGTGTGTGTGAGTGTGTGTGTGTGTGAGTGTGTGTGAGTGTGTGTGTGGTGAGTGTGTGTGTGTGTGTGAGTGTGTGTGAGTGTGTGTGTGTGTGTGTCAGGAATGTTTATGAAATGTTTTAGAAAGCCAACAGCTTTCCAACTTCTAGTTTTTCTGATAGCAAATATAAAGGATAATATGCAGTGTGTGACTTTAAAAGCTAAGTAAATATTATCACTTAAATACCTTGTGCATGTGTGGATAAAAACCGACGTCAGATTCATTCTTGAGTTGATGTGCCTCGCTTACTTTTTTTTCCCCTGAATTTCAAATTCCATGAAAAGAAGAATCTGCATTCATGTAAATGTAGAAAACTACTTAAATCCCTGAAATAATAATCCATGACATTAAAAGTTCCAAATGCTCACAAATGACCTATACAAAAACAGAATATTTAACATGACATTTTAAGAAAAATAGTGTGTTTATTTTCTGTGTTGTTTTTGGTTGTTTTGCTGCAACTTTATCATTAATGAATTTATTTAGAAACAAATCCAAGCATTTGAAATGTAATTTACTGTATTTTGGTAACCACTAATATTGTTCTACCATTTACTGCAGAATGTCTGTGCATGTCAATATTTCACAAAATTGGCACCTGAACCTGTGTAGGAAAATGGGAAATAAATATCTGATATCAGGTTCAGTAGATTTTTACTGAGTTGCATAGGGACAATCAAATTAAATCTGTATAAAATAGCATTACTACAATGATATTTGCCTGGGTTTCATTTAAATATCCCTTGTATTCCAATACAGTTAATTACTCGATACAAGTAAGGTGAGAGTAGGTAGTCATGTCCAGATACAAAGATCTGTTGCAATTAAAGTCACTGGACAAAATCAACATGTCTCCACTTCTCAATAATCCAGAAAAAAAAGTACATTTTGAGTATATCACAAAACTTTCAAGATATATTTTAGAATTCAACGAATTTGATTTGTAGGAAAATAAAACACACGCCTAAATAGGTTATTAGAAAAATTCAGGTGATCTACTTGAAAGTCATCATAATCTATGGTGTAAGACAACACCTATTTAATTCACAATCATGCTGCTGACCAAAACAATACTTTCTTGGCTGTAAGATCTTCAATAACTCATTCAAAGCTATTTTTTTAATTAAAAAAAAGTATCATCATTATATTCATTTAGTTTGTTTATTTACAGAACTGTACAACAGATGGCCATGATGATCTGATGTCATTTCTATGATACAGTAGATGGAAACCCTTTCAATTTACTTTAAAAAAAGAAATGTAACAGAATTGTGGTTTGGATACTTTTCATTAATGGGTAATAATTTGTGTAAAACAAAAAAAAGGCTTGTGATTACCTTGAGGAAAATTTTGAAATGCTAAAGCTAAAAGTATTTGTTCTGAAACCTGCTACAATAATCAGTAGAGGATAAGCAGGGAATCACTGTCACCATCATCATAACAAAAGCAGTGGATCACAATCTGTTTGACAGAAATATTCTGGCAAACAATTTATGTGCAGACATCAAGTGACGGAGATATCTTTTTCTCAGCACTTTGGATGCATTACCAGTAGTAGTAGTAGTAGTAATAATAATAATAATAATAATGTTTTTCAAAAAAGTGATAAAAATGTCTCACAAGTTAAAGTTAATAAATTAAGTCTCATGATACTTTCCCCATTTATTTATATCTGATAACTTGTGATATATGTGCGAAGTAGGTGGACTGAATCCTGATGGTGATAAAGAAAAACACTTCTGAATGGCAAGTTCAGTTAATGATAATAAGGTGATGAGAAATACCCAAAGTGGTCTTCGTTTAAAACATTCAAACCATTATAGTTAAAGCAATTATATATATTTTTTACTATTATTTAGTCAGTGTTGGTCTATAAATCAAGTTTCATTAGACTTTGAAATCTTAACATTTTTCAATACTAAAAGAAAAAAAAGAGTCTTTTTTCTTAAGTTGGATTAACTGACCTGATGCCGAGAATATCAAGTCAGCAGCCAATAACTAACAGCAAAGGTGTCAGGCAGGCTTAAGACTAGATAGATAGTGTGTTTTCAACCCATCTAATGCTAATCTTTTTGTTTAAGCATCCAAGAATACGGCACCAAATAACTATTTGCTGAATAGTTCTCATTTTATTTTAGGTGCCTTTCTAAATTTTCTTGGCAAATTTATTATTGATAGTTTGGCAGCGCTTGGATTGTGACCACTTACCAAGATGACGATGATGATAATTAGCTTTCTGTATACCATCGGGGTCACCCTGCTGCCATTTAAATCTGTATTACTCTGTACAGGTGGGAGCCATAGGTGTGTGACACAATACCTTCCTCATTAATATAACCCTTTGTGATGACAAATCTGTATATTGCTCCAACCCAATGTATTTTGCATTATAAATGTGTTAACTAAGTATAAAACCAGTTTAACAGAAATACTAGTGCTTCTAAGCTGGGGTGGCATAAATAAGGTAAAACTTGAAATGGTGAAGGATGATAATAATAATAATAATATAATAATAATAATAATAATAATAGTGGTAGTTTTGAATTAGAAATCCGATTAAAAAAAGAATAAATGGCTAATTTAATATTTTAGAAAACCAGGAAAAAAAAAGAAATAGCATACAGGACAAAGAAAAAATGGTCAAAACTTGTTTTTAGACTATCCATTATCAGTTGGATGGATTGTCAATTTGAAGTAAAGAGAATAGAATAGAAATTATTTAATGATACTTGAACATGTAGAAAATGCTTTAGTAAAATGGCTATACAATATCACCAGCATTATAAAAGCAAAAGGCGGAAGAATTGTCCATTACCATTGCCAGTGTGCATGCTTAAGTATCTTTACATTTCAGGTTGTCCCGTGTCAACATAACAACAATAAATTGTTGCACTACAAGATAACTGCAGAGATGCATCAAGATACACAAATAATCAAAATCAGTGAATAATCCAAGAATTTAGATTCAGCAATGAGGCATAATTAATTACAAATTAGGCATGAAAGTCTAAATGATTTAGAGAAATAATGGAATGTATAATCCATTTTATTTATTGTCTGAAGCTAAAAGTCTAATTTCCATCTCAAGTGCATGTGAAAGATAATTGAGACCATTGTCTATGGAATAAGTTGCCCATATCTACATCAAGGATAGCTACATTTATGCAGGTGTTTAGTTGGAGTTCTAGAAGTATATTTTTTCATTAAATTCAAACTGCACTGTCATCCTTTCACCAAACCAGTTTTAATCAATTATTAACCTATTTACAAAAAAAGAGTCTGTTTTTCATAAAATGATTTATTAGTTTTTCTTCTAACTTTTAAAACGTGGAATTATTGTATGCAGAACACCACTGACATTTTACAAAAGCAAACTGAATACATACGGGAAATTCCCACTGAACTCTGTAGACAGATATCTGCACCAGTTTGAAAAACTTTTCTGCCGGTCTATAAACAGCATATCTTACAAAACCTACCACTTTAGAACAGCAAAACATACTATGAACATAATCTTATTACAAACATGCTTTGAATAAATTATCATGTCATGTCAAGCTGGTTAATTATAATTAGATAGCAATCTTTATAATCAACCTGCTGTAACCATTCTGTCATAGCAAAGGCAGAGTGATTAATCACAGATGGAGATGACTGTGACAGTAATAGCTTCAGATGTTTGGTTTGTTTTTCTCTTATCCAGTTTTTTTCAAATTATTTGAAACTATAAAAATAACCTATTGCTGAAATTTTTAGATCTGTATATTTAATTTAACTGTTAACACAGCAACGTTCTCTGCAGAAAACCAACAAAGATGATCGTCTTGTGGACAGACAGTGTTAAAATGTAAATCAATAGAAATCGCCTAAGTGCTATTCTTGTTACTTCTATGCAAATCTAATTTGCCCAGATTCTTATGATTCCTTACCACAATGTATACAAGAGATGACAAAACAGGAATTTGAATTTAATAGCTAGCAAAAGAAAATATATCTTGTTGCCTCCACTAATAATGCACTGAGATCAAGGAGTTTGTGCTGACAGTGTTTTTTCTCTTTCTTTTAATGAAATACAATGAATCCCCTTTTAACCAAAAATCTGGCAGCCAAAATATCACAAAGATCAAAATTAAAATTGAATTTTTTCCCATAGATAAAAAAATCCCCCCCACCAAAAAAAAACTGGAAATTTTCAGGTAATGGAGCTAGTTCACCAAAATGTTTGGTTGGCTGATCTGATTCCCAAAAAATTGCATGTAACAACAGTTTGTTACAATTGTGTGTGCTTACATGTCTTGCTTGTGCAAAAGCAATGCAACTGAGAATAGAGCCATAACAAAATTGGTTGATGTAGATGATCGTATTATATTTCGATATTTTAAATTAGATATAATATTGAAAATTCAGACACTAGCATACACAAGTTACATATAATTTATACTACTGAGGTTTCATGTACCAGCAAGATGTTTTTTTTTTTTAATGTTTAATATCTTTAAAGTTTTATTTTCAATAATCCCAATTTTGAAATTATTCATCCGACTTATTTACAGTTTATCCACATGATGAACCCTTCTCTTAAATTCCAAAAATCTAAGAAAGTGTATATAACTTTCTAATAAAATTTTAGTCCATTAACTGGAAATATCCATTATATTCTTTGTATTGTATGTATGACTGTTTCCCTGTTTAGTTTGTTAGAAGTAAAAGATAGTTGGGCATGGTTTCAGATTTTCGTTGATAATCAGGAATAAGTTTAAATGCAATAGATTCTGACATCAGATGATAACTGTTCATGTGAGTCCAGGGTAATGTGCATCACCACTAAACAGAAATCTGATCGCACGTTCACAGTAATCTGGATATAAAGAGAAAAGTTAATTACTCCGTGAATCAGTCAGATGAATTAAAGCAAATTGTATATGTTGTGTCCACTGACCGATTGCTACCCAAAACTACTAATAAAATAAATCGTACCACCTTCAAGAGTGTGGCACTTCAAACTTTTACAAATCTAATTTCAGTTTCACAATAACTAATATGCAATTCTCACCACTTTGCAAATTAATTTTCTCTCTCTCTCTCCAATATTGCCCATCTCTCCCAGCTCTTAGCACTGTAAAAAGAAAACAATGCACTAGTTTGTTTTTTTTTTCTGTTATAACCCTCGTTATTAATGTTCTATCTTTTATTTGAAGAAATAAGAATCAACAAACATTTGAAGAGATTTCCACAAGTTACCCAGTCATCTACAGGTTATTCCCACCTAAAAGCCCCATGCTCATAGGATATGAATGGACACTTCAAAGTCATGCCCAAACTGTTGAAAACTTCTCAGAGAATGTCCAAAATACATCCCTATTGCTCCAAGACAGACAGATCTGTTGGGGCAGGCAGCACAGTGCCCAGTACTACTGAAATGCTTTTCTTTTCAAAAACATTAAACTAATAATACAATTTCTAAGGTTGAATCACACCATCTTTGGAAGACAGACAGTAATACTCTGAAACATTGGGGACTGCTAAACAAGCATCCATGATACACATGAATAACCAACTTTGAACTACTTCACCATCATCTTGTTAACATATTTAGTGTTTGAATACAAACATTTTTTTGTTTTAAATGTTTGCCAGTGTACTAGATATCAACAACTAAAATATTTAACTAAATTAATGCAGCCACAAAAACTTACAAGCAAACTACTATATAATAATAAAAATGCATAGCCATATTTGCAAAACCATATCAGATCAGTCAGCAAATATATTAAACCCTATGCAGTTAGATAAAAGAATAAAAATTGTATACACTTCATTTTTATTTTCTTCTTTAAAGTTAGTTTCAGATAGAAAATGCAGTTCTATAGTTAACAATTCAGAAGTAATGCATTAAAATATTCCAGACTAACTACCAACCATGATGAAGTCGGGTGATAGCTATTGTCCTACAGTAGGATCCTTTCTATATAGACTTGAGACTAAAGTCTCACTACAGAGAATCAAGGGTCAAATTCTTCATGGAACTAGAAAAATCAGCCAGTGAACTGTTGGTATCCACACAGAGAGAGATTTCTTTTATTTGACTGACACTAATTTGGCAAGAACTCTTTCTTTCATGTTCCCAGAGTCATAAAAAAAAATGCCAGTAATAACTACATTTTTTTAAAAAGTATGAAAAAGAAAAATCTGTTGAAAATGGCTGATTTACCAGTTATGCCAGAGATTATAGAGGCAATTGCAGTAACTTTAACAAGATTTAAGAGATTTAATCACCGATTTTACATTATTGCTGATATTTTGAAAGCACCCTACATAAGCTTCTTGCTAAAGATCAAATGGATGTCACCTGATACGGATTGAGCAAAAAAAAAATTTTTTTACACTAAATACATATCCATCAACTATTAAATATCATTTACTGGGAAAGTTTAAACAGAACACAAATGGCAGTGGTAAATAAAGACATTTCACACACCTGCTACTGCTTGCATTGGAGACAAACTTAAATGATAAGCCAATCAGTTTGCCACATCTCACATTTACTCTTAGAACATTCATTCAGCAACAGATACAATTCTAAAAGTAATAGATCATTAAAAATGATTAAAACAAGTTTCATTTAAATTTCCACAGGATAAGCACAAATCAATTGCATCTTACAAAAATACTTATTTAATCACCATTCATTGGTGAAAATAATAAATATTAACAAAACAAGTTTTATTTTAAAGGTATATGTATAATTTTTCAAATTGGCTGAAGATGCTGATAGTCTTTAAGTCATTCGGGAGAAATTGCATCAAAAGTAAAAAATACCCAAAGTTGCTGTACAAGCCAGATAGAGCCACAGCAACCTTAGTTTATAGCTTATTAACTTCCATCTGGAATCCCATTCATTAGCAGTTCATTAACAATAACTTGTGTCATGTGGTAGAAATAAAAAAAATTACTTTATGCCATTGTTAAATTTAAAAAAAAAAATCTGAACAAACAAATCAAGTTTAGTTCGAATATTTTTCTAAACTTCAGAACAATTCATTTTTACTCCCATCTTAAAAGGTGCCAAGCATGTCGGGGCTGTTCATATAATCGAACATTTAGTTCATGCGTGCATGTGCCACTTTATTGAAGTCAACATAATAAAACTACAAAATGTTTGAGTAAATTGTTTTCTGTGAGTTAGTAATATGGTGCTCAATTCAACCAGAGATCTTGCCTGAACTATTCTCCCAAAAGTATAGTTAACAATGACAAACAATACCGCCATTTTTGTTACAGACTAAATGCAAAGCTGTCAGTTGAATAGCTAAATTAACTGGTATGCAAGCAATAGGAAAAACTCCTAGAGAGTCCAATTTGATTAGAATGAAGACCATAAGTATGTTCATTACTCTGCCCCTTTCATGTTTTTACTCTGCAATATAAAAAGAAAAAAAAAAAAAGTTTTTGGAACATCTGGTTTATTCTGATACTCCCCAATGAAAATTATTGGTTTGATGGAAAGAATAAACACTGAATAAAAGAACTATTTCTCTTGCCCCTGTGACCATGTTCATAATTATAATTTAAAACAAGAACAAAGTCAATTCACCTTGTTTACAATTTATATGACAAAAAAGTTTGTTTTAAGCCATGATAAAAAAGAGCATATTATCCAACATTTTTGTTTTCCTTTGCACACCATCAAAACAGTGCTTGCATAAAATGAGACAGACAGAGAGATAATAAGGATGGTTGGTTTAAGCTAATGCTAGCCAAATTGCTAAACAAGTTTGAAGCACAGCTTAATAACTGGGGGATGGATGTGCACTTCTTTGATGATTTTGTGATATCGCTGTACACAAATACATACTAGAGAGAAAAAGGAAGAAAAGAATTAAACATAGAAACAGAGAAAATACCTCTTGAACCGAGAAGCAACTCTTAAACTTGAAAGTGCAGAGTTACGTAATCTAAATCCAAGTTAAATGAACATGGTACAAAGTTCTGAGACAATTGAATTTGATCTGTCTTTTATTCTGTCTGTTGAGACTCTGGTGTATTTTGTATAGAATCTCTTATCTGTGAACCTCTTGCATATATCCAGCTCTGAATTAAAGCCTGAGGATGCGTGCTGCATCATCTGGTAACAGCAACAGCAACCTTCACCTCATCATTTGCTTGGAATTGTGGGGCAGCCACAGGATTCTTTAGAGCAGAAAACAATGTGATGCTAGATCCAAGGAATGATGGGGCTGTTTAAAACTGCATAAAGGTAATGCAAATTGTTTACCTGGCCATGTGAGAGACAAGTGAATGTGCATTGTCTTATGCAGATGAACATTTCTGTGGATCTTTCTTTGTTGTTTTTACTTTAATGCTGGATTCAGACCCTTCCATATAACCTCAGAGAAGAAAATTGCAATAATGGAATCATTACGTTGCGGAATAAAAGGCATACCTGTCATCAGATTCAAAAGTTGCAAAGTTTTAATAGCACACCTCATGTAAGTAAGAAGAGCAGATTTAAACACTAGAAGAAATGCATCAGTCTCAACCCTTTAAATGTCAGGCTCACTTCTGAACTATGTGGGAATCTTTGGTGATGCTAAATAAGACTGGTAAAAACCTTTAGTCAATATATAGCAGATAATTCATGGGGTCCACTGAAAGGGGAGAAAAGCTGCTGACACTTAACTAGAAGCATTCACAGAGGATGATTAGATTACAAGATTGGTACAGTTAGTGGAGAAGCAATCAATACTGGTGTTACTGTACAGTCATTATGTTAGCTGCTGGATCCAGACTTCAGAGGTGAATGGAAGATTCATTAGGTTTTCACTACTCTAATGGCTATGCAAAATTATCTAGCAACCCCAAAATACTGATTAAATAAAACAAGACAAAAGAAAAAATTTTGTAATGGTTCAGCAACAAGAAAAAGTATTTTTAAAAAATGTAAATGCACTAAAAGCATTCACCTAATTACTCACATCAGTAATCAATGAAGACCAAAAATAAAACAAGGAGAAGATTAAGAAAGTATTGGACAAAGAAGGCAACTTATCAATTTCAAACTGTTACCTAGAATACTTCTTTTTTTTTTAATTGTGCAGAAACAAGCCAAGCCATCAACAGTAGGGTAAAACCTTACAAGAATTCTTCTGATTAAAAGACAAGAAATGGAAACACCAGAGTGAATTTAGCCATTCTAACTAGCTGGTAAAGAACCTTTTGACACCATCATATGAGAAGCATGTACCTAATATTTAGTTACCCCCAAGAATGCAGAGAAGTCGTAAATATTTATACAAGGCTGTTGCCAAGGTAACAAAATGTTTAACAATGCATCAATTAAAAAATGGTTGGCACTGTCATTTGCTGGAATTTGGCTGAAGTTTTGCTACTGGTGGCATGCATCAATCCCTAAAGACTATTCAACTGTTATGTCCTCAGGTTCCAATCATTTGGTTTTTTTCATGCATCTCTAGTAGATCTGCCAAGTAATGAGCTGAGAACATTTTAAATAGTAATGATATTATTCTAATGCATAGACTGCCTGCTTAGCCTCTAGTTACTTTTCATACTTGGATAAATATCCAGTTCAAATGATTGAACACCAAATGCATTTTTATCAAATGAAGGCATAAAAAAGAGAAAGAAAAGAAAGAATAAGGCACCAACAGACTTGTAAATAATAATTTGAGAGATTTTGCTGGCATTGCTTCCTTTTTTTAAATCCTTTCAGATATGAAATCTTGAGTTGACAAAGAATTTCCAGTTTGACTGCAAAGATGCTCATAAAGAGTTGGCCACAGATTGTAGATTCAATAATAAAAGTATTCAACAACAAAGAAAAAAATTTTGTGCAACAAAAGTTTAAACATTTTTTAAAAAAAAAAAAAAGAGATTCACTTAAATGGATTTTCTAACAGTTGTGTGTACACTTGTGATATGCATAACTATATGCACTAATAAACTACAGGCAAACCTCTTATAGCACTCTTTACCTTGAAGGAAAATTCCTGCATATTATAATAACCTCCTATAGCGCTCCCTGAGCACTATAAGAGGTTTGCCTGTATATGAGAAATTTGAATGCTGAGTCCACAATTATGGCCAACCTTCTCTTTATTTAAAAAAACAATTTTTTTAGTAGATAGTTTTCACAGATGATCACGTTAGTACTTGTTAATTTATAGAAATTAACTCTGAGGGTGGTAATAAAACCAAATGGCTTTAATAAGATTTTACCATACACCTAAATTCAGAGATCTTGGTATTACTTCAAACTTGGGGGGGGTGTGGTGCAATTGTAGGGGCATGTTTGTTAAGTTTGCAAGTGTGTGTGGTGGGACTGGGTCAGTTCCATGATCGGCTGCCTCAGCTGTTTATAAGTGAGGTCTTATTTCGACCTGTTATTATTTTTTCGTATTAGTGTACCTCATCCTAGGGAAGCTGGCTACCCAACTCCTTCGTAATCTAATACACTCAGGATGGGTAGGCTTATCCAGGCTGAACCCTCTAGAACAGAGTTTTCTCTCTGTATGTCCTTAAGATGCTATAGGGGGTAAGGAAGCTTAGGCCATTCTTTATTTTTATTTAACATAAGCACACCACAATGCTGATAGCAATTATTTATCTTCTGCATTTTAATGAAGTTCCATTTCTAAGTTAGTACAATCATATAATATTTCATGGTGTTGGCTGAGATTTCATTCATGACAGGCTGAAACTATTTCAACAATTACTGCCCACCCTTCCGCATTGTCCTGCCAAAAGTGATTATTTTCAATGTTTAATTTTCTTCCAGTGTTACAGGTGTATGTGCTTACCTGCCATCAAAATGAAAACAGTTTAACAGCATAGCTAAAAGATACATTCTTAACCTTATCATCAATGCCGTAGCTTCCTTTTTCAGAGTTAAAAAAAAAGGAAAGATTAATATTTTTTTTTTCTTTTTACTTTAAACAATGGCAAAGTTGTTAAGCTAGCTATTCCATTTCTAAATGAACAATATTAAATAAGAATAGATAGATGTTTGCCTGCCAGTACCACAGAGACAACTGTCATCTGGACACTATGTTGGAGGTTGGATTAACACTGGTAACTCTGTTATTTGGCTGTTTAGACCTTATGCTCTCTCTCTCTCAAGCTAAAACAAGTGTACTTGTAAATATGTCTAAAATGCTTCTCAATCCTGGAATCTGTTTGCTAACTACTACTACTACATAGCCTAGGAAGGCACATATACATACTTCCGTATGAGAGGACCAAGCAGGCATGTAGAACAGAAAGGAAGTTACAAGAGTGTTTTCTGGAACTGTATTTGAAAGCCAAATAACCAAAGTAAACTAATCACTTGTACTGTGCAGAGGTCAGGCAAAATGTAAGTGTTTGGTACAAAATACCCACCCAAGGGAAGAATGAAAAATAGTTGGTTGTAAAATATAGCAGTGTTAGTGCATTCCATACAAAAGATTATTAATAAAACAAAAGTAAAACCACTACCACTAAACTGCAACTGGAAATATAATAAATATTAGTAATCAGCTAAATATCCAGTTTAAAAATGATTTAAGATAGATTTATGTACAAACACATACTGGTTACACACTTGTTCACTGTGGCAGAAGCTATGGTTCAGCTCCTAATGAGTTTGTTATCAAAGAATTCTAGTTTGGATTTTCTAAATACCTAGTATGACTGATTAAAGAGTTTATGAGGCTTCCCAGTTGCTGCATACAAAAGTGATATAGTTATATTGTTGACATTCATCATAGGTTAATGATTAGCTACCAATGTATCAGACACACATGATTTAATAGGTTGCCACTACTTTCTGCATCATAAGGTCTTACTAGAAATCTTCAGTCTTACATGTGGGAGAAAACCCATGCAGCTGGCTAGTGGAGAAGAAGAAACCTATGCCAGGTTGAGAAGGGTGTTCAAACTGAAGCGTTTTGGTCCCCAACAGGAACTGAACCTGGGCATTTAGCTCTATCGGTCCAGAAGTCTAATCACTGGATCACCCACAGTTATATTAAAGACAAGTAAATAAGTTGAATGACCACAAGTGTTTCAGAAAATAAAGGCAATATTTACATTAGTGTTTTCTGTGTAATAAAGCAATAAACACCAACCAACATTAATGCATAAGTATTTGAACATGTCCTCTAAGTCACATGTTGTTTACTAGTGGCACTAGTAAGTAAACAACATGATCATGCAGTTGTCAGTGTGCACCAAAGAAGAGCAGCAATCTGTTTTGTTTTATGGTGAGCTGAAAGTGCTCCAATGATTGAAATCCACCAGAAGAAAAAAACATATGTGAAGAGACAGGTTTAAAAAAGACCAAACATCAGCAGTGGATGAAGAATGACCAGGACACTCCAACAGTGCTACCACTGATAAAGCCATTGGCAAGGTGGACACAGCATATCATGATAAATGATGAGTGATCATTAGAGAACCTGTTATTGCATTTGGCACAAGTGCAGGCAGTATCCATGGCATTATCTATGAATACCTAAATTTCTGAAAAGCATGAGCATTGCCCAAAGCAATTAACAGACATCCATAAAACTGACACAAGGTTCCACACTTATGACGATACAAAACATCACACAGCGATCTGGTGGACATTGACACTTTGAATCCTCCTTACAGTCTGAATCTTGCCCATCCAATTCTCATGTCTTTGTAGTCCTGAAAACTTTCTGAGAATGATGATTTGCTAGTGTTCAGAAGATCTAACAGGCAGTGCAATTTTGGCTTACACAGCAACCAAAAATCTACCAGGATGGTATCAAGAAACTTATGATTCTCTGGACTAAGTGTTGCAAAACAGGGTGACTATTTAGAAAAGTGATTAGTCCAATAAATGATACTTGGTCACTCGTTTTATTAATGAATTGCCTTTACTTTCTGAAGCACCCTTATATAAGCATTTTAGAAGATGATGTAATGGTAGTATTTGAGTCATATTAAACGAGACTGCAAAAAGATATTTGCTAATAATTTAAAATGCAAATTTGCTTTGAAAAATGAATTTATTTGGCATCAGAATAAAATAATAGATAAGTGGCACTGACATAGATTTATAACATTTGCAATTTATTAAATTTAAAAAGGCATTTCTTGCCTTTTCTCTTAGTATAACAGGATTTAAAAAAAAAAAAATTTTGATTTTCTTAAACATTTAGGAACATATGGCCAAAGAGAATTTTTAAAGTACAAAATTCATAATGGTTGGAGGTTGTCCTAGCAGCCATATATGACCTTATACAAGCTACATATTTCTCGATATCATGCTTTTAGTTGTTGCTAATAAAAAGCATTAAAATTATTTTCTGAACTTTGAAATAAAAACGGGCTTGAAGATGTTAAATGGGATCCTTTATGATCTATTAATAGTTTATCCAAAATTGGGCATTTAAAAATAATTTACTTTAATACTATAACATTTCTAATTTATCAGAGAGAAAATTGCTAGAATTCTAATGAAACAAATGCTGAAAATGGTAATTATAAATATCAAAACACTATGTAATCTTTATTTTCAACAATGGTTAAAAAAAAAAACAGAAAATTCGACAATTTTCAACCAATAAGATAACATCATCCTTGATATTACAAACTACAAAAAAGAAATGTAATTGGAAATTGAAATCCATTCTCAATAGCCAGTGTTCTCTGGCTTTTATTTTATTTTCCAATTATGAAACTTTGACTTTGTTTTTGGATTTCCTTTTGCATACTGATTATTTAATTAAAGTGAGGATGACAGAAGAATTACAGTTGCTCCATTTCAAGCCAGAAAGACGACACCTGGTAAAAACTACAGGATTTCTTCTCTTTATTCTTTTCTACTTTAGTTTGGTATGTTTAGTTATGCTTAAAGCATCCATCTCTTCTCTCACTTAAAATATTAGGTCATTACTAAAGTTTTGTTGGTTTTTATATTATGTTAATTTGGGGTTCATTTTTTGCATGCTTGCGAAGGTGTATGTAGATAAGTTATATATCATTTTGTAGCGTGAGCTTTGGCATACATTATGCAAAACCTACCTTTTTAAAAATCATAAAATGGATATTTGTTTCAGGGTTCTGAGTGGAGCAGAGATAGAAAAGTTTTTTGTGCCATTTTGCTTCATGAGCTCAAACCAGGCCACAAAGTGAGTGAGGCAACTAGTTACATTAAGCAAGCATTGGGGGGGGAGAACACGGCAAATGAGAGCACAGTACAACAATGATTTGCAAAGTTTTGATCAGGAGATGTGAGCCTTGAAGATAACGAATGTAGCGGACATCCTTCCAGCTGTGATGACAACCACCTGAAAGCCTCAGTTGAAGCCAATCCAGGAAAAACATTGCAAGAAATTTCTGGAGAGCTGGATATAGGCACTGCAATGTTTCCCAGAACCTTGATGCAATTGGTGAGGTGAAAAGGCTTGACAAGTGGGTGCCTCATAAGTTGAATAAACAACAATAAAATCAATCCATTTCTTGACCGAATCATAAAGACAAGGTGCCTAACCACATTCCAAAACCCAGTCTCCACCCAAAGAAGGTTATGCTCACTGTCTGGTGGACTGCAACTGGTGTCATCCACTATAATTTCTTGCAACCTGGTGAAACCATCATAGCCACTGTTCATCAGAAACTCTCCCAATGACAGCTGGCATTAGTGAATCAGAGGTCCAATCCTGCTCCACGACAATAGTCATCCTCATGTTGTAAAGGTGACTTCAGTAACTGAACACATTGGGGTACGTAGTTCTTCCTCACCCAGCCTATTCACCAGACCTTTCTGCCACGGTCTACCACCTTTCCAAACATCTCGACACCTTTCTCCATATGAAATCCTTCTCCAACCAAGCAGCAATTAAAACTGCCTTCCAGCACTTTATCAACTCCAGAAATCCATTTTTTTTTTTTTAATGGCATAAATGCACTTGTAACTCATTGGCAGAAATGTATTGATTGTAATGGAACTGACTTTTATTAATAAACTTCACGTATAACAACGATTTGAAGTCTCATTGTTGCAGTAAAAGAACCGACAAAACTTTTGTAACAACCTAGTGCTAAAACTCATAGATGGAATTCCAAGTGTAAATTTGACACTGTATTGACTAAACTGACACTAACATGAATACCTATGGTAGAAAGTGCCTCCAAACCAGAAATGAAATTCAAAAATCA
Organism: Nautilus pompilius; assembly: GCA_018389105.1. Classification (NCBI taxonomy): domain Eukaryota; kingdom Metazoa; phylum Mollusca; class Cephalopoda; order Nautilida; family Nautilidae; genus Nautilus; species Nautilus pompilius. The sequence goes on along the minus strand of JACATO010000306.1, from coordinate 2,374,930 downwards.
TTACTATCAATTTGCACAGCAATAAGATCATTCCTGTTTATTATTTCTGAAAATCAGATAGTTTGACATTTGAAATTCCGACTTTAAACTGACAAAGTTATTTCTGAAACTAGTCAAAGCTAACAGAAAGTGCTTGCTTGTCATTGTGCCAGCTGCAGTTTACTCCTCACTGGGTATGGACTCTGTTGTCTAATCAGTTACTCACATTTTCTAAACCAGCAGGCAGTCTTGTTTACTAGTTTTCTCTCACGTCTTTCTTCTGGTGGCTAGAAGGTTCTGAAGGGTCATATATGCAATAATCAAAACTTGTTCTAAATTTAGTTGTTGTGTTTATTAATTAATCAAACTATTAATAGAATCAGAATACACACGCATGAACAGAAATTATAGGTTTTTATTAATCAAAGAGTGCAAAGAGGGGAAATTCTCTCATTTAATAGGGACACTCAAATGAAAAGTTGCTGAAATACCATTGCTATAATACCATCCAGCTGGGTTATCATTTAAAAAACATCAGTACACACTTTCTTGCATTTGAGGTTTTGATTTCACAGTTTTGAAAATTTTAGTAAGTATATTATTCTTCAATATCTTTAATTCATTTTGTAAATATACACATGGCTCTAATATTATCCAATGATAATAAAGTATGAACAGTGGTTTTAGTGAAATAAAACATCTAGATTACTAATAGAATTCCATGCTTGCTTCATCCACATTTAAAAGACGTTATTTCAGTTTGGGGTCATTTGAGAAAGGATATTGATTTATTACAGTTCAACATAGATGTACCAGAATGTTTCCGAGACTTAAGCACCAAGAACATGTTAAATAATTTAAAATATCAGACCTACCAAGTATGAATTTTAGACACTTAAGAGAACTGCTGGACTGTCTCCTCTAACAGTGGAGAAAATGAATTTTCTTTTAGGTTAAATTAAAAACTCAAACTTTTTTTGTTTTGTTTTTTCACATTAGTATTCTGGACTATTTAACAAGGAGCAAAACAATAAAGTATGGCAATTATTTCAACTCTGCTCATTGTTAATGTTTTTAAACACCTTTCTTAAAGAAGTTAGTTAGTAGAAGCGATAACATGGGAAGGTTTTGAAACAATAGGAACTAGTTTCTCCCATCAAGAATAAATATTTTACTTTTGAAAAAAGTTAAGTCCGTAAGTTGGATTGTAGTCATAATAGTCAGTCAGTCACGTGTGTCATATTCGTACAGGAAATAACAAGAAATAGCAATGTTCATTTCTTAACTATAGCAGTGTCAACATTAGTTTTCTAATTACAAGATCTATAGCTAATTGAAAACGTTAAAACATACTGATAATCAAGAGTGATAGCTTCTAGTGGCATAAATAAACAGAAGGGATCCTCAAATTATTGCTACTCCATAGCTTAGCCTTGGCTTTTTTCTTCCTCAGATAATACCTGGTACCTTGGATCAAGAAAGATTGCAGAAGAAAACTGTTACTATCAAGCAGAGTTTTTCCTGTTCATTCCACTGAGTTCAGCAGGTTCTCCAAGAAAGGGAGTCAAAACTTTTGAGGTTTCACACTGAAATTTCAGCCATATGTCAGAAAAATATAATTAGCTGTTCTAACTAGAGCCTGATTTGTTGCTATTTTTGATGGTTTGAGGAAAATGGCTATTTATTTAATGGTGTTCAACTCTGCGGAATTCCTTCAACTAAAGCAAGCACTCAAGCATACCAAAAGTTGAGCCCCATCTCATGGGGGCAGTCTCAGTCTCTTAAGTTTCAGTTTCTTATAAATAACCATGAACATCCGAGTTCTCAGTTTTTTGCAGAGGGAACAAACTAGCAAATATACAAGCAATACTTCAATATTTAAGTGCCTCATCTGCTAGCTAAAAAAGTGTGGACTATCAAGTTTATTCAATGTTGCTTGTTCCAGTCCATGCATTTCATTTAAATGTGTTTCTTTTTGACCAACCACTTCTTCTGTATCAACATCAAGTATTTCTTCCCCAGCATCCAAGTTTACTTCATGTCCATCTTCATTGTCACCATTTATATGTTGGGCACACTTTATCATGTTTGTAGTGTTGTTATCTGTTGTTATGCTGTATATCTGCTGCACACTGATAACATAGTGTGCACGAACTTGATGAAGCACATTCTTGAAATGCTGGGATGTATGGTTTTCTCTAATTTCTTTCATACTTATGATTCACCCTGAAATCTCTCCATCTTTCTCAAGCTGAATGTCAAAGCAAAAGAAAAAAAAACAGTAATTCAAATGTGTTGCACAATCAATCTTAAAGGAAAGAAAAATCACTTTTTACTTTTTCCTTGATGGACTGGTAAATGTCACTGGCAGCACTTTCTTCCTAATATTATCAGTGTTAATGCAAACATTAGAACATAAACCTTCAAGAATTTAATCAATCAGTTTTCTAAAGCCAGAGTCTTCCACTAAGCTAAAAGGTTTTCCAAATGGAAGCAGCCAAACCATGAACCTGTCATATTTTTAATCAGTTTGGTTCCAGGGTACCCTATTAGATTTTTTCCTTTCTCCATTTTCCATTCTACTTTAGGAAAAAAGAAAATAAAAATAGTTCAAACAAGTTCATAGTTCTGGTTCAGTTTAGCTCCCTGAATAAAACCACAGGTTTTTAATAGAATATTGGAATTATCGTAAGCATTATATGTTTGTTTCTGATTCTCTTTTCTTTCTGTTAAAATGCAAGGGAACGAATTCCAGGTATTGTGTGTGCTGGATAGATGCCAAACATCAAGTGGCAAAAAAGATAAATTAAATAAAAGTTAATCCATTTGCTAAAAACACATACATACACACCTATGTGCATTCAGTAATATTAAGACAAATTGGATTTTTGGTGTACATTGCAGATGATTCTGTTATGTGGTTACAATTCCTCACAAATGATTTTGCACAAGATGCCCACAACCAAGTTGGTCGTTTACAACAGTTTTTGTTGACAGAAATAAAAATGCAACAAGAAAAATAAATAATATTTACAACTTACAAACTGAACAGAATAGACCTTCACCAATCCTCAAATAACTGTTGTTGATCTTGGTTTGTTTGTTTTCTTATTGTTTAAAAAAATAATAAATCGTGAAAATCACTCTCCTAGAATTCTGTAGATTGCAAAATCATTTCTCACTGGGCAAACAGTGGGGCAGGGTTAAGAGTAATGCACAAGTGTTGTAAATGTATACATCACAAAGTGAAGAGGGAAAGCAAATGAAAGGCAGATTTCTTAGACCAATAATGAATTGCACTACATTTGGTGGCCAAATAGTACATCAATGACTCTGAATTAAGATGACAAACCAATCTTGATGCAATGGAAACATTTGCCAATATGGAGAGACCCATTACAGTGCTCAATTTGTCAGAGAAAGTTTAGCTCTGTTGTGCGGGTAAACCAGTACGCCTGCAAAGGACTTGCTGGACAACAGGATTTAGTACACTATGCATTGAAATATGCAGTCACTCAGATCCATCAACACCAAGTTGAATACATTGATGTGAATCCTCATACAGATGATATTGAGTTGTGTTCAGAAGACTTTGACCAGGTTGGGCATGTTGAACATCCTATGATAAAGGATATGGTAAGAAATACATTGAATATTTCAAAGACAATGTGGTGAAGACGTTCTTGGATGGGGTTCTAGACAAGTTGCTGAAAGTAGGACCTGGTAGAATGCAAGAGAAACTACTGCAAATGTATCCTCATCGCCTAGATATCCCTTTGAAACTGAAATTAGAGCATCATTTCAAATGCATTACAATAAACAAAATAAAGGGCAGGCAGTGACTTTGCAATCAAGCACAAGATGATTGAAAGAGCCTTACACCTCCAGTGTGTTGTGTATATTTGTGGAGTCTAATGGAGCCATAACAAGGAATGCAACCTGGAGTGAGTTTCAAAAAGCTCACCTGTTTTTTGAGGATGCAAAGTACCCTTCAAAAAGCCAAGTTACATAAAAAAATAAACTCATTAAAAGCCAATTCAAGAAAACAGATGAACTACCGGTTGTGAGAAGGTGTTAAAAGGCATTCATATGCCATAAGTTACTTGACGGACAATTATTAATGGAAATCTCCATAACTAGGACATTCCTGGGGAAAATAAAAATACTTGTGTGATCAGAATGATCATAACTTTCATTGAGACCACTAAACAAGACTTTTTATGCAGCTTCTGTTCAAGTCAAATTCTGAGTTTCACATCACACCTCTATACTCCCTGGCCTGGCTTGCATGCCAACTATTAAATTATAATACAGGAAGATCTACTCTTCACCATTTTCTGGATTGAAGTGATTTCTTGTTGTCTTTAAGTGCTAAAACTCCATTCACTGTCTATGGAAGATGGACATAAAAGCATCTGTGCAAACATTTTCAGCCTTTTGAAGTGGCGAATATTTCCTTCCCACCAAAACAAAGAATCCTCATGTTTGGGTAGTAAGGGCAAGTTAAGATATTCCACAATCTCTTTTCCTATAACAGCAGCATGTTTTTTTGTTTGTTTGTTTTGATTCTTGAGGATCTGCAGTTTGCTTTCCTGTAGAACTGGCAGCTTGATCACTCAGCTTGTTATATTTTAGAAGCCAATTAATTACTTTAGCAATTCCTAATCAGTCACTACAGATATTAGGACTAGAATTAAGGAGAAAAAAAAAAAAAAACAATTGAAAAACAAGACTTTCATGTTATGCTCATTGCTTATATGCAAAACACATATTCCATAATCAAAAGAATGTTTTAGATATTTTTGTAAAAAAATTTTTTTTTTAAATTGCCACTATATAACTTCACATACTGCAAAAAAAAATATTCTAATAATAAAGTAGTGTAATACAGTCACTCCATGAAGCGATCAATTCTGATTTCAACCATCTTTTAAATATTTTTTTCAAAAATCTAGAATCTTTTTCAATCAAAATCACGTATTAGCAGAATGTTGCAATGTATAACGAGTTCTCAAAATTTACATGAACTGAGCAACTATTCAGGGCGTTTATATGCTATTTTTTTGATGTTAAGATTTAAGGCAACTGAATAAAACCGGCACACATGAAGTTTCGGCCCAGCTTGTAAAGATGCTGTGTGCATTCCCGACTTCCCTGTAGCAGCAGGCAAAAATTTTTTTTGGTAATCCACACATCCCTAGTATCTATGATACCTTTTAAAAAGTTTCTTTCCTTTTTGAATTTTTGTTGTTTTTTTTTTTTATTTCGAAGATTTCTCTAAATAAAAAGAAACAGCAGCTAAAATTTATGTATGTACTGCAATGTTTGTTTTTATTTCAAACAAATATTATTAAATCCTTGGTGGATTGAATTACATCGGCCAACAAGCAACTGGTGCATGAAATGAATGAAATCTACAAGGAATATTTCTACATGTTTGGGGGGTTTTTCAAGAAAATGTTATAGAATTAGATTATTTAATATCCTAAGATTTCTCTAAACTTTTGCTAGTATTACTAAGAATCAAAAGTCTTAAAATGATACATGTACTCTATGTAAATAGAACTATTAATCTGTGGAACAACAGTTTTTGTTGTTGTTGTTGTTGTTTTTTCATATCTAGCTCAGCATTAAAAAAAAATCAAAACAATCTGAGACAAAAAGCAATTATCGCATTATCTGCTGATGGTCGGTAATAAGAGCTACAGAGTGCACAAGAATAGTTCTTTCTGGTAAAGCAAACGCTTTTTGTTCTGTTTTAAACAAGATTATGAGCTATATGCCAGATTTCAAATTTATGAAAATGAACCCCCTACCCGTCTCATCACTAATGGAAATGTTACCTGTGGTATAATGTTAGCTGTCTCAGACTTTTTTGTTTTGTAATAGTTTTTTAACCATTATAGCTGGATAAATTTTAAGAAATCATCCAAGTACAAGCAGCTGAAGTCAGGTTAACTTTTGAAATTTTAAGTTGGACTTAAATTATTCAGTCTAGATACCTAATATTTAAAGAAATGTTGAGACATTAATAGTTTTAGAAATCTAAGTTCATAAAAAAGAACAAACAATAAAACCTGATAAAGTACATATTCCAAATTCGGATGGCAGGCTTATTTTCTGTCAATTGTTGAACCTTGCCATGTTCATACTTATAACCCAACTTTTAAAATAATGCATCATCTTTATTTGAAGTCTTCTTATTAGATGTACATATTCAGCTTCACTTTATTTTGTCTGTTTGTTAATTTAAAAACAAAATTTACTTGATATCTACCAAGATCTAGTTTATGAAGTACAATTACAAAAAGATACGTTAGCTATGTGCCAAAACCTGTTTACATGTGGTGCAATTAAATACACAAATCTGTTTATAACGTGAGATAAAAGTTGACAATGCATCTAACAGGTTGACAACTCCAAACTAATACATCAGTGAAGTGAAATAAAAATAAACTCAAGAGACACCATTATAATTATGGATCAGCTAGAGGTCCAAAGATAATGTGACAGTGAACTATGATGTGCTTCTCCCTCTGGACCAAGTTTTTTTTTGTTGTTGTTTTCTAACAATTACCAAAGATTTAGTAATGTAAGGAAAAAAAACACTAGAGATAATTTGGTACTAAAATGAAGTTAATAACAAAATATTTTACATATTAAGGCAACTTTTAGTCAATATTTTACTCATGGAATAGTAGCTAGCAATATTTACTTAGAGAACAAAAGCCACCCACAAACTACAAACAAATGCCAATGAATTTTTACAAAACTTCTCACCTTGTCATAATAACTATATATTCAAAAGTAATATAAAAAGGAAGTTCAAGTGTTACACTAAAAAAAGTTTGTAAATTTCTATTGCATTTTGCTACAAGAAACTTAAGAATAGCATAAGTTCAACAAACATAAATGCCAATGTTGTGCAATTTTCTCTCACTGATTTGGTGTTAGCTGGTTATAATATAGTATTCTATCCTCAAAACATCAGTGGAAGTTACTCCAGCCCATCAGGAAAAACAAAAAAATTTTGTTGACAGGAAGTATTTTCACAAAAACTTTGTGATGCGCTCCTTTATTTAGCTCTCGAAAACAATTATCTGCTTCATGAGTTAAACTTCTACATTGTCTTTCACATTTCATTGTAAGTAAACATTGTGTGGTCTTAGTTTTTTTTCTTTTGATGTCTCTTCTTTATTTTGCAGTCGATATAAACATCTTAAATAGAGATAGCTTAGCTCTTTATTGTTGTCCTTAATGAGTACCTGGGTTCCTAAGTACAAAATTTATCTACTAACATCTGCATGGCATTAAATGCCAAAGAGAGTTCTTGTCATTAGTAAAACAGCATGGAATAGCCATTCAGTAAGGGTAGTTTATCCAGAACATTCAGGATAACAATTTGATTAATAGAATACCAAAACTTATTAAGCACTAATAACAACAATACACAACTGTAGACAATTCAATGCAAATAATAAGACAAGTAAATTCTGTTAAAGATGAATTACGCAGGCCAATGTAGTTTTTTTTTTTTTTAAATTAAAAACTTTTTTTCCATCTGATTAAATTTGTGTTACAGATCAATGGATACTCAAATCTCTACAAAATATACCATTCCTTATATCTAAGCTGAGGTAAACCAAGTGTGCTAAATGTAGAAATTTGACACTATATTTTATGACAAACATTAGCAAAATTGATGTTTCAGGTTCCTTATGCAACAAATTTATTTGAACATGCATTGAGCCTTATTTGCTCTATTGGTAACCTTAAGTGTGGAATCATGTAAGAATTAATCTTTTTCTTTCAGATGAAGTCAATCTAGCTTCCTGAAACAGAAAAATCTCTTCTCTTCTTATTCCTTTCTTCTTTCCTTTTTTTACTCTTCTTCTACTCTTTCTTCTTTCTTTTTCTTATATAATGCATACTTTACTTGTTTAATAAATCAATACTACCTAGGATTCTTTATTACTTAATAAATCATTCTAGGATTCTTTTTAAAATACAATAACTCTTTTTCAAGAGTTCTTATCTTTTAAATTACATGATAACTCTTATATGTAAATTCATTATTATGATAAATTCTTGTAATATAAATATTTAACTTGTATTAAAATAATATTATTAACATCCCAATCCCCCCCTTCTTCAGTGTAAGCCTCTATTTATTTATAAAGTACTCCATCCCAAATAATTTCCCATGGACTAACCATGATTCTTTCTTCGTTTAAATCCACACACAGAAGTCCATATAACAACTTAAAGAAGAAGACTCAAGAGTTGAAAGTGGTGTGGAATGGGGCATTGGCCGTCGTGATGACAATCACCACAACAGTTGAGCTACTTCCCGCTTGATCACCAGCTAGGGAACCTCTGGTTCCCCTACGAGGGAGAAAAACAATGATCGTAAAGATCATTTGCTTTCTCAATAAGATCACGGGAATCTCTAATTCCCCTACGAGGGAGGACTGAAATAAAGATCAAAAAACGGAGGGAGAACATGTCTCCATCCATCATCCTGCAAAATAAAAATAGAACTCATCCCATCCCATACTTCCATTTGGAAATTTGAAAAATAAACAGTGGCCCAAACTTTCCCTCTCAGATCAAGGACACACAGAGAGAAAACTGTTCTAGAGAGTTCAGCCTGGAGAAACCTACCCCTCCTGCCGTGCAATACGAAGGAGTTGGGAAGCCAGCTGCTCTCGCTAGGTTGAGGAACATTCACACAATACACGGGTCGAAATAAGGCCTCACTTGTAAACAGCTGTGGCGGCCAATCGTGGAACTGACCCAGCTCCCAAACACACATATGCAACTTCACACACACACCCCAACTTTAGCACCACATCAAAAAAAAAAAAAGTTCAGAAGAAAGCAACACTTCAATGAAAAATGCCATTTGTGACAAAGCTTACCAAACAAACATTATTTTACATGTATGGATGTTTTAACAGACATGTCCATGACACTTAGTCAGATTTGAAGAAATTTTTAATTCTTTTCAATCATATTTTTGGTATGACTATGAAGTTAACTTTCACCTTACATGTTCATGACAGCTGTCACGGTCAAAACAATGTAAAAAAACATGGAATCAATTTCTGCTTGGTTGGCTTTCTCTATACCAATTTAATTTATCTTTCATTTAAAAAGCATATACCTATTCTTTGTGCTAATCGCTACTATTTTCAAATTAGTCATTCTATAATTTTAAACAATTTGTTAATTTTTTTTTAATATATGGACCTGACTAATCAGAATTTTTTTTAACTTTAATATCTTTCCTTTTATTTGACAAATTTAACACAACTACTCGCAGATTTAACTACTAATCTTTCAGAAATAATTCCAAAACACATTTCAGTTAATACTGCATGAAAGGAATTTCACTGCACACTCATCTTACTCAGATACTGATACTGAAACAGTCCCCTCCTTAATCATTCACAATCACATCTAGTTTGTTTAATAAAGAATGGAGACTATTACTGTCTAGAGCAGAGGTTTTAAAACTTTTTCAGTCCAAGTCTTCCTTTAAAGAACCCGTAAAGTTGAGAGTACCTGTTACTTATGATGAAGCTAAACTTTAAATTTAAACAATTCTGGAAGATTTTTACCAAAATACTTCGATGATAAAGTTGGTTCTGCTCCATCCCAACCAGCCTAGTAGTATTTGGTTTGGTCTTTAAAAGGCATGAGCACACTGAAAACCAGCTTCCACTGATAGCCACAGGCAAAATGTGGAACTGATTTGAATAGACGTTAAAATATTGAATTACACAGATATATAGACAGAAAAACCAGTGGGTTTTGGAGCACTGGGTCTAAAGTTGGAGGCTGGGTTCTGACAATTTCTCACCAAAAACTTCTCAAGGATTGTTCTTCAAAGAGATTATGAGCACCAGTGTCACTGACTGACCAAATCAACAAGTTCTTCCTTCAGCTTATATTGGAGTTGTAAAAGGACTGTAATTGCATGCAGGTTATAATCCATAAGATTCTGGAAGTACTGCTCAATCTCTTTTTCAGTGCATCAAGGTGATCTTGAATCAGTTTTAAGAGCTTTGCAACCTCTATAAATCAGATATATCAACAGTGTGTCAAACATCTCATCCCTCCTTTTACAAATCAAGCCAGCCTTCATGAAAAATGCTTTCATCTTGTCCACAAAATCAGCAATCACAGCATCTTGTCCTAGAAAGAATTTGTACAGTACCATTTAAACATGACAATATGTCAACTGGGGACAAGATATTAGGTCCAAAATTTATCTTTCAGTTTGGAAATAAATTTTCCAGACTGCTTTTAGCCATGCAGAGAAAAAATTCAAGTATCTGTGTATGCAATTCATAGACTCTTGTGAAAACATTTTAACATTTCACGTAACAATCAGTGTTGCATTGGTAAAAAAATAAAACCTGGTAAAGTAAAATAGAAAAACATCGGTAAAGTAGAACCCAGTAAAAGTAAACTCAAAAAACTTGGTAATGTTACCGGCAATTACCAGTAAAACTCAGTACAATTCATTAAAATTTCAGATTTTAAAGTTTGCTTTTTACGGGTTTAAAATGTCAAAGATGCTCATTTTGTTTACCCACATTATTAATTTCATATTTTACTGATTTTGTAAGTTTTTTACTCATCAACAAAAACGAATAACACAAGGAACTGATTCAGTAGAAGTTAACTTTGATCATGAAATGGACAATCTCTCGCCAGCATGTATTGTCCCTGCTTCCAGGGCGGTGGAGCGACAGGAGCCGCTGATGCAAGTGTGAGTTACTGCAGAGGCCTATGATGCAGCCAGGAGTGCCTGCTATGGGAGAAAAGCTGCTGGGCAGTGGCAGGGGGCTATAACACAATGCTCTGTGAAACTTAAAGTGTGTTTAATATTCGGATTTGCTGCAAACAGCATACTTCACGGGTACCTTCTACAAATAAATTACCGGTAAATTCAAACCTTAAAATCGGTAATCAGTAATGATAATGTAAAATTTGAGTTCAAACTTGGTACCCAGTAAAGTAAAAGTAAAAAATTTTCGCAAACTCAGACCGGTAAAATAACTCGGTAAAAGTTACCGAACGCAACACTGGTAACAACCAGTGTACTCACTTCTTTATGGAACAGAAAGGTCTCATGAACAGAGTCTCTGTCTTGAAAAGAAGGCAAAATAAGCAAGTGATGAGGTCACTTATTTTGATTTTGTTTAGTCCTAATAATGTCATCAAATGTTTTCTTTAACTCGAGTGTGTGTCTTGAATGCTAGAGTTTATCTGTGAATTATCCAGTGAATTCTTGCACGTTTCATTTGCAAATTTCACCTGTGCTTGGAAATTATAATGCCAACCAAGCACTGAAGAAGTACCAATAGCTGTTATTCACAAACATTCCATTGGACATCTTCAGCCTATCTTCACCTTTTGTAGTTTCATCAAATGAATTGCAGAACAGGAATTCTTTGAAATTGTTGTCCTTTATGTATCTAGCAAAGGTCAACAGATGAGCAGAATTTACAATATCATTTGACTTGTCTAGATGCGAGCTAAATAGATCTCAGAAATGACATGATATTTCAAAAATTCTTTGCTGGAGTGTCGTCAGACAAAAAGAGACTGGTCAACTTCTTCTCTTGCTGATCTCTAGAGACAATTCTGACAATGTACTTCACACAGAGCAAGGTCAACATTTCTCCAATTGCATGTGGCATTTTCTGCTGTACTATTCTGAGCAACACAAAACAGGTAACATGGACAGCAGCTCTTGTTTCCTCAAAGGCACCTGATTTATCAGACTGTGGTTTTTTTCACATCTGCTTCTCTCCATTTGAAATAATTTATCTTTAGTCTTTAATTCAGGATGAAAGCCATGAAGATGTCTCTGCAAAAGACTTGGCTTTATTGAATCTGCAGAGCACTTTGACATAGAAAGATAACACACTAAAGCTTGATTCCATTTTTGACAACTGCAGTAAATCCAAATTCTATGTAACTATCAACAAATCACCTCTTTTTTTTTATTTTTTGCTTCTGTTTTCCTAAATTCAAAATAAATGGATTAAAGCTGGGTTCCCAACCCAAACTATGCATCTGTATAAGTGTATAGAATACAATTAAGATATACATTACATGTATTGTGGTATGTGCACAATGTATGTAATGTATACCCTCAATAATCTAGTGACTTTTGGTGAAAGCAAGACAACTGTATTCTGAGTTTAACGATATTATTATTGTTACTAACACTGTCAGTTGGCAGGTTAACCTTTGTGCTGGCTCTAACTACACAGTATTCACTGTTTGTCCTGGATAGTGGTGAGAGTTGGATGGTCTGCTGATACAAGAGATTACTGTGAAATGATGAATTTGACAAATTTGGCAGATAAGGTGTGAAGCAAGAGCTTTATCTCAAAAATAAAGTCCATCATGGGGTGGGTGCTACTAGTTCCCACTGGCTTCTAGAATCTTCTTCTAGATCAAATTTCCACCCTTCTAACTATAGAAACAGGAGTCTTATGTTCTTCTCCATCATTCTCTAATGCTCTGTACTAGTTCTCCTTTCCTCCATTTATACTTCCATAGCTATAACAAACAAGAGATTAAGTTAAAACTGCAAGGTCTCAAGGCCACCAGATAAAAGCCATCTCCAGCTTTACCTTCTCACACAAAATCTTGAAAACTGTACAATCACCTGAGTCATTGCAATCTGGAAGAGCAACTATACCATTACACATTTTTTTATAATGATCTCTAAATTTAGAATTGTTATATAGCTTATCAGATAAAGCTTAACTTATAGGCAACAAACAGAGTCATATAAAGTTTGATATAGTAAATATATAATGTATATAGTCATCAAATTATTCCATACACATTTAATTGTTCATCAAAACAATAAAAACTGAAAAAATTATAAAAGTAGTATTTTATCTCCATATACCCCTGAAATAAGCCTTTTGTAGGCCAGTTTGAAAATGCTTGGTCTAGAAATTCCATTATATTAATTCGTTACTAAAGTTTTGTCAGTTTTATATATTGTGTTAATTTGGGGTTCATTTTTTGCATGCTTGTGAAGGTGTATGTAGATAAGTTATATATCATTTTGTAGCATGTGCTTTGGCATACATTATGCAAAACCTATCTTTCTAAAAATCATAAAATGGATATTTGTTTCAGGGTTCTGAGTTAAGCATCAATAGAAAATCTTTTCGTGCCATTTTCCTTCACAGGTTCAAACTAGGCGACAGAGCGAGTGAGGGAACTTGTAACATTAAGCAAGCATGGGGCGAGGACACAGCAAATGAGCACACAGTACTACAATGGTTTACAAGCTTTCGATCAGGAGATGAGAGCCTCGAAGATAAGGAACACAGGAAAGTGATCCAAAAGAAAAACAGAGAAATTTCTGGAGAGCTGGACATAAGCACTGCAACTGTTTTCCAGAATCTTGATACAATCAGCCAGGTGAAAAGGCTTGACAAGTGGGTGACTCATGAGTTGAATGAACAACAACAAAATCATTGATTGGAGATCTGCTCTTCGCTTGTCATAAGAAACAAAAACAACCCATTTCTTGACCAAATCATTACATGATGAAAAATGGATCCTTTACGACAGGGGTCACCAAACATTTTTCACAGTGGGCCGGATAACTGAAAGAATGACGAGCGCGGGCCACATAATCATTCTGTTCAATACTTGCAAGCCAGAATGAAAGCTCTGGGAAAAGAGACGAAACACTAAGTTTAGCATTCCATGTTAATCATGGGTGAGTGGCATGCAATGCACAAAAAACAAAGACAACCAACATATTTATTTACTAAAAAGTTATCAAAGAAGACGACATTAGCAAAAATATAGTTACATCAGACCTAGTGTGCACATATCTGAATCTTACAAACTAAGCAGCAAAAAAGGTTAGTGAGATTTGTGAAACTGACATTTGGCTTTCAAGATATCATCAATGTTTGGTTTGGAATTGCTGCATCCAATCAAGAGAATTGCTTTCAAATGTTCATCAGTCAATCTCGTTCGATGTGTTGACTTCACATACTTCATTTTTGAAAATGTTTGCTCACAGACATAAGTTGTTCCAAACAATGATACCATACCAGCAGCAAATTTATTCAATTTTGGAAACTCAACATCAGGTAAGAAGCGGTAAAATTCAACAAGTTTTCCTTCTCTGTGCTTCTCTTTCAACAAGTCATTTGCTTGCAAATCAATGAGCTCCAACTGTAGTTCAACTGGCACATCATCAAGGTTACAATCAAATGGATTCTGGAACAGAAGAATGTCACTCTCAATTCTGTCGAGATCTGAAAATCTCTCCAAAAAATGCCTCTTCAAGTCACGAATAATCTTTTTAGGAAAATCAAGGTTGACATCTTCAGCAATTATAGCGCAAAACTCTTTGAAACAGTGAAAATGAGAGAAGTTTTCTCCTTCCAGTTGTGCTTCAAACAATGACAGCTTTCTCCGAAATCCTTTGATGATTCTGTAGAGATCACAGACGAGGTTATCCTTTCCCTGAAGTTTCAAGTTCAGTTCATTCATGTGGGATGTAATGTCGACCAAAAATGACAACTTTGACAGCCAGGAGCTCTATCTTTTTCAGTGAGAAAAACATCTATTTCGTTTCAGAGCTTGTAAAAACGAAACAGGACTTTACCGCAGCTGAGCCACCTCACTGCTGTGTGATAAGGCAAGTCACAGAAATCAGAATCAATTTCTTCAAGAAAAGCCTGGAACTGACGGTGATTGAGTGCATGTCCCCGAATGAAGTTCACAGCAGAAACGACTGGTTTCAGTACACAAGAAATATCCAAGTCTTTCCCACAGAGTGCTTGCTGATGTATGATGCAGTGTATGAACAGAGCGCCCGGAATTTGCAAATCTTCCAACTGAGTCCTGATCTGCCCAACCAGACCCTTCCTCACTCCAGCCATGTTTTTTCCTCCATCAACTGTAACACCTCGAAGCTGATTCCACTGAAGGTTATAGTCTTGCAAAGTTTTCTGCACTTCCATGAAAATGTCTTTTCCAGTTGTTGTTCCATGCATGCAGCAAACGGATGCCAACTCTTCCGTTATCTGAAAGTCCAAATTGACACCACGAATGAACACAAGAAGTTGTGACGTACTTGAGAGATCAGTAGACTCATCCAGAGCCAGAGAATACCACAACAAGTTCCTAGCTTTCTCGCGTATCTGTAGCACTATGTTCTCTCCAAGTTCTTCTGTTCTCCACACAACTGAACTTGCCGAAAGGCTGATACTTCCAAACAAATCGGCTTTCTCAGGACACAAGTCATTTGCTGCTTCCATCATACACTCTTTGATGAAGTTGCCATCAGTAAACGGTTTTCCTCGCTCTGCCAACTTATGCACTATTTTGTAACTTGTACGAGTGACAGATTCATTTTCAGCAAACTTTCTCGTGAAGAGATTTCTTTGAGTTTCTAAACCATGTTTCATGGACTCATATTTCTCAGAGCATAACTTTCCAGAAAACTTTGAATATGTTGATAGATGTTTTGTTTCATAGTGACGCCGAAAATTGTACACTTTCAAAACGGCAACACTTTCTGGTCCTTTGTTTCCACAAAGAAGTACTTTACTCCCCATTCTTCATTGAAAATGCAACATTCGGCGTTCACTTTTCTTTTCTTAGTAGCCATAATAAAGGGTGAAGAAAACAGCCTAGAGACCAGCTCGATTAACACCTTGACCGGGGAATTTTTCTGAGCCTTCTTACCCATGATGTGTCATTTATCCATGAAAAAATTTGTTTGGGAAATCCAAAAATTTCCCCAAAAATCCCTTCGTTTTGGGAGAACTGGAAACTGACCAATCAGGTGAAGTGGAACGTTCCAGATTTTGGCCGGACTGTTCCACTACACACTGAAACTCTCATCCTGATTGGTTCATTTCGTTTCCTGATCTTGCAATTGTTCTACAAGAGAATCTCAAGGTCATGAGGTTTACGATATAAAACCGCTGTGTTTTCTCCTTGGGACGCCTTGTGTTGGAGCACAATAGACTATCCGTGCACCGGAGTCGTCTTCTCCTACCGGGACAAAAATTGGCAAAAATTGTTGCTGTCGGTCACGAGTATCTCAACAGGCAGTATTGTATATTAGGCTGTTGTAGTACAAAAGTACGCATCCACAACAAAATTAAAAAAATTTTATTTCACAACATCTCGTGTTCCATCCGTTTTTATCACGCAAATGCAAGTACTGTCGGCGGACCTGATGAACTGACGTCGCGGGCCGTAGTTTGGTGACCCCTGCTTTACGACAATTGCACATGATCAGCACAGTGACTGGACAAAGAAAGGTTCCTAACCACGTTCCAAAAGTCAGCCTCCATCCAAAGGTCATGGGCACTGTCTGGAGGATTGCAACTGGTGTCATCCACTATAACCTGGCGAAACCATCACAGCCACTGTTCATCAGAAACTCTCCCAATGACAGCTGGCATTGGTGAATCGAAGAGGCCTAATACTCTTTTATGACAATGCTCTTCCTCATGTTGCAAAAGTGACTCTTCAATAACTGAACACATTGGGGTACGAAGTTCTCCCTCACTAGCCTATTCAGCAGATCTTCCTCCCACAGTCTACCACCTTTTCAGACACCTCGACAGCTTCCTCCTTATGAAATCCTTCTCCAACCAAGCAGCAATTGAAACTGCCTTCCAACAGTTTATTGACTCCAGAAATCCAGATTTTTTTCAAAATGGTATAAATGTGCTTGTAACTTGCCAGCAGAAGTATATTGATTATGATATAACTTACTTTGATTAATAGACTTCATGTTCCGCAATTATATGAAGTTTCATTGTTGTGGTTAAAAAATCAACAAAACTTTTGTAACAACCTAATATTTAAAGTATCAATCTCTATTTACTAAATCTAATTGTACATACTTAATGTAGAACAAAAAAATTGCTAGCTCTAAATGCAGTGGGCCTTCATCTAATGGACTATATGGGGGGAAGGTGGTCTGTTATATCCAAAAGTCTGTTAGATCAAGGATAAAAAATACATGGTACAAAATTGAAAAAATACAGTCAAACATTTATTTTAAACCTTACACTTCAGTACTTACAAGTCATTCTGAATCACTGTCCATTATTTGTGTTTCAGGAGTTATAGTGTTCGTTTTGGTATGCCTAACTCCATAACCATAGCAATTGATACACCAGCCTCTATTTTCACACTAACCTTTAATTTTTCCACAATAGTCAGGACTTGACAATTTCCTGTTAACTGCTCTTGTCTTAGAGGCCATTATTAACAGTTAATAGCTGAGGGGACACAAAAATTAGTAATTTTCAGAAAGAATTCACAGGACTTCTCAATCATTTAGCTGCCAACTACCAACTGCTGACAGTGCTAGAAAAAACATGGCAGTGCCATCTAAGTCCACTAGGAGTGATACCATTAGACAAAGATCTCTTAGACTGAGGGTCTACTGTATTTGAAAAAAATTTAATCAAAAAATTCTTTTTTTAAATCCTAAGACCAGGAAGTAATTTACTTGAAGAGAGAAAACAATTCTTTAATTCAGCATGCAGCTCGTTTGAATTTTAACAGTCAGTGCACGGGCCAGGCCAGAGAGTCTAGAGGCGCAATTTGAAACTGTCAGAATTTTACTTGAAAAGAAACTGCATTAAAAGTCTTCTTTAGTGGTTTAAATGGAAGTTATGATCATTCTGATCACACACGTACTTTTATTTTCTCCAGAAACATCCTAGTTATGTAGTTATGGAGATTTCCATTAATCATTGTCCGTCAAGTAACTTATGGCACATGAACGCCTCTTAACACCTTCTCATGACCAGTAGTTTACCTGTTTTCTTGAATTTGGCTTTTAATGAGTTTATTTTTTATGTAACTTGGCTTTTTGAAGGATACTTTGCATCCTCAAAAAACGGGTAAGCTTTTGAAATTCACTCCAGGCTGGATTCCCTGCTATGGCTCCATTAGACTCTGCAAATATACACAGCACAGTGGAGGTGTAAGGCTCTTTCAATCATCTTGTGCTTGATTGCAAATTCACTGCCTGCCCTTTCTTTTGTTTATTGTAAAGAATTTGAATTGATGCTCTAATTTCAGTTTCAAAGGGATATCTAGGCGATGAGGATACATTTGCAGTAGTTTCTCTTACATTCTACCAGGCCCATTTTCAGCAACTTGTTTGAAACCCATCCAAGAACATTTTCTCAAAATTGGCTTTGAAATATTCAATGTATTTCTTACCGTATCCTTTACCCTAGGGTGCTCAACATGCCAAACCTGGTCAAAGTCTTCCGAACACACGATACTTTGAACACAACTCAATTCCTCAATACCATCATTATCAGGATTCATGTCTTCATGTTCCTCAACAGTTTGTCGCTTGAGGCACTTTCTGATGAGTTATTACGTGCCCATACTTCTTTTATGTTGAATCAGGATTATGAGGATATATCACCTCACAAATTCTATCAGACACAATGCTTACATAGTGTATCATTTGGCTGATTGATTCTTCTTCCAAATCTGTCAATGATATGGTCTCTCTCGCTTCTTTGCTGGGCATTCCACATCAAATGTTGGCTGATATTTGCAAAAATTGTCAAATATCCTATGCAGTTGGCATTGTTTGCTCCTCTGATTTTTCAAAAGGGTGCTTTGTGTCCTTTTTTTACATTGCCATTGCCTCTTTGTCATTATCAATTTCTCTGTAAATCAGTTTGGACTGATCATTTGCCTACATGTGCATTTACTGCATTTTAAACAATTATAGCATTCAGTTCTATGGCAGTTGCATGAAATGATCATTGTATGATTCTTTTATTTTCTTCTTGATTCATGAACGGGAAGAGCTGGACTGAGAGGAACAGTTATTTAGTCTTGGCAACAGTGTGATGAAGAAAACTCATTGGATCTGGCTGTTTCAGGAATCAATCAAATTTTAGAAAATATTTTTTTATCAAATCATGTAATTTCACAAATCTCACCTGTTCGGAGTTTCACGAAAATTCCCTGGGTTGGCTTGGTGACCAGTATTAAGAAATAATTATAGTAGTTAAAATCTAATTTTGAGCAAAGAAATAATCTCAATGTTTTTAAAATCATTTTTTTTTTTTTGCATCGTGCAGCTTATGTAAAAGTTTCATCCTATTTTTTATAAGAATTGTAAGATAGCTTATTCAGCATAGTTTCATTAAAAAAAAACAGCCAGCCAGCCATATATCTCTCCCTCTCTCTCTCTAACATATGCATGTATGCAGAAACAAAATGCTGATGAATATAATAAATGTAATATTTGGAAATACTAACCATTTCAAATATTACAAATAAACTACACACAAAAACATAATATCTGAAAGGAAAAATTCCAATACGAACATTAATATCTGTTAGTAACAATAATGATAACACTGACTAACATTTTTTTCTGCTGACTAAGATCTGACACCTGTTTTTAACTAATTTTGGGCACTGGTTTCAAAAATCAAATTGGTTTTTGCCTATCACGTCAGGTTTTTGTTCTACGGGATCTTAAAATGGTTAACTTTTTGGTCAACAAGGAGGATACACAAAATATCCATGTTTCTTGTGCCTGTGGGATAATAGAGCTAAGGACAAGCATTGGACTCAGAAGAACTGGCCAGTGAGAACATGCTTAAATGTTGGCGAAATAAATATCAAAAAACCAACCACTAGTAGATCGGGTAAAATTCACCTTTCCGCCTCTCCACATCAAAACTGGGTCTAATGAAGCAGTATGTTAAAGCTCTGAGCATAGAAGGTGACTGTTTTAAGTACATATGCACAACATTTCCTAGTCTCAGTTATGAAAAATTAAAGCTGGTGTGTTTGACGGGCCACAAATCAGAAAAATTATGAGAAATCAACATTTCACAAGGTCAATGATATGGAGAAAAGAGCATGGAATTCTTTCATGGCTGTTGTGAAAAATTTACTGGGGAAACAAAAAAAGCTGAAAATTACAAAGATCTTATTCAAACATTGCTTAAGAATTTTCATCATCTGGGTTGCAACATGAGCATAAAGGTTCATTTCGTCAACAGTCATCTTGATAAATTTCCTGAAAATCTAGGTGGCGTAAGTGATGAGCAAGGTGAAAGGTTCCATCAAGATATACAAGCTATGGAGGAGCAATACCAAGGAAGGTTGGATACTCACATGATGGCCAACTATTGTTGGAGTATTAAGAGAGACTGTCTGGAAATGAAGCACTCCAGAAAAGCCTACAAACGAAAATTTAATCCATGAAGGAAGAACGTGTCATTTACTGATATCAGTTAATGTAAATAAGCCCATGTCTGTCATTGTTTTGTTTGTACGGTATTCTAAATGAAATGATAAGAATATTCTGGATTAGTTTGTACCAATTTTTGACTAAAATTCATTCAATTCTAGCATCGATTTATATTTTTATATTTCAATACTTTGACCTGATATGTCATAGTTAACCAATATATTTGTTAATCTCAAAATTGATTCATGGTATTGTTTGTTGGAATGGTATTCTAAATATAATGATAAGAATAGGATTGAGGTGATTGTGGAAATCATTGTAATAGGGTACTTTTTTATGGTGATTGATCAAAAATGAGGGTATGCTGTAGAGCAAAAATTTGACGTGATAGGCAAAAACCAATGTGATATTTGAGTTCAGTGTCCCCAAATTAGTCAGAAACAAGTCTCAGATATAAGTCAGCAAAAATTGTGTTGACCAGTGTAATTTTAAGATGTGCCATAATTGGTTATAATAAATTGTATCAACTTGCCAAACTAACAGTAGATATTAAAACAAACTATTTAATTTTGCCTCACATAGATTTAATATTTACTCACAGTAAGGAATGGTATCTACAACAAAGATCAATATCTAGTTTTGATTGCTTCTTCTGTCAATCTTCATCAGACTAATGCTATAAAACCAGCATATCTTTTATTTTTGGTGTAGTGTAGGTTTGTGCTTCATATGATGGTCAAAAACTGGAATACAGCTGACCATGATTATAGAAGGCTTCCAATGACCTGACCTTTCCTTGGTATTATGGGTAACTAAGATTAAATAGCAGCATTCTTTATAGAAAAGCACAAAATGTTAAAATAATTAACCAGAGTATCAAACATAGAAGTGAAGTTGTGAAACCCTTAGTTTATTTACATCACTTTAAACGTGCTATGTGGATGTGGAATCTTTGTTTGAGCAAGAATATTGATTTGTTAGAGTTCAGCATAGATTTACTGGAATGTTTCTAGGCTTTAAGAATTCTTGAAATACAGTGAAGATTAAAACTATCACTACCAAATTTGAATTTTAGATATTTAAAACATAATGGAAATATTCAAACTAATTAGATACTGAGGATGTGAACAGTAACAGTTTATTCACACACACACACAGACACTCTCTGTTAGTAATGCTAAGCAGCATAATTCCAAATTAGCTAAGTTTCTGGCATGATTAGATAAAAGAAAATAATTTTTAGTAATAGAATTGAAACTGAATGAATGAAATAAATTATCAAAAATGTAGTCAATAGTGATGGTAATTCGATTTCCTTGGGGACCTTTCCATAAGCCAAGATAACTTTCTGCTTCCTTGTAACTACTAAACTAAACATAAGGACAGATATTTTTTAGTCTAAGCAGTTGCTGATGACTGGAAGAAAGCCCACACACCCCATCACAGCGTGAGAGCCCAAAATAATAAACCAAGATCACATCTGCTTGTTCCATTCCATTAAAAATCTTTCTTCAATATCTGAATGAGATCCCCTGTTAATCTCTGATGTTCAAGACTAGGACCTTTAAGTTTTGCTAACTGTTTGGAATAATGAAGATCCATTATTAGCCAAATCATTCTGGCAAATCTCCTTCCAATCCTATCGATACCATCATCATCTTGTCTCATAAAATAAAAACAAAGCTTGGTCCACTTACCTTAAATGAGTTTAATCCCAAGCTATGAAAAGAAAAAAAACTTTCTCCAACAGTTGGTTTTATTTTTCATTCACCAGTTTCTAAGAGATAACCAGAGCAATGCACTCCCTCACCAGGATAATCCAAGCTCAACAATGCTGGCATCAGCTGGGAAATCTCTACCAGAACTCATCATTTCTAGATGTAGGAGCAAACTGGAAAGGTGAGAAAGAACCATGCCACATAGAAACAGAGCTGACCCCAATGGGGAATCAAAATCAAATCCTCAAAATTGGCAGCCCAGTCATCTAACCAGTGGAATAGTTTAATAGACTAAGGATTCTGTTATTCCTACCTACTACCAGAATTCACTGTTCATCAAAGTTAGTATAATAAGGCACGTCATATCTATTATATGTACATAAAATTAGGCTGCAGTAACATACATCAAAAGCAATTTAAACCTCCTTTAGAATGCTAATAAATTATATATTTCCATTGCTGTGGTGAGAAACCAAAGTTGAAAACCACTAACTGAAGAGCAAATTTTAAAAAGTATTTTTCTAGAATTTCTTTTGATTCACATAAAATGATTTTATTAAACCTTAGTTAACTATCAAGATGCTCCCATAAATGATCAACAGGGTTCATATCCAAGCTCTATGGAGCCCAAAAAGCAACAACATTTTGCATCTTCCAAGTTCCAATAGTTTTATATGGTGTTCATCCATCATCCTGTATATTCTGGTGATCGTGATTAAAGATCCTTTGATCAAGTACAGACAGAAGAATGCTAAAAAGAAGGAATATGTAACTGGCAGAAATTATTCAATTATCAAAGGATGCAAGATCTGCTTCTCCACCAAACCAAATGCCTTTCCATGTCATTGTTCCAAATCTACTATACTGAATGGATATAAACACACCAGATTTAAAAAAAAAAAAAAAGCCTCAAGCAACCTCTCTTCAGATCCATGTGCATAGATCAACACTCAAAATGCATTACTACCCTCACATGTTTTAGAAAAATAGGTCTGCTTACCTTGGTGGTGCATTTTACAATTTTAATGATAGTCAGACATATAATGTAAACCATGGAAAACTCATTTTGGGAATATTCAAATCATTAATGCAAGGATATTAGTATAAGCCAACTGATTTTATTTGAGATAATTCTAATAAAGAAAACCTTTGTTGTATTTTGAAATGTTTTGTTTTTACTTTTGGGATCTATAGCCCAGGTAACTACAACTCAGTTTGCTAAACTTTCTTCCTATTAGCTATTTTCCTAGTCGCACATATCCATTCCCTGCCTCGCTAGTATTCTAGGGCCCCCAACCCAAACAGCTGAAACAAAGACACAAAAACAGTAAACATCTATTCCTTAGTTTAAACAAATGTTATAGTTTATAAATCAGTACAATATTTCTTAATTTAAAATAAATGATTGTATTACAGTCTGACATACGAAATATGCCGATCAACATGTGTGCAAGGGAAAGCTTCCAAATTGAATTTATAGTAGAGATACAAGTGAACAATCATACCAGTACCTATCAGAACCCTAGAAGTGGTCTACAAAAAATGCAACTAAGGATTTATCAAGATACCAAACACAAAAACAGTTTTTAGAAGATGAACAAAATTTTTTTTTTAAACTCCCAAAAGACCAAAAGATAAGGCAATAATGGAAAATTTTCAGATCAATTTTATCCCTAGGAGTATTAGTTTTTTTTTTTTTCAAATGTCCCACATCTGCCCAAAGTGAGGGATGAATTTACATTCTCCAACATTAATACTTTATCGCTCTTAGTGCTAAAGTTCTCTCTTTCAAGCAAAAAAAACCATTTTATTGTAGAGTTTTTGTTGTTTTTTTAATGCATGCATGACTGACATGCTTAATGTCCCGACTGAATGCCTTTACAGAATAATGTATGAACAAAAATCAATAGAACTGTTGCCACGAGAGAAGACCTAAAAGTAGGGGGGGCTGTGCTATTTTATGCCAATCCTCAAACATCTGTTGTGTCTTTACAAGCAGAGAAAACAACCTAGCAAATTTTAGCGGAATAAGATTGAGTCAGTTATCAACAAAACAAGATCTTATTAGATGGCAGGTCAAAGATTTGTGCTTCTTTTCTTGAAACATTAACCTCGAGAAAAACAGTAAATCAGGGTGGCGATCAGCGAAGTGCAAAACAGAATGAGAGTCACTGGTCCAGTTTGGCATACCTCCATGGCATGGATTTTTCTTACTCTTCTTCACCAACCAGTCATATAGCTTTTCTCCAATATTTAAAAAAATGAAGAATTCTAGTAAGGTTTCCACTGACAAGTTGAAGTACCAGGCCTCTCATTGTGTGAGTCTGGAAACACATCCTAACAGACAACTGTAGCACTACATTCCCTCACCAGAGTTGTCTAACTTGTAGACATCAGTGTTAGCATGCTAAAACAAATGAGCAATTCATCAACTGTAAAGGAGCCAACCCACATAGGTTCTCATACAATTCTAGTTTCATTTCATCCAAATCATTCTCTTCTTTTAAAGCTGCTCCATCTATAAAGTCAAACTTCTGTTCGTATAAATATTGTGTATTTGTTATGAGTTAACATTTCAGTAAATTCTTGTTACTATCAATAGGGTTTAATTCTCAAAATATTTTAGAGCAATGATGATAATTAGGTGTTTTGCAAAAGGCATTACCATTTTTTGAATTGTACAAAGTGAGCTGTTCCTGACATTGTGATTGCAATAGGGCCATGGATTCTACTCCAGCTCGAGTCATTAGCCTAATACAAAAAATCAGCAAATGGCATACTGAAAAACAGCTAATTAACATCATTACATTAAAAAAAAAAAACAGGATCTCCGATAATGGTGATGGGAGAAAGATCACTGAAATGTATGTTCATTAGTCAGTTCTCTTTCTAATACTAAGGTGGTTGGAAATGCTTAAACTAACCTACTTTCTATAAATATAATTCACTGATTCTTATCTAATTTATTACTTTAGTGCAACTTTAACTGCTCTACTCTTGTATCTGCTTATTATAATTAAATATGTTTTAGATTCTGTTATTTAAAAGAACAAAACAAGATAATTTTAAAAATCTTATATGATTTCTATAACTTAAAAATTTAAGTTTAATGAAAACTTGTGCTGTCATTGATGCTATTTATTTGTTCTTCATAATATTGAGGTTGTGTTTTTTTTCACAATTTTATTCAGGTGTCCATTTAAAAAAAACAAAATTGTTTATGCAGGAGACCATGAATTATCCCTCTTGTATTATAGTTTGTTTTTTTTAATACTTTGATCCTACTGTTCTTTAGTCTCTAAAAACTCCAGTAAAATGAGATTTGGGTGAATGGCCTTAGTTCTAAGCCAACAGGGAGGGGGGGTGTCAATGTGCATATATCCAAATGCCTCAACTTACCAATAATGCAATACTTTTAAGATTGATGTCGCTCCTTCCATAGGGCAATGAAATATGTTAAATCCCACCTAAGAAAACACTGCATCCACTAAATAATGAGAGAGAGATCAATCCAGTCTTGTCTTTGTGGGCATGGATACGAATTTACAAACAGAAGCATAGACTGGTCATGAAATAAGAGATTCATTTCATCTGTGGCTGGGACAGGATGAGATACTTGATGAAACCATGTCTGACAAACTTTCAGTCAAACAAAGCTCAAGACTAATCAATACTGTACAAAACTAACCTGTAAACATTATCATTCAACCCAAATTCTCTGGTTTTGCACACAAAATTAATCATTTACTCATTCTTCATTTCAGTCCCAAAGGAAAGCAGTAAATTTCCACAGATCAACAGATTCCTAAGAATGAAAACAACAAACACAACAAAAACATTACTTAAATCTAAAATGTCTAGTAAATCATTTGGTTTAAGACTCTTAGTTCTAACAATAAAACAAAGTAGATGGATGACTAAACATTAGCATAATCTGTTGTACACAAATTAAATTTGGGAAGGTAACATGAGTTTAAGATCCAATTTTAAAAAGGTATTATTTTTCAAAAATCAAGAAATTAAAAACTGATTTTCTCATTTAGCTTTTCAAACAAAATTAACATACCCTTCTCCAGCCTAAAGTGATCTGAAATTATCTAAGGAAAGGTCCAAAACACCCTTCCCCCTTGAATTTATTTCCAGAAGTTCCTAACATTTTCCTTTTATGAGGTTAAAAAAATTTTTAATTTTAAATTTTTGTCAAAGACTGCATGAGTTCTGACTAAATAATGGAGTACCCACACTTGGCAATACCATCACTAAAATCCAGAGACCAACTGCCAATTATCTAGGAGAGACTGTGATCATGGTAACAAGCAGCAATCATTCATTGAAATGATTCCGAGGTTAAGGAAAGCATGAATGAAATGAAATTTAATAAATTAGAATTTATGCAGCCAAGGACACCTACAAGAAGAATGACAGAGTTTCCAAGGAAACTGTGAAGACATTGCAGCATAGGAGTTAAATGAATAAAGTTCTGAGACCACCACAAATCTTTTAGGAAATTATTTCCTAACCTCTAAGGTTTCTGTATATAATAGTATCCCTCAAATACTGCATACAGTTGTGAATTTGTTATGAAGCCCCCCTTAGGTATTATTCAACTAGTTAAAGCAATTTATTGTTATTGTTGGTAATAATTAAAATTTTAACAGAGTGCATAATTAAAGCCAATATCACGTATTTTCCCACATAAGATACGGACAGATCAGAACCCAACAGCAAAACAAGTCTGCAAATAAATTTTCATTTATATTATATCTTCATGCATACATTAAAATTATTCATATATATATATTAATTTTTTTTTAAAACTACAATAAATTTTTTTTCAATCATACAAAAAAAAATAAAAGCAAACAATTTTGTTAAGCTGTACAAAAAAATGTTATTTCAGTACTTGGTTAACATTTTGGATCCGACCTTTTCTGTTTTCATCCAAGTAAAGGGAAGCAGCTAATCTAAACTGCACTGATAATGAGAAAAACCTAGGCAACCCTCTTAGGATGCCCGATGCATTTGCACAGAGCAAAATGCATACAAAAAAGTTATTCATAAAATAAATGATTACTTGGCTCAAACTGAAGCCAACCTGGAAGAGGAAGGAAATAGAGATCTAACACTATCCAGATTTTGCCTACATAATTTCTTCATATACAAACTTATAATTAATTATTTATTTGCAATGAAAAATATTTTTAAGTTTCTTTCTTTTTAACTAAATATGTAATGTTAAATTTGAATTTTTTAATTTACTAATAAAATTAATGAATACATTTTTTGTGTTACCAAAGTTGATAATGGATCTGGTGCAAAGGCACAACAACACATTGTATCCACACACATCATGTAATTTCGTTAATTAATAAAATAAAATAAACAAAATACCATTTACCAAGATCTGAATAAATCTAATTATCAGAAATTAATCAACATTTTCAAGCATTGAAAAGAAAAAATTACGGTCTCTTAGAATATCAGGTAGCTACATTTTTGAAAATTGGAAATAATAATAAATAAAATTTTGAAGCAAAACATCACCTGTCACATTTTTTAAGCTCTAATTTCACGCTGACTGCATGTTTCCACATACACCAAGAAAAACATATTTCTCATTATTTCTAAACTGTATACTAAGTCACTGACTGGAAATGGAGGAGTACAACTGCTTCATGGTATTTTTTGTTAACTAATCCCACTAATTTCCATAAAAGTCTTTTGTTTATAATTTTTTTGTGTTTTTGTCCAACCATCTCAAAAATCCCTACCAAAAGGCTTCATTTCCGTGGAGGAAGTCCGAGCAAGATGAAACCATGCCAGGATGGTGTGCCAAACCAAGCTGGGCCTGACTGGGATTCAAACATGGGCTGTCAGCCCTTGGCAGGCTAATCGTTTAACCAATAGACCACCAAATGCCTTTGGCCAAATTCAAAATGACTTCAGAAACTAAAATGATGTTTAGTTCAGTAACCACTACTAAGGTAATCGGAAATGACTAAACTAATCATCAATAACATTCTGTTTTTAACTTTTTTATTTTTTTTTCAGTCATGCCCTTTGATTTTTTAACAGTTCTTTTTGAATTTGGTACACATGCATACAAGCATTTTTTCCTTTTCCCTTCTAAACAGACATTCTAAGGTTCTCTAAATTGTTTCAAAAATTAGTTTGTGTTTAAAACACCAATTTCAGAAATGTTTGGCCTTACCTACTAAAACTTGGCAAAGAATTTAAGTTTTAAAAAATAAAAGATAATAATGATGATGATGATTCATATTTGCAAAAAATTAATTTTAAAAAGCATCAGATAATTTGTATTCAATGAGACAGTAAAGCCTAAAATTTAATTTTACAATTAATGAGATTAAACATTTAAGAGAATTATTACTGAGTTCCAAGTTTTAACTTGAAATATTATGCCAGGAAACTTGTTTATCATCTCATTTAAAAAACCATTCTTAATTCTAAAATTTCATCCAATCCATTCAGCTTCACCCTCCCTCTCTCTACGAAACGCTCCAATTCTTTCTCACCCGTCCCTTATCACAGCATTTTTTCTTTTTATTAATTCTCAAAAAAAAAAAAAAAAACACTTAGCAAGAAGAAAATAGAGTTTTAAGTATTCATGTAAAATGGATTTTCTTTCTTTTTATGTTGTATGGAAGCTGAATTTTTCCAAACAATGGAAGATGTAGTATCATAAAACAAATCCTTAAGAAGCGATTCACAGATTCATAAATAAGTCAGTCTGACGGAATGGAGTCTGTCCCAAAAGTCTGGAACTTTTAAACATCATCAAAGCTTGCAAGAGTTATTGGCAATTTGGCATCATTGAACTGTGGATGAATTCTGCAAAAATGTGATGCTTTTAGCATTTCAAACATCAACCACTCAGAACGCAGTTCAAATCAAATAAAATGAAAAAAAAAACAACCCATCATCATGACTGCTTTTGTTGGATACAGTCCAGCCAGCTGCAGAAAATGAGGTCTACTTGGGGTGACCCTTGAGAAGTAGACTGTCACAAAGTAACAGAGCCAAAAATAACATTTACAGCAGCATGGAAATTTACCATATATTAATCTGTCCTGAAAATAAGGTTTCAGAATGAAGCCAACTAGCGTTTGCTTTCATTTCCTCTTTAAAACTAATATATTTTTATTTGCTGGCAACAGCAAAACAATAGCAAATTAAAATGAATTATAGAAACACAGAATGGACTATTTAAAAACTGACATCAAATTTTAAACATTTTTCAATTACCACCATTTATCTAGATAAACTTAACAATGCAATGCAAATTTTGACTTCCCCCCTTTTTACTAAGTAGAAATTTAAAGTTTCTTCAATAAAACCAATGTTCAAAAGCAGTGAGGTATGCGATCCAAATAAAGATTGAAGTCTTAATTACAAATACTATAGTTTAAAAACCAGACAGAATATGGAGGAAGCATTCTGCAAATATTACAGAGTATAAACTTTTCTTTCCATGAATCCTGCTTGAAAAAAAGCTCCAAAGGAATAACTAGTAAACATTTTTTAACATCCAACAACTCTGTGTAAACCTTATATGGTTGTAGGAGACACAAAATTATGGCAGCATTCAAGTCTATCCAGCTCTAAAAACAGCAATGGGTTGTTTCCTTGAGTAGATCAAGACAGATCCTAAGTTGGTGTACTTCAAGAATCATGATATTCTAATAATTTAATGTGCCGATCCAATATAACACATCCAGAAAAAAAAAAAACTTTGCCATGACAGAAGCCATCAAATGTCACATTATCCCCAAATATGTATTTGGCTAACAAAACTGCTTCAAGTCCAAATCTTCATTAAAGTCAGTAATTTTAAAAGCTCTCAAAATAGACAGGAGGAGAAAAGGATTCTATAAACTTTTAACAGTGAACATACTTATCTAAAAATTAAACCTCATCTTTTGCTAATGAGAGGCTAAAAGGAATTCTGTTTACCTTTTCCAAAAGCATAGAATTTCTGTTCATCATTATGCTGAGTAAAAAAGAAAAACAAAAACATTTAACACTAATGGTCAAGATGGCTGATTACTGCTAGTAGATAATATCCACACAATTAAAAAAGATAATAAAAAAAGCTTAGATAATTTTGTAATTAAAAGGCATATTGTAAGTATATCTAAGTAAATAAAACTTATAGATTAGAAGCATTAATAAACTAATTATGATATGGTTTTTAAGTAATAATTTTAATACTTAAAAAAGACATTTTATTAATTAAAAATATTATATTACCTTATTACTAAAAATCTGAGCAGCACTTTCGGGAAACTTTGCTTGCCTTTAAATGCCCTTTAGCCATGTTTATTCAAAACCTTCAACAGAATGTGACATCATTTAAAGCACAGAATGAATTTTGCAAGATTCCCTGCTCTTCTATATTATTCTGGTGGTTTTCCTTCAGACCAATGCTAAACAACAAGAATTCTAGCAGGGACTTTTCATTTTTTCATTTCCTAAAGGACAGAAGCGCAGGCCCCAATGATATACACATAAGACCAAAACGAATAGATTTTTAAAAGGTATTAATTAGGTCTATAAAAACTTCAGCTATTTTTATTTCCATTTGCTACTTAATGTTGACGATAGACACTGATCCTGCACCCCTTTCTTTTTGTGTATGCCAGCTTTCCCTTCACACCCATGGTTATATGTAGTGTAACACTGACTGATATTTCAATGATTGCCAGCATTGTTCTGAAGATGACTCCAACAGCTGAAAAAAGGCTGTTGCTTCCTACAAGAGATCTTCTACATTTCAATAACTGATCAGGAGAGTATGAACAGTTAGCAGACATTAAACAAAGATCTAGTGTGAGCAAAATTAACAAATGATTACTTTTTAGGTAAATGGCTTTAACACAACAGTCCTCAACAAAAGTGCTGAATATTCAAACAAATCAATCCTTAACATAGCCAATGTATGTGGGAGCCATGGGGGTTGTGACACACTGAACCCTCTCATTAATATTAACAACAAATCCACTTCACTCCAGCCTCACATTTTGCATTATGACTACATTTGATTAAATA
Organism: Nautilus pompilius; assembly: GCA_018389105.1. Classification (NCBI taxonomy): domain Eukaryota; kingdom Metazoa; phylum Mollusca; class Cephalopoda; order Nautilida; family Nautilidae; genus Nautilus; species Nautilus pompilius. Next base: position 2,343,883 of record JACATO010000306.1, on the reverse strand, counting down.
CACGACTAGTTCAACATAAATACTAATCAGTGCTTCTAGACTAGGCCAGCCGGTAAGAAAAAGTGATGTGGTACACAAATGGTTAGTATTTGCATTGGGTAAATAAGTTGGGTTTGCTGCAAGCAAGCCAGTTACGCAAACCTATCTCTTGAGTTGTCCTAGTTTTGTCTTTACTAGCATAACAAAGAAAGTGGAATCAAAGCAGAGAATCTAGCTACAGCACATGGAGCTACAATTAGACTACTTAACCAAGAATGAGCTGAACTGGCCTTCAAATGGCTTGCTTTTAAAAGGCCAATTGGTCTAGGTGAATTCTCTTTAAAAGATACTCTAAAAATCTGAGTCTATCTGCCTTCATTTTAAAACTGTGCAAATAGAGGTAATAAAATGAAAAATATAATATTATATCTACTGCAGACCAGCTGCTTTATAGACAATCTAAGGCAAAATTCAGAGTATATAAGAGAAAACTGTTATAGGGATTTGTTTTGATGGAGTGATTTTAGTTATAGGAAAACACTATAAAATAAAAAGCAAATTTCATGATTTTGCATCCAAATCATAGCTGGACATCTGGAATATTTCTATTATTACAAAAATCAATCACAAATAGTCTCATACATTACTACACTACATCATTCAAGTAAACTGTTTTGAAATTTAACCGCAGTAATTGTCACTATCAGAGAAAACGTACACCATGATGATAGAAAGGAGAAAGCCAATAACTTAACTTGACTAGGAAATAACAGTGATGCATGTCCAGTGCCAGATTAAATTGCATCATCATTATTAGCTTCAAAGATCAGCCCTGCAATTATCTATTTTTTTTAAAATCAAATGAGGCAAAGCTGAGCCCGTACTAGTGATATTATCTGAAAAACTGTAAAGTATAGTAATGAAATCAAACAGCAGATTAATCAAATAATATATGGAAAAGGAAAAGAAAAATAACAAAAAAGGAAAATTCAGTAATTAGTTTGGCTGAAACTACCAAGAAAAATTGGAGAACAGTCAGTGAGTGAAAAATTATTTGATATCAATGAGTAAAAATTAATATAAATTTAGTGATAAGAAATACTGGAGAAGAAATGCCAACATTATAAACTGAGAATGGCGAATGTAAACATGACAGGTATTGGTGGTGGGGTGGGCTTACCTCAGAAACGTCTTAGAAATGATATCAAAATAGGTGTATTCTGAAGATATGTTAAGTTAAACGTGCGTAGAAATATATACCTATGGTTACCTATCTACATATAATACAACAACGCACTGACTTTTATCACATATGGTGCAAAGCAATTTTAGCTTTGCCAAATGGCAACACAGACAGGCAAAATTTTGTTTCCCTGTAAATCAGAACAGTTGACATCTCTACTAATTTAAAGACAACACTTGCAAATTTACACTCAAGTAATGTTTGAATTATACAATAAACAAACTGGCTATCTCAAAATAAAGATGGAATAGTTTTATATATAAAAATGTCCATCCAAACAGAGGCAGAATTCAAACAGAAAGATTAGCATCATTAAATAAAATAAAGATTTTTTAAAGCTGCATATTTATAATTAACTCAAAGAATGATCAATGAGGTAGTAGACATGACAAAATGCATCCGACAAATCTTTAGACAGTTTGGCGCCACAAAGGTTAAACATTAATGTATTATAGAAAATTACGTGAAATCGATACTATTCAGTCTGAAAGTGTACAGAGCAAAATCTTCTGTACCTTACTGTCACAAAAAAGAAAAACAGCAGCAAGAAGTTTTGAAGAAATGCACATTTTTTTTGCCCTTTTTATATCAAAATGTCTCCAGGCATCATGATGTTACCAATGCTCTCTCTCTCTCCATTTACTTTTAACAATTATCTGGTGTGAAACCTCCAGTAAAACTTAGTAGATTTGGCTACTACTCAGCTGCGTGCAAGTTTTATTGGATCTGGGAAAGAAAGAATGATTTACAATTAAAAGCAGGAGCAAGATCAGAACCCCCTATCTGTTGCTAACAGTGCTGCAGATGATAAATCATACTGACAACTAAAAAAAGTAATTATCAGCCAAACATTTAAAATTTGTCTACTGACAGATTAGTGAATTGATTATTTAATAACGCACTGACCTTGGGTCAAATAACAAAATAAGCTTTTGTAACAGAATCAGAGGCTAGATTAGAAATTACAATCAATTTACTAACAATAACATACAAATAAATAAATAAAAAATAATACGCCATGTAAATGTTTCTAATTGCTACACAGATTTTGTGTGTACATACACACACATTGGGGACGTTCAGATGAAACTCGGCTAGATACCATTATCACAAAACTATTTTAGACAAGTTTCATTTGACCTTCCCTAGCACAAATGTTATCTTCCTTCACAACTAAACATGTTGTTGCCGACAATGTTTCATTTAAGTTTAATTTAACATCCCCTTCTACAGCTGATGTTAGATGGTTTTGATTTGCCTCTAATCACCATATTTTCACAGAACTAAGATTTGTTTTCAATTTAGGCAGTTAGTTTCATTTTCCTATCCAAAAAGAGATACTTGGTTTCTATTCAAAGAATATTTCTTCTTTTTTTTTTCCAGGAAACAGCCAAGATGTTCTCATAAGTCCTGCAAAGCTGGAAACAAAGCGGGCCTCCAAAATAGACCCATACACTCACCTACCCAGTCATTTTCATAACAACTCCAAATATAGATCATGAGAAATTCTGTGGAAATTGTAATTTACCGACAAGAAATTATGCATTTAAATAACAATATACTGTACAGTTTTAAAAAGAATGTGTGAAAACAAATGTTGCGACAAGTAACATTTCAAACAAGATCTTCACTTCGGTTTAAATAAAACCATTACAACGCGATCTTTTAGCCATCATCAGCTCTGGTTGCACAACATTTCTACAAAATACAGTAAGGTGTTGTGGCAGCAGCTCCTCTTACACTAAAATAAAACTTGTGCACTCAGGTTTGCTCATCTTCGACTATGAGAGGAGACCTTTATTACTAAGACACATGGCAGGGTAACACTTATTAAAGTCAAAACTTACTAAAGCTTTTCACCGAGAGCTGACAGCACTTGTACTAAAACCAGGAAGGTTATGGTGGATGCCTGATGTGCAGTTTTGGAGAAGAAAATATGAAAAACTCCATTCTGTAAACATCTTGTAAGATATGAGTGGAATTGCTACTGGTCTCTGTCTTTATGAAAAAAATTTCAGAAAATAAATACTGCCAAAAAAAAAGAAAAAACTTGCAAATTAAATTCATTATAAATACAGACAGACTATTTACATTTTTTTCCTAAATCCAAATAACTTTGAAATTACTACAGAAAGACGAAGAAAACTAGAAAAACTTTTCCATCCCTGCTTCACTCAGAACCCTGAAAAAAATATCCATTTTATGATTTTTAAAAGGGTAGGTTTCGCATAATGTATGCCAAAGGACACACTACAAAACAGTGTATAACCTATCTACATACGCCTTCACAAACATGCAAAAAATGTACCAAAAATTAACATAATACAAAAACCGACTAAACGTTTGTAACGACCCAATACATTAATTTTATCACAGTTAAACAGCCCCAAACACATTTCCGAAATCTGCCCATATCAGAGCATACACTATAATAAAGTACATTGTCACAATTTCTTCTAGCACGGCTAAGCAGTAGCACCAATGTGACAGAAATTTAAAAGACAACAATTAATCAAAAAAGCAGCAGAATTTTCTCTGTGAATGCTTAAAAGCTCACTAAGAATTTTTAATTCCTACATCAATTTTCTTTCTCTATGCCTTTCCTTGTCCAAACTTCCCACAGTCATCTTTTACACTTTTCTGACTGCTGCCATTGTTAAATACCAGTATCTTCCATAGAAATATCGCTTTTCAGTCAATGCTTATGACTGCTGTTTTCATTTTTGGCTGTTTAATCCAAAATCCAAAGTTTGGGACTTTGACATACACTAGGAGCCTTGTTCTATTTGAAACTAAAGCGCATCAAAGTCACACAATTTTTAAGTCTTCTCTTGTTGGTTCAATTAAAAGAATGCTGCAACTGATTTGGATCAGTTTGCATCACATTTTCAAATTTGCTGCCAATAATAAATTCTGATGAGGGGCATTATAAGAGTTCATTTTCCAGTACCACCACCACCACCACACCCACATGTAATCAGACATTGGTATAAAAGTATAATTGTGATTCTGGGAAAAGATATAACCAAAAATAAAATCAGGAAAATTCAAAATGCTTAATTGAGAATTTTAAGTGCCATTTTCTTGACCAGATGCTGATTATTGGCCCTGGAAAAAACCTAGAAAAAACTCTAGTATATAATTTTTTTTTCCAGATTAATAAATATAACTTTTAACTTTGTTATCAAAATGAGGTTTAACAACTCAAAACAGCTAATTCTCAGATTTCCTCTAAATTAAATATATTAACCTGAAATTTGCATTTGACCTAATGCCTAATGTTACACTTTTGGCCCTTGGATTATGCTAGTGATCAAAAGATGTGGCAATTTATTTGGAATAATAAATTATTGTTATCAATGCTAAGAGCATATAATTACTAAAATAAAAACTATTTCCTTGCTGTTTATAGTCATAACAAAGTGCGCATAATATTTTTTTTATTCCAAGTTATTATCTACTAAATTATGGTGACCATAAGAAACAAACAAACAAAATGTGGTACCGAGACTAATTCTCCAGTGTTGTAATATTTCAAGTTTTAACCTCACTGTATCATATACATAGTATGTAACAGGTGTACCAAAAGCCTGAATTAGATTAACTTTAAATTCATTGTATGAGAATAATCCATGTTCATATACAATGGCTAATATTCAACATGAATGTCTATACAGTTTACTTTGTATCATGTGGAGACAAATCTGCAGAAAATCTAATAACCTAGTAATAAATTTTTTACCTTGCTACATCACCTGGTGCAACAGCTGTTTTGTTACAGCTACTCAAAGAGAACAGAACTACATTTGTAATATTCAGGGGTGCCCGTAGGCAATTCATACAGTTAGAGAAAGATTTTAGTTAAGAACAAAATGTAGAACATCTTCAAGACCATCTTCTTTCTTTCTCCTCTTTTAAACGTCATCTTTGAATTTTAACTTTTGAGGAGTTTCATCAGAAAATAAACATTAAAGATCAATTTTCTTTTCAACTCCAATATAACCACTAAACACCAAAATCTGCCACCTGCTAAGAATGCTGTTTTTACATATCAGGAGTTTCCACATAAATTCTGGTGTATCCACTCTCAATAACTTAGACCATAATCACAATGCTTCAGAGTTAGCGTTTATCCCAGCCACTCTGACAATGAATTGTGATTATCCCTCCAACGAGACTTACCACAGTGGTAACTCACACTAATGTATACATCTCACTTATGCACAAAAACACTTATTGCTGTGTACATATTCTCACAAAACTAAATGGAAGATGAAACAAGCCATCAACATGAATCTTGGTCAAAGCTTCAAAACACTTAAATTAAATAACCCCAAAACTCAAGTGCAAACTCTTTCAATGGTGCCATTCTTGGTACAGACAGTGCTCCTATTTTCTTCTCTACACACAATTTTTTCTGGTTCATGAAGTCAGGACTCATCAAAAGAGCAGTAAAAAAAATTTTATTGCACTAAGACATAGCAAACTTTCCTAGAATCAGTTTATAATCTGAATCTTTTTTTATCTGCCATTAATTTCAAAAGCTTTCCATACAATACAACACTGAAAACCAAATTTCTAAAAAAACAGTAAAATATCTCTCAAACTTCAAAAGGTTCATTCTTTTTGCTGATGTACATTTTCTAGCCAATTTATCTAGCACAATTCATTTCCAGAAAAGCTTTGTATTTTCTTTTCTATGAGCATTTCATTTTATCTGAGTGTTCAGGAGCAATCAGCAGTGATGAGAGTTTTCACAGCTGTTTGGTGTGGGAGGGTTTTCTAATGCGTCATCTGAAGAAAACTTCATTTACATAGCATGCCCAAGCTCTTTAATTTAAGAATTATAATGACAGGATGACGGGGAAAAGTGACAACTATTCATGAGATAGGGAAGTTAGCTATCCATAAAACCATTTTTAATGTAAGATTTATACAAGCCCTCTTCACTTTTCATTGTTTCACTTTTACGTTGACAAAAAAATGAATAATAAATTAAGGAAAGTAATTCACGTATTCCATATTGTAAAAACATGCTACTTTTAAACTTTTGTAAGCAAACAATGTGACCCCAGTTAGAAGTGGCAACACATCTTGAGTGAGCCAAGGATTTCAGCATTAAAATAACATTAAACCCCTAACAAAATGGATTCTAAACGGTAATAGCTCCTGCCCAAAAAAGCTGTAAAGAAAAAAGTGTTAGCTTAGATGTCAAGATGGATATATTAAGGTCCTTTCAAAAAGAGGAATGGGATGTGGATATCAGCAAAGCACCAGGCCTGCCACTGACAACAGCGAGATCAATTCAAGAAAATGATGAAAAGATTAAGACCCAGTTTTTTCAACTGTAGATGAAGAGGCAGAAAATGTGTCTGTCTCTAGGTGTCAATAAGCAAGCTCTTCAACCATCTCATGTAACTGTTTATCATTTTTTTACATTATTTACATCATTAAATAAAGCTTTATGTAATTTAAGAAGAGTATAGTACCATTTATTTGAGAAAAGTCTGACCAAAAATAGCCCCAGGAATGTATTCAGCTTTTGTGGTAATATTGGTTTTGATGCAACCCTGACAAGAGAAGAGAGGTGGTTCAGAACATGCAGACACAGCGTATAGACAGGTAATGTCAATAAAAAGGTTTAAAATTTGAAAAATTATCAACCATTGTGTATAATCAACTGTGTCAGTCACACAAAAACGTTAAATCTTATTACCAAAAGTTTCTGTAACCTAAATCAATAAATCTTCACACCATATGATAGTCGGAAAGTACAAAAATTAATAAATTATCCCTCTGCGCTGAAATATGAGCTATGCAACAAAAAGGTAACTTTAAAAAAAGAAGATAAAACAGGATAAATATTTTAAAAGACTAAACAAAAAAAATACTTAGATTAGAAGGCCTGCTCTGAATAAACCTTTGTTATATATATATATATATATATATTGTAGATAATTATAGGACAGACCTACTGAATGTTGTAAATAATGTTCTAGAGAAAAAGAGAAGCAAACTCATGGCAGCAACAAAAAAACCAAAAACTCAGTAATTATCATATCTGAATGATTGCCCTTTTTGTACCAACACTGGTTATAATAAATAATCTAGACATTTGCTAATATAAACAGTAATGAAACATGTTATAGACATGCTTTGGAACAATTGTTACAAAAATTGAGAATCACTTGACAAATATGAGAAAAGTTGTAAAAACTAGGGAGGAAAAATACAAATGAATGAGGATAAAGTTGGCATGCCTGGTTTGCATTGCCTTTAAATAGATGACAGCCTCTGCAAAGAAAATTTTAGCAGTGTCGTTTAACCATCTTAAGATGGAAAAAAGTCCAAAATTTTATCTGTGCACTTTAGGAAATATCTTCTTTCTTTGTATTTAAAATTATAAAACATTATTTCTATTGTATCCGACATTCTCTGTATTGAATGGATACATTCATTTGAAATGCGATGGCAACCAAAATGGAATACAGTATTAAAAAAAAAAAACCCGGTATCCTTGGGACCGAGGCAGATGCCAGATTTGCAATTCTCTCCAGTTTTTGGAACACTACAGAGACAGACTGTGGTCAAACACTACCATAACCTAAACAGTGTTTTGTGTCCAATGCAAGTTTTAAATGTAATTTGTTTGTAATATATGTAAATATCTTGTAAAACAAAAAGCATTTACTAAATATTTTGCCTAGTGCTTACCAAAAATCCTTCCTGTTTCTGGTCCTAAATTACAGTGTACATAGAGGATGAACGTTACATACAAGATGGAGTGCTGGGATGGTATTAGGCACAGTTTAGGTTGAGCCATCAAGAGGGGTAAGATGCATCCTTATCTAATTTTCATATTATTTCCACTTTTTTTCAATTATGGCCAGTGCAGAAATGCTTCATCCTTGCTACACTAAACATAGCAACATCACTCAGAAAATTTCTCAATGTCTCTACAGGGATAGAATTTATGAAAAAAATTGCAAAATTAGCTCAGAAAAGCACAGAACCCTATCATCACAAGTTCAAACAATGAGAGCAATGACTAAACAGCAGCATGGATGTGTGGGTTACAGCAGCACACTAGAAATGCAATGGCCACCTTTGGAAACTTTTGTGTTGCGAATCCTGGATTTGGTGGATCACAGATTTTGGTATGTTCGGATTTCTGGGTTTCCTGACTTTCACTATTATACTGTATTACCACTTTTCCTGTCTAGGCTTGGTGACTTCATGTTTATCAGATCTGACTATAGTTCTAAGCATTTCCTTTTGTTGTAGACATTTAAACAGCCTTCTTAAATACATATATTAATTGTCGCTACAATTCAATCTGACAAATCACTCCAGTGACTAGTGAAATGCATGCTTAAACAATGAATAAATGTTTACATCTTTACTAAATCAACAAACAAGAAGTAAAAATAGCTTTAAAATTTTTTAAAAAATGAGTAAAGTAGAAATATTCTCATACATGTGCATGTATTTTTTTAAAATTATTATTATTGCTCTTTCTGTGGTCTCATTCTACAACAGGTCATAATTTAATTATACCTTTATAGCCATCTTAGTAATTGTGACATGTATGACTTGTTTCAGTCTTAGTGGTGAACAGACTGCATAGCAAAGCTGTTTAATATACCACCAATAATTCATTTTTAAATGTGCCAAAGAGATGGGCTCAAAGACAAACTTCTAAAAGTTCTTTTAGTCCCAGTAAGAAAATAAAAAAGGGGAGGGGTGATGTTTTGTCGTGGTGTTTTGTATGCTTTTAAAAAAATAGGATGATGCCTTAGGCATTTTTCTGAATAACCATGTTAACTATTGTTCTGTATAAATTAGTTTTTCATGGAGTTCTTATCCCAAAACTTTGCTGAACAGAAAAAAACACAAGACATTGCATAACAAATAGCATTTGAGCTTAAAAGCAATGGAGTAAAGTGATTATGACAGGGTAGTTTTTATGATAGTAGACATTCTAATCACTGAAACAAGGCGAGGTGAGAAACTAGCCGTATGGAGAGAGAGAGATGTAAAATAACTGAAATGTTTTCAAAACTTGCTATACACACATGATAGTGGATAAAAGAAGAATGTCTTTATTATCAAAAAGCAGTAACTTCCTGTTCACACAACAATTATTTTTTTGTTTTGTTTTAATTTATTAGTTTTATGTTTTCTCTAGGTATGAACCCAAGTATATTGAAGGAATTCTTCTGGATTTCTCAGACTTATTAAACCTAAGGAATCCAGAAAGTCTACAGATTTTAGAGAAATTGTTTTAGAAAAAATTACAAATGTAAGGCCCATCTGTTATTAGTACGAGTGCCTAAATAAAATTTAATATTAGTGGCTACATTATGATAAAGAGAGATTTTAAAAAGATGTAGATAAACTTTAATGAATGAGCAGTATACATGACAAAGTTTAACAATGTCCTTAACTCCTATCTCATATACATTAATGATCTCGGTTGTTGTTGTTTTTTTTTACCCCTAAACATATGTTGAGATCCTATCTAATTACCTGGTGGAAAAATGCTATAAAAGATTTATATGTATAATAAAATTACAATCTCAGATTTCCTTAAAACAAGTTGCCAGCACAATAATAATTATGCTAACGAGTAAGCAGAATATTGTTTTTAATACCATAATGCCAACTTAATCAAGATATGCTAAAAAATGTCTGTAGCATTTACAATGTTAAGAGAAATTACAGTTGTACCTAGAACACTCAAGTTTAGGTAAAGACTATGTAAATAAAATAATACATTTTAAAAAAAATAACTGGCCCATACAATGTCTGTAATTAATATATCTACAATGCCTGGTTTTAATTCATAATAATTTAACATTAAAAAAATCATGTTCAACACATTAATTTAAGCGATCCTCACTTTCTTACCAGATACATTTTCCTAATCAAATTTAATAATTCTACAATATACATGAATTACTAGAGGATTAATCATGTGATAGCACAGTGTACTGCAATACTAGCTAACCACCCAGCACTGCTTTTACATCTGTTAAATATTATTTGTGGTATAGTTTAAATTTGCCATGACAAAAAATGATTCCATTAAATATTTCATTACAAACTAAGGATGTAGTATGCATTGCAACTATGTAATTAAGAATCAGTAAGACCTATCAAGATGAATCACAGACAAATAAATATATAAGCAGACTATATTATGCAAGATTTTCTCTCTCTTGACAAATAAAGCATGCTTGAAATCTAATTTTGATGTGTATGCATTTCTATTACCAGCATAGTTTTTAATATTATGAGTATCTTGTTATAACCTATTACTCCTGCTGTCAAACAGACTATGCGATATTTTCTTAAAGTAGACCAAATTGTATACCATGCTAATTTCCGCAAACAATTCTGAATTAAAATAAATTTTTACAGCTAAAATGGATACCACAGTAGTTACCATGTTTCTAGATCATGTTCCCAACACCCATATCAGATAAAGAAATGCAGGTTTCAAATTACGAGAGAGATACATACTAACACTTATCATAAATGAAAAAGTAAAAAGAAAAGGCCATCTTTTATTTCTTGATAACAGCTTTTAAAAAAAGTCAAAGCAAAGAAGATTATTAATGAGCATCTAGAAACCTGCATTCTTAACAGTTTTACGCTTTTCCCAGATCAGTTATAAATAGCACCATGGTGACCACCAAAAATGCTCATGGTCAATCAAATGAACCATAAAGTTAAAAAAATAATAGTAAAAAATACAGAGGTCATACTGAGAGTATTGAACCCTATTTAATTATAGGAAAGCACTATCCAGAAAAACCTTTATTATTATTATTCATACAAAATATAATATTTCAGAACACAAGAAAGAAAAATAGCAGTCAAATCAATTCATCATAGCACTTGATTTACTGGCCCTCACTGGCACTGTGACTACCGTTTCACGCCTGCATAACCAATATTAGACTCACTCACCACACTCATTCTGAAGTCATACATGAATTTTTTTAGGGAATGCAACCTTTTTCTTTTATTAAGGAACCTTACTGCAGCTATATGTTTTTTCAACAAACCACTCACGGTAGACTCCATTTTGCAATGACTACTGTGCTTCCACCTATGAAATAATGATGATACCACTAGCGTCACTGTTCAGATAGTACACTCCCTCCGTATTTAATTTGGGCTCAGTACTTTCGGTACAATCCTCAAATTATGTTCAGAAGTTAAAGCTTCTACCACCACCACATTATTAGTAATACAACTAATGAAGCCATATTTAAGAGATCTCTGTCGCCATCATTAGACATGAAATTCGTTTAGAAAATCAGATAACAATCTACACTCAGCATTAATGTCATTTATAAAAATTGATTTGTGACTGAAAGCATTACTTCTTTTTCCATTTTATTTTGGGGCAGGATCCTCTTAGAAAAGAAAATTTTAATCTAAGGCCAACAAATTGATATCACTGGCACCAGAGGTGTTATGACAGACATAGAAAGGACGCTTCTGGTGCATAACAAATGGCCATGAATAGCTGTCATTTCCGCAGTAGCCCATGCATGCTCGCTTTAACGAGATTTTGTTCACAGTTTTATTCCAGGTGATTTCATCAGTCAGTGCCATCAAACAGGTTATTAACAAGTACAGCTGAGTGAGATAAGCTATTTAAAACAACAGAAAACAGGCTAAAACTTTTTCGTAGTATCAATTCAATAAATATGAGAATCAGCTTTATTGTTGCTCTCTCCTGACAATGGAAGTTTGTTCCTCGAGATGACGACAGCTGCACTTAGGCAATAACAGATGATAAAACAAACAGTAAGGCAACCAACCTCATGGTTATACTGACTGATATACATATATATCTTAAGAATAAATTTTCTTTCCATTTATACCATACAATATAATATAGCCCCCATGTATTAGCTTTTATCAAAATGAAATTACTCCTTAAAAATACTTTATTGATTTAATAGAGAAAGAGTCATGAATTTTTATACTTTATTATAGCAGCAATTTATTTAGGGACATTTTCATTATTTAAAAAAAATTAATATACTTAAAAACAAACTAGAATCATTTTGTTTTTTGTAAATCTAGATGCATAAGAAATGTAATCATTGTAGGCTAAAATAGAGTAGGACATCAGGTATGTAAGAGAGTCTCAGGAAATATCATCAGACCAGTAAAATGTTCAATATTCAATATTACTATTCAAATAGATTTTAATTATATAAAATGTATTGGCCTTAAATAAATTATTGCAAACTGATAATCAAATAAAAAATATACACATTCTGGCATCAATTGCAACTGACAGAATAAAATAATGTAGTTTAAGTAACTGTCCTTTTAATTTTTAAATATAAAAGATCATGATTATGTACACTGATTATAAAATCTAAAAGTTTTTTGTGTGTTACTCTATACCATTTCATTTACCCCAGTGGCTTCCAATCTTATTCTCAGTGTGACCACCCCCCCCCCCAATTAATTTAGTGACAAGTTCTTGCAACCTCATATCCCAACATCATCAATGCAATCTGCTTGGAGGGAGGAGGGGTACAGGGAAAATATTCCCCCGGATATTTCGAAAAAAACAGGATGAAATAATACAATTCCTGCATTCTAGGCCATAGAATAACTGCATTTCTATTTGGCATACGGGCAATACACTAATGCAAATTATACCAATGAGAGAGAGAGAGAGAGTGTGAGTGTGTCTCTTTTTCTCTCAAAGGATTAAATGTTGCATGAACATGATTGATGATACTGACTGGTTTTACAACCCATAGTTTTTGGAACCACTAAGATAGCCCAAAGTCAAAAGAAAATTTGCACCCTTCAGCATTTTATTTATAGCTTTGATTCACAAAAGACTGCAAGATTTTGTTGGTTTTTCCCTCGCAGGCTGGTAGCCAACAGAACCTCACTCACAACCAAGAGGAGTAGCTTTGTGTTAAATATCCAGCCATTGTCAGTTTTGTTTTTGTTATTTTATACACAATGGAAAAGAAAAGAAAACAAATCACCAGACCTAACAGGAAAACTCTAAATATTTTTTAAAAAAAGAGTTTCCCTTTAACCCACTCACAATAGAGGGGACCATTTTACGGGCTGATCCAAATAAATACATTAATATTCTCTCTCTCTCTCTCTGCTACAAAGGGAAAAAAAGATGACTAAAAAAATAAAGCATGGACTTTTTTATCATGTCCCAGTTTCTGTAAAATCAGCTATTTCAGTGTTTTTCTCTTCATGCAAACTAAAGTTTAGCTAATTACTTTTTGATATAGAGGAAACACCAGAGAGTGGGTTGTGGTTTTTCTCTTAATGCCCCGCACCCCTCTTTTTGGTTACTTTTCATTAATGATAAACTCCTAAGTCTGAAGCCCCCCCCCCTTTTTTAAAATCTTTATTTGGGAGGATACAGGGAAGTGATTATTTCATCTTGATTCCTTTCTTCACCAAGTAATTGTCTAGAACAGCATTCATTTTTATGGTTTGGTTTTTTTCAATCAAATTTATATTTTGCCCTCTAAATGCAGATGAAAAACTGGGAGTTTTCCTGAAACCTTCTGACAAAAATGGCAGACAAGATAGATTTTGCTGCACAAAAAGGTGAATCATTAAAAAACATAAACAAACAAATGATTTTAAAAGTTAGTCGGTTTTTTTCACTGTTAGACAGAAATAATGGCTATGTAGTTGATGAATTATCAAGTGCTATTTGGTCTGCTAGTAGCATCATCTTCATAAGATGTAATCTTTCCTGAAATCCCGTTACTCAGTCCGTTGATGTTTGGACTGTCTTATCGTTGCTTTGTATGTTTTGAAAATAAAAAAGACGACCAAAATGCAATGTCAGAAAATATTACTGCATGAAATAGCAGATCCCCAGTTGGAAATTTAGCAGAAAATATTACATTTTGTTTCCTAGAAAATGACAAATGACAGTTTAATTTTTTTTTTTCCAATCTAATTATCTGGAGAAAAAAAATTATAGTACAAACATTTTAGAGCAAACTATGCAGTTGCATTACAACAAAAATCATAAATAGCATAGCGACATTCTTGGGCCAGCTTGGTTTGGTGTACCCCTGTCATGGTTTTTTTCACCAGCCAGCCATATAGGTTTCCTCCTCCCACATCTGAAAATATAGACTTCTAATAGGAACGTTTGCTCATGACTTCCCATGTCAAGAAGTGGTCATGCAACCAACTCAGCATGTGATCCCTAATTTCATAGCTTAGATAGGGATCTGCAATTCCTGTAAACAGTGAAGCGGATAAAAATAACGAGAAGCATTCTAACTGCTACTTAGTTTTTACACCTTGACTTAATTTAGAATGCCGATAATTTTAAAATATAGGTTTTAAAAGATAGAATAACTGTTCAACAATCAGCATAATGAAAAACACAGTAAACCAATTATCATTGTATATTAGTTAGCAATCACCTTTAAAGTTTACTTAAAACAAACGAGCTAAACCTTCAACACTTGTTTACTACAGTACGGAGACATCTGCTGTCACACACCTCATCCCTAGTTACTGCTGCCCACTTAAACAATTAGTATATTTTAACCAAGCCTGAAAGCAAATATTTTTCAATAACTTTTAATGCTCTTGATTTTTCCTAATTACAGATAGAAGTGTGAAATCCGCAGATACTATTTCACCTTAAAGTTAACGAATATAAATGTGCAACTGTAATTAAAAATGATCAGTCAAACAAAAAAATAATTTGACAATGAATGAGTAGCATAGGAAAAGCTAAAAAAAAAATAATAATAACATCTTTAACCTAACTGCAAGATGATCTGGTTGCTAAGCTAGACAATAGAGCATTTAAATAAATTTAAAATGCCACCATTCGATAAGATCTCGAATTTTGAATATGCTATGTCAGTGTGATTCTTATTTAAAAGAAAATAATTCTGCATATTTCCTTAAACATTTTGAATGAGATTCCACACTTAAAACCAATAAATGTGAGCATGCCTAGAATAGTTTAAAATACTCGAGGAAATCCAACTAAAGTGTAGCGCCAACTAATGTTTCAGTTAGTAGAAATAACCATCAGCAGCCAGCAAACCTCAACCAGAGGAGGAAAGCTACCTGCCCAATGCAAAATTAAAAAAGAATAAGGTCAAGACTCTTCTGTGGGCATCCAATCCAAATTGGGAGATAGCAGCAGCCTCAACAAAGAAAGGTCTACTAGTGCCTTCAATTTTAGATGTGGGAGGAAACCGGAGTGCCTAGAGAAAACATGTGAGCAACTGGGAAAGAGGAGTGAGGAAACAAACAATGCCACAGAGATAGGCCAACTGACCAGAATTCAAGCACAGAATGCCAACCATAGTAGTACAGTAGTTTGTTTACCACCATATGGAACTATCATACTGCCCTACAAATATAATATTAGAAGACGATAAGCTAAACCACGTGTAAAGTCTTATGTCAAAAAAAATTTCTCTACCAACAGAATTGATAGACAAGTGGAATAAACTGCAAGTAATAGATATTACCAGTAACAGTTCCAACAAGTTCAAAAACTAAATCAATATATATTTCTTCAGCCTGTAGGACCTTCCATGAGCTGTCATGGTTTCCTGTATCCTGAACTAACCGATCTTATTTAAAGCAATTTCTAAATAAACTCCAGATCATCAAAAATTAAATAATAAAAAAAAACAAAACATTTTTACTCAAAAGATTATTTTTTTAATTTTCTTTTACATTGGTAAACTAATTTTTTTTCTTGAATTTTAAATGTAGAGATGTTAAGCCTAAAAATTATAAGTACTATTGAGTATTTTAAAGATCATGATCTATAACAGATAAAAACAACTTAAACACTCCATTGGATGAATCAAAGACATTATGAGACATAAACCAAGCAAAAAACAAACAAAAAAAGCTGTTTTTAATAGTATTTATATTAATAGTACATAAATGTTATTTTCCTCACTGAATTTTTAAATCACAGTAGATGCTGGGAAAGGTAGAGATAATGGAGTAATTTCTCTTGGTGGGACCCAAATATGTGAGAGACAAATTCTAACAAAATCCACATCTCATCTCTTAAAATCATGTCTACCACAATCACTTGGTTCTTTATTAAAACAGTCTCACATGGACTTGAGATTGAGTTTGGTGCTCTTGCTAAAAATAATTAGTTCAATACATCTTCACCTGAATTCTGTTTTCCTTCATGAAGCAAAGAATGGTGCTGCTATGCTGTAAGCCTGAACATGCCCAGCAATGTTAAGATCTCATACAAATAAGAATTTTCTTCCATAGAAATCATTGACAACAATTTTTTTTTTAATATTCCAGAAAAAATAGTAGTCACTTCTTATCCAACTGAAAGTTTGTTTTTCTTTTCTGATCCTGAATAGTAATTGGATACAAATGCCAGTGGTCACAGAGAGAGAGAAAATTATATTCCTACAATTAGAATAAAAACTACTGTTACCTCTACCATGTGTCAAGTAGAGAAGATTACAGTCCCAATGTTTTGGAGTGAAATATACAGAGCTGTTGCTACTTGCTTTCAGATAGTAATTGAGTATTTAAAACATATTCAGTGTTTAGTGAGAGACAGTAATAATATGAAGTGCGTAAAAATACAGGTGTTTTCATGTTTCATACACAGAAGGTACATAGATCTGATTGACATTTTCACAATATTCAATGTAGAAATGCTAATGCCAGCACATCATTTAAAGTCAGCAGAGAAAAGGCATCCAATGTCCAAAATAGTTTGCACCAGTACTGTAGGGTTTAATTCAACAAATACTGTAATGATTGTATCTGACAAAGATTTTAGGCTAATATTTCATTACATTTTAAGTTTTTAGCTTCTATTCCTTTATTTCTTCCAAAAGAAAGGTCTGGTATTCAAATTATTTACAGGGGTCAAGTGACCTTGAAGGAACGAAATGAAATCTCAAGCATAATGATATGAACTGAACATTGAACTACTGTGCCTAGAGCAGCAGAATGTGACAGTGAATACCCACGATAGCACTAAAAAACAAAATGGCGTCATATTTAAAACCAGGGAAAAATGAGTAGTTTGATATTTATAAACAATGAATGAACCGAAATTTATTTCAACACAGTTAATGTAAAGATAGTTTGTTTGTTTTTTTGCTAGATTTCTATGAAAAGAATAAGTTACAAAATATTTTTAAGCTTTTTAGCCAACATCTTAACTAAAAATTAAGTTTTTGTCTAAAACCATTCAAACCAAATTACACTCAGAAATGCAGTTTACCCACCATATATACTCATAACATTTGTGGATATATTTAGAAATATCTACATCATTATTTGAAAACAAACAAAAACTATCAGCTGTTCATAAAGCATACAAAACTAATCCAGAAACATTAATTCATGCCTATTAGTTGTTTTTTTTTTGAGGTAATTAGTGTGATTAACCTTATGTAACAAGTGATTTTCATCTCTACAGCATAGTTTTAGATAACCTTACTTTAGCACATACTGGTTACACAGCTGTTTGTATAAGAAAAAATACTGATGTCTTATTTACACAAAGAGAAATAGTTTGGTCTTTGCCCATAACCTTTTAACTGGTATATGAACTAGCCAAAAGACTGGTTTCAATAATCTTTCTTGCCAACATCATCAGGATTTAATCCCAAAAACTGTTTGGGAGTGGGTAACCAAAACATAGGTTCATTAGTTAGTTCTATCACTAATAAGGTAATAGAGGTAAAGCTAAATTAACACCAAATGACCATCATTCATCCCATACAAGAAAACTACATTGAGAACAGTAAAAACGTCTCTTATTTTATTGCTTTTGTGATTATTAAAATACTGACATTTGTATAGCAAAAAACTCCATTGCATAACATTATTTAAATATGCATATTTCTAAAATATCTTATTATATTTTATTGCAATGTTAAACCTCCATTTTTAATAGTTTTGAACAAAAAGAACCACATAAATCACCAGGTAAATGCAGCTATGCTAACATATTGCAAATAATGCAAACGAAAATAGCCATGTCAAGTATAAATGGTTAACATTGACTAATCTGTTGTTTGTGACCTTATTACATTTTATTACATACTTTCATCTCTGTGTGTGTAAAAATCTCAATGAGCTTTAGAAAAGAGGTTAAAAAATAATCTTTTTAGTGTTTATGAAAGTCAGTCAAATTAAAAGAATTTTTCAAATTTTGTTACTTTTATGTTGGTACTACTGCAGAATCTGGGCCTATATTATGTTACTGTTAGATATATCCTGAAAACGTCAAATAATGGGTTTTTAACGTCACTGAGATTAATTATGGTAGTAGTTTTACTTGGTTCTTCTTTGAAATGTAGGTCTTTTTTGGGGAGAGTTGCAATCTAAATAGGTAGGTACCATATACCTCCCAATGTAAATCCGTTTCAAGTTATGGCAGAATGTGCAAATTGTGAATTCGCTATTATGCACAATTTGCAGCATCTGTTGAGGTTGTAAGAGTGTAATATTCTCCCATTTGAAAGATTTCATCACAGAGTAGGCATTAAATTACCGGAGAAGTAGAAATTTGATAACAGAGAGTTATGGCTGGTAGACCTCCCGCAGACTGTCATAATAACTAAGATGACACATGCTTTGGGAAGTATACAAAACCTACCTATTCAGATCACACAAAAAATAATGAGATAGCATTTTAAGGAAGAACCATCTCAGCGACGTTAAGGCCCCCCCCCCACCTTTACCCGTCATTCTTGGAACCTAACCAATAAAATAATATACTTCCGGATTCCGTAGTAGCGCCTTTATTTTAGCAAGATATAGATATATATATATATATACCACACATTTCGAGAAACATCTGGAACTTCTGGGACTCTTGAGAAGTAAGATCCTCTAACTTTGGTACGTAAAATGTAAATAAAAATGCAACAAGACCCAAACTGTCGGCTAAATGGAATATTACCTGATAAACCAAATAAAAAAACAAAAAATAAAAACATTTTAAAGCCAAAGTAAAAACTTACCTCCTTAACTTTCTCTCTTCTCGCTTTAGTTTCAGGGTCCAGCGGCTCCCCGCCCTGAACCCCTATTCCTCCCGCGTGGTCTTTTATTATGTTTTTAATCATCTCTATATCCTTACTTTCTTTCTTTTGTCTTTCCTCGAGTTCCTTATGTTTCAGTATCTTACTTTTGTCTTCATCAATTTTTTTCTTAAGATCTTTAAAACTATCGTCCTCCTTGCTCACGTTGAGTCTCTGGCGGAGAGCGCTGATCGCCCTCTTCTTCTCCAGCTCCAAGTCGATCTTGCCTTTCAACTGCCTCTTGTCTATCACCTGATGGACGTCCGCGCCTCCATCCCTACCCTCCTCGTGTCCCCGGACACTGCCGTGGGGAGAGCCCCGCGGCTGTGGAATAAACATTGCTCCACCAGCATTGCTCAACTGACGCCGCATTTCTTCAACACTAACACGGTCCCTCAACTCGGGCAAAAAAAAAAATGCCCCAAAGCAAACGGTTCCAAAAGTTAAAAACACCAACAACACCACATATTTTTCCCTAAATCTCAGAATTCGACGCCCGTGGGGGACAGGAACACCGTTAATGTACCGCTGATGCGTGGGTAAAATCCCAGTAGCTGCCATCTTGTGTAAACGCTACACATCAGCAATCATCGACAGCGGAGAGCTAGTATAAGGGAGATAATTACGGACGTTCTGTAACTAAGTAAACCAAAGATTTAAAGATTCGTTCAAAATATAAACTTTAAAAAAAAAAATAAATAAATAAAATTCTAATTCGGTGAAATCAAGACCGGGCGATATCGCCGATAATACAATTAAGTGATCATCCTATGTATTCCAAACGGTGTTTCTACAGTAAATGATTCCAGAAATTGTTTTTAAAACATTTGCTCCTCTTTGCTGTAGGAATACCAGTTACCGTTATATGATTTAAATGCTTTATATTAATTAATTAATTAATTTATTTATTTATTTATTTATTTATTCGTGTGTCCCCCCCCCCCCAGATTATTCTGCCTGGGAGTCTGCAGACAGAATGGGTTAACTAAGGTAACGTGTAGAACTAACATTTGTCGTCACCTTTTCGAGGAAAAGGACATTTTGAAACCCTGTTTACTTCTGAAAAGCGAGTATCGTTTCCCAGGACACACAAACTACATTTAGTCCAGTCTAAAGTTCTCGGGGAAAACCGTCCTTTCCGGGGGGCGGGGGCGCATTTGCCGCTTGTCCCCGACTCCGCTCCTGTGGTAATGAAGCAAGCAAAGATGTCGTCCTCCGCGACACCGAATCGTCTCGCGAGATCCCCACTGGCGAGTTCGCCATCGCCAAGATGGCGGCGGGTCTTACCCTTACCCCAGCCTACCAGGACTGTGTGCGACCCGTGTTTAATTCTTTCGGAAGCCATTTTCATGGGTACTCTGCGTTATAAGTCTGTGGAAGGAATTCCCCACCAACCCCCGGACGGAAGAAGTGAAGCCGACCGTCTACGAACTCGGAATTGGGGGGCGAGCGTTTCATTTCGCTTCCATGGGACCATCGCCTCTGGGAACCGGATTTGTTGGACTTTATAAATAAAAACTGCCCCCCCACCCACCCCCCGACCTTACATTTTGGCAGCATGTTACCAGAAACCCTGGCTTCAAACCCCTCACTTGTGCAGACGATTTTTCTGTTCGTGTGGGAGTTGATGGGGCCAAACCGGCCCGCTGTGGAAGCCCCTGTCGTGAATAACAAGCGAATTGTCCAGTATTGGTGTTTTATCGTTAAGAATGGAGCCTAAAGTGGCAGAGGAAGACCCTTATTTGTTGAAAGAAAAAACAAGCACTAGGCCTTCACTCCCACCTGACCAGAGCTTGATGGAGTTTTGAGGTCATCATCGGACGTTAGGTACCCTGGTTGTTTTTAGACCTAAGCCTTAAAGGGGCCTCCTTTTCTTCCCTTTATTTCGTTCAGAAAAGCAAGTCAGTGGAGAGAGAGATCGATGCCCCGGTGGTGTAGCTTTGTTCCCTCGTCGTCTCGAAGTACGGTAGTTCCCTTTTTGTTTTGGAAAAAAAAAAAACTTCAGAAATTTGTGTGTGATGCATAGAAGGGAAATGTTTTTTGATGATTTCAGAAGATTAAAACGAAAGTATATTTTTTGTTGTTTTTTTTTTATTGGTTATTAGCAATCAAATAACATATACATAACATTATTTACTGGCCCTAAAACCAGCAAAGGTGGCTTTGTCTTCTTAAAATCTTTTTTTTTTTTTTTTTTAAATTTTAAAATTATGCATGAATTAACAAGTTGTGGTTTCAACCAGAGAAATGGATTTTAGTGGAAAATAATTAAAATCTCCAAATGTGTTAGGATTTTATAATCTTATACAGAGTTATCAGTTAGAAATAATGTCTTTCTGCCTGTAAATGGTTGCTAAGACAGTATTTCACCTTTAAATGATAGATCGTTGGGTGCTGATCCAGCTTATAGTTCATGTCACATTTCAGCACCTTTTATAGTTATTGCTGTCAGATCTTCAGACCAATGTTTAATTCTATAACATAAATAGTCTCTCTAAGCTTACTTCCACATTGTTGTCTCTAATGGTATATAAACCAGTGTACAGATTAATTATTATCTCAAAAGGGTCGAAGTTGAAATGGCTAAAGGTCACTTTGAGAAATGTGATGAGTTTACTAATAACCAAAGAAGTCAACTAAAGTCAGATTTCACCAGAAAACAATGTTAACTTTGATAAATATTTAAAAATTAACCCTTCAATCATCAGATTCCTTTCTCTTCAAGCTATCAGTATGACACGAACCATATCCCAAGTTTAAATTTTTCATAAATCAACATGAGCTATAGAATTGTCGTTTTTTCCTTAAAACCAATGCATGTATTTCTTTTTTTGAACCACGATCCAGGAAGATTTTTTTTTAAATCCCTTATCCAAGTTTGTAGGATTAAAAGGAAATTGCTGTCATGCAGTTGCATACTTTGATTCTGAGAACATGTTTGTCAAATGACAGCTTGTAATTCATACATTTTCACCAAAAAAAAATACTTTAACATTACTAAATAAAAAGTTTAGACCATAAATTTAGAAAACAGCTAAAACAAATTACAGCCATACATTAAATATATTTACCATACTGCAGTAAAAGGCACAAATAGTTTTGCATATTTCAGACTATCATGGCAAAGAATTTGGGGGGAAAATACAAATAAACACTTTTTACATTGTTTTTTTAGTAACAAACTATATTCACACCAATATACTGCCTAATCTGCATTTAAAGAAACTTTCATTTTTCAAGCATGGAACTTCATTAAAGAAAATTAGTTTTCCTTGTGTTCAATGTGATCACTGGGAATTTTGTCACTACTTAGATAATTTAATTTTTATCAACATATTCTCAAGATTTTCCTGTTGCCATCTTTATGATGGCTCTGATAGAGATGTATTTGGTTGCAAGGCTAAACTTTGACTTTGTGGGAAAGATGGCCCCAATACAAAGTCAGTCATCTGGAAAATTCTAAAATATTGATAAAATTATTATCATTTAAGTGAAATAAATTCATTGAAAATAATAGCCTCAATAAATGACTAAATATTTAGCTTCACTTGATTCAGAATAAACTTTTGCTGTATTTTAAATATTTTGTATTTTTGAACATTTTCAGTAGATGTGTACGAGATGTGTGTGTGTGTGTATATATATATATATATATATTTTTTATTTATTTATATTTTTTGTTTTTTTGATTGAAATTTGTTATGACTATTTGTCTTTCCTATTATTCTGTTATGGCAGATAAAGTTAGTGATGTTGGAATGTTTATCAACTGCTGCAGAGTTATTTTTTCAGCATATCAAATGTTGCCAAATGTACAATAGTAATTATGTTAATGTTAGCCACACAGACAGAATAGTCTTGCTAGAGAGCTGTTTGTAAACATTCTTTCTAAAGATATACATATTTTTTGTGTGCAAATATTTAAACTTACAATATTGATGAGTTTTTAAGCAAAACATTTTAACTTATTTATTTTTTTAGATGCAAAAATAGATTTTCAGAAACTTTTAAAGTTATTTTTCACTCGCTTTAGTCTAGTATTTTTTTTTCATACCAGAGCCTAGTTAAGTGATATTAATTACTAGAGACATTCAGATGAAATCCAGTTGAATCAACATCATCATATGGTATCTGGCCGGGTTTTATTTGATCAGCTCATAGTATTTGGTTAAAGATAATTATTACCTGTCATAAATTAATGATTACTCTCTACTTTCTATTTGTAGCATTTATTGTAATAAGCATGCACAGAAATAAAGTAGAAGTGTAGCAGTATATTGGTGTTAATATAGTTGCAGTTCATTCCAATGTCATCATCGAGGAGATAATTCAGTCCTTAGTATATTTTATTAACCTAATAACTGAAATTAGGACATTAGTTTAGGCATTTTTCATCACCTTATTACTTATTAGTAGTATTAAAACCAATCATTAAACACACATTTCAGTGAGCCTTTCCTGATGCCATCATCATGGTTTAGTCCTCTGGGAAAGATGGTCTGAAACATAGGTTTATTGGTTAGTTGTATTTGTACTGATGTTTAGACGGGATGGTAAAAGTACAAAATAACCTAGTTTCTTTAACTTACATATCAATGACTTTCTCTTATCTTGATAATCTGTAAAAACAATTTTTAACTTTAAGGATTAAGTGAGAAAACATAAATGTGAAAAAAAAATTAATTTTTAACCAAAAATAAGACTAGAAAATAGTTTTAAACCAAATCCAATGGAGATTTGGATGGTAAGTGTCACCAAAACATTTTTTGCTACCAGACAAAAGTCCTTCCTTGAAACCTTCATATTTAGATACAGGAGAAAACCTGGAAAAACTCTCACAGCTGGAAATGAAGAGACCAAGTTAGGAAGGTATGCCAAACCAAGCTGGTTTCCTGTAGGATTTTAACTCAGGTCTTCTACTTTGGCAGTTCAGTAGTCTACTATGCAATTTTAGGAAAGTTATTAAGAGTCTCTTTAGAAACACTGCAAGAATTTATTGGCAAATTTAACATTATGTCTAAGTCAAAATTTAAGAAGACATCATACAAGATTTTGTTTCACCAATGACAAGGAAGAGGTGGTTTTTAGAATTCATGACTGCATCTTTTTCAAAGTTATTCACAAATGGAACTAGATCATGCTTGATTTTAATGGAAAGCAGATTAATATCATGTACATACATATATCAGCTAGGCACCATAGTGAGAAGCAAACTATGATAACAAGTTGATTGAATGAAAAATATATTGGTAGCCAATTTTACAAGTCTGCAGACTGGTTTTTGAGAGTTTACTTAATTAGTCTACAGATCACACGTAATATGACAATTTTGGGGTTCATTTACATATTTGTGTGGCCGCAAAAATATGTCATTAGCTTGATTTCATTTACAACATCACAAATACTCTTTATTCTGCCTGCTGGTGAACAGCTATCTGGTATAGTATAGTAAAGTCATCATCATCAGTAGTCTGTCAACAGGTAGGTTTGTAGCTCAATAGTGATGGTTTCCCCATTTCTTTCCTCAACAAATGTGCAATGAAAGGCCCTACTAAAACTATTTGTGACCAGCTAGAGAAGAAACCATACAGGGAAGTACACCAAACAAAGCCAGTCTTGACAAGGATTTGAACTTGGGCCTTCAATCTAGCAGTCTACCACTAGACTAACATGCAACCTGTATAATATAGTATATAGTACAACATTTAAAAAGGTTGAACGTTTGAGACTTTAAAATGAATTTCTGTGAGTCCAAGGATTCTGTTGAGAGAGTTATTAAACATATTTATGGGGAGTCGCTAAAAAAATAAATAAAATTTATTATTTTCAACATATTAACAGGTGATTTTGATAATTACATGAAACAATATTATATAATTTTTTTAATAAAAATATTTATTGAAAAATGTGCAAAATAAAGTAAAACTCATACAAGAGTGAACAAACTTTCCAAATGAATATAGAATGAATAAGATGTTCTGAAGGTTACATAATAACAATAATTTCTCAATGAACAATAATTCATGACAAAAAAAAGAGAGAGTTTTAAACAATAGACTAATGGTAGTATTTAAACTTAAACTTTCAAACCTGTTTATTATACATTTCCTGCTATACACCAAATGTAAGTAAACACATCACTCATTACAATTTGGAAACTATCACCAATCCTACTAAATAATTTGCATGTAAAATTATTTTAAGATATATTTAATCAACTGTGAATCAGATTCCAGCTAAAACATTTTATCAAGGGAAGTAATTATGCATTGCAGTTTATAACTAGTAATCTCTGTTAAAATGTAATTGGTCGATGTTAATTACTTTCTGTTTCTAATAATTTTGTTTTTGTGATCAGTCAATTCTAGAAAGCAAATAACTTTTTCAAAACAAATACAGCTGTTCAATTCAGAATTTTCTAAATAAAAAAATGCTGACATAATCGAGAACTTTGATATTTCTCATTAGAAATAATAAATATCACAATTCTGTTATTGAATATGTAATATTATTAAACATCTAAAATAAATATTTTTTGAAAAAAATAATGATAATTAGAAGAAAATTTCCTAAGTTTTTCCAATAATAATAAAGTGTCATAGCTGGCTTCAGTGTGGGCTGACTAATTTAATTTTCAAATTACACATGCACTGCTCCATCAGTAAGGATGTTCATCCTTGCTATATATGGTGGAGTTACAGTGCATCTCAAAACAGATTAAAATGCTTGCTTTTTTAATTCAACTATTTGAACATTAGGCTGTGTCTGTGCTAGGGAGACATTATGTACAAGAAAATTTGATTAGTCTTATAGAAATTTAATTACTACAAAGTAAAAGATACATGCAGATGGCATCAAACACTGGAGTAAAATAACCAACCGAGTTACATAATAGACTTCAAGCAATGTGATAATCAAATTTTCTTTAATTTTAACACTCAGATTCCACAATTTACATTGTAAAATAATTGTGGAATTATATTACATTTTAACATTGCATAGTTCTCAAGATACATTGTGCATAACTTGGTTATGTTTCACTCACCACCAACTGTTGGTCTTGGGAAGTTCTTAAAGGGAGTATTATAAAACTACAATGTTTTTAACACACTTAATCTTAGGGCATACATAATTATCTCCCTTGCAAACAAGACACCACCATTATCCATTCACGTCTTTCTTGAAATGTAGAGAGCTGGTTTTGAACAAAATTTCACCATAATCGTTGTAACAGGAAACAGCTGATTTTTCAAACTATCAGTTTAACAAGGACAGCAAAGAAGAGTCCAGGAAAAAAGGCAGTCAAGTGGGAAGCCATATTACACAAAGAACTGTCACAGAAACAGTAGTTTACCTTCTGCCCATATGGGTTAGCATACACATGGCAACCCAGCAACTTGGTGATCTTTCCACTATTTATTTCAGGATCTGAAAGAAATAAAAGTATTGGTTGTACTGTTGCAGTGTTTTCTCTCTTTACAGGTAATACCAGTCACCTTTGGAAAGAAATTTTAAACTCAAATTGCTGCTGAGAACAAGGTGACTGTTTGTAGGTGATAAGAACCAAAAAATAATTATTAGTAAGCAGCAATCAGAAAAAGTGCTAATTGTTGGGGGTACAGGCTGCTAAGTAGATGACAATGAGAAAAAATGTTAACTGCCTTTGCGTAACTGGAACACAAAAGACAACTAATTATAAAAGGATAATTGCTCTGGACTTGTCAAGTACAATATTGATAACAAATTGCTCATTCCCTCTTAAAAGAATTAACTTCTAAAGTGAATGATTCCTTCCATGCAAACAGTCTTTGGAAATAATGATAAAATGAACACTACAATAGTAATCTAGTTACTTTGGCACGGTTACAGAAGCCATTGTTATAAAAAGCATCACATTCATTTCATACAACCATACAAGATAGCCAAAGGCCTTACACAGTAGAATCATAACTTCTCTGCTTTCTGGTGCAGCATAAACATTGTATTCACTACCTAATGTAAGTGGCCAAAGTCATGATATTTATGCTCTTAAGTGTGCTAGAAGACTTGGTCACATTTTAAATTCAATAGCAACAAAATGAAACTTCACTAAAGTAGTTTGCCCAATAGATAGATAGATAGATACAGCAATTATTCATCACGTGTAAATGATTTGTTCTGACATGTTTATCAGCAACAATTAAAATTTAATCATTGATTAACAGCAAGTTCAAAATGTAAAAAAAAAAATTATTATGACAGTTTTCCACACATGTAAATATGCTTTTAGGAATCTCATAAAAGGTACAAAATGGAACTGGAGTCCTACAGAAAAAAACTAAACAATGAGAAATGTTTTACTTAGTTTTCTCACATACATTATTATATGAATAAATATTACTAGTAGTTCACAAAAAGAATTTGTAACCATGATCTCAAGAAACAGAGCTAAAGCAATCTGGCCTTATATTTACTTGTTGGCAAGTATGGACTAAAAGATTAATCTTGCCAACTTTCTCTAAAGTCATTTTTGCCATATGACAATATACAATAATCATTTGTGAAGCACCTGCATCTGGAAACATGAAATACCTGAAAGAGTTTTATTTAATAAAGAAACAGAATAAATAATTTTATGTAAAATTGGCCATATTTAATCCACCTGAGTGGTGATAGTTGGAGCTTGGGGAAGGGGTCCAGTGGTTAGCATAACAGACTGAAAAACTGATGGCTATGAAGTTAAACCCCAATTTGGGATGAGCTCAGTTTGGTGTACCAACCTGGCATGATTTCATCTTGCTATTCTTCACCAGCTGGTCATGTAATTTTCTCACATATTTCAAAATGATGAGTCCTAGTAGGCATTTCCCTGCTAAAGTCAAAAGTGCCAGGCCTCTCATGGCACATTAATTAACATGAATGGATAATCATGGCACTATGCTTTCTCACAGGGTTGTTTCCCTTTAGAGAGGTTATCTTCATTGTTGAGACTGACATGACTCTACTTTGGAAATCAGGGAACCTCAGATCAAACAAAATTTCAATCAAAAAAAAAAAAAAAAGATATATATATATAAAGTCAAGACTTTTCCTAATTTTGTTTGGTTAAAATGTCCAGGAGTGTTCTGAGAGATATGGATATGGCACTAATGTTAAGAGTAAAAAGTTTGCATGTATGCTATTTTGATCATATAGTCTACAAACTGACACAAAGTTTCAACTTTTTTGATATTTGATTAAAATAAAACCAGCCTAAATAATGATATTCAAATCTTGAAAAATTTAACAAAAACCATAATTTGATTCGTGATCAAAGATGCAAGCCATAAATATATAACACCCAGAATTCATTGCAGTTTATTTTGTATAGTTGGTGTTTTGTTAGGGATATTTCAATCAACACAATTCCAAAGGGTTAAAAAAATATGAATGATTTTTCTTTTGCATTATCATTAAATTTAAAATCCCAACCAGTAAATTTTCTGTTATTAACTATAAATTTTTATTAACCATTTGTGCACAAAATAACAACTTACCTCCAAAACTTTGTAGTTGTGCTGTGTAAGATCTTTCACTGTAGCAAACACGTTGGGCTGAACCATAGGCTATTGAAATTAAAGTATTAGAAAATTCTATAATTCTGATTCATTCTGATTTTGGTAAGTTCAATAGCAGTATTTTATAATAGAATATTGTCGTACAAAAGGGTATCTCCTGCCCTAAAAAGGATAAGCTTTATTTACTTATTTAATTATCCCACCAAAAGTGCAGAGTACATGTGCTGAATGACAATTCATTTTTAATGATTGACATCTAAAACAAAAGTACCATCTTTATTTGATAGTAGATGACATGAAATTACCATGTGAAGATGGTTTCTTGAGCCAGTCATTAAAAATTAAAATAGAAACTTTTCTTCATCCAAAGATATCCCACACTGTGGTTTATATAGCAAACGGAGCATGCCAAATGTCAGTATTTGTGCAAAAGAAATCATGAAGGAAGTAAAACCGCAGTATAAATGTATTCCCTATAGCAGGTTCAGTTAAAACTGTAATTTCTTATTCATATAAACTCTAAACAAAAATTATCTGTTGGCTGAGAAGCTTTAGTACCACTGCAGACAGCTAGGAAAAAATATATTTACCTTCATCCCATTCCTTGCCACACATAAAACACCCAGATTTCAAAGAATAAGAATCTCTGTCCTCATCAAAGTCTCGAATGGAACACAAAGAACAGTGATAACACTTGATTCCATTTTTTGATTTCTCATAATCTATTCCTACTTTGTTTCCACCAGATGTTCCAGGAACACGATTCTGCTGATCCCAGGTGCTTTGAAATTCATTAGAAGCTCCGTCATTCCATCCTAAAAAAATGTGATTAATAATAATAATAATAATAATAAATGCTTATTAAAAAGATAGTTCCCTCCGTCTTTAACTCATTTTCTTTTCATTAGGTTTATTATTGTCACCCAAATTCTCCATGACCAACACACTTCAACCTATTTTAAATTAGAAAATACACTTGCCTCCTGGACTTATCCCTCCTGGATTTAAATTTCCAGGATTTGTCCACTTGTATTGCTTGAGAAAGAGGGAAAATCCAGTGCTGCCCCCTTCACTTGTGAGCCTTTTCTTAGTCTTGAAAAAGATAGTAATAAAATTCTGAATTGTTTTGAATGTCTTGATTTTTGGAAGTGCGTGGCCACACAGTCCTTGCTGCGGAGTCATCAGAAATGCATTGTCCACTCTTGGTCCTAAGAGGAAAAATTTACAAAGTCACCCCAAGAAAGATAAGAATATGAAAAGTTTAGAATTAAATATGAGAAAACACACACACACACACACACAAAAAAAAAATGGCTTAACATAAAATTTCAATCTTTTCTTTGTTTTTTTTTTCTTAGAAAATTAAATGTTTAACTTTGTATCTACTAAACCTGCCAAGATGAAACTCTCTTATTTATAAAAACAACAATCATTTACAAGATCCTGTTATGCTTGCCTGCTGAAATGATTCTGCAGGCTTTGTTAAAGTAACTGCGCGCTCTCACAGGATCTGGAAGTGCTGTGCTAAACAATTTTAATGCCTAGGAACCCCGTGATCCTTAAAAAAATTTTTCCATTGTGAAATCCTGTGAGAAAAGCCATAACACTTTCCCTCACCTTCTCATCAGCTGGTTTACGTGAAGCAGTAAACTTGACAGTACTCTCAAATTATCACCACCACAACCCACCAGGCCATGGTTTGTGGTCATCATCATCACTGTCATTTGGTCAGCCAAAAGGAGTTTTAAAGTTGTCTCAAAAAACAAAGACAGTGAAACACTGCTAAAAATTAACACTGGAAAGATTGTGCTCATTTGAGGCTGTCTGGTCTAGGTATATGAAATGGTTCTGATTAAGGAGAAAAATTATTCATTATCTTCTTTTTAAATTGTGTGTTCATGCATGTATACAAAAGAAGGCAAACATTATGAGCCTAACTTACCATTGTACAGTTTAATGAAATCATGGCACTTTCCAGCGACATCACCAGAGTTAACGTCCATTTTTTGCAGTGTAACCTCAAACTGATATCTGTCCTTTCCTATGATGCTCACTGCACAGTCACGGTTCGGCCGATATTGTTCATTAGCTATCGTCAGACTAATATGTGACGAGATATATTCCTGATCCCTATCTCGCAATCGAATAACCTTCAATTTGATTGGTTCATATTCGTTACAGTCTAGATCCTGTACAATGATATTCCCTGCAATATAAAATATCTTAAGTCAAGGTAAACTTGAATTTTCCCCTGACAAGTTTCAGAGGTTCTGTGCATAGAATAGAGAACATTTTATTCAAAACTGATGGCACTTTCATTTTTAAACACTAATAATTATTAATAATTTCTTTGGCAGATGCTAATAGTGGAATACTATAACATTGTGCATCCAGTGACAATTATTTATGATGCTATCTTTGGTGGCAAAGTATGGCTGATGAACCTAACGAGATGTCAGTAATTTAGCCAGGAGTCTAGAAAAGATGTAGAAAATTACATTTGTGCAAACTGTCCATGGATCCATATTTTATGGTAAGAGAAAGATAGACAAGAGAGCTAGTCAGAGAAAGGAAACTCCCTATGTAATCCATTTAGCCCCTACTACTGAAAGAATTGCTATGCTTCTATAACAATATGCTTGCCTGTTAGTATTTTTAATACTGTGGTTTATACTGCAGGATATGCTAGGCTCAGATAATATACTGACAATCAAGCATACGATGCTTTGCCACTATAATATTGCAATAAGGTGAAGTAACCATTTTTTATAATTGTAG
Source organism: Nautilus pompilius (assembly GCA_018389105.1). Lineage (NCBI taxonomy): Eukaryota > Metazoa > Mollusca > Cephalopoda > Nautilida > Nautilidae > Nautilus > Nautilus pompilius. The sequence continues at coordinate 2,312,249 of JACATO010000306.1, read as the reverse complement.
TTACTGGTAAGTAATTGGAGAATAAAAGCACTCCTCCTAGTGAATTTCCTCCAAAGGGGAAAATTTTTATTTCCTAAGTTTTTCTTTTCTAGCTCAGTAAATGGACGAGAACTTATTCCTTGGCCTACACTTTTTGCGTGGCGAATATTACATTTTCGTGACTTTTCCGTAACCGGTCTTGACAAGTTTCGGCGTCAGCTGTAGTCGCCATTTTGGACATTCCACCGTTCTTTCTTTTTTAAAGCTTTGTGCTGATTGGTTCATGCTGGCCGATCAACCAATCAGAATTTGTGTTTACTTTATTCGCCGCAGTGTGCCAAGATATTGCACCATATCTCCGGCCAGCACTTATTTCAAGATATGTTGGAATGTCATGAGGGCTCTCACCTTTACCTTTACTTACATTCACATTTGCAGTAATAGTTGTCATTTTTCCGAGCTTAGACACTTAGATTGGGGTAGTTCAAAATATGCCTGAATTCTAAATAAAAGTCGCCTGTTTCCCGAAATTGATATTCTTTGCGAAGATCTATATTCTTTTTTTCGTAATTACAATAAAAGCTGAATTCTAGTTTGCTTATCGTAAGCTTAAAAAAACAAACTTAAGTACAAATGTCGTAAAATTAAATTAGAAAATAAGTTACACCTCAGCTGAGGGAGAGAGAGAGAGAAAGAGAGAGATGGAGAGATGAGGAAAGAGAGAGATGGAGAGATGGAGATGGAGAGAGAAAGAGAGAGAAAGAGAGAGAGAGAGAGATGAGGAAAGAGAGAGATGGAGAGACAGAGAGAAAGAGAGAGAGAGAGAGAGAGACTTTTATAAAAGTTATAAATGGATAGAAAATCAGAATCGACAAAAACAACTGTCGCACCTTCAAAGATGAATTTAAATATACTATTTTAAAGGTTTTCCTGCTCTTTTTTCATAGAATCTATTTAACAAAATTTTATTTGGGTACAACGAAAACTTCGTCACCAGAATCTGACAATAGCTGAAAACCAGATTCTGCTTTTTCAATGTTGTTCCTGTTACTGACAGAACGTTGGCAATGTTTTCCATATGCTCATATCTTGTCAGTCACGTGGAATGATAACGAGAAAGTCTGGTTTTGCATCAAGTAATGATTAGCATTAAATCAGACAACACACACACACACCACACACACACACACACACACACAGTAATTTTCCCTTTGTTAATCTAAAAGATCAATTTTCAAAAAACTAGAGTTCACATACAAAAACCAGAAATAAGTATCCCCAGTCCCCTACCATTATATGCATCATCAAAGCTCGAATTTAATTTAAAAAAAAAAAACATAGAGAATCTTTTTTTTTTGTTTCGACAATAAACGAGAAAGAGAGAGAGAGTAGCTGGAACTTTTGCTGTTATTCGATAGATTAATTCTTACCTGAAGTATTGAAACTCTGTGATAATAGAACGACTAAAACAATCCATGATGCATTAATAGCGAACAATTTCACTTTCAAGTTCATTTTTCTTTTTCTTTGTTCTTCTTCAAATTTAGATGTCACATTATTATTAACTAAATCTGGAATTAAGGAAAACTTAACAGTTAGGTAGGTCCTTCTCTTCCTGTTTAATAGTCTTCGTTGCCAGTTTGCGCCTGCGCCAAAAAACAACAAAATCGAAGCGCACCTGGATTTCGTCTGTATTTTTACCTGTGTAAAGGGAGATAATAACGTATGTTGTTACAATTTGTTTTTCCTTAAATCCTATGTAAAGGGGAATACTGCGTTAATTGGTTATATATATATATTTATATATCTACTCTTTAATCTTGAAATAACGTGGTAGTTTTTATCATTTTCTAAAAATCTGTTTAAATGGATAATAATAATAATAATATTAATGATGATGATAATAATAATAATGATGATAATGATAATAATAGTAATAATAATAATGATAATAATAATAATACTAATGATAATAATAATAATGATTAATAATAATAATAATAATAATAATAATAATAATATAATAATAATATTATATTATTATTATTATTATTATTATTATTATTATTATTATTATTATTATTATTATTTTAAAATTTTTTAAGGGAGATAAGTCGTAACTTTTTATCGCTAAAACTTATGTCCAGATGAAATAATTCTTTTATAAAACAAGAAAATGTTCATCTTTTTTATAGAATTGTTATTTTTTTACTTAAGCTTGAAAATATTTTATTTATTTATTTATTTACTTAGCTAACAGTTGCGCCATTCTTTGCTTTAGTGAACTCTTCAGTGTTAAAGACCGAAAGGTTGTATCCCATATTTCCCCTCGTCATTTATTCGTCGACTGAAAATGGTGAGGAGTTTTCTAGTTGTTGCTACGGCTGGTTGTGAGTATTAGGTGTAATCTGACTGGAACGGACGGAACCTGCCGTGTCTTACAATTCGACTTCAACGCAGAAAGAGACGAAAATATCGCTCCTGACGACAGTGAGACTGCACACCTGTATTACCACCTGTATTATAGACGATTAGACATAGCAACGGTCGTTCGAGTCTAGCGGTGGCTACGGAGACTGAAGGGACTTCTAGGGGTGTTCGGTCGTTCGAGTCTAGGGTTGGCTACGGAGACAGAAGGGACTTCTAGGGGTGTTCGGTCGTTCGAGTCTAGGGGTGGCTACGGAGACACAAGGGACTTCTAGGGGTGTGCGGTCGTTCGAGTCTAGCGGTGGCTACGGAGACTGAAGGGACTTCTAGGGGTGTTCGGTCGTTCGAGTGTAGCGGTGGCTACGGAGACTGAAGGGACTTCTAGGGGTGTTCGGTCGTTCGAGTCTAGCGGTGGCTACGGAGACTGAAGGGACTTCTAGGGGTGTTCGGTCGTTCGAGTCTAGCGGTGGCTACGGAGACTGAAGGGACTTCTAGGGGTGTTCGGTCGTTCGAGTCTAGCGGTGGCTACGGAGACTGAAGGGACTTCTAGGGGTGTTCGGTCGTTCGAGTCTAGGGTTGGCTACGGAGACAGAAGGGACTTCTAGGGGTGTTCGGTCGTTCGAGTCTAGGGGTGGCTACGGAGACACAAGGGACTTCTAGGGGTGTGCGGTCGTTCGAGTCTAGCGGTGGCTACGGAGACTGAAGGGACTTCTAGGGGTGTTCGGTCGTTCGAGTCTAGGGTTGGCTACGGAGACAGAAGGGACTTCTAGGGGTGTTCGGTCGTTCGAGTCTAGGGGTGGCTACGGAGACACAAGGGACTTCTTGGGGTGTTCGGTCGTTCGAGTCTAGGGGTGGCTACGGAGACACAAGGGACTTCTTGGGGTGTTCGGTCGTTCGAGTCTAGGGGTGGCTACGGAGACAGAAGGGACTTCTTGGGGTGTTCGGTCGTTCGAGTCTAGGGGTGGCTACGGAGACAGAAGGGACTTCTTGGGGTGTTCGGTCGTTCGAGTCTAGCGGTGGCTACGGAGACAGAAGGGACTTCTAGGGGTGTTCGGTCGTTCGAGTCTAGGGGTGGCTACGGAGACACAAGGGACTTCTTGGGGTGTTCGGTCGTTCGAGTCTAGGGGTGGCTACGGAGACACAAGGGACTTCTTGGGGTGTTCGGTCGTTCGAGTCTAGGGGTGGCTACGGAGACAGAAGGGACTTCTTGGGGTGTTCGGTCGTTCGAGTCTAGGGGTGGCTACGGAGACAGAAGGGACTTCTTGGGGTGTTCGGTCGTTCGAGTCTAGCGGTGGCTACGGAGACAGAAGGGACTTCTTGGGGTGTTCGGTCGTTCGAGTCTAGGGGTGGCTACGGAGACAGAAGGGACTTCTTGGGGTGTTCGGTCGGTCATTCGAGTCTAGGGGTGGCTACGGAGACACAAGGGACTTCTTGGGGTGTTCGGTCGTTCGAGTCTAGCGGTGGCTACGGAGACACAAGGGACTTCTTGGGGTGTGCGGTCGTTCGAGTCTAGCGGTGGCTACGGAGACAGAAGGGACTTCTTGGGGTGTGCGGTCGTTCGAGTCTAGCGGTGGCTACGGAGACAGAAGGGACTTCTTGGGGTGTGCGGTCGTTCGAGTCTAGGGGTGGCTACGGAGACAGAAGGGATTTCTTGGGGTGTGCGGTCGTTCGAGTCTAGGGGTGGCTACGGAGACAGAAGGGACTTCTTGGGGTGTTCAACGACGGCCAGAGTGTAGACGGCGCAAGGTTCCGTTATTGTTTTACGAGAAGAGGTTGGATGGGTGACAGTTATCTTTATGATAGAAACTATACGTTTAATATGTGGGATTTCATTCATTCCTCTACTAATTTGACGTTTTCTTCATGAACAAATCTGTTTTCATTCTTTAGTTTCGGAACCAATACGATAATGATGTCACTGTATGGAGTCCTCAGGTAAGAATTATTATTTTTCTTTTTCCCTTTCAAGAAACTAACTTGCTTCTCTCTTTGCGATATCACTTCCAATGGAATGCTCAGTTTTGAAGAGAATCCTTCATGTGTATAAACATTAATCTCACAACACTAGTTCTACCAACTAAAATTGTATTCTTATGCCATATATTTAGGGATATTTTATTACGTTTCAAACGTTTCTTAACAATCAATTCAGATGATTTATAATTTATATCATACACAATTTTTTCTGTAATACATTTCTTATAAGCTTAGGCATCTTGCTTTAGTTTTAATACATCTGAAATTGCATGTGATTAATTAATAGTTTATTGCATTCTTTGCAGTTGTTAAGAGGATGTCTTTTGGAATTAACTCTTGTTGTTTTTTCTTCCCCTTGAGTAGGGTCGAATTCACCAGATTGAGTATGCCATGGAGGCAGTGAAACAGGGATCCGCAACTATAGGATTAAAGTCTAACAAGCATGCCATTTTGGTTGCTCTGAAGGTATGCTTTGCATAGAACACAAAATACTGACTTCATGCTATTGTATCTGATGTCATTCAAGATGATTGAATAGATTAAGACAGTGTGTAGGGATTCCTAATGCTAATTAGAATTTTTGAGATCATATCGTGCCAACACTCAATTCCATCTAGTGCCAAGTCTATAAATTTTTATGAGGCCTACATTACAAAATGTTGAAATGAACAATTTATATTCTTGAGTTTTAGTTCTTCAGTATATAAAGAAATTACTTTTGTGTATTCCATGGTAAGAGTGGCTGATGTATTATCATTAACAGAAACAACAGAATTAAGGAAAGCTTGGCACATGAAAACTGTTATTTTTGGATTAATATTAGATTTGTTTCTTTTCTTTTTTTTAAAAAAATCTAGCGAGCCCCATCAGAACTGTCTGCTCATCAAAAAAAAATTATCCCAATTGATGATCATGTGGGAATATCTATTGCTGGACTGACAGCTGATGCCCGACTGATTAGGTAAGATGAGTATTTTGCCATAGATTTATTGGGTGGGTAGTTCATACATTGGTCAACAGCTGCAAAAAAAAAGGATGCAAATTCAGCCAAATATTGAGGATTCATTATTAATGAGCAAATTTAACAGATATTAACTTTGATGAAAATTTGTTTTCTTTTAATCCTTTTCAGGGCAACTCAGCCAAAACTGGGCAGGCTGAAATGGGTCACTTGCTGATTGCTTTCACTTTATACTATAGATGGCACTTGCAAGAGGATGCAGGTCCACGTTATCACTTCATTTTGTCACAAAATTATATCTACCTGTGCAAGCTTTGTTGTAGTGATTGTATTTCATCCATGTTGTGCGTTCTGATACTGAATCATTTCTTTCTGATGATGTAGTCATTTTTTCAAGCATGCATTTCCCTGGATCTTTTGTTATTCAGCTGATCTGACATGGATTTAGACAAATCGTGGAAAATACGTATGTTGTCAACAGCTACTACAAGTGAAAGAAGATGAGGGGAGAGGGGTTGAGTGGAGTTCAGATCATCTGCACTGATTAGCTCGTCAATCTGAAGATTAATATCACTAATGATTCCAATTCATTTAACAACTTTTGTGAACTTATCCCAGAGGATGTCTTCCACCTTATGGTAGAGGAGACCAACCATATGCTGTGCAAATGCAAAGAAGGCAGCCATGCCAGACCAGACTTGGATGGGCATCACCACCAGGAGCATTCTCTCATTCCATCCATCTAACAATTTGATGACAGTTTCCAAGATGACTGCATAAAATGCACTTACCTGATCAAAATTATTTAAAAAATATTAAGTAGTCACGGAATGACTCAAGTAGCACATGACTTAGCGCACAGTTCAGTAATCCAAATAAAAAGGGAATATGGCCAGAAAATGAAAGGAGAAATTTAATTTACAGCAGAAAGTGAAAAATGTGGAGTAAAAATCCCCTGATTGTTGTCACAGAGGTGCTAATACTGATTCAGTTTCTTGAATCTTCTCACTGTCATTACTTTTGACTCTGAGTTTTTCATCTTCACTCCAGTAATCTTCAAAGAATAGCACAGAACTACAATTATGTTTTCTGCTACAGTCACTTATGTCTCCCGGGTGTTGTTGTCTCTGCGTGCCTCACTTTGGGTCTGTGTGGTGCAGTAGCACTTAGACTCCTTAGTAACTGGAAGAAATTTGCTGGCCTTGTCATCAGGGACATCAATCTTCAGGCTGACAGACTGAAAACACTGGCATCTTGATCAGCCACAAATGGCTCAAACTCCACTCAACAACCTTGCTCTTGCTCTCCACATCTAATGTCTGAGAAGCGATTCACTGTTTGATCTGATCATATATCAAAAAATAAACAAATTTGGTAATGTATGTGGTTCATGCTAGTAGCTTCACTAGTAAAATCACTTTTGCGAGAAACAAAGCAATACAAATAACTAGAAGTGGAAGTGTGGGCCAGCATTCTCTTGTACTATCTCTAGTATAGACAGAAACTATCATTAATCCTTAAATGTCTCTCATCAGTGCTTGGTCATTTCAAAATGGTTTGCCTAAACCAGTTTTGGTCTGCTTGAATGAGAAGGAATTAAATTGTTCTTATTTTGTTCTTCATTGCCATGCAAACACTTTGTTTTATTTATTTCAGTAACTTCATGAGAACAGAATGCCTAAATTCTAGGTATGCCTACAATCAGCCATTGCCAGTTTCCAGGCTGGTCTCCATGATTGGAGACAGTATCCTTTTTTTCCTCAATTTTCTCTTTTTTTTCTTTAATTTTTAAAAAATCCATTAAAAGAATTTTCTAAGCACCAATTAACAAGACCCTGATACTTTGTTATTTCTGGCCTCCCACCCCATCTACCATCTTTACTTAGTAACATTTGTTTAGCTTTGGCTATTTTGATATTCAGCCATGGATGGAACTAGTGGAGCAGCAGCAGCAGCAGCGCACCATTAATTGATTTCTGCTACCCCTCAAACAAAAACCGGTAGGGTCATGAGAAGCTGCCCTGAAGATAAGTAAGAGTGCTGTAATTTCTGTTAAACTGTATTTATGCTTTTAGTAGGCAAACAATATAATTAAATTAACTGCGTATTGCTCGAGGAATGTGTGCTAGTCACTGCAGACGTTTTGTTATGGTGCAAATTGTGAGAATAATGCATAAATATAAAGGCAGCTGGGTGGTCGGGCTTTGAGCCAAAAACCACCTGCAGGTAAATGGAAATTTACTTTCGCAAAGCTTTAATACTTTGGGGAGGTTTGTTGCTCCATTTTTTTTCCCTTTAACACGAACAGAATCACAAATTCCAACCCAGCGATATGCTAGGAGACCGTTTGGTGTTGGCTTACTAGTGGCAGGCTATGACGTAAGTATTACACCTAACATTTGAAGAAAAAAAAACAGAAAAAAACAATTCCAAGTTAATTTTGGTTGTTTTGAGTTTTGCTTTAGATTTAAAATTTTTTGGTGATCCCTTGTCCAGACGAGGTTTGAAGGACATCTTACGGCAATTAGTTAGTTGGGTTGTTGGAATGTTAGCCTTGGTGACCAAGCAAGTTATCTGAGTATATTTGGGGGCTCTTCAGCAGTGGTCAGAGTGCAACCTATCTAAGAGTTGCTCATGAAACCTCCACCCAGAAGGTCCCTACTTCTGTTTAGCTGTGGGAGGAAACCCCACACAGACTGACTGGTACAAAAGCACAAAAAGAAACCATGCTACTATAGGAGGTCACCAACCAAGTCACACTCTGACAGGAAGCAAACATGACAGGCCTGTATGCTACATACAGTCCTCCTCCACCCAAATTTCAAGTAAAAGTCTTGTAACAAATATGTTAAGAAATATGATATTTAGCATCCTTCAATAAAATACAATTCCACTTTAGGTATTTTCCAAAAAAGATAATATGAGTGTTTTCTAACTGGAAAATTCAGTTTAGAGTTCTGAATTCTTGTCTTCTAATTCTCTTGTGTATATTTTGTAAAATTCATACTCTAACTACCTTTTTTTATAGTATAGTGGTAAAAATGTGATTATGAAAATATAACATCTTTATTTCAGTACACTGGGCCTCACATTTACCAGACCTGCCCATCTGCAAATTATTATGATTGTAAATGCATGGCTATTGGTGCCCGCTCACAATCTGCTAGAACCTACCTGGAAAAACACCTTAATGAGTTTCCTGAGAGTAAGTCTGGTATATTTTAATTACATGAAATTGGAAGTAGTTAACATCACCAATGCAAGTGGGGACATAACTTTAATTTTTTGTTGACCATTAATAATATATAACAGAAAATGGGATTCAGAATTGAACAAATGCTGATGACAGTTTTGAAATCAAGCTTGCTTATGTGCCTTAGTCAAGACATTGCCATGCACAGGTTGATATGGTTGGATATTAATTTTGTATAGCAGTAAATGAGTTTAGATGGATGTCCAACATAACCTAGGAATACTCTGCTGTCAAGGTGACAGTAGTGAACTAATTCTGCAAGTGCTGTGTTGTCTGTAGTGTTTTTGGGCCTGTAACACGTGTCAACCTGATCTTGGTCATTTTCTAGCAATAAGTTCCCAGTCTGTTAATAGTCAATCTGTAGATATGCAGGTTGGCATAGACCTCAGAACAGATCATCCCAGCTTGTAGCTTTTTAATATCATTATTTCTCTGTGTCAGACATCATCGGCATAAAATGATAGAGATATGCAGCCAAGTACCTGGTTCTTATTGTACAGCTAATTGTAGGGAATGCTCTACATAATTTGCAAATTCAAAATGTGCATGCACATTTGGAAAGGTGCACTATATTGTGCATGCAGCAATGGAAATATTTGTGCAGTGATCACTCAAGTAGATGGTGGCATCAGTGTACAATGACATTTCACCAATATTAATATTTTTCACTGGAATCAGCATTGGAAACATTGTATAACTTTTTTTTTTAAATGTATGTTATTAATACTTCATTTTAAATTGCAACATGCTGGATATTTAGTGATTACAAAGTAATTAAGATTTTTCTAAAATAGCTGCCTGAAAATTGTGGAAAGTGCAAGTGAATGTAGTTGATAACAAATAAACATTATCATGACTGCTGTGAGAGAAACACCAAGTTGTCCCCTCATAAACTTGTGCTTAAGTCCAATTTTTTTAAAACAAGAAATAGAAATGGGAAGTTTATGATGATCAGTACTGACTCACTTTTTGTATAATTCATTTAAATAGATTAACCAAAATTTAGAAGCTATTAGTGCAAGAAAATCCAAGTTAAATACATGATTTTCAATCAAAGAAGCTCTTGCTTTTATTTTTTGGGGTGATGTAGAAACTTTTTTATTAGAAAGTAATTTGTAAATTTGGTATTTAGTAAACACTGATCAAAACAGATAGTTTGATATAAATTGTATAAATTTATTGAGGATAATACTTTTGTATGCAAATCAAAATGTGACTAAGGTTTAGAGTTCATTTTGTGCAATATCTTCATATTTTTAGTGATGTCTTAATAACAATGAATAGTCACAACCCACACACCCTGAAGCCACATGACCTTTAGTAGTGTGTATGACTGCCTCTCGCTTGCACCTACATCTCATACTGTCGTTCACCAGATGTCTGATGCAGTGTCTCAGTAATGCATTCCACTCTTCTGTCAAGACAATACAGCTCCAGAATGGTCCAAAGAGCATGTTTTTTCTCGTGCTAGACAGATTCTGAGGTTTAGATCAGGAGAACAAGCAAACCGTGGAAGATTTTGAATATTTTCCTCTAAAGGTGGCTTATGAATTCCGCTCGATAGACCCTCGCACTATCTTCTTTGAAACTGAATTGATTACTCTAACTTTGTGCACAGACAAAACAACAGATCTAATGACCTCACCTACGTTAGAGTTCCATCAAAGAGAATAAGTTCACTTTTGTGATCGCGTGACAGCATTCAAGACTATTTCACTGCCATCCCCAAAATGTTTTTTCTCCAACATGTTACAGTAAGCAGTTTACTTTTATCAGAGCAGATAGTCTGTCTCCAATCTGCCAAAGAGAACTGCAGATGAGTGCTATCCCACCACAATCTTTTTCTATGATGTGCTGCTATTAGGGATACTTGAAATACTGGATGTCTAGTGTGTAGAATAGCATTGTGCAACTGATATTTCGTACAGCCTTGCCAAAGATGGGAGCTGTCACAATTTATTCTGGATGGAACATACCAAAATACTGCAGAAGCATCAAGTCAAATGGGTGATACAACAGCTATGATGGTTAGTACTGTTGTAGTGCCCCCTATCAGGTCTTACCTGAACTAAACCAGTCTCTCTCTCTCTCTGCCAAAGTTGAGTGTTACCATGAAACCTTATGTGAATATCTGTGACAGGTTTTATTCCCAATTGACTGTTATTGTGCGAAGACCAGCACTTGAAGTAATAGAAATGTCACATGGTTCAAGTCTTTGGCTAAATGAGTTGAAGGATCACCCAACACCTACAACTGTAAGTATCTGTTCAAGGGGTTCATGCAATTTATCCCTGTGCTGTTTTGTTTAGTGTACATAGAGAATGTATGTCTTAAAAAAAAGTTTTATTTGTTCCTAAAATGTTTTTCTGGTTGATGCTAACAGGTTCTTTGACTGAATTAATACAGCACGGGCTAAGAGCTCTGCGAGACACACTGCCACAGGATGTGGAGCTCACTACCAAGGTAATGAAACAATGGGCTAGAAAGCTGTTGCATGATCTCTGCTAAGATATTTCAGATTTTGTTATGTTATACACCAGTCTCTACAATGAAGATTATCCTGGTGAGGGAGCATAGCCGCTACCTTTATCTGCTAGAGACTGTTGTTGCCTGTCTTGCACCTCAAGGGACCCCCAGCACTTCTGACTTTGGCAGAGAACTCTTCATTTTTAGATGTGGGAGGAAGCAAACATGACCACCGACTAGTGGAGAAGAACCCATTTCAGGATGGTATGGCAAACCTGGCAATCCTTAAGATTAACCATCAGGCCACCAGCTGCCCTGTTTTTTTGTTTTGTTTTTTTTTGTCTTACATTTCAATTACCTGCATCTGATGGCAATTGAAACTTTAAAAAAACTTGCTGTATAGAAAGAGAGGCATGGATGGTGTGTGGTCATGCATGTGTGAGCCACATGGAATGAGAGCTACTCTTCAGATTTCTGTAAGAACTCAGAATCTCGGTTCTTTAAATGTTGGATGGGGGGTGATTTTTTTAGAAAATTGGTGAAATGAGCAGCATATGCAGGAACATTCAGAAATGATGGATAGTTGATTAAATGCTAGAAAAAAGATGATGAAAATATTTGTTTATTACAGTTTAAATAATTTATATTATTCATGTTATGCAACTGGTGCGCTGTCAAAAATAAATATTTTTTTTAAATTTGAGAATCTTTTATTATTTTACCTTACTGTAGTTTTTCTTTCCGTTTTCAGAATTGTTCGCTGAGTATTGTAGGGGAGGATACGAAATTTACAATTTATGATGATGATGAAGTAGCCCAATATGTATCCTTTGTAAACCTTCTAGCAACAGAAATTGTCATGAACAATACTTGAATCATTCTGTTGGGATTTTAAAATTTCTTTTATTATCTAACATTTTATTTAGAATATGAAATGAAGATATTAAATGATTTTATCAAAAGTATCAGGTGGATCAATATTTGTTATCAGTTTAATTGTCATTGTGATTTATTATATAGTAGTACACCACCATGGTTTTAATTTGTTTCTTTCTGTTTTATTTTTTTCTTTAAAATATATTGTTGTTACATGTAAACATTGTAAATTACTCATATAGAAACTGTACTGACAAGATCATACAAGGAAGTCAGGTTAGGTCTAGTGACAAGAAAGAATCCAAGAAATGTGGCCTTTTTCAAAACAAAAGCTTTTTTCATTGTAAAATTTTTGCCTCTAGGACAGATATTTTGTGAACTCTGATGTGTAGATTATTATAATATTTAAAAAAACTGTAATTTCTAGTCAGTTGTTTGATTATTAAGGTGTTACTTTGAGACATTTGAAATTATTAGGATTAGGATAAATTCATTTCCTCAGATCATAGATGAACAAGGTTTGGATGTTAAACTAGATTAAGCCTGATCTGCATATTAGGTGGTGTTTCAGAGTTATAAGGGTCATTGACACATGGAACAGACTGTCAGCAAAAGTTGCATGATTCTGGTCTGTTCATGAACAGATTGCATCTGATATAAATTATCCTATATTTAGTTGTCTGATAAGTTCAGATAAAATAATTTCTGCATGATAATAAAATCCAAATGATTTTGTTTTCAAAAGTGCGGTATCTATTTATTATGTCAGAATAATACATTAATATTCACTGATTCAATTTAACTGTTTTCCTTTAACACTAACCTATTTATATTAAGATTGAAATAGCAATTGCTTGTGTAATGAAGATGGCTTAGATTTTGCTTTCTCTCTTGCACACACTTAACTCTCCGTACACCACATCAGTTTTTACTTCCCCTATCTTATATCAGCCAAGAAGCGTTAGCTAGTATTTGTGTTGAACTGTCTCTATTTAGTCAATACTTGTAATGAAAAATTTGGGGTTTGGAGCAATATACAGATTTGTCATTACAAAGGGTTATATTAATGAGAAAGGTACTATGCATCGCAACCACTTATAGAACCGTGCTGAGTAATTTAGACTTGAAGGGCAGTGAGGTGCCCTCATGGCATTCATAGGGTTAAACATGTCAGATCGTAAAGTTATATTTTTTGTGAAGATTTGTTTTGTTTTGTTTGTTGAATTCTAACAAATTATAATTTTTTAACTGACACTTAGTGTACCGTGTAACACTAGTTTTTATCTACTCCAGCTAGAAACAAACACGTGCTGGACTTTCTATTTCAAAAGTTTCCTTAACATCTCTACAGCTAGTGTTAATTGAAAATGATGAACGGTGTAGACCAGCACCTGCTGCTGAAGCAGAAGTGAGTCATTATTATTTTATAGATAATCAAAATTGAAATCTAGCAGTCAGTGAATTTAGAAAATTTATCTAGAACCTGAATTTAGCTTTTAAATAAATTAGTTAGAAATAAAGTCTATTTCTTGCATTTAATTATCTATTGTTGTTGAAACGGCTGTTCGTGGAATCCTTTAGCAGCTACACTGTTGAATGTCTGAAAAATTCTGTTAATTACTCTCTATTTGCTAACCAGCTGGAAAATTGCTTTGATATCAACCTTGCTGTGTAAATTTAGGATAAACTGGTCATTGGTTTCCCATTCAGTTCTTTCATTTTAAGGCTCTACAATAACACCTCTTGCATACACATTCTTTCTCTTCATTTTAAAAAATGAAGCACATGATGCCTGTTAGTATTTATACCTATCTGAGAGTAAAAATAGATCCCGTGTTGTTAATTAACTCTTGTTATCAGCACATGGGAAGTTCATTTTAGTAAGTAATTGTTCAGTAAAGATGTTTAATACATTTTGTTAAATACAGACGCACTACATGTTCACAACCACAACCCACTCATCATGTACAGATTGTCCCTATTAGTTTCTTGACCAGGGATGGGATTATAAAGTTTTACGGTTGTGTTTAGGGCTTAAGTGAAAGTGGCCATAGGTGGTTCTTGCTTATTAATACCAAAATAAATTACTGCATAAGGTGAGGTGGTCAGAAGTCTGCCACTTTGACATGCACAGTAAACACCATTCCTGCAGTCTGCTTTGTCTCCCACCACAAACGTTTAGACAGTTTTTAATCTTTTGAGTAGTATCTGAAGACTGGTCTGATCTAACGTTGATGTGTCTAAGGAAATGTATACTTTTGTGATTAAACCCATTTCTGAAAAGTCATTTCTCTTGAGCACTAGAACTAAATGCTTATAGCATTAAATTATAAATTTTTTTTTTAAATTTGGAATGACCATTTTAATTCAGACTGGTTCCATAAATACATATTTTTTTATGTATTCAGGTTTCCATGGACCAGGATCCCCCTGTCGAAACACCTGACCCAGCATCCTCAGGGCCAGAAACAATGGAACCTCAATAAGTGATTATTTCAATGTTCCTGTTTTGTTTTAAAATGTCAGTCAAGTACCTGCTCTGATACATGCACATAAACAACAAGAAAATTTTAACTGAATAAATCAATACAAACAAATTATTTTATCTGGTTGGTGGAGCTTTTCTTTTTTTTTAAATACTTCATCTTACTTGGGCTGGAGTTCTAAAACTTCCAAAAAGCGAATAAGGGTTTTTCTTTTCTTTGTGTGCACACAGCCTGCCAGGTCCATCTTGTATTCAGTATTCATGTTGAGGTGCCATATCTGTGTACGAGCAAGGTAGTGAATTGGGAACATCTCAGCCTCTAGCAGTTTGTTTTTTTCCTCCAGCCTAATAATTATGCAATATTGATGATAGCATAGTTAGTGTAAACTGAATTCTCACTTGGTAAAGATAATATTTTAGGTAAATTTTAATTGGTTTTTTTTAAAGTCAGAAAAAAGGCATTTCCATTGCTTATGGATTACTGAATGGGATACTATAGCGAAGCAAACCCAGTGGCTGTGAATACAATGAAAACGAAGTGTTAGCAATAGTTTCCACCCAACTTGAAGCTGACATGACTTCAGTTAAGTGGCCTTGTGTCACTGTTAAACTATTACTAACAATTTTCAGTTATAGAATGGAATGGATTGTGTTTTTGCTTTAACTTTAAACTAATAGAATAACTAACAAAAAATCTGTTTTGCTCTTTTAATTTAAAAGTTTAAATAATTATTTTTTCTAGTCCTAGCTGCTCTAAAATAGCCTATTAATGAAGTAATAATCTGTCAAAATAAGACGGAGTATTTGATTTATAAACAAACCTTTTTTCACATGATTGTCATCAAGACCACTGGATGCTGTTTTGAAAACTGGTTACTGATCATTAACCCTTTGAGGAATATATTTATGGGAAGTAAGTATCGATTCTGACAAATCCCATAAATATATATACTGAAGTCTACCTACACCCCCCTGAGCTTTGGAAATGTATTTACAGGATTACTCTTGGGATCAATATTCTCTGTGAACATACAGGTACACTCAAAGGGGTGTAAAGGATCCCAGGCATTCCAGTCTGGAACCTGATCTATACTGTTCGTCAAATGGACTCAAGTAGTCCACTTAAAGCATAATAATCTGGCTGTCTTTTCAGTATTAACCATGCATATTTAAAACATTAATCTTTTGTGCATGTATCAAAATGAATTCTAAAGAGTTTTTTAACTAGGGTCATCTGTGTTGGTTTATTTTATCATTACATACCTAAGCTACAGCATGGTCAGACATTGCTGAATGAACTGAAGCACAACCTTTCTTACCGTAAATAAAATAGGTTAATTGAAGTGGCAATAAAGTCCCCAAAATTCTGGTCATGCACCGTGATCAGAAATCAAAAATCAATTTTAGTGATGTGTATGAGCAGTGTTTCCATTAACTACCAAGGCTTATCTGTCCCACCATGATATGTTTTACTGGTTTATCTCAACTGGCAGAACCTGATAATGGAGACTAATAAACATTTTGTTGGGAGATGACTAGGGCAGCTATTTTGCTAGCATAAATACAGATAAGTGCTGCAGCTGTTTAATATATTGCTAACTGATGTACATCAGTATTTTTTTTTTTTTTTCATGTACAGGCACATTTCATTAACTTTATATGAAATTTAGAGTGACTGCTGCTTCTATTCTCTGCTGTGGTTCATAGAGTAATTATTCCTATTACAGTAATTTATCCAAGTGACTTTTTTTTTCTTAAAGAAAATATTGTGGTTAATCATGAATAATAAAGAATTCATTTAACCCTATGACTCATTTAAGTTAGCAATATTTTCAATCAAATGAACTTTCAATAACCTCATCTCTCTTTACACCAATGCCTGAAGAGGGAGATTAGCACCTCAGTCATTCACCAGGAAATGTTGCCAATCCTGCATCTTGTGGGGCCTAGTACTTCTGACTTCGGCAGGGAATCTGCTAGAAAACTATGCCAAACCAAAATCAGTCCCTTGACCTAAGCAGGACTAACCACTGGACTAACTCCCACCCTTCCTCCTCACCTCATCTTTAAGAACCATTTTCAACTTTGATGTTTACTTGCTGTGTAAATCAAGCCAAAGATTGTGAAAGCTTTGAGGTGCCAGTTTTTCTCTAAAAAGTATTCATTGAGAGCATAAGGTAAAGAAAGAAAGACAGGTTGGCATTTCTGAAAACGATATGTATATTTCTAGTTCATTCCAGAAATGGTAAGCGCACCACTGCCATTGGTGAACTGTGGTCACATGAGTACAATGCTAGCAGCTGGCAGTACTCAGTCTTTTACAGGCCTGAGATGAATAATTATTACTGCGTCTCCACCTCTATTCCTTTGAATCTTTGCTGATTTAATAACAGGTGTTCTGTTTAGTGCTAGACCTGATGACAATCGTTTTACTGAACTAAAAGTTGTAGCATTGTGTTATTTATCATTCATTCTTTGAATTTTTTGTATTTCCCATAACTTAACAGTATTTGAGCTGGAAAGCTGTCAATACAACTGTTTTCCAAGTCAAATGATTCAGTGAAATTGCTGCTTCTATTTGCAATAAATGCATTTATCAGCTTCTGCCATTTACCAAAAATGTTAGACAAGACAATATTTTAATAGGTCCATAATGTCTTTTAACTTTTTTTAAAAAATACCAGTCCGATATTATTAAATCCTTAAGTACATCTTGTTCTCTGGATTTTGAGCTCATCTCGTATGGCGTCATTAAAGCATTAGGTGTACGTCCAATATGAGATGAATACAAAAAAACCCCGAAGATGGTTGAAAAGTGCCGAACTAGCTATACATGACTTTGAAGTTACTAAGTTGCCTTGATGCCAGAGCCTCTTGGAAATCTGACCCAGTCTATTTTTAGGTATAGGTCCTATTAATGTGGCCAGCCAGTGCTGATGTAAAACTAAGTGACATTGAGATGCCTTTCAAAGAGGGCTCATTTTATGAATCTTTTTGTTGTTAAATGTTTGATGTGTCAATGATTTCGAAATTTTATTTCGCATCAAAGAAACTTCCTATAAACTACCCAGACATCTGCTGATTACAATAGACTCACTGGCAGAGCATCCACAGTGAAACATTGACAAATAAATAAATAAACAACAATAATACTTGGAACTTGCTGATACTCCCACAAAAAAAAATATGGGAGGTTCTAATACACCAATGTCTACAAGAGGGATAACTCTGGCAAGGAAATGTAGTGCTGCAACTGTCCACTAACAAGTGTTGTCAACCCTGTGCCTTGCGAAGGCCTGGCTTTTCTGACTGGTCATCTATTAGATGTGGAAAGAAGTTTACTCGACCAGCTGTTGAAGAAGAGCAAGAAGCCATGACACGGAGTTTGGAGTTGTTCAGTGTAATTGAGTACAAAAAAAACTAGAGCTTGGGAGATTTTTCGAAAATCAAACAAGCCAATTTAGAATTTATGGAAATTGCGGATTTCCATTATTTCTGGATGGATGTCTGTCTTTTTCCTCTCCTCGTGTTTACTACTTTCAGTTTAAGAATATGAAAGCAACTTGGTGTTGGCATCTCTTTACTCGATGCTAATTTAAACTTTTAGAAGCAGCAAAAAGTTTAGATTTTACTAGATTTAGAAATAGCTAAAATAACCAAACTTTCAAAGACTAGATGGCGAGTTCGTTGCTTTTCGCGTAAAACTCTATTAACGCATGTGGATCTAGTGAATCGTGGGATACTTCCGCAGAGTAAACGATTATACGGTCTGATAGCGACGTGAAAGTATTCTCTACACGGACCGGTTATTATTATTATTCTAAAGTATAAAGACCGCAAACTCTCTTTCCAGGAATAGGTAATCTAAGCCGCTGACATCACCTGTGTTAAACACTACAGTTGGACTTATCTGTAGCCCGAGGTTGAATCCCGACCAGATGCCGTGTTTTAGTTAATCAAGTCGCTGTAGTTGATTTGCTACATTTCATCGTAATATCATCTTGACGGCCTCTCCGCTCCAGCAGCCCGCCCGCTTCCATCGCTCTTCCTCCAGGTAAAAAGGGAATGGCAGGTGTCGGCTACATTTTTGGGAGGTGGCGGCTCTCGGTAGGAATCGCTTTAAAGTCCTTAAGGGGGAGACTTAATATAGCAGATGTACAAAGAGGAAGGGTCTGAGCGAGTCGCCTGAGTTCACTCTTTCTAAAGTTGTTAATTCCGCCCTGGCGGACCGCGGGCGCGCACTCATGATCGCCCATCGGTCACTTGTGAACACTCGGTGTGCTGTAGAAGGGTTCGGCTCGCTGTCACTCGTGCGCGTTCTTACTCAAGGGATTCTGTCCCCCAACACACACACACACACACCGTGTCCAGAGAGCCAAAGACTTCACATCTTTAGTGAAAGCCGTTCTTTTTTAATTAGGAAAAAACAAACATTTATTTGTTATAATTACTACCGAAATATCTCACCATTATCGAAATTTTAAAAAAGGGGGGGTCATAAAGTCGGGTCCTGGTCCCTGGTCCGGGTATCAGTGGTGAAAGGAGGACCGTCGCTGGCTGCTGGGTGACAACAACAGACAGACAGGTTCTCGGCCAGCGACACCGGTGGGACCTTATCTTCCATGCACAGTTCGGCGACGCGATCCCTATTTCCAGCGGATAGTCCACCTACGACAGCTTCGCGATGGGGTTTAGAGCGAGGCGCCACTAATGATCATCCTACCACGGGGTTTGTGTTGAGACTCGGATGGTTTTGTTCCTTTTCCCTGGCCTTGTTTGGTCTCCCTGGGTTATCGATTTGTATACACATCGAAAACAGACGGTTATCGATGGGAAAATGTAGCGATCAAAGATGATTTTTTCTCCCCCCCCTTTTTTTTACTATTTGTTACCAGATCAAATTATTTCGGACGACGGCCATTAATATTCTCAGTAAATATAAATTACATCGACGGGCTCCTCGTCATGGCGATACATGCATGAGTCCACTTTTCGGGATACCCACTGGCCCCTAAATAGGGACCTCGGGACGCGACAAAAGTGGAACCGCGGTAACAGTATAGAGGCTAATTCACACCACATTGGTCAGATCCCTAAGAACCCTAAAACCGAAGGGGTGGTCGGTTTTCTTTATCTGAGAGCCGCGTCAGGTGTCGTCATGGGGGGGGGTCTGTCTCTCTGTCTGCCGGGGTGCACCTTTCGGCCCTATGCGGGCTGTGCAGCCAAACCGGGGTTTGGGCGACGCGTGACAGAAGAGTCTGTGTCCCGTAGAATTCATTGTGGAGAGAGAGAGATTTGTTTCTGTTCTCGAGGAAGGCATGGACTGCGCACGTGCCATAAGCATGGAGGGAAGGCAGGAGCATCAGTGAGGCGGGCGTGTAATCACGCCGTGTCCCTGTGACTGGCTGGCGCAGGCAGGGTATAAAAGGTGTGACTGCGCCTACCTGGACTGTCAGCACAGCAGCTGAGATCCCCCCCTGCGCCAGAAGATCGCTCACCTGGAGACAGCGAGGAAGATCGTGATGCCCGAACGTTACTTCCTTCTCATATTAGCCTGCTCCATCCCAGGTATTACTTTAATCTGCTTGGCTTTTCTTTTTGACGTAAATTGTATTTTCAATTAACTTATCCTAAGGTCTCGATCGTGGTTTGTTTATCTTTTTAATTTTCATTTTATTTTTCTACAAATTGAACAGCTACTAAGGAAAGCAGGCGGGGCACCTTGTTACAAGTCTATAATACACGTCATAAGCCGCGACCTTATCACGTGACGTCGATTACAGCCCGTCTAGATGTCTAATTAAGAGTTACTGCTGCTCGTAACAGCTTCCCCTTCTGTTGCTAAAATCAAAACCCATCTTTAACTTTTGTTTCGATGATCAAAGGACCGCTTTGAAATAGATGGAAACCACTCTGTGCATTATGGTCTATTGACGTTTGAAATCATCGGGCTCATGCTATCCTATTAAATGGATTATATTCATATATGCAGAGCGGCAGTGTTTTAAAACGTATAAGTTTGTGTTTTAATAGCATTTTTATGCCTATCTTCGGATTATAAATTGTTAGTTTGAATTCCTACTAAAACAGATTATTATTATTATTGTTGTCCTTTAAGTTGTTGAGCCCATTGCTACCATACAGTACGAACTATGTTTCTGTGTCTAAGATACGGAACATATTATTCGGACTGTTTTCCAGTTCTGCTGTTGTCTCTCTTTTAATTCAAAATTATATGATTAATCAAATGATGGTGGGGACACGGTTCGGTTTGGCGTACATGCCTCCCTGCCATTCCTTCCTCTCTGTTCCCAGCCCGGCAGTATCCCCTAGAAGAGTGGCCCTGGTCGGCCGCTAAGAGCCTGGACGGGCCTAAGAGGGCGACAAGGTGAAGGAGAAATCAAATAATAAGGGTCGACTGTCTTCACTGGCACCTAATTGAGAGCAACCATTTTAAAAGCTGAAATTTCGAGGTCACCTTTTTTTAAAAGACCGTTTTATAAATAGGTCGGTCGAATCTGTGTTGATGTCCTCATCCTTGTGCAACTTCTCAGACCTACCCACCTACCTTTTACAGCTGTTATGATGGCTGTAGCTCTATAGACGTGGGAAGCCGCTGTTCCTCCTCCTCCTCGTCCTGTTCCTTCCACTCGCTTGGCCCCCATCTAATCGCCCTTATTGCGTGCCCCCCTCGGGACTTCAGCAGTCCCCGGACCAATGAGTTAGTTCTGTTTTTAGTTGGCCTTTTGTGTCCCTACTGTTTCAGGTGGTTCCTTTCCCTGTAATTTAAGATTTAAAGAAAGGAAACAGTAACGTGAACTTCTCTCTGTGTGTACTTGGCCGAATCGGAACCTCCACCCTGGAGGCCATGAGATCTACGAGGGTTTGCTTCTCGTCCGTTCCATGGCCCTTCGCTTAACTCCGCCGTATTATCGGATTCGTGTCAGGGCTTTAGGGTGCCCGGGGAGGACGCTGAATCTCTTGATTCTTCCCAGCTCCCCTGAAGAATATGAGCATCGAATCTCGGTCATCGCACTGCCTACGTATCTTTCACATGGCCGTCTACCTGGCAGAACAAAGGGTCCTTCTCCTCCTACCACTGCAGCCCACACCGCGATCGTGGAGCCTCTACTCCAAAACCGAGTGCGACCCCCCCCCACTCGAGTCCAACCAGCTCGAAGGTCCCGCCAGACGTTTCGACGGGAAAGAAGGGGCTTCTTACTTTCCACACAACTCTCTGTAGCCAGGTCGGTGGGTGGGATGACGATGGCTCATTTCTGTTCCCCTGTCGAGTAATGTCGCGTTCTTGTCGTGAGGCCATCTTTTTTATAAGAAGGGTAAAAGGGGAAGGAGTCCTTCTCTCGCATCACGTTGACAATTCTTCTACAGAATAATTCTAAAAGAAAGAGCATCCGGCACCTTTCGAAATCACAAAATCTTGGCCGCAAACCTCCTTCATCTATCTTGATGTTTCTGTGAACAGGTTTGGCTGGACTCGCCATACCCTCCCCGTGTCCCGCCAGGTGGCCGCTGGACCGCAAAGAGGGGAGACGACGACCCATTTTCAGACTGGAGGTCGACTCGACCCAAAGTGGTTACCGACCGCTTAGGGAGTATTCCAGTAAGTAATGTCCCAACCCCACCTTTCTTTTTTTTTTTAAGTAATCTAACGAAGTTGTTTCGACTGGCGATAATAGGGGGCGCTGTTAAAATGAAGTCCGGCCGGATGAAAAGCTGGACCCGTGTCGCCTACGGACTCGAAAAACCGTTGAAATGAACGTAACACTAAACTCTGGAAGCCGACATTTTTGAGAGAGAGAGAGAGGGAGCCATCGTCACCATTATTGCTTATTGGTTTGTACAAATGTTCATTTCCAGTGAGCGTGAAGGGCAGGAGGGGCCGGGCTTTGGTCAGCGACATGTTTGTGGCGGCAGAAGCCATGGACGACAAATGCGAGCCGGGAGAGTTCAAGATAAAGGAACCGTTCCTCTACCAGGCCGCTCACTGCCCGAGTGTGGTCACCTACGGCCGGAAGGAAGCCCTGCGGAAGGTACCACTGCATTGGATCGCACCGACGTGTGGCTGCGTCACCGTGAGGTCAGTTCACTCCTGTGATTACCTACCCTTCCGATCTTCAGCATTAGAGATCGATTTACGCATTGCAGCAGAAATGCGCTACAAGGGAGATTATCCATTTATTTTCCAAATGTGTTCCACCCCCCCACCCCCACCACCTTTCAGTTTTCTTTTCATTTGACTCATGAAAGGTGACCCAAGGGAGACAAAGAAACAGAGGAGGGGTCAATACAGATCTGAAAAATGATTAATACTCTCAATACTAACTGAACTTGCTGCCAAGTTATTCCCTAGGTCTGAACAGCTGAAAACATCTGTCCCTGTCTAACACACTGGTTTTAAATTATTTTTAAAACTTCTCCTTCCTGTAAAACGCCCATATTTTAAAGTTGGTACATCTAATATTTCAACTGTTTAAATGTCTGTTTAAGCCCTAGTTTATCTCTTTAAAAAAAAAAAATCATTATGTAACAGTTAATGTCAGGGAATATGCATTCATGGTGAAAGTAAATCATTTTAATGTTTTCTCAAATTTAATGATCTAAGAATTACTATATGGAATGGAATATCAGAAGCACATAAAAGACAGCTATGAAACTGTTTGTGAATATATAATGAATATTGAAAGCACATAAAAGAGAACTGTGAAACTGTTTGTGAATATATTAGAAGTAACACACTTATTTGAATTGAATCCCACAATTGAGTAGAAATTGATTAAATGTCTGCCAGTCTTCACAATTTAAGGCTAATTCTGTGCTGCTGAACTTTTTTTTTTTTTAGTGGAGGAGTTTCTGTTATGATTTCTTTGTGAAGAAATTTTATATTTATTTCTCTTCCATTTTCTGCCAAATTTGATTTGATATTTAGACGTTTTGAAGCACAGAACCTGATTATGACTTTTGTGGCATTGCATTGATAAAAAAACAGCTGGCTTAACTTATATTTATGACTGGCAAGCAGTGGGCAAGAAAAATACAGCTAAACATATCAATTAATAATACATGTATTGAATGCCAAAGCAATAATGTTAATAATCTGGTCATTTCGAATAAGTATGTTTAGATATGATGACCCTGAATTTTTTGAGATTAGATTTGTGCAATAATAAAGTAAAATTTCTTTAGAAACTTTGTTCATTGCTTTTAATTTGGTTTCCAGGGCAACAGTGAAGTCTACTAAAGATCAGTATTACTATGATCCAGATGACATCATCAGAGGGCCTCTTACAAAAACTATATGTCCAGAAGGTATGCTTATTTTCAAAAACGTGATCTTTGCTGTTGTTGTAAGTTATATCCTTGGTTATAGTCTGTCTACCATTAATATTTAGATTTTTAAAAGTGCACATTTTTCTAGAACAAAGTTTACTGTATATACTGGGAGTGCATTTTCAATGCTAGATCATAAAAATGGTGGTAAAATGAACTAAGACTGTTCCGATCATACAATAGATTGAAAAAGAAATGGATTTTGTGCTGATTGAAAGTTAGCATTTTAAGTTCTATTCCTAATTTGTTCTATCCACTAAGCAATTAATGGAGAAACTAATAAGTCATATGAAGTTATTTTAAAGTCTTTAGTGAATAAACAGCAAAAATTTTGAAGAAATCATTAGTAAGTGAGAAAACAAAGGCCTGTGTTGTCAATCATTGTAAGATTTTTATCTACAGTTGTACTATACCTGTATTGCATCAAGAATTTGTTGTTTATTGCCATGTTTGAATTTATGCTACTGAGTAAATCAAAGTAAATTATGTTAAATAGATTTTTTACATCTTAATATTGTCTTCGTTCTGCATATGGAAAAAAAATTTTTTCTTTTTCTTAATTCACAGGCTAGCAATTGAATGAAGACAGTAATATTATATTAACCACTAATAATTAATATTATAATTTAATTTTCATCTTTTTTATGAATAATACTCCATTTCTGTGTTTGAATGCAACTTTTTTAGTGTACTTTAACTTTCAAAGGGCAGGAAGTTCACTCATCTAACCACCTAAAATTGTAAATAAAGCTATTGGAAAATATTTATTAATGTATCTGCTATT
Source organism: Nautilus pompilius (assembly GCA_018389105.1). Taxonomy (NCBI): domain Eukaryota; kingdom Metazoa; phylum Mollusca; class Cephalopoda; order Nautilida; family Nautilidae; genus Nautilus; species Nautilus pompilius. Next base: position 2,287,693 of record JACATO010000306.1, on the reverse strand, counting down.
TTGTGGGCAACAGTCTCTACAAAATAGAATTGAGTGGCAAGTTGCATGATTCATTTATGTATCTGTAGTTAGAATTTTTTTAGACATGTACATCAAATGTAATATTTTTGTTGTATTCCACAATAAGATGTAATGTTATTTATACTGTACGTTAATGCTGTTTTATATATCTGTCAATGTGTTATAATGAAAAGGTATGCCATAATTCTCCCTCACCTTCATAGCAATGCTTTCTACAAAACGAAATGTCCCTTTTTTAAAAAAAAGAAAGATAAATTTATTGAATTTAAAGCAAAAGTATGTGAATTGTATCTTGTAGTGCATTTGTCTTCTTACTTTAATTATTTTTTATTATTTGTTGTTATGAGCTTTATATTCTGAAGAATAGGCGAGTCAGAACTTCAGCAGCAACTCATTGTTTTGTGTCTTTTTACTCATGTTCTTTTTTTTGCTGCTGTTTCTTTTGAAATAAACTTTTGTTCCATTATAATCATTATTTATATTTTGTAAAAATAAAAAACTCAGTGTTCTGAAAATACTGATAAAGACAGAGCAGGGGGAAAGTTTTGCATACATTTCATTGTGATTGCTGCAGTAAAACGAGCAATTTTAAAAGAATCATTTTGGTTATTGCACGTTTATTTTTGAGAGAAATTGTTCTAAAATGTTAGTTTTGCATGTATTTAGTAGAAAACACTGCTATTAGTTCATATAACATCCCTAACTTGTGTGGTTGTCAAGTTTACTGCATGCATGTCAACATCAGCTGAATATTGCTGCAATCAGTTGATACAAGGAAGCTTGGCAGCAAGGCCTTATGGTAAAAAGAACATTTATTGAGTTTTTTTTTAACTGTTTGGCTTTACTGACCAGCAACAACTTATCATTTCACACATTTACTAATAAGGTGCCATGAAGGTTCTTCTCATTTATAGCTGAATTCCCCTCTTTTTTTATATTTGTAATTTGCTGCTAACTGAATTCAGATACCCTTAAAAAAAATGTTCTCTTCCTCTCCCCTTCTCTTTAAAATCCAATTTTGGATCTAACACTTGTTTAATGAAAGAAAACACCTTCCCACTTTCCTGTCTGTACTGTGTTCAGCACCCAAAGATTATTTGTGATGTAACTCAGTTGTACACTTTCTTCTATTATGGATTTTTGTTACCTTTGTAGAGAATCTCCCAAAAATACAGAAAAAACAACAACTGGCCTAGACAGAGTAATGGGTTTCCCAGAAATATCGCTACAAAATTAAGTCTTCTTGCACTAAAATGTAGACCCATTCAGACAGCACAACATGTTGGCATGCTTGTATGTGGACATGATGCTCCTTGGTTCCTCCCTAGCCTGTCCTGGCTTTGTCTTCTTGTGTGCATACTGCCACTAGGAAGGTTACATCCCATATTGCCTTTGTCCACTTAGGAGTGACTCCTCCTGAATCTTTGGGAAAAGGGTTTTCTGGTGAGGAGGGAATTTTGCCGGGTAGCAAAGGGCCAAACCATGATGATGATGGTGTCATGGTCAGACCGATTGTCCAAAATAGATTACCTCAGGTAAAACTTCCATCTGCTGTCCATGTCTGTCACCAAAACCTAGAGCTTTCCATTGTGCAAATATTTCTAGAAACAGTTCCAACCATGTGAGCATTTCTGAACTTGCTTGTGGAACATTTTTTTGGGGTCAACTTCAGAGAGATCGAAACAATAATTGCTGATTTTGTGGACTTTTGAGTTCCACTGGTTAGCTCTGGGTTTGGTGATGCCAGTGTTTGTAACTTTCAGCTTTTATTTCTGAGTGTATGAAGATTGATGGTTATTCTCTTACAGAGTTTTAATGCGTCGTCATCACTAACATTAGATTTCTTTTTTGTTTTGTTTTAAATCCGTATAGAAATAAATTATAGCGAGTGAAGTTATCCAGCCATAAGCGTGCGCTCACCAAAGAAATATTAGCACATGCAGTTCCATGTATGTAAGAGAAAAATCTATACATATAAAACTGTTTTTTATATTTTAAGAACATCTTTTGAAAAGTGAATGTGAGATTTATTTTGACACAAAGTTTAAAGGTTGTCTTTGGAAGATAGATTCATGAGCTATATACGGTTACTACACTGTCTGGAGTATAAGCTATGCTTGTGTATAAGCCTGTTTCATTTTCATTATTGTACAAAGAAATTAATGGTTGTTCTAAAATTATAAAATTGTTGACATTTTTAAAGTGCACATTGTTTGTTTATCAAGAAGTAAAGGTAGATATTTAAAAAGAACCTTAATAATAAGTCTTTTTTGATGTGCAATGAGTGACTGATTGTGTGCATATATTGCTTTCTTTAGATAGTTCAGATGGCTAACTGTTAGTGATTAGTAAATAATTATGTTTTAAAAATTGTTCTCAGCAACTTCTAATCGGCATAGGTAGCAAGCAGTCTGTATTTTTACTGAGGAGACACTGTCACTATCATGAAGAATTAATTATAAACTCTCTACTTTGTAATCCAGACTACTGTGGTACATCTGCATGTTTAATGGATTTTGACCAGATTTTGCAATTATTTTTTTTTAAGTTAACTGAGTTCAGATAACAGAAACTTATTTTTGTGTGCTGTTGTTCTTTGCAGATGTCCCGAGATAAACGGATTCATTTACTGTGCCATGTTTCCAAAACGTTCAGTGGCTATGACCTGGTACAAGGGCAGGGTTTTTTGCAACGGAGACAAATGATTAATCTGAAGAGAGACTGGCGAGAGGAGCTTGAAATGGCTTTGGAGCAGCGGAGAGTGGATGTTACACGGTGCTGTGCACAGGTGAGTTGTGTATTAAGAGATGGATGCACGTATGTACACACTTTTCCCCTCATACCAAGCAGAAAACTTCTTACCCCAAAGAAACAATGATTTGAAATTTTACTAATATTAAGCCCAGTGTCTGAAACAAGCCTCTTGTTTACTTAACTTATTTTTCCAGTTTCGCTTACAAGATACTTTAGAATCTTTTGTAATACTAAACAATTACACTTTCAATTCATTTGGAAATATATATTTTTGTTCATCATGGGACTTTGTTTTTTTTTTACATGGAAACTACTTTGAAGATAATTTGTATAACCCTCTGGTGTAGTCCAAAGTTTTTTAATAAAGATGATTAAAACTTTATTCTCAAAATTCAGAATAATAGTGACAGTAATAAGTTGATTACTTGTAGATTGATTTCAGATGTTATGCCTTCGCTGAAAAGGAGGAGCAGAGAACTTTTAATCAGTTGACACCTGGTGATGGCTTCAAATCATCTTTCTCTTTTTCTTTTTTGTATCACCCTGAGATATCATGTACAGTTATAGAACTTTGGGTGGTTACTTTGTCCCCTTTTCCCTATTACTCTACTAGTGACAACAACAAAACTAATAAGTCTACATTCTGGTTATTTTTTCCCCTGCCATCACTAGTGTTCAGACCTGAGCAGAGGACTGTTTTAATCTGCTACAGCATTGGACAAATCACAATGGCAGCTAGAAGGTCAGGAACCAAAATGGCACAGGTTCGAGGCCAGTTCAAGTCACTTGAATGCACAGCTTTCCTTTTATTTTAAAATTTTAAAATTGTGAATATTTTAGGATGGTTTTTCTAGCTTTCCATGTGGCATTTGAACACTTTTTTTATTTTGAAAAGAAAAACAATAAAGAACCATAAAACACTTGTAATGGACAATTGTTTGAGTGAGTAAATGCAGTACAATTTTTTTAGACCTTTTGGAATATATAAAATGAAACCACAATGACTTATGTAGATAAAAGCTTTCTCAGTTGGTCTATTTAAAATTATTTCTTTTCTTCTAGGATGGTTTAGAAAGATCTGAATGTTTCAGTGACATCCGGCGGCATCGCATTGATAATTTCTGTGGCACTGGTGAACCAGATGTCCCGTTTACAATTAAGAGAGAAAAATGGATGAAAGAGCGCCAGGGTCAATGCTGCTGGAAGCTAGGTGTGTACTCATCGTGAATCTGCATCAAATTGATTCGCAGTCAAATATTAATTTAAAACAATAATTAATGCTACTTTAACCACATTGGTCCTAGACTACTATGGATATTCAAATGAAACTCACGTTACCATAATAGTATCATCCCTGGATACTGTAAAGCAGCTTTCTGTGTAAAATTTTACACATTAGTTTTCAAATTTGGCCTTTACCTGTTTAAAATGTCCCATATTTCTCTAAATCAGCCCTGTTGTTGTTCATGATCAACCTGTGACTGTTTAAAATGCTCTACACATTTGTAAATCAGCCTCACCTTTTCAAAAATCATTTCATTTTTTTTAAAGAAATTCCTTTTGACTCCTCATTACCATATGACTGATTGCTCGAAGGGTACCCTGCTTTGCTTCATTGGCTCCTAATGACACCGAACACTATAGGGGTTTGTGTTTCAATGAAATATCAGAAAAGAAGTCGAGCAAAAATGACTTTAAAAAAGTTTGTTGATATCATATTTCACTAATTTTAAGAGTGAATTCTTGTTTTTGGAACAATAATTTAATATTTAATTTTTAATAAAGTGTCTGTAATTCTTTTAAAAAACATTTGTCAATTTGTTTCACTTTTATTTTGTAGGAGAATCCAGGTATGATTGCTTTCTTTACCTGTCAAACAGCAGGATTGCACAGTTGAGAAAATCTGGCCACTGGTCACTTGATGAGGCTGATCCAGCCAATGATATTGAAGACTACCCAACGGGGGCAGGAGAAAGCATGGCTGGCCAAGTATGCATTTTCTATTTTTATTTTGCTAGAGGTAAATGAGAGGGATTGTGAAAGTTAATTTTGAAATCTGTTCTTTCATGAGAAAATTATATTTTCCTGTTTTCATTTTTTAATAAGAGAGAGAGAGTATTTATAGGTCTGGCATTTGTCATTATGTTGTGCCTGTTTGGGAGAATTCATGTCAGTATTAGAGGCATTCTAATTATGTTTGTCACCTTTTTAGCTAGCAAACTACCCATTTTCTTTTTGAATGATTCATCTACTATCCCCATTCCAGGTTTCTGGGTTTGGACCAACACAATCTTCCAGCACCAGCTCAAGGAACCATACTAACAGAGATACAGCTGATAAAAATTTGCACAAAAACAAAGACACACACATTAGGAAAAGTAACCGAAAGATGCAAGATGAGATAGCAGCATTTTCATCTCGCAAAGAAAAATCCAAAGGTGAAGCATTAATAATAGTACCTGTTCAGTCAACTGGATAATGTACTGCATTTGCTCAAGTAGCTTTTAACCTCAAATTATAGTGCACCCTAGATATTTTAGTGTTGTTTAATTGTTCAGTTTTTGTTGTGTTTTTTTAGCAAGAAAGATAACCTTGTATGTACAGTGTATGCATGACTGCTACCTTAACAATCTGTTATTGCTCTTTCCTGTATTCACATACAAATCACTACTTAGATGTTCAACTTTTTCAAAAAGCTTCTTTCATAGATACAGATTAGAATTTGAGTTTACTGTCAGTGTTTCTAATCGCATCTTGCTTTTTAAGCAGAAAAATTCTAATTTCTCCATGACTGATATAGATTTTAAAACTAAAATATTCTAAATTGTATATAATATTGATAGTGTATTACATAGGATATTACAAGTCTTATTTACTCTCTTTTTTTCTTAAAAATGCTTGGGTTTTTAAGTAATTTTATTAATAACTATAAATATCAGTTCTGCGTATAAGAAAAAAACCTAGTATGGCCCTTGGTGCTGGAGTATCTGCTTTGATGACCTCTCTGGTATCTGCAGCTTTGGTGATATTTGCCTTTTCAGAAACAGGCAGGGAATGTATAAGAGTAACACAGGACTTTAGAAGCCATGCAACTGAATTAGAAAATACTGTACTCATCTTGATTTTGTAGTAATAGTTTTGTCAGATACAGGAATGGTTTCTAACAATAAGCTTTGTTCTGTTAGAAAAGAAATCTGAATGATGAATTTAGTGTTTGTTAAATTAGGAGTTGGTCTGGGTAAAATCATGTATTTACTGTCTGTAGTTTTATTTAATACTGAAGATTTTATAATGCATTCTGTTTTCAGTTTAAGTGCTGTTGTAAACCATAAAAACAAACTAACCACCTATTTAATGCTGGAAAATTGTTTGAGTTCAGGTTCCTTATAATATTTATTTTCAGATTACAGCCATGAAGCTATCCAGCAGTTGTGCTGTGAAGCTGGAGGCCAGGTAGGACTCAAAGTGACCAGTATGCATTGGTTCCAATGTTCCAAAGCTTCAAAAAAGTATAAAGTACAGTTCCAACGTAGACGACATGTTTGTAACACTTTCTTCTTGATGTGTTGTGTGGAGACTTCAATCAGGTAAGAATTTAGCTGATTTTTCATATTAATGCCTTTATTAAAGATGTGTTACTGCAGTGCCGTATCCTTCACGTGATAAAAAAATTAGATTGGCATGATGCAAACAACTCCATAGCTGGATGAAAACAAGTCTGGACAATCAAACTACTGTTATTATAGTAGTAATATAAAAGAGCTCAGAGATGTATCACAAAATCAAGGGTTCCTTGATTATTCAGTGTTCTCTATATCTACAGTACAGGTACAGATGTTTATGGCACAAATTATGAAAAAATTCTGTGCTTAATCTGTGCTGTCTTGATTTATTTTCTCAATTGCAACTTTTAAAAAATAAAACTACTTATATATTCTATACTTTATTTTAAAATGGATAGATTCATTATGAATATTAATATGAATTTTCTGATTATTTTAAAGTAAAAAAAGAATTTTTATTGAATTAATGAACTATGATTGTTTGAATAAATAATAATGTATTCTTGTCAAAGTCATGAGAATTCTTGTAGCCACCTTCTGATAATATGTATGTTCCCTGAAACAGAGAGGTTACAGCAGTTTTCTTATTTTAATAGGGGATCCAGCAGCACATTAATGTATACAACCACTGAGACTGTCAAAAATGTGACTGTACCAGGTATAAGAACAGAAAGATCTGGCCAGCCAGAGGATTATTCCAAGAAGGGAGACAGAGATAAGGACACTGATGATCAAGATGATGATGAAAAGAACAATGATAATGACAATGAAGATGAAGAGAGCAGTGAGATTGCTGATGATGATCACACAGCTAAATATTTTAAAAGATTAAGGCTGAAGAATTTTAAATCATTCAACCATGAAATGGATGATGGTAATGAGAGAAGATCACGCGTTCGTACTTCAAAAAAATCTCACAGACGCAGAAAACATAGAAAACGACACCGTTTTGGTTAGTGCTGATTGTTCTCTTAGTACCTCCATGATTTTAAGTAGGTACAGTTGATATACAGCACAATTTATTCAGTGTTTTGTTTTCTTTCTTTCATAAATCTCTACTTAGTGTAATTCATATGCAGCATTTTATTTAAGAAAAATATTACATGGAAGTGTGGTCAGTTCCAAAGCGAGAGGATAACTGCTTTCTTTCTTTCTTTCACTGTAGATAACCCATCACTCTTTTAGTGTTCATAGAAAAACAACAAATAATTTATTGGGCTATCAGACATATGAGTAACCTGTGGAGCAAGCTTTATCTCCCCCTGAAACTTATCATTGTCACTGTTGGAAAGAAGAGTAGCTGCAAGTTGTAAATGAGAAGGTCCAGAATACCTTATATCTAAATTACTTTAGATTTGTGTGTCTTGCATTGATTTTTATCAGCTGTTTTCATGTCATGATATTTGTTTGTCACATTTGACACATCCGACAAATTTAAATTTGCAAAATTGTATATACTTCTTACTGTGTCCATTTTAATGCTTTTTTTAAAATATGAAATTACCATTATTACTTATTTCTTGATCCATCAACCAGTAAGGAATGAAAAGATCCCAAAGTGTGCAGTTATTTCCCTTGTGCTGAAGGCACAGAACGTCAGCTAAAATAATCTTAACAAGGGCCAGGGCTCCCCTCTGTCTGTATAATTTTGTTGAGCACTAAAATTGGGCAAGTTTTTTCATGTGAAGAAAATAGAAAGAAAGGATGTTGGCCCTCTATTTGAAATACTCAGAAATGGCTGATCCCTTTCGGAACTAAATCAATAAATTTCGTAATCCCTCATTGGGCTGGTGCCCTGCCTCCAGTGGATGACTTTGGATGGGGGATCATTTTCTCGTGTAACCTGGCAGCAGTAACGTTTTCTTATTTCTAAGAGAATGCCTCCGATGAGTCTGCTGCCAAATGTGCCCCAAATCTCATCATCTTGGCTTGAGATGTTCGTAGTCTCTTGGAGACTTTACCTAAACTGACCATCCTGCAGTGAAAACTCATCTTCTATCAAGTCTTGCTGAATGTGTATTTGTACTATACAGTCTCTATGTACTCTGATCAAGAGAACAGAATCCCCCCCCAACCACCCCACATTAGAGGATAATCTCCATCTGTTGCCATTCCCCCCCCCCTAGTTTCTGACCATTTATTTTTTAAAAAATAAACACTGGTTAAGTTTTAAAGATCTTTTATGTCATTAAAACAACAAATAGGCCTAAACTGTTTTAACAGGGGGAACGTTTAAAGTTCAAACCCTTTCACCCTACCACAAAGCTAGGGTTCATTCTCAACTTCTGATTCATTAATGGCTTAGATTCAGTTCTTGAAATTTAAATTTTACCCCACTGTTTACAATATGAAATGCAAAGTATTTACACTAAACCATTACATTCAAATTCTGGATAATTTCAAGCAAGCAGTGAAACAAACTATGGTGATAAAGAGAAAGTCTGAGAGTAATTTTTTGTGCATTTAACAAAAATATATTTTCATAGTTCTGTTATCATTCTATTCACAGCTGCTGCCTTTCTCTACGTTATCCACAGTGTAAGTGTAATGGGCATGATTTTTCCCATTAATAATACGGTAAAACCTCAATTTAATAAACTAACAGGGTGAAAGGGGTGTCCATTAATACCAGGAGTCTGTTAAATCTGGACGTTTACATACACACAAGCAAAAGGCACCCAAGCAAAAAAATTTTTGCACAGTTCAATGCAGACTTTTGTCACGAGACCAGATGGTGGCTGTTTGATAGAGTCCATCAAATCGAGGTTTTACTGTACTCTGACTATATGCAGATTCATTTGTCCAACTGGGTTTGAATATAGTTTGATGGTATTTTCTTGTTTTTACTCTTGATGGCTTCATTCTGCAAAACTTGCGTCGTATGTGGCAATGATATTTTCAGGAAATCGCATTGTCAAGGAACCTAAATTGTATTAGTATTGTTAATGACATTGACTTGTAAAAGTGTCTACCATTGCTAAAAACTCATTTAAGTGAAATTAAATCTTATTTGTACATATTATATGTATATAAATTCTAATAAATTATTTTTTGGTACATTTTGGTCTCTGTTATTGTTTGATCAAGAGTTTAGTATGCTAAAAAATGATAAACTTAGAATATTCAAACTTTTATTACGCTATTGGTTTTGGCGGTTGATTGCATGTATAGAAAATCTAATTGGTTATTTATAAAAGCAGACTGGATTGTCTGATGGCTACCCCCCACTTTTTTTTAAAGTACTAAATCTGACATCTGTAAAAAATATGTAGTCTCATGTAATGCATTTTATTGAATATTCTCCAGATCAAAATAGTTGAGATTTGTGGCTACTATAGAAGTTGAGATCAATTTTTGTAAATAAGTTTATAATTTGAAATTCTAAAACGTTTTTAAGAATACTCAGCAGTTAAAAGTTGATATTTCATTTATTTCTGTATGTGATCTAATCCAGTTATAGATAAATTGTTTGGAAATGGCAAACTTAACAAAAGTTGTTGTGGTTACTTTTTTGTTTTTTTGATTGTCTAATAAGGTTATCTTTTAAATAATGTGTATGTAATTTTCTTTTTACCTGCTTCACCGGAAAGCTTATTAAGAAACCTGTAGTGATTTTTTTTTTTAAAATATCTGTCAAACTAAAAATTTGCACAATTTTCTTAAAAACAAATAAACCGGTGTAGTGTAGATCTTCACTCAGTTTGTATAGAAAAACTGGTAGTTGAAGTGTTAAACAGCAGATAGTTCACCTCAGCCGAAAGATCAAAACTGAAATGCACGATTTGGGATGTTATCAAAAATGCTAGAAAATTGTACAGAAATTAAAGCTGACATCATGCAGTAGTTGATGAAAAGAGAACATCATTCTTTTCAGTAAATGGTTACTAAAATTGAAAGGGTTGACATAAATTTTATTCATTTCTAGTATTTTATAAAGAATTTTCTTTTTTAAAAGAAAAGAAAAAAATAGTTACATGCTGAATAGTTTGCCTTTTTCAAATATCTTTCAGTATAAATAATTTTAAGAATATTTTTTCCATGCACTCATCAAAACATGTTATTCACAAAACAAGTGCAGTGTTTTGAACTAATGTGCAATTCTTACTAAATATTATTTTTGTTATACCCGTAGAGACAAAAAATTTATTCTTTTGTTATAAATAAACTACCTTTATTTATTCATACAAACATTTATGCTACAAGGATAAATACATCTACCTACATCCACTTAAGCTAAATTTTTAGCTTTATTATTTTTTCGCTAAGGAGGAGAAAATTTATTATACTAAAACCCCACTATAAACTGGGATTTGGTCGCTCGACAGATCATAATGGTGCTATAGGCTTTAAGAAATATTATATAGACTCATCACAAGTGTTGTAAAATATGGAAGACAAAGGTAAAAGGGCAGATTAGTCTCCCAAAATCTAAACTTTAAATTATCCATGGAATTTTACAAAAGAAGTTATGAAAATCTGACATTTAAGCTATCAACGAAAATACCTAAGAAATACTTAGGGTATTTGCTTTGTATAACTATTTAAATAACTATCTTTCATCCGATTCCAGATAAATTTTAACAAAAAAAAGAAATGGAAGCAGGAGTTATTTCCCTTGTTTGTTGCTCTTTCAAAACTGAAAGCTGAAATAAGATAAAAAAACGTAAACAATATGGTGGATAACGATGGAGAGGTTGTCGGCGAAGTTTGTGGTAATTGGCGGAGGCATTGCGGGGGTGACTTGTGCGGAAACTGTGAGTGCTTTAATTAATTTGATTACCTTCAACAGGATTTACTGCTTAAATACGGTGGCTTGTCTTTCTGTTTGCTTGTTTTGTTGAGCATGACTGGGACCTGTCGGTAATAGTATCCACAGGTCCCAGGGGTAGGGGCGGGCCTGTGATGCCAAGACACTGTCTAGATTACTCCACACAATTCTCTCTCTCTCTCTCTCTGTACCTGACGTCGTCTCTCTCTCTTCTTTCCTGTACTTATTTCCTTTCCACAGGTCCCAGGGGTAGGGGCGGGCCTGTGATGCCAAGACACTGTCTAGATTACTCCACACAATTCTCTCTCTCTCTGTACCTGACGTCGTCTCTCTCTTTTCTTTCCTGTACTTATTTCCTTTCCACAGGTCCCAGGAGTAGGGGCGGCCTGTGATGCCAAGACACTGTCTAGATTACTGCACACAATTCTCTCTCTCTCTCCTCTCTCTCTCTCTGTACCTGACGTCGTCTCTCTCTTTTCTTTCCTGTACTTATTTCCTTTCCACAGGTCCCAGGAGTAGGGGCGGGCCTGTGATGCCAAGACACTGTCTAGATTACTGCACACAATTCTCTCTCTCTCTTCTCTCTCTCTCTCTTTCTCTCTCTACCTGACGTCGTCGTCTCTCTTTTCTTTCCTGTACTTATTTCCTTTCCACAGGTCCCAGGAGTAGGGGCGGGCCTGTGATGCCAAGACACTGTCTAGATTACTGCACACAATTCTCTCTCTCTCTCTCTCTCTGTACCTGACGTCGTCTCTCTCTTTTCTTTCCTGTACTTATTTCCTTTCCACAGTTCCCAGGAGTAGGGGCGGGCCTGTGATGCCAAGACACTGTCTAGATTACTGCACACAATTCTCTCTCTCTCTGATGTCATCTTTCTCTCTGTACCTGACGTCGTCTCTCTCTCTTCTTTCCTGTACTTATTTCCTTTCCACAGTTCCCAGGAGTAGGGGCGGGCCTGTGATCCCAAGACACTGTCTAGATTACTGCACACAATTCTCTCTCTCTCTCTTTCTCTCTGTACCTGACGTCGTCTCTCTCTCTCCTTTCCTGTACTTATTTCCTTTCCACAGGTCCCAGGAGTAGGGGCGGACCTGTGATGCCAAGATACTGTCTAGATTACTGCACACAATTCTCTCTCTCTCTCTTCTTTCCTGTACTTATTCCCTTGTTTCGTGTATTTAGTTACTATATATATTGTGTGTTGTCAGAATAATGACGAAGAAGTAACAAAATGAGATCTGGTGCCGCAGATAGGAATAAAATGAAGGTTGAAAATAAGCGAGACGCATCCGATAGAGTTTAGAAAAGCAACTCCATAAAATCACAGTGCAGGGACATTATCAATCACTAAACCATTAATCTGGTCCACTAGACTGGAAACCCATCTGGTGCAATGCAAAATATAAAACTGGTAAACCGATAAATTCATTTTCATTATCCACTGGAAAATAATTTAAATATGAGTGAGCAAATAGAACAGAACAGAATCCCCCACCAAGAAAACCTTGTTTTGCAGCAACAAAGTCAATCCAGTTTTTTTCTACAATGTTGTCTGCTTCAAATTTGAGGAGGGAGTTGGCCCCAATCTGAAGTTTGATTAGTGGAAAGGTGAAGATGTACAGGTAATTTGTATGCCTTCAATGGAGCAGTTGCAGTAAACTGGCTTATTATTAGGAGTATTTTTAGGCCACTAAAGAGACCAAAATGTTAGTAATGTAGGTTTCATAGCATGGATCCAAGTATCATCTATCATAACTGTTGAGGTGAGAGCCAAGACTCAAGTAAATTGGGGTTGGGAAGATGATTTTTCTAGTGTTTGCTCCAGAAAGAGCATTTTCTCTCAGTATGGTCTCCTATAAAATACACAGAAAATAGATTTAAAAAATCAGCATACAAATCTGCTACTGCTGCTGTATCCTTATCACAACTGAATAATTTTGTTGCTTTTCATGACTAATGAACGGCAAAAGAACCATACAATTTAAAAAATTAGCTAAAAGATACATTTGAGATTTTTGTGAAGTTTAGCTTTAAAGGTGGTTTATTAGTTTTTGATCCTGCTGAAGATGGATAGGCTAGGATCCACAAGGTGAGGAAATAGCAATGTTTGCTTATGGTAACCATTGACACTACATAACCCCATCAAATATATTTTCAGTTATAGACAGTGATTTTGTTGGAGAATTTTTTTATGGCTATCAAGGGAGCAGTGTCACAGTTATCTGCTAGAGTATTGCCTATCTTGTACCACCTTGAAGGACCTAGTTCTTCAGAATTTGGCAGGGGGTTGGTGAAGAAGAGGGAAAAGACTGCTGCCAGGGAGGTACAAAAATCAACTAACCTCTGAATTGGAAATCAGAACCTCAGTTTTGGAAATCTAGTAGGCTAATCAATGGGTCACCAGCTGCCCACCTGAGTTTTTTATTTTCATAATAAATGATCAAGAAAAATGATACTTAAAACACTCATCAACAATTCTAATTACATGTTTCTTCACTTTTGTTAGTTTGTCATTAATAACAACAATATTCATTTTTTGTTTTCAAAGAATACCTGTATTTTGGTTGATTCATATTTGTGATACAAATTTATTTTTTATATGAACTTTATTATTATTATTTGATGACAAATACTTTGGCATGATTTTTTTTTTGTAATTTTTTTCTAGCTGTCAGCTCTGAGTTGTGAAGAAGAAATAGTGCTGGTAACAGCTTCCCCTGTCATCAAGACAGTACAAAACTTCAAACAGGTATGTAGTGATTAATTTTCTATATTACAAGAAATATGGAACAAAAAATCAGTTTATTATGCAAGTTTTTTTTTACTTTTTGGAGAAATTATTCAATAAAAACTGCATCACTGATAAGCCATCTTATCAGCTCTAGAGAACAAATTCTAATTACTTTCAGTTCTTGAGGACATTTTGGGAAACATTTGAGATTGAGCTCCAGCAAGTTCAGTTGTCATTTTAACCTGTGTTGTTCTGGCTAGTCAGAATTAGTTTTAAGATTAAAATTAGTTATCGTCTAGAAATTTTAAATTTCTACTTTTTTTTTTTTTCAGAGACAGAAGGGGTACACAATGCATTATTTTGAATTTCAAGTTTGTCCAGAATTTGCTTCAGTGGGGTAGCATCTAAATTAAATTAAAAATTGTTAGAATATGAATCTGTAACCAATATAGGAATTTTTGTATTTTTAGCTGGCACTTGATATTTTCTTTCTACTGGCAGTTGGTGTTATCATCTTACACTCTCTTTTTTTTTTAGGGCAGGTGTATTTACTTTCACTGAAAATCTGGTGTATAATTTTGTTTTTCTAATTTTTTCTGCCAGATATCAAAAACCATGGAAGTGTTTGATGTGGAAGAAAAGCCACTAACATTTATACAGACAGAATGTCCTAATGTACAGGTGATCCAAAAATGTATGACCACCTTGAATTCTGGGGACCATGTGAGTGAATATCACAAATACACTAAGAGAAAATAGTGATATGGAATTATTTTTGTATGGTTCAGAAATGTTGAAAGTAGTTTAATTATTTAAAGTATCCAGGTAGTATTTTTTTTTTAATATTTGCATTTATTTGTTAAATTGCCACTTGAAAAAATATTAAAATTTAAAGTGCTTTACATTTTATATAAATTTATTTTAAGCTAATGCAGTCTACAAGATTAATGGATTTCTTTTTACTTTATATAGTTAAAAAGCAGATTTTACATTTTCTTCTACAGGCAAAATTTTTCCAATACATTTAGGTTTTATTCTCTCTTTTTCTTTATTTCCTATTAGTCCAAGTGGAGACAGGCAGAGCACATACCATTATTATTTATTGTTTGTATGTATGTGTGTAGCTGGGAATAAGACTACTAAAAAAAAAGTTAAATACTACTATAAATTGCAAAATAATTTAGATATTTGGTCAGTTTTGTTTTATATACAAATTTTTCATTATGTTGCAATGTGCTTTTTGCTGCTTGTCTTGATATAGCTGGCACAAATATGTTACATGCATATCTAAAAAAAAAATAGTTTGCTTTTTACTCAGCAATAAAATGCTGAAAAACTAATTTTTTGATACATCAGTGATAAAGAAGAAACTTGTGGTCTAATTAACTCTTGTGGTGCCTGAAAGCCAGTAACGTTACACATCTGTATGCTTCATCAGCTTGGCAGTGAAAGGGTTGACAAAAAAAAATATGCTTTGGAAACAGTTTTTTGTTTCTGCAGACATGATGCACATTTTACTTCTGTCTACTTCATTCATGGATTATTGTTTGTGTTATATTGTATTTTTTATTGTTGAAAAAAATTTTAAAAATGATTTTTTTTTACAGAACAATTGCTAAAGGTGATGTTTTTGTGCTTGTAGGAACTGAAAACATCTGATGGAACCAGGATAACTTATGAGAAACTTTGTATATGCACTGGTGGTAAACCAAAGGTCAGGAAATTGGAAACATTTTTAATTTGGATACAAATTCATGCACTTGTTCAAATGAAATGTTTTTTTGGTTTATTTATATAGCCAAGTTGATAATGTTATTATTCATTTGAGTAAATTATTTACTTTTTGAAGAAACCATAGAGAAGAAGCAGACATCTAAGAATCTTATCTGCTGTGATCCATAAATTGTGAAATAAGGATGAACTTTTCTATGAGGCTTGTTTTTATTATTCCTTTACAAAAATTTAAGAAACCTCACTAGTTTTACCCACTGTACAGTATATTATTATGATATCGTTGGATGTTTTAAAATGTAGTGTGTACATATTTAACCAGTAAAACGAAGTAATGCTGCCTCTCATGTATTATTAAGTATTTTAGTACTGAATTTCCCAATATTACTTTAATCTATTTTATACACTTTCTTAATTGTTTCATGTGTTGTTTTTTTTAGATAAAATACTAAAAAATTGCTAAAGTTCAAGGGATACAACAGTGATATCATAACGTTGTTAGGCTCAATAAGGAAAGCAAAGTTTGAATGTGTGAAAGTATAATTTAAGGGGACATTAATGTTTCCAAATGTCATCAATATCATTAGATAATGACACTGCAATGGGTCATTAGAGACACCCCTTAAAAAAAAAGATTTCTAGTTATTGAGACTGAATTAAAAATCTGGAATATTTCTCCAAAGTGGCAAATTCCTGTTTAGAAATTCACTCAGTATCTTATGTGAGAGCCTCTAGCACAAAAGCCTCTAGGAAATCAGGAGGCGGCTGTACATTCATGATTATCTCAAACCTTGATGTGCTGGAGAAAATTTGGTCTCACTGGGCAAGGGTCCCATAGAGAAGGGTAAGTAAATTGTATTAGTTTTAGCTGTAATATTCATGGTTTGTTGATAATCATTTTATCCTTAGCAAATTTTGAGTAGTATAAATAAGGCTTTGCAAGGCAGCTTTAGCTGGTACTTAACCAAAGTCTTATAGGAAGTTTAGTTTGCTAGATTAAAGGAAACAGGAAGTTGTATTACAAACTGTACAAATCCCCAGGGTGAGAAAAACTAGTTCTTAATGCTAGTTTCAGTCTTAGACTCACCTATTGCCTTTGTTATTAAATAAGGATGTGATTGGGACTCTGGCTGAGAGTCTGTAATCAAAACACTTACTGATCTTAAATATATACTTCATAAAAATCTTCTTCCAAAGATTTTTGAACTAAACCCAGTGTCCTTAAATGTTGGGAACAGTTTCTAACACCAAGATCCCTGAAAAATTTCAACAGTAACTGAATATCTGTGTTTTAAATTTGGATTGCATGCCAATGGATTTCTTTTTTTTAATCTTTTTGTGGTGAATGCGTAAGTGGTGCATGTGAAAGTTCTTGTATGCGTGTGTATCTCCAAGGAGAAGGGATTGGGGTTGGTGTCCGAAGCCATGTAGGGGTTGAAACCTGGTGTGAAGCAAGCTCCCATTAAGGCCTAAAAGGCCGGGTTGAGGCACTGAAATACATCGTGTGACTGGCCGCCTTAGCGGCCAGGTTTTGGGGTGCAAATGCCCCCCGTTAGAGGTGCATAGATTCACCAAGACTCATCTTTTAGTGTTTTGCCTGTTTGCTTAAAAAGAAAGTACTTTCAAAATGGCTGAAATCTTGTACCATTGCTGCTCCAATGCAGATTATTGCAGCTCTGAATGTTTGTATTAACTGCCATTGAACTTAAATCTGATATAAGCACCAAATGTCTTTAGAGTTCTTTTTTCAAAATGGTTTATTAATATAAAAACTCTGTTAGTTTTCTCATTGATTGTAATAAAGTTGTTCTTTGTGATTTAAACTCAATATAGAATAAAGTTTTTACTTAACACCAGTAAGCTATTTTTAAAAAAATATGCTATGAGAGAAATAATTGATTTTTAGTTCATGGCTTCTAAAATAACAGTCATTTTTATATAATGTTGTGGTTAAGCTGACTAATTTTGCTTAATTTGTGTCTACAGATGATTCTTACTGGCAACCCACATGTGCTTGGAATCAGGGATACAGAGAGTGTGAAAGTAGGTGAACAAAAGATTTCCATGCACCACAATAACAACAGATATTAAAAAATGTACAGTAAAACTGGCTAACACAACATATCTATCTCTAAAGAGTGCAACCAACATAGACTGGTTTTGTTTCTTTTTGATGATGAAAGATCCATGAAATGAATGTTGGTATTTTCCAATTACATGTATTTAGAAAAAAATTGTATTTTATTAAGCAGTAATATTTCTAAAGTTATATGTATCTCTTCTTAATTCTGCAGATGAATATGTACAAATTTCAAGTATTTTTCTGTTTTTTGGTGGTTTCCTTTAGTATGAAAAATTATTAGAGAAGCTTGTGTTGATTTAATAATTCTTTTTTGATAGCTTTTTCTTAGAACATGAATGCTATGTTGTGCCTTATCTTGTCAAATGATAAATATCCTAATAAACATTGTTTTCTCCCTTTGAAGGAATTCCAGAAGAAACTCTCAAAAGCTAGAAGAATAATTGTCATTGGCAATGGAGGAATTGCCACTGAGCTTGTGTGAGTATAAAGAAATTTTAAAATAAATAAAATTGATCTAAAGTGATATTTGAAATTACCTTTGTCTCACTTGCTTGTTTTATTTGTTTTACTTATCTTCTTTTTTTCAGAAAAAAATCCCTTTCAAGACTTTTTTATCTTTGTAGAGAGCAAGTTAATTCCAGAGTGATCTCATAATTCATCAAGAATGTGTTAAACTTAACTGAAGGTGTAGCATTTTTTAATTTGTGAGTTTTTTAAAGCATTTCCAGCATCATGCAAAATGAATGCAATTCCAGTTTCCGCAGAGGCGAATTTATTAGTGGCAATAACAAGGTCGTGAATCAGCTGGATTCGAAGTAAAACCAACATTTTTTTAAGCATTTTTCTTTTGGTTTCGGCATCCCTAACAAATTATGTTAACTGCTGTATCTTGATTGAGTTTGTTTGTATACCTTGTATAGGTAAAAAAGAAATGGAAATAAAGAGCTAAAGCATAGTTAGACCTCCCTACTAATGAGAAATGACTGAACTAGCCTCTTAATTTCTGTGATTTTAGTTGTTTTTAAAACTTACCAATTGTAATTGTAACTTAACTACGAATAGCGATACATTAGCACTTGGAAGGTTAAAAGAAGGAAGGTGACTTCATATAAAATTCTGAATGATTTACTGCATTCAATATTAATTCAGAATTATTTTTCTAGGTGGTTTATATTTCCTTTTTCCAGAATACTGATTTCAAATGAACATGTGAAAATGATGTTTACGGAATAAATGATTATTGGATGAGATAGCACCAGCACCCTCTTAACAGACGTATGGAAGGTAGATTAATCTTCATTGTATGTTGTGTTTGCAGTTATGAAGTGGAAGGCTGTGAGGTGATCTGGGGAATCAAGGATGAATCCATTGTTAGTACGTTTGTTGATGCCGGGGCTGCAAAGTTTTTCCTTTTTCAGCTCAACAAGAGTAAAGACAAACCACAGAAGCCCTTAAAGAGAATGAAGTATCAGCTGGAAAGTAAGTTATAACAGAACTAAAACCAAACAAACTTTGATGCACGGGGAGGAAATCAGTATAGAAAGTAAATTTGTATTTACACAAATTAACTTGGAATCAGTAATTTGAAATGGTAGTAATATAATTTGTTATTTTTTTACTAATTTCCATGTTTGTCTTGTAGTTTGTTGTTTTTAAATACATGTACAGCAATGTTAAGGTAATTTTACTGCCATCATGTATCTTCCCCACTGTGCTGCAAATGATTCCAAGTTCTAGCGTTTTGAAGAATACAAAAATAACTACCATGAAGTTTGCCTTGGAGGATATGTCTGGTGTAGATGATTGGTTTCTGTATCATGAGCCTACCACCAAAACCTATACTGTAGAAATTTCAGTGAATTTGAATGAAAACAGGTGTGTGGTGGTGGTGGTGTTGAAGAGTTTCTCTCACTTGGACTGCTGCCACAGTTATTTTGCCATCATAATATATCTGCCACAGGTAAGGCCTTGACAATTTGGTTGCTCATTGTCTTCAAAGTTGTCATAGATTCATTTGGTTGGAATGATAAGTGTGTGCACATGGTCTCTTCCCAGTTGTCCATTTTGACTTGGACATAGCTAAATATATTATCAAACCTGATGTAGGATGGTGCTTCTACACAGATTTGCATTTCAAATGAATTGTTCCATAGAAGACTGTTGCAGGTACTGCATCAACAGATGCATGCTTATTAACTTTGTGTTTTGCAGTAGTCTTTTAAAGAAATCATGGTGATTAGGTATTGTGTGTATTGTTCAGTGGCTTTTTTTGTACAATTAACACAGGAGAAGTTGATGTAGCCAATTTTTCTTGCCTTTAGTGAAGCAGCTGTTCTACTCACCCAGATCTGCTGGATCTACTGAATTGGTGATATAATCAGGTGTCTTACCTGTTGGTTTCTGTAACAATGCAATGCGACTTGAGACATCTTTACATATTTTTACAAAAATTATATTATAACTTAAAAAATATTTTTTAAACATCCATTTTGGAGACAGTGCATTATATCAAAAGTTGTAATCTTCGTGTCCCCAAATGTTACATGTCTTGATTTTTTTCTAAAGTAAGAAAGTCTTTAGTTTGATAGGTAATTATTTCTGAAATAAAGAACGACTACATAAGAAGTGAAAATAAGCATTAGTTTCTTCAAAGATAAATACTATAGCTAGATTAATTTTTTAATCTCTGAAGACTTTAGATGGTAAATTAAAATGATTGGATCATTTCTTTTTCTTCAATTAAAACAAAGTAGACTCTAATGACTGACTGTTATCTGTTGTCAGGCTCTGAAGGATCAGAGAAGTCCGGGAATGTTCTTGGAGGAGCTCTTGGACCAGATTGGTCTGAGAACTTGGAGATGTCAGGGATGGAAAATGTAAGTTCCATCATACAGCTTCTAATACGATTTTGACAGGCAATCTGACATTAAAAGGAATTACCTCCTACTTGTTTACAGTACAGAGAAGCATTGATAGAAGACCATTATGAAGGAGAGCAATCGATTAAGCAAAGTATCTTAAAATTTCTCCAGCAGATTGTGATTAAGAATCTTTTAAACAGCTGCAGGTTCTATTGCCACATCATGGATCCCCAAAGATACACTGCAGTTAGAGGCCTCAGCCAAGAATCCAAACCATTGGCATCTTTTATATTAGTTAAAGTTCATCTATCCCACTTTGTTATTATGCATATTTTCTTTTGTTTTTTTGCTTGGCTTATTATCTCTCAGAAGAATATGTCAGGAACATTCACGTCCCACCTAGCTGCCTTTTATAAATGTTTATTTTTTATGGGAGAAGGAAATGTTGTTGTTAGTAATTAATAACCTTTGGTTTTGATTACTCTTAATAAGCATTCCTTCCCCGCAGAAGGTAATCATCCTGTTCCCTGTGAAATTATAAAAGGGAATAGGGTCAGTAGAATTTGGAGTTCTTGGAGGAAACCCATATAATCATTGGCAGAAGCAGGGTAAAAAGAAACCATGCTAGGGAGATGGGTCAGACGGGGCCACTTGAACTTGGACCCTGTAGGCTAACCACTGGTCTGCTGTGTGATGCCCTGGTTTTGATTACTGGTAGAATATTGACAGGTGAAATTGAAATTGGCAAAACAAACTTTTTATTTTCAGTCTTAGGCCTTTAGGAAAATATAGTATTAGTAAAAGAAACAACAAAAAACATAAATAAAATTTTTAAATTATTTTATTACTTACTGTCATAACTGTTTTTAATTTAAAATATTACAGAAAGGGAATATATTTTATTTATTTAGCATATATATATACATATATATGTATATATCAATGATTATAAATGTCTAAACCAATGTTTCTTTGTCATGTTATCTTGTTTTATAAAAGAAGATACTACATTTTTAAAAATTTTTTATATTTGTATACATCTTTGCCTCAGCTAAAATATTTACTTTAATCCTACTAAACTCACAGATGCCACTAATTTCATCCTCAAGAAGCCATTTTGTCTTTGAAATATGAAATTAGCCATGAAAATTTATTTCTGTATAAATTGATGTGTGTGTGTGAAATTTATTCTGTTGAGGCTGATGTTTTTGTTAAATGTAACTGAGAATGGTGACAAATTTGATGAGAAGTGATTTCATGTATTATTAATAAAATATCAGGCGGCCATACAGCTAGACAGCTGGTCCTACACAGGTTGGCAGAGGCAAGAGTGCTCGGCAGGTTGGGGGGGGGGGGTGGAAGACGCATTATTTGATGTCATGCTGAAATGTTCACAAGATTTGCTTCCAGATGCAGTAACAATGATACACAACTGAGTAAATTGTAGATGGAAGAATGTGTTGCTTATGTGGTCTTGGAGAGAAACCCTGTCCACAGCCATCTTTGCAGCGAGCTGGCACATGCAACAGCTCTGTGATCTTAGATATTTACCTAATATGAGAAGAAATGGTTGGTTGGTTTAATTTTAAAAATGAACCCTTAACAGGGTGAGTTGGTTAGAAACTATCCCAATGATACTGGATAACATGGATAGTGGGGCTTTGATTCTGGAGGGCGGGTAAACACCATCAGATACGTTTTCTGGCTCAGGGTGGTGGTGGTGATGAAAAGTATGATGTTTGACTTAAGGCCTTGTGTTTGGATGAGTACGTCTTTGTGAAGCTAAAAAACAAAGTATTAATTATAGAATGTTTGCAGTACTTGGGTTTATTATTTTATTTTTTCAGATTTCTCATCAAGTCCATGTGAAGTACAAAGTTGAAGTTCAGAGTATAATGACACCTGAAGAATTTCAAACATCAGGCAAAGTAGAAACCATGCTGGATACAACTGAAGACAGGTACTCTCACAAGCCTACTGGTACGTTGGGTGTGTACTGCAGAAATCTCATAATTTCGCTACCTTTAGAAGTTATTTGCTCCTCCATTACATGGTGTCCATTGCCTAAACTTTACAGAACACTAGCAGTTTGGTTCGAAATTTCTATAGCTGTACACATCAGCCCTTGTTTAATAAACGTTTGGAAATTTACTTTGAAAAATTGAGATTTCGTGCCAAATCTGGAGACTTTCAAAATTAGTGCTTATACAAACAGAGTTCTGTTCAGTTGTAGATTGAGATTCATGTTCAGTTATGTATCAAAGAACTCAAGTAAATGTATTAAATTAGTGCTGTCAAAAAAACAAATTTTTAGTCTGGTGTGCATATTGAAGTTAATTTTAGTATGTTTCTAATCAATTGATAAAATGTAATTGGCACAAAATTATCAGTTAATTTCTAATTTTGTGTGTAGTTGGGGGATTTAAAGAAACTATGCAAAAATCTTAAAATATCAGAAAAGGGAGAATACTTGAGCTATTTTTGAGTACTCACTACTAGATGTCTTCTATATTCTTTTTTTTCAAAAGTTCTAAAAAAGGTGGTTTTTTTATTTTAGAATTTCTTCACAATAAGTAAAAAGTACATATTGAAATTATTAATTATTTATTGGATTGTTGTATGTAGGGAGAACTCTGGCAGGGAGCATAGCACTGCAGTTGTCTGCTAGAGTACTGCCTATCCTATGCCACAAGGACTCAGCTCTTCCATCTTTAGTGGGATATTTAATTTCTGGAATTATTTCCCTTGCTACATAATCTTTTTATGGCAACAGTAATGTTAGAAATCTAAACTCCCAATCAAAACTGTAAATCGGACTTTAAATTTGAATTAAAAAATGGAAATCCTGAATTTGGGAAAGTTAACATCTACGTATGTGATGTAAAAATGCTATAAATTAAGATGTCAAAGTTTTAAAGATGTTTTGGCATTCTGATGTAGGGGGCCCCATTTGACACATTCTGTGCAGGCCTGTTTTAAATGAAATATTTAAGGTTTGTAATCCTCCAATACCGTTTCTCTCAATATCTGTAAAAAAGTATTTGGAGCCACCGTGGAAGTTAATATTACGTTGGTTGGTTGTGAAAGTTTCTGGGACCTTTTTGAAAACTATCTAAAGTTTTGTTGGTTGTATAAAATTTATTGTGTATAAAAAGTATATTTAAAAAAAGTGGCAAATTGATTAAACCTGCTATATTTTAAAAAGAAACTGTGTCCTATAAAGAATATCAGCAGGTCTGATGTCTGTCTGTCTGTAGATCCTTGGCCTGTCTATGTGGAGTTCACAGATGGGAACCTATTTGGCTGTGACTTGGTTGTTAGTGCTACCGGAGTTGAGCCAAACATATGGCCATTTCTTGATGGAAACTCAGTAAGTTAGTCACCATGTCTTTTTATTAAATATCACATGATATTAGAAAATAAATTAATAAGATTGCTTAATGTTGTTTCCAGAACAGCAGTCAAAAGTTTATTTCTATAAAAATGAAAAAAAAGCTTTGATACACCCTTTAAGTATGGATGGTATAATGCAAGTAAATAAGCATGTATTTTAATACAGTGTGTGTTTTGTTTATTTTTTCAATGCCGGTGTTAGCATGTGTCATTGAAAATTATAAATCTCATTTCTGTTTGTAATTTTTTATACATAATTCTTTGATTATACAACTTAAAAGTTAATTTAGGTTAGTTTAGTAGTTATGAGATGGTAGGAAGTCACCTGACTAATGCAAGGTGCCTCAGGGAAGAGAAATATGTATGATTCTATCGCCGTTATTAACCAGTGATTTATTCCACTGATTACCAACTCTGTTGGTTAAAAAATATTTTCTGATATCTGACTATACTAGAACCTTGGATTGTTTCAGTTAATTTGTTAAAACCCAGTTTTTTTCCTTTTTAGTAGCCAAAAAAAAAAAAGAGGATCGCATAGAATCTGAATTCATGAGATTAATGAAAAATATTTCACTCCCTAATAGTTTGCTTTTACTTTATGCACGGTATACAGGGTGATCGAAAAGTCACTTCTTATTTGAACATTTGTGTAACTTTTGTTCTAATAGACCTAGAAATTCCATTCTAGTGTCATTTGGGAAATATTATATACCATTTACCCTGTTTACAAGTAAAATTCAACATAAACTCTTGTATTATCAAGAGAACTAGAAAATTCTGTTGGACATCACTCAACACCTGACATTATTTTGGCCTCTAAATCTTCCAGTTCACTCAGTTTTGCTGTACATACTTTTGTTTGGCCCAAAGTCACACGGTGTTGAAAGTTTTATTCCTATTAATGTTATAAAAATTTTTAATAGAGAGACTTTTCAGTCACTCTGTACAATTTCATAAAACCCATATTTGTTGGCATTTCCTAGTCAGAATGTGTTTTCTTCTGTCTTGTGTTCATTTACAAATGCATCGTAACAATTTCTACTTTTTTTTTGATGTCCAGTTTGATGTTGCTGATGATGGTGGCCTAAAAGTAAACAAAAAGATGCAGACGTCAATTGCTGACATCTATGCTGCTGGAGATTGTTGCACTGCCTCATGGGAGATCCCTGATCACTGGCTACAGGTAGGTTTCCCAAAAAGAAAAATTAAATTTTTTTTTTTTTTGCTTTTTTCTACCACTATGCTGTAATGTTGGTATAAATAACTATCATGCATCACTTGTTTCAGATGAGACTGTGGTCCCAGGCACGTCAAATGGGTAACTACGCTGCCAAATGCATGCTAGCAGACATAAACCACGAAGATATTGAAATGGATTTCTGTTTTGACTTGTTTTCTCATGTAACAAAGTTTTTCAACTTCAAAGTGAGTTCATTAGTATAACTGTGTAGTATGGTATAATGTAGTATTTTGCCAGACACTATAACTTCAGATTTAAACAAAATCTCTATCTTTTTTTAGTTATAATTTAACTTATTTTCCTTTCCATTACACAGAGATTTATGTAGTCTGGGAATCTCTACAGATTATTGGTGATTTGGCCATCTGTTGGCTAAATGATATAAACCATTCTTTGATGGATACTATTGTCATTCACAATCTTTGGCCATGGGAAATTCTTGATGAAAACACCAGCAGGTGGGTTAACACTGTCTTCTATTTCTGCTGGTGCCAGGTAAAAATAAAGTAAATCTAGTTCTAGACTTGATTAGCTTATAATCATTTCAATGTACATAGCTTGCTGACCATTATAATGATCTACAGAACTAGGGAGTCATTCTACACAGGCCACAGATTTTCTGAATGCCATATTTATGATTATGCTAAACTGAAGTTTTATATTACCTAAATTATTTAAAGCTTTTTTTTTACAGAAATATTTCAAAGACATCTCACACACGAATTGAAATTTTAACTAAAAATAAAAATTAAAACATCATTTTAAATATTTTTTGGTTTGTAAATCTAAGTGGAGATTTTATGGTGAGAAAACATTAAGGGGAGATTACTATTATTTTATAGGTGGTGCTGCTGGGAAAGTTCAATGCTCAAGGTTTAGGGAACGATTATGAACTTCTACTTCGAATTACTGAAGGTGAGCAAATTGCTGCTTTCCATAGGATTTTGTAACTTCTCTTCTTCTGTGTTTGGTTTCAGTTAGTAAGTTTCTGATAATTTGTTAGAAATGGGAATTTTTTACAAATGGAACAATCTTTGTCAGCCATGCTAATAAATCT
Organism: Nautilus pompilius; assembly: GCA_018389105.1. Classification (NCBI taxonomy): domain Eukaryota; kingdom Metazoa; phylum Mollusca; class Cephalopoda; order Nautilida; family Nautilidae; genus Nautilus; species Nautilus pompilius. The sequence goes on along the minus strand of JACATO010000306.1, from coordinate 2,261,491 downwards.
GTTAAAAAAAAAACAAATATTTTTACAATATCTGCCAGGAACATTGAATCTGTCATTGAGGGAGAGCAGTATTACCAAATAGTGAAGCCAGTATTTCTCACTTATCACAATATTGCATGTTGAGATCATTTTTACGGAATACTAGAGCTAACATTATAGTATAACGTGTCATAAACCAGTCTCTTCAAGAGAGAAAACTCTAGTAAGGAAGCATAATGTTGCGATTACTGACAAAAAAGTATTGCCTATCCTGTGCCATGTTTAACTTTGGCAGGGAAATCTCTGCTAGAACTCTTCGTTTTTAGATGTGGAAGGAAACCCACGCAACTGGCTGTAGAGCAAGAAGAAACCATGCTAGGGAGGTCATGCCAAACCAAAACAACTCAGGGTCTTAACCTTGGCTGTCTAACCCTGTAGATACATAATTTTTCTTGTGAAAATGCAAATTATTATATTAAACAGCATTCTTCAAAAGAATGTGATCATCAACACTGGAAAACAACTGGTTACCTTTAGACAGGCATTAATAAACTGCAAAATCTCTCTGATGACAAATGACTTTTTTCTTACAGGTGAAGAATATGTAAAAGTGATTCTTAAAAACAACCACATGCAAGGCTGCATTTTAATTGGAGAAACGGACATGGAAGAGACCTTTGAGAACCTTATTCTGAACCAGATGGATTTGAAGTTGTTTAAGGATAATCTGTTAAATCCTAATATCGATATTGATGATTTTTTTGATTGAACTTGTTGATCACAATCAGATTTTTGCAAGAGGAATAATTGTCATTAACTTATAAAACATCCACAAACGTCCTGCCTGTATATTGGTATTCGTCAGCTTTTTTTATTAATATCAAATAATGTAGTTTTATTGAAAGGAGACCTCTGTGTATATGTACAAAATGCCTGTAACTTAATATTTAGATGCTCTTCTTTGAACTTGCATGCCAGCATCAACTTTTTTCACTCATCATAATAGTAGTAACAAGACTGACTAATAAAAGCTAAATTTCTGTGATATCTCTTATCATAGAGGTTTAGTGCTGAAGTGGTGGTAATTTATGGAGCATCCGAAGTGAATTGGGCTGGTCTTCAGCCTGTTATCATATGGCCAATACTTAGTGCACCAACGTTTTTAGGAATCCATGTGCTCAAATTAATTTTTTTTTATAAAACTACAACTTTAAAAAGTATAGAATTTTTGTTGTTGTTTTGCTGTTGAAGTTAATATTTCATTGTTGAAATCAAGTTTTAAAAATGCTGTTTGTTCCATTACATTAGTAATATGGTAGCCCTTTTCATTTTTTTGAGTTACATGGTTTTGTAACTTCCACTTAAAATGCCTGCGGGATCACTCAGTTCACACACTGATTGGTTCTAGAAGGGTTAAGCCTACATTCGAAGCCATTACTATAGAGGCTTCCTTTTTAATTCAACAGCAAACAATGATCAATAAGATGTAGAATTTTACCACACAGTTGAAATATTCATATTAATTTTTATTTCTAGAAATGTTTCACATGCTTAGCAAAGTTTTCAGTTTGACCATAAAGAGTGGACCAGCATCTATTTGTTTTACCTGTCCCCACCTTGGTAATTCCAATGAACCTTGATAGATTCTCATAAGATCTTTTCCAGATAAATGATAATTTAATATAGCAGAATATTTGATTTACCTAGAAAACTTGTTCATTAACAAAACAAAGTTTGACAGTTTTGCAAGCTCTTTATTCAACAAACCTAGAATAGGACCTTTTTAAAATCTCCACTGAACAACAACAAAACACAAATGCTGGAGGGGGATGTTTTAAATTTTGATTTATAATAAAATCTTCACTTATTGCAGACAACTGTAGGCCAACAGTTAAGTGCTGACTCTCTCAGAACATTTACAAAAATCTTTGCAATCTCAATCCATTTCGCTAAAGAGTAGCAGGTAACTGTTTAATCCTTTCTAACAAAACTGCTCAAGGAAAAATAACCATGTTAATGTCGGAGAAAAAATAGGCATTTCATATTTGTTGGTGATAAATTCCATGCATGGCTATGATGGGAATTTATGCCATGTTTTTAGTAAAGAGTTAAAGCTACAGTGTCGTCATCTCTTAATGGTAAATACTGTATGGTTGGTGCCTGGTTGGCTTCGCAATCTTTAGTCTACAAATATCACTTTTAGAGAGATTAAATACAAATGTCATTTATCACAGGCACTACTTTCAGAACAACAGGCTTTAAGAATGTTAAAAATTTTCAAAGATCAATTAGTTTTTACCACTATTATAGCATCAATCAGAATACCTTAATAGTTACTAGTAGGCATAAACCCATCGTGGCTTATGTAAAGGGCACCAAGAGGAAAACTGACCACCAATAGATTTTGAAACTGATTGGGATTGTTTTTATTATGTACAATTGCTGCTAATTTATTCCAACCATGTTGGAATTTTAGTTAATTTGTAATTATGATCCCTAGTACTGATAACCACAAATAGACCCCCTAATTATTTTGAAAAAACTATGTTAGGTCTCTACTTAACACATCTAAAATTCGAGCCTGGTAGATTTAATGTTTAATCATTCAGCACAGAGTTGAAATTATGTAGTTTATCAAACAGAACAATTTGAATTATTCTCTGTCACTTTATGGTAAATAATTACAGCAAAATTCATTCAACTCCCAAACCAGTATCATGCATTCTCTGAAAATGAGTGGCATAGAGTTGAACAGTTTAATTTCCTCAGAATAAAATGCTGAATTTTCACCATTTATAGAGCAGATTGAACAGTTCCTGACTATGTTATTAGGTAAACTCCATCACACAAACCACCTTACAAAGTAAAGTGATTTTGAACAGCCGAGGTGTACTGTACACAGACACAAAAGCCAGTATAACTGTACAGTAAAAGAAAACCAACCCTGGTGGGCAGCTAGATGTCTTAAAACAGATTTTGTGACAGAGCTGTAGTACTATTTACAAGTTAGCCATCCCATCAGGACAAACCTGAAGGAGATCATCAAGACAGAGTGAGAGCAGGACTCTCAAAAACATCACAGCAGTAGCTAAGAGAGGAGAGGAGGACCTTGTAAGTAATGCCCGTAACTTTTCATCACATTATCAAACGATGTTCTAAACTGACAGATTTTCACACTTAAAACATGATGTTTGTATGTACGTGTGAAAATTTCAATACACTACTTTAAAGTCTAAAACTTGAGTAATTCCTCTTAAACTTATTAGATAGTAGGCTAAAACCTACTAGTTGATTGTTTTTGTTTAAAAATAAAAAAAATAAGAATTTTAAAAAATTCAAATTTGGCATTTAGGAAATAAAAACAAAGAACTTTATGAATGACTTCCCTTCCCATCAGCACAGACTTCAATAAGGACAGCCGAGGTGACCTTGACCTTGGTTAGCTCGAACCCATCGTCTTGTTCGGGGATGGTTAATACTTTGTCTACAAATAAAAGCACCTGTTAAAAATTCGTCTCTCAAATCTAAAAGGTCATGAAGTGCATTTGAATAAATTTCAAACCTTTAACAAAATTTCCATGGTCACAGTTTGAACTAGATTTAAAATCCTGGCCCAGGTTGTCATTTTGCTGCATTAACAGATAGAAAGCAAGCAGCCAATGGGCTGACACAAATCACCATATACATCATGCTTCAGCAACAAGTAATACGGAGCAGAGCCTTAGATGTTGGGGCGATTTCTGTTTCAGTGGAATAAAATACGGCGTAGTTAAGCCAGGCTGTTGTGAAGAGGCACAGAAGCCGACATACCTCATGAAAACTAGATCAAACCAAATTATGGAAAGTAATTAATTTTTAGATGTTTAATTTTTGGTCTTTTTTTTCTTTCTCCAGTTCATGTTTTGGTGACTTAACTCTGCAGAGACAAATATCTGCCATTTCCATACAAACTTAACACACCATGCAGTAATAATCTTCATCTGCAGTAATCTTAATGCTTAATCACAGAATATCAGATACAAGACTAGAAGATGAGAAAGCAGCCTACTCATTGATTTTGGCAGTTCTAACTTAGTTTAATAAATACATACTAGAAATGTAGTAAATCGTTTTTGCTTAAAATTTCCATGTTTTAGCAAACAAAACTTCACTAAAAGTGAGGCACATCCATTAGTACCATAACCATCATTATCTCTAGTTGGCATTTGATCCACCTGAAATGCCATCCATGTCAAGTGTATCATCCACTTGGGCCAGAAACCCGCTTCTGCGGGTTGTTTATCTTGTGCTGCTTACATTCAAAGAACCAAAAGGCAGAGGTCCTGTCGGCACAACACTTCATGGCTCTCACCCCAGCACAACCCTGAAACTACCAGCTGTGATGGGTTAAAGCACTGACCCAGTGAGGGACCATGAGTTCGATTCCTGGTTGGGTCGGCTTGGCTGGCATGCTTTCTTCACCAGCCATGTGGGTTTTCCTCCCACATCTAAAAATAAAGGGGTCTAGTAGGGACTTTTTGCAGTGGTCACGTGGTTAGCCACTGCTCAGTTTAGAAACCTGCCAATGTTGGCTTGCAGGTTTTTGAAATCGGTGATTCACGTGTCGTTAATTAAGAAACACATCGAGTGCATCGCATACAGAAGATTTTATAACAAAATACCAGCGATGAAATAAATACAAACGCCTTTTTATAAACCAACTTCATGTTTACATAAACTGTCTGGTACTGTGAAGGAATAGAACTGGTTAAAGATGTTCCTTATATATTATAAACAAATATTTTAAAGTAGCAAGGAAATATGCAAATTGCACAAACAAGCATTTTATGCCCCCGTTTTAAAGAAATGGCTTTTTGGGGCAAAATACATCAGATTGTTTAGTAATCTCATAACTTGTTTTAAGTGTAAAGGTAAAATTAACTGTTTTATTGTTAATTACTTTGTGCAGGCCAATTTCCCATCTTTAAGTCACCAGTCCTTATATAGGCTACTTGAATACATTTTATAAGTCTAAAAATGTTTTGTTTTTTTTTCCTCATGTCCATTTATTCTGGAGGAATTTATCTAAGTTGCAATGGATTTTTAGTACTTTCGTTTGTTTGTATATGAAGTCAGGTTAGGCAACGCAGAATATACAGGCAGTGCAAAAATGGTACCCCATAGAGGAATTCATGGTAGGTAGCAATATGGAGAGAATTGGTCTTTACCTTTTTGAAAGCAATGTAACAAACGAAATATGTCTGTACGTGCTGCAGGCATTCCTAATGCCCTCTCTGGATGACATTCAGTGGCACAATAGGCAAATCTGCAGTTCCAACAGGACAGTGCACTGTAACATTTTGCAATCATTGTTCATGACCTTTTAAATACTGTGATGTTCTCAAACAAGTGGATTGGATGGTTAGGTCCTGTTGAATGGCCACCTAGGTCACCAAACCTCATGCCTCAACTCGTGTGTGTCAGGGCATCTCAAGTTGGTCATCTACATCGACCATCTCAAAAACAGTGAGTGTACACAGATCAACACCAAGGTGTTAAGAATTTTTCAAATACCATGTGTACATCAAAGTGTTAGCAAGTTAATGGTCAGTAATTTGAACATTTACTGTAATTTAGTTTATGGTACATGATTTTTGCACCACCCTGTACAGTAGCTACCTACCTCTCAAATTGTTTTGGCTCCTGACGCATCTTGTTCTCCAGCCTTGGTTGAACCAAAGATCTATCAGTGCTTGAAGTTCTGTTTTCTACAGCCTATCATCATCAACAAAAATAAGAATTAATTTAACCAGAATAAGATTCTGTAGATCTCGGGTAATACAGAATGTACAAGTTGTGATGTGAGTTTTTAAAATTGAAAGTGTATTAGGAAAAGTTTAAGAAGAGCACCTTTACATATTCATTAGTTGGGTGATTATTTTATCATTATTTGACAATGTGCACACTGAATTTTATTTTAATAACTGAAATAGAACTTCCACACACAGACCTGTTTGTCTGTCTCAGACGCCGTTTTATCACTTTCCTTTATGGCTTTGCCAAAAGTGTAGAATGGTGATCCTCTGCGTGTGTTCTCTGTCGGATACAATTCAGCCTGCAGCGGTATATGTATTGGGTTACAAATCACGATGTCCTCAGCAAAACTGAACCGCTTGTGGTCACTGGGTGGGTCTGATGAAAATCCAGTGTACTGGACTGCATTGTAATATTTCTGAGATAAAGGAATTAAGCCATTATGAAGATATGATCAGTCAACTCTCAAAATGAATCATCAGATGGGTAAACTCTATTTCCATTACAAGGTCTCTGCCAGTTCATTTTTTTAAAAAAGCCAACAACAACAACACTTGTAGCGATGCATTTAGAGAGTTTGTTTTTTTTTAAAATTAACACAGCCTAAACCACAAACTAATTATACTTGCCATAGGAAGCTTACGCTTGTTCCATTTCTTGATAAATTTCTTGAAGTATATTTTCAACTTGTTAGAAGGCAAATCAGATGGAAATTTGTTTTTATTTTGCTGAAAGAGAAAGAAAAAAGAAGATCAAAACCTGTTCCATGGGCAGCCCTGGTAGCCCCAAGGCTACACTACTGGACAGCTAAAGCTAAGGAGCCGAGTTAGATTCATGGTGTCAGGTGGTCAGTTTGGCAGTTTCTTCATGTTTTAGTAAGCTGGATGATTAAAACATTAGATATACCTGGTTTGGATGTTGGAGTTTAAAGAGTTTTCAAAATAATTAAGGATTCTGAGTGTTTAGGCACCAACACTAGGAGCCATGACCATACGATCCAGCTGAGGTATCAGGAGAAAAAAAAAGATAATGAACAGAACAGAACAAAATACCATTGATATCTGTTAATATAAGTAGTGTTAATTAATTTTAAAATGGGAATTTCTTTTCCTGAAGGCTTTGTATAAGCCATGATAGCTAATAATTTACTCTTTTTTTCCTTCTTTCAGAACTAAATTAAATTATAAAATAATACTTCATAAGCAGTTTCCTTTATTAGAATACATATGGTACACGTGGTAGCCATTTACAAAACCTTTAATGTGAAGAGAAAATGTAACATCATTTGTTGTGTTATGTTACGAATAAGACATCAAGGAAAGGTCATCATCATTGAACTCGGGTAAGAACTTACCTCTTCAATGAGCCAAGCTTTGAATTCTGTTTGCTTTTTCAGATAATCTTCCATGGAAATTTTATCTAAAAATCCACAGGTAAATAAAAAATTTAATAAAACATCAACCAAGAAAAATAACAAGTAGTACAGGTGCAGAACAGAGCTGCAGAGGATGGATTCACCTTTCCTGACATCCTCCTCTGACACTTTATTGTACCAAATGGCCTAACTAAAAATGGCTGGCTGTGATAAATATATAAAGTCTTCAAAGGAGAAAATGATTACATTTTTGAAATTCAAAATAATGAAACGATGCATTGGAACCTCAGTTGCTGAGATACCTATCCTCCAAGAGGGTAAACCTAGAAGATGCTTTATCCAAAAAATTAAAAAGTTTTCCAAGATTTAAAATGCTAAATGAATGGCTCTGACACAAAGTGCCAAACCTGTTAATAATGATCAATCCTAGCTCTTCAATTCCAGTTTTACCTCATTTTTTGATAATAATTATTTACTAAATAACCTACCAGGAAAGAGGAAAAAAAAGGTATAACCAATTATACAGTATTATTCTGTTTCTTTGGCAAAGGAATTAACCATTCATCCAGTCTTGCAGAGTAAACAATAGTCAAATATGGAATTAAATACAGTATACAAAAGCATTTGTCCTAAACCAAATTTTCACTGCATTTTTATTACTCTGGACAGATTTTAATGGTACCAATGTGTGAGGTAACCTGTTCATTAGTGCATTTGAAAATTCCTCCATCCAACTACATACTAAGCTCTACAAGAAACCCTGGCTTCAGTAAGAGTTCAAAGCTGCATGGGATGGGATCTTGAAGAGGTCTTCACCAATCGGTTTATCCACCATGTACACAGTAGCAGCTGTGGGAGGGGGCAGGAGGAGAAACTGCTCCCTGGATATTTATGGCTAAAAAATTTGAAAATTTAAGGATCTTAAAAATCTCTATTTATTGTAATTTACTTGTTGTAAGTGAAATTTTTCTACTTTACAGACTTGGCTACTCAAAAGTGGTAAAATAACTAATGAATGCTGCAGCTATAAAGAGAAATTAATTATTACTGATTTATAATTTACAAATCTAAAATGGTGAACCATAACAAATTACAACAAATAACAATTCTTAATCATATACATATAGGTAACTGGACTGTTAAAGCTGCTAAATAATGTACTATGAGTATGTTTGGAATAGATGAAGCCATTTTCTGAACAAGTTAGTAAATCAGCAAGGAATGCTGAAAGTGTATTGAATGCTTGCATGCCATCGAGTCAGGTGCTTATGTCTGAATAACATAGCACAGCTGTTGAAGCACTGTGCTTTGTGAAAAACAGACTTAGAATTTTAGGTTGTTTCAAAGACTAAACTTGTTTGTATTTTTAACTGCATGATTGTTTATATTATCATTAGTCAGCTGCCTAAGCCTAAAAGGAAAGAAAAAAATTTGAAAGTCTTGTTTTAATAGAAAAACTTAAGTTGTTTAGAGAGGTTTAGTGATGCATATTTCATGTTCTTAGTATTCGAAAAGTTTCAATTGTTTTGCCCTCTTCCACCATTTCTAGCTATCCACTGCACAGAAGATAGATGGGGACCCCTAAATAGCTTTCTGGCATCTCTCATCATAGACTGATAGGAGTAAAAAGACACCCCCTATACTGATCCATAAAAAAATATTCATCTTACTTTTTTCTTTTCTTTTAATTTGTTCCTGCTCTCTCTTCTGGACCCTTCTTATAGACTTTCTGGCCAGCCGAACCTGCTCTCCACTTGTCATCACTATATCATCCTCTAGAACACAACACAACATGCTGATTACATGTGAACAATCAGAATATACAAATTAGCAATAATACATCAACTTATTTAAAAAGTCATTCTCTCAATACCTGTGGTCTTGAAGAAAGTACTTACTTTCAACAATCTTGCTAGCAGAAATTAATATCTAGAATTGTTTTAATTACTCCGGTTTATCATCATCATCAGAGTCAGTCAGTTCATAGGAGAAGTGCTGGGCAGCACAGCTATTGGCAATGGCTCTAACCGTCCAAGCCAAGTTCTTGATAACTTAGTGCCTAACAGAGCCTTAAAAGAAGACACAACCATGTTAAACTGCCAATACTTATGTGAAACTTCGTAGAGCTATCTAAAAGATATTAAGGAAAAAAAAGAACCCCGTCTCGACTTTCACTTACCAGAACTTTCCGACAGAGAATCCAGGCACCCATCTGGCTCATCACAGCAACTGGCTGCCAGGCTGCCGCACCCATCGGGCCACAAACCGCAAGATCTTGAGCTGGGCAGAAAAATTTCACAAAACAGCTCGAGTTAACATCTAAGAAGATGAGGGCTACTGGCAGCCAGGGCTTTGTTTTCTTAACTAAGCGGTAGGGTCGGGGGAGGGAGGGGTCCGGTGAGATTCAGCTTTAAATATTCAAAACTCGAGTTAACATCTAAGAAGATGAGGGCTACTGACAGCCAGGGCTTTGTTTTCTTAACTAAGCGGTAAGGTCGGGGGAGGAGGGGTCCGGTGAGATTCAGCTTTAAATATTCAAAACTTGAGTTAACATCTAAGAAGATGAGGGCTACTGGCAGCCAGGGCTTTGTTTTCTTAACTAAGCGGTAAGGTCGGGGGAGGGAGGGGTCCGGTGAGATTCAGCTTTAAATATTCAAAACTCGAGTTAACATCTAAGAAGATGAGGGCTACTGGCAGCCAGGGCTTTGTTTTCTTAACTAAGCGGTAAGGTCGGGGGAGGGAGGGGTCCGGTGAGATTCAGCTTTAAATATTCAAAACTCGAGTTAACATCTAAGAAGATGAGGGCTACTGGCAGCCAGGGCTTTGTTTTCTTAACTAAGCGGTAAGGTCGGGGGAGGGAGGGGTCCGGTGAGATTCAGCTTTAAATATTCAAAACTCGAGTTAACATCTAAGAAGATGAGGGCTACTGGCAGCCAGGGCTTTGTTTTCTTACTAAGCGGTAAGGTCGGGGGAGGGAGGGGTCCGGTGAGATTCAGCTTTAAATATTCAAAACTCGAGTTAACATCTAAGAAGATGAGGGCTACTGGCAGCCAGGGCTTTGTTTTCTTAACTAAGCGGTAAGGTCGGGGGAGGGAGGGGTCCGGTGAGATTCAGCTTTAAATATTCAAAACTCGAGTTAACATCTAAGAAGATGAGGGCTACTGGCAGCCAGGGCTTTGTTTTCTTAACTAAGCGGTAAGGTCGGGGGAGGGAGGGGTCCGGTGAGATTCAGCTTTAAATATTCAAAACTCGAGTTAACATCTAAGAAGATGAGGGCTACTGGCAGCCAGAGCTTTGTTTTCTTAATTAAGCGGTAAGGTCGGGGGAGGGAGGGGTCCGGTGAGATTCAGCTTTAAATATTCAAAACACACACACACACACCCTCCCCGCCCCTCTAGCGACCGCACAGTCGGTCAGCAGTAGCAAAGTAGCCGGACTCCGCTCACCCAGGCATCCTTCCTTAGCCGCTGACATCGGCCGACAAACAGATCCGCCGCTGATTGACTTTCGAATCTCCTCTCGATTTTCAAAATCACCGCTGTCGTGACGTCACACAGAGCAATTTCCGCTCCCCCCGCACTAAATAAATATATATATAATTATAATTATCTAAAATAATTTATTACTTTGTATCTAATAATTTGTTTTTTTCTTTTTAAATTTAAGAGAAATAGAATTTGTATAAAATCTATATTTTTTAACGGTTCGGGGGAAAACTTTGATTAAGGGGAGATAATGCTTTGCAAATAATTATTTTACGACCGACAGGGACTATTGTCTTTTTTTTTTAAAAAGTTTGTGAATTAAAAAAGTTCGGAATAATTAATTAAGGGGCAGTTAGCCCCATTTAGATTGTTGTTAGTTATATATTTTTAGTTAGCAGTGATAGAGTTTGTTTTAAAAATGTTTGTTTTTGTTTTAAAAAAAAAAAAAACTTAAGGGAGATAACAATTTCCCTGTTTGTCAGCTATACGGAGTTGTCTTCTGCTATGATGGTGTTGCGTAGTTTCCTCCTCTCCAGGAGACTGCGCCCCGAAAAACTGTATTTAAAAGGGGTTACCTGTAATAATTACAGCCCTTCTGGGATCGTTAGTGGGTTTAGCACCAAGGTAGACGGGGGAAATGTGGCGGAGGTTTTGGCTGGCTACGACACCTTCCTGCTCGACTGTGATGGGGTGATTTGGAGGACAGACCACGTGACTCCGATAGAGGGCGTCGCAGGGGCCCTGAAGCGGCTGACAAGCCTCGGGAAGCGGCTGCTGTATGTGACGAACAACAGCAGGTACGCCACTGCGTCATACCTGGAGAAGTGCAGGAAGTATGGCTTCTCTGTGCGTGGGGACCAACTCTTCTGCGTGGCGTACGCGTCGGCTGTTTACATCAGGGACATTGCGAAAGTGTCGGGCCCCGTCTACGTTGTTGGGTCGGCAGGACTGGGGAAGGAGCTGGGCGACGCCGGGATTGATTATTTCGGCGTGGGGCCGGATCCCGATGGCGTCCCGAGGACCGTCGAGGACATGCTGTGCATGGACTTTCGTGACGATGTTGGAGCCGTGCTCGTCTCCTTTGACGAGCATTTCAGCTACAACAAGATCTACAAAGCTGCCAGCTACCTCCTGGACGAATCCTGCCTGTATCTGGCGACCAACTCCGTTGAAATGAGTTCTGTTATTGGCCCCGGGCGGCGACGTCCAGCCACAGGTGTCATGGTAGCTGCCGTGTCTGCAGCAGCGAACCGCCAGCCACTGGTCATCGGAAAACCGAGTTCCTACTTCTTTGACTGTATTTTACAGAAGCACCCAGACGTCGCCTCCAAGCGGACTCTCTTCATTGGCGACAATATTAACACAGACATTGGTTTCGCCAACAATGTCGGCATTGACTCTGCACTGGTTTTAACTGGTGCATCTAGTTTGGAAAGCCTAGCAGCCATGAAAGATGGGAACAAACCCAAATATCACCTTGATTCACTATCTTTATTTGCTAATGTTTAAATAAAAATGGTTAATAAGAGACTTAAGATTGGTAGCCACTGGCAGTCTTGGCACAATTGTTAGTGTAGAAGCTGGTCCAAAATTCTGTTCTGGACAATACAGTTACAATTTTGTTAGTAGTTGGATAACTTTTGCAATTCTTTCTGTTTATTTTTACCCAAGTGAACATTGCTATAGTTATTTTTCATTATGGTTCTATCTAGACTGTAAGGGTTATTATCACAACTCATATTGGGAAGAATTTATAGACAAAAGAAAGTTAGTGCATGTACACGCACACTGTCTTATCCCTATGTTTCACTATATGAAAAAATCTGTATAACACTAAAGCCATATAGAAATTTTTGTGCAAAGACAGAAGATGCGTATTAGATTTTATACTTGTGTACTGAAAGCAGCACTAGATGTTATAAATCCATAAAGCAAATTAATTTAATTGAAAGTGTAATAAAAAATTTGGAAGCAATTGCAGATCAATGAAAAAAAATTGAGTGCCATGTGGAATAAGATAGAGAATTAATAAAATGAGTCTCTAACTATTAATACTTTGCCCTTTTTCAGAATATAGTTTTAAATTGAAAATAGAAAATACTAAAGTTCAATTAAAAGCCAGCTGAAATAATATTAGCATAATGGTATCTGGCCAGATTTCAAAATGTACCTAGTAGTTTTTAAAATAAAGGTTAAAAATTTCTTTGTTTTATTTTTGCTTAATTGAAACAAAAAACTTAAGGTTATTTAACAGAAAATGCATATTAATTGCCAGGTTAGTCAGTTTATTTCAATTGTTGGTATCACTTTATACTTTGTAATCCTGCATTTTCATACCATCTCACTTCTGCTTCTACTAATGGCTTACATATGGAATTACAAGCAGTATAAGTTTAGTTTTATTAGTACCTTTCCATTGGTCTTGATTTGGTATATGTCACATCAGATCTAATTAAAAGACCAAGTATAACAAATTGCTTAGGTGATGTTGATATTTTTAAAGCAAATTGGTTAGATCAGGTTTCTTTGCCTGTAAGATTATGAAAATACAAAGAATAGTTAAATTTATTTAGAAAACGAAATTTTCTAAAAAGCTTTTAGTGATACATTCTTAATTTGAATGTTTGTTTTTTTTAACTGGTCATGTCTCCCACCACTAACTTTTAAAATATGTTGTTTATTTTTGTCAGAATTAATTACAAAAGTTCACAAAAAAGTAGTTAGAACACTAGATCTAGGTGTTTTTTTCTTTTTACAGATTAGTTAAAAGATCTAAAAATATAATTATGCTTAATATGAATTTAATCTTTAGTAGAAGTTATGGAAAAGCTGAATTTCGCTAACTTGGTAAAATCAAAACTATTCTGTTTTGATGAAGCTGAATACAAAGTCAGCAAGAGCTTAGCTATATTCCAGAGTCATTCCCATTTAAAGAGTATTGGGCATTACCTAGAAAGTTTCAAGGACTTAGCTCTGTTAAAAGTTATATTCATAGTCTTAAACTTTTTTCATGCTTAAAACTGTATGTATGAAATGAGGTTTATTTACAAAGTGCATTCATTTAGCTAAAATAATCAAGCAGTTGTATTAGCGTTGCTATGGCAAATGGCTGGAGCACGATGATAATATGTTAAATATACATTATATTGTTTCTAAAATATTTTAGAGAAAAATAGTAAGTGGATTACCTCCCTTAGATTGCAAAAAAAACAACGAAGGCGCGGAGACATCGCGATTTGTCGATCTGGTAAAGTATAACATTTAATTTATTTTTTAATTTACTATTACGCCAGAAAACTATACTTACATGTTGTTTTTTTTAAAATATAATTGGCATAAGATGATAAGTTCCGCAATTCTGAAAACGGATAGCCCGTCGTTCCTCGATTTTCCTTTTTAGATACAGCCATCAGCCGTGGGGGTGTCTCGCGAGAAGTCCCGAGATTTGGTCTACACACACACACACACGGCCTCGCGCGAGAAGTCCCGAGATTTGGTCTTCACGCGGCCTCGTCGCCAGAGAACTCCATTGGAAGAATAGGTTGCGATTACTGACCCGTCAAGGACAAAAAAAAAAAATGGTAAGTCTGCGATCTCTTCATCGGCGCAGCGCCCTCGGATAACCAGTTTCCAAATGAAACGGAAGGGGTTTGCCCGGCATCGTCGGCACAGACCGGCTGCGTCGTTGCCCGTGGTCCGCACGTGCGGCATCCATTGGAAGAGAGAGGGAGGAGGGGGTTCGCCCGATTTGGTAGATGCTCGGCTACTTCCAATAAGTTAACCGAGTATAAATCGCATTCAGAAGGACAGATTAGTCATTTATCGATTAAAAATTAAACAAACGGTTTTCGATAGAATGTATCTGTTGCTGTCTTTAAGTAATGGACGATCCTACATCTTAAGTCCGGGGTCTGGTACCGAACAGAGGACGAAGGGCGGGAGCTCCCGGCTGCCTTCTTCCCTACAGTTGTCAGTACTCTAATAAACGACCACCCATCACCGAGTCGGCTGCCTTGTTTAGTGCTTCATTGTCGCGCCCTGTCCTCCGCTTAGTCGGGTGAAAGAAGTGTAGAGCAGCCGGCACAGTATCATTAGAACGCAGCCCCCAACTCCCCCTCTTTCGTCTGTTGTCGGTGGTGGTGTGCGGTAAACCTACCGGAGCCTGGTGTCACGGGAAATGTGAAGATGTCTATCCCCCGAGGGGTTGGTAAATCAGTAAGTGGAATTGTATGATGCCAGGAGTCTGTTGCTAGTGCAGCCTGTGATATCAAAGACCGACTGTTATCTGTTAATACATTAGGTGCCTCCAGGAGCAAACACCTGAGAATACTGTGTTGTCTGTGCTCTGTATCACCTTTGACTTTTGTTAATACATTAGGTGCCTCCAGGAGCAAACACCTGAGAATACTGTGTTGTCTGTGCTATGTATCACCTTTGACTTTTGTTAATACATTAGGTGCCTCCAGGAGCAAACACCTGAGAATACTGTGTTGTCTGTGCTATGTATCACCTTTGACTTTTGTTAATACATTAGGTACCTCCAGGAGCAAACACCTGAGAATACTGTGTTGTCTGTGCTCTGTATCACCTTTGACTTTTGTTAATACATTAGGTACCTCCAGGAGCACACACCTGAGAATACTGTGTTGTCTGTGCTCTGTATCACCTTTGACTTTTGTTAATACATTAGGTACCTCCAGGAGCACACACCTGAGAATACTGTGTTGTCTGTGCTCTGTATCACCTTTGACTTTTGTTAATACATTAGGTACCTCCAGGAGCACACACCTGAGAATACTGTGTTGTCTGTGCTATGTATCACCTTTGACTTTTGTTAATACATTAGGTGCCTCCAGGAGCAAACACCTGAGAATACTGTGTTTGTGTTGTCAGGTTGTCTGTGCTATGTATCACCTTTGACTTTTGTTAATACATTAGGTGCCTCCAGGAGCAAACACCTGAGAATACTGTGTTTGTGTTGTCTGTGCTATGTATCACCTTTGACTTTTGGTACAGTCTGACTTTGTAATTGATTTTTGTTCTTGCAATCCTAATTCATTACAGTGCTATGACAGCATATTTAACTAGTGTACTACCATTTTGGTATCCGCATATTTCTCCTAATTTTTTTATTAAGGTTCACATGTTCGTACGGTTCCAGACATACTGTCTACCATTTTTTCAAATCAGTTTGCTATGAGACATTTTTAGTATCAAAATTGCTAAAAAGTAAAATCCCACTTTTATTCTATGTCAGAGACTGCATCTGCCCGGTCCTGTGTATATGATCTTGTATGTATGGATGTGTATGCATGTATAGTAGTAGGGAGATTCAGATGAAAGGTGGCTAGAATAGTTTTTCCATAATGGTATCTGTCCAGGTTTCATTTGAATGTGTGTTTGTATAAACAACAACAAAAATGAGTTTAAATTTATTAGATAGATTTATTTGAAATTGCTTAAAATAATGACTCTTAAAGATCTGCATTTGGTGGTGAAATTCTAATTTATTGTTGTTCAAATTGTGAAATAAGTTTATTTTCACCAATTTTGCCTGCAAAAAAAAAACAACAAAAAATCCGCATTCTCGTCTGAGGAATAATAGTAAGCTAATGTGGATGAACTACTACCGTAATGTGAAGAAAGATATGATTTGAAGCGTGTATTTTGTTTATAAAATGACATTAAAAATAACATAATGCATAGGATACTTTGATTACTAATTTTAACTTCCAACTAAATTTCTACTAGGCATCTTGGACAACAAAAAATAATTGTCTTTTCAGAAAATGCATTAAGACTATGACTTGTTTGTTTGTATGTATATTTTAAAATTTTTTAACCTTACAGGTATCTTTAAACCCTGTGCAGATTTTCAGTGCTGGAGCAGAGGAGGAGAAGGCAGAAACTGCTAGGATGGTAAGATTCAAATCCTTTTAACATGATTACATTTATGTATTTAAGTAAAGTGCATCTTTTTCCTTTTTGTTTTGTTAAAAAATTTCTTAGTAAAACTAATATTTGATTTAGCTGGAGGAAAATGTATCTCTTCCATTTTCTATTGTTTGTTGTTTTTCTATTACTTTAGTCCTCATTTGTTGGTGCTATTGCTATTGGAGACCTCATCAAAAGTACGTTGGGACCAAAGGGAATGGTAAGGTTTTCTATGCAATTATTTTTGCTTATTTTTAGTGCATGAAAACTACAGTCCACACTTATTCTATCCTCTGTCCATCAAACAAATTTTAAACATATCTGTCTCAAAGTAAAAAATAAATTGGATGAATGAATTCTGATCAATTCCCAACACAAGAAATTTTGTTTATTATCATATTACTAGTTTGTTTTTTTTTTTTTAGATAATTGGCTCTCAAGTTGGGTATTTCTACAATTGTAGCATTCAACACAATAACTGAAATTAGTTGCTTTTAGTATTTAAAAGTTGAGAAGCGATGATAAACTTTAAGAAATATCTAATGCTACTGAACTTAGTCTTATGTATTGTGATTTAAAACTTGAGTCTGAAATGTTTTTGTCTTGAAAAGTTTGAAATTTTATATAATTAAATGCATAATCCTCTTTTTCTTAAAGCTTGTGGTAGTGTTAGAATTTAGTACCATATTTTGCAGCCTATAGATAGATGTGGAGTATAAGACAAGACTAGATCACCTATGGTAGTTAGCTAAACTTTCAACCAGTCAGAACAATGTCAGATGTTTCATAACTTCATAACACTGTTGCACCACATTGCTGTCTACAGCATTCCAGGTTCAAGTATTAATGAGCTGTTTATGCATACCATTGAACTCTTTGTGGAACAATCTTGCGACATGTTTGTAATTATGTAGAGATATTTGAAACAAACTTTAAATGCTATTATTTGTTCAAGTATTGAAAGCCTGGTTTCTATTTTTAGTCACTGCATGACATCACTGATCATCAGGTAATCCCACATCATTTGCACTGTGTTGAATCAGCTACTTTAAAAGTCAAATATGTCAGTTTTATTTGTCTTTGACACTTTTATTTGATTTTGAGATATTACAGCACAAGTCACTATTCAGTTCGGTTTCAAGTTGTCTGGCATTTGGGGTTCACAACTAGGCCAACATGGAGGTCTACATGTTCGTTCTCTCATTGTATAATATGGTACACTGAGATGACGACTATGGTGAATACTGTACATCAGCAAAAGAAAGAGAGAGAAATGTAAAGATAAAAATCATCAGTTTCAATTTGTTTGGCCTTTAGTCTCAGGTGTACAGCACTAAGTCTGAGATGTGGCATGTTGGGTTAGTACATATTCCTCCAACTTCAATGTTAGTAGACTTAATTTTGCAGCTGCAATGTGCTTTTAGGTTTTCTTCATAGTCTGTAATGTATCCTCTGCTTTTTGTTGGTCCCTAAGTGTCAACTTATATGCCAAAAAATATGGCATTCTGTTTGAACTGTTAAAATTCCCATGATTATGAGTTAATTACTTCCAAAAACAGGCAAAGAACATTTTCATACCCTTGCCTTCTCAGTCCATAATGGATGCAGAGACGATGGCTCTATACAGAGTAGTGAAAGAGGCGATAGAATAAGGACGACAAAACTATCATCCTTACTGATTTCCTCTGTGCCATATAAGGAACTGGGAAATACCAACCATCGGCTTACTATCAATGCATTCATGCTATATATATTAACTATTATGATCCAGCACAAGCAACCAAAAATAGTTTTTCAATGGATACCAAGCCATGTTGGCTGCAGGGAAACAAGAATGCTGATGAACATGCAAATACAGCAGTACATCTTTGCCAAGTTGAGCAAGTACCAGTAGTACAGGATTTCAGACTGAGGTAAACAGGCCATACCATACCTTCAAGAACAAATGGGAAAACAGAAAAATAGCACCAATCCAAAAAAAGAAAACCATTGTAGGAACCAGAAAAAAACCAAAACGATTGCTTGGAGACATACCAAGGAAAAGCTCGTAACCACCTGTTGTCTTGGCAGTGGTCACTTCCTATGCATTCAACTACTTCATCACTTCAGCATGGTTGAATCTCTCTTTTGCCCTCTTTATACCTTCAATGCTACCCTGGGCTTGAGTTGGGAGGTCTGTTTGGAAGGGATGGGAATTCTGCTGGTGGAGTCAACATGCTATGGTCTCATGACCAGTGCCCTAAATACAATACGCACTCACTCACATAAGTTAGATACTTGAAGTTTTTTCAGATCAGAAAACATCTACATTAAAAAATAATAATGATAATAAGAAAATTGGGTTAAGATCTATTTAGATACAATAGATCATCAAATTGTTAGTTGGTGTTTATTTGAAAATGACATTTCTAATTCTGCTTACATTTGTATTTGTTTGACCTTTTAAGGATAAAATCTTACAAAGAGGAGGACGAAACGACAGCATCCAGGTTACTAATGACGGGGCCACAATTTTGAAGTCAATAGGTGTCGATAATCCAGCAGCAAAAATTCTTGTGGGTACGTGACAATGTATAAAATTATAAAAATCTTTCACACATTAATTATCCAAACAGATAGTTTCTTGTATTCTTACAACAGGTTAACCTTATTTCCTAAGACACTAACTGGTATGAGAATGTGTAAAATACTTCATTTATTTTTTAATGCACATCTGGCCCTAGTAGTAGTAGTTTGAAATGTACACAGTACTTAAGAAGGTATTGTCTTGTGTGTAGATGTGCCCATGGGAGTTGGAAATTCTTATTCCAGGCCTGGGAAAGTGGAGATTTAAGAAATGAAATAAAATTGCCAATTGAGTCTGCTTTAAAAAGTAATTTGGAAATTTCTTTCATAGATTATGGAATTTGGCTGTCTGAAAAGTGTATGAATGATACTGTTGACTTTGTTGGGGGCTCCTTACACTTACACAACCTCAGAAGCCCCCACACTGAGAATAGGGAGAAACTGCAATATATGTATAAACATGAAACAGTCTGGACCCAGTTGGAACCCAAACATCCTGACTAGCAAGCACACTGTGCTAAATAACTTGGTGTTCAGTTGTTTCTTGATACTGTCCATCCTAAATAAGTACACATTCTACTGTTGTTGAGACCATACAGTGCCTTGTCTCCCCACAATAGTCCCCTTTTATTGTAAAAATTTTGTTTTAACTGACTCCCAAATGGTTTCAAATCTGTTGTCGTTCTTGGGACTTTCAATGTTGTCATAACAAAAATTACTCTCAATCATTTTTTTAAGATTAAAGCAAATAATTTTACTTAATTTGTATGCAATAAAATCTGTTAAAGATATTTCCATTCTCTCCTTTTTTAAAAAATCAAACTTGGTTGAGTGTTGTTTCCAAACACCAGCCACTTATCAGCATGTGAGATGTGGTTTTCTTTTTTCTTTGTAATTCCTTGTTGATACTTTAAAATGTTTGGCAGGGCCGTAGCGATGTGTGTCATTGTTTCAATGGACAAATAAAACAGCTAAATGAATGGAAACAAAATCAAGAGCAACAGTACTTTGGTATGATTAAAACAAGAAATCTTCTCAAGCCCACAATGGGGGGAGACATTTAAAATTTATAAGACTTTTTTGCTTTTTTCTTTTAGAAATATCAAAGGTGCAAGATGATGAAGTGGGAGATGGAACAACAAGTGTAGTGGTGTTTGCATGTGAGTTGTTGAAGGTATGCATGATTTGTTATCAGGTTATTATATGCATATAATATTGTTAAACCAAAAGAAAGAAAGAATGATAAATATTAATGCAAAAAAGGCAAACAAAAAAAAGGATGCAAAGTTTCCATCATGTTCTCTTGTCTAAGATACATGATGCAGCATATTGGTAGTTTTATGCACGGTCATCTATCACAATAGACTTGTCTAGTTTTTAGAAGTTTTAAATAAAAGGGAAAAAAAAAACAGACTTTTCATGGATGATTATAAAAGCTTGATAAGATCAAATTTTTTAAAAATCTATCTGGTTTTGTCCCATATATAGAAGATAGCTTAGTGTCAACCTAAATATTACATGAGAAAAAAAAAAATTGACCCCCACAATCAACATGTATACATTTACATGGCTGGCAGTTTTTAAATATTTGGAATTCTTGATTTTACAGGAAGCTGAAAGTCTGATTGGCCAGAAAATCCACCCACAGACAATTATTACAGGCTGGCGGAAAGCTGTTGATACAGCTCGCATTGCACTGACTAACCTGTCCATGGATCATGGGTAGGCGATTTTTCACTGACACATTTTTTTTCTCTTATAGCTAATTATGCATACCTTTTGTTACTGCTCCTAACGAGTGGTTTAAAAAAATAGGGGGAGGTTGAGTATGTTTTAAAATTACGAGGTAGGAGTTTACCATGGCTTATAAGGGGTCCCACCCACTTCTCCCTAAATAACCATCAGAACAGTTCTGTCCCTGCTAACCACCCTTGCTGGTAATTTGTTCTGCTCATTAACAGTTCCATTACTAACAAAATGCTTTAATATTGAATGGTGTTGGAATCTTAGCTAATTCGCAATTATGACTCCTAGTTTTAGTAACTGCGGATAGCTTAAAATATTGGTTCCTATTCACCAGCTCATAACCTCAATTTGAAGATTTTTGTTAGGTCTCCTAAATGTCTACAATTTAAACTTGGTATATCTAATATTTATAATCGCTCAATGTGTTTAAATGCTTAAGACTGGAATGTACATCCAAGTTGGATGCTCTAAAATGAATTGGTACTCTTTCTCAAATAAGGACTCCACACCTGCATAGCTTGTTTAGGTTGTGGGTAAACAACCAAGGATTCATAGAACAAAACTAAAACTTCCTTTCTTTTATATTTCATAGTCAGTTAATTACTCCTGACATTTTATTTGCTTTAAACATTAATAGAACAAGTGAAAGTTTTGAAGGAATCATTCAAAGCTACAATATTAAAGGAAGTGACCTGTAAGCGAAAAATTATATTGTACTGCATTTTAACTGCTGCTATTTGCGTGTAGGATGAATGTAAGTAAATCGTGGAATTGTGAGTTTTAACATTTTGAGTGCATGTCAGTGCTGGTTTAAGAATTTTAGTTTTCTGTCTGAAATATTGTCATCCTTAGATCGCTGTGTCTTTGAACACACTAGCTGCTGTTTAAATTATCTATTATTTACTTACAGACAGTTTGTGCCTACTTAAAATCTTCCCATTTCAGGAGCGACCCAGTAAAGTTTCGTGAGGATTTACTGAACATTGCACGGACAACATTGGGCTCAAAAATTCTGAGACAGCATCGGGACCATTTTTCTAACCTGGCTGTTGATGCAGTGCTCAGGCTGAAGGTGTGGTATCTTTAAAAACTTTACACTGTGTCTTTGGTTTGTAGTCATCCAACTGTCACAAGTTTTTTCTTTTAAACGGTTTTTAGATTTTGTAGTAATTTACACACTTGTTTTCAGCCAACTTGTGGGGCATGTTGCAACCACATTCTACAGTTGATGGTGAAGGGATCTTGTGGACTGTGCATAGAAACGAACCAATGTTGAAAATTAAGATTTGAAAAAAATAAATATTTCAGTTAGCTCTAGATTGCTGACCGTGTAAAATGTGTGTAGGAAATACCTGGACACTACTGTATATGGCCAACTGATAAGTATTTTTGTTTCTATTATCTGCTTATTCAAAATTTAAATGCATCTTAGGATTGTAAGATTTCTTTTAGTTGGTGGTAGCCAATATTGAGTCACTTTAATGGTTATTCAAACTGCCTTTCTGTGTCTGAGAATCTTTTCAAATTTTAAGCTTTTAAAAGAGTGTTTATTGAATACTTTTATGATTAACTTTGTTTAAACAATTAAAATTTAATAAATATTGATTTTTAAAAATATTTTAAAATCTATTTAATTAGATGTGGTATTTAGGATGTCGTTTATTTTCTGACACCCATAAGTTTTTTTATCCAAATGTCTTATAATTTGGAATGTAGTCTTATCACAACCTGTCAAATGCAGTATCATAGGAAAACTTTCTTATCTGGTACTTTCATAATTTAAATCTTAAATCTGACAGTCATCCCAAACTTACAAAGTAAGTGGGAAATATGAAAACATGTCACTGTATCTGAACAGGTATCATCTTCAAAGTAAAAGATGAATTACTCATTTCTGATGAATAGGGGGGGAAGACAGGTTATTGTGCTTATTCACTGGGTTTTTATGGTTTCCATAGCAACCCTAATAAGTTCTGAAACATCAAGTATATCAAAACTTTTCTAAGTTGGTTTGAAATGGTATATTTGAGTATTTCCCCAGAAGACCCCTTAAACTTTGCATTGATATTTGTATTTCTTCTTAACATTCTTGATACACTAATTTCTTGGTGAGATGCCACTGGTACATACTATTTCCCCAGATGACCCTTCTGTTATTTGTAGAGCTTCTTTACTAATTACCCTTAATACACAGATTTACACTGGTACACTTTAAAAAAAGTATGCTTGCAGTATTTTGACAAAAGAAATTTTTTTAACAAAGCAAATACCCATTGCATTAATCGGATTGTATAATTACGCTTGTTTGTTTTGGGTAAGGCAATGATTGTGGCCACCCCTGTAGAATATGAAAAAAAACTTTCATCTTTATTTCATTTATGCATCATTTTCCACTTTTCTGTTTTTTTTTTTTTTTTTTTTTTTTTTTTTAGGGGAGTGGTAACATTAACGCTATTCAAGTGATTAAGAAATTAGGAGGAGGAATGGTTGATTCATATCTAGATGAAGGTATTGCATATTGCTGTTGAATTGTTTTTGAAATTTTGAAAATATTTAAAGCAGAAAAGGAAAACGCAAAGAAATGTTATGCACAGTCAAATTTTAAAAATAGGTGTGTTTGAAAGTAATTGGCTTAGTAAGCTTATATGGTCACTTTTAAAAACCCCTTTAAACTGACATTTTACTGTGATCTTATTCAACTTCACATACACCTTTTATTTGCGTGTCACTGATTACAGTTGGCAGACAATTGATTTTTAGAATGAATTACCATATTTTTTTTTGCATTATAAGTAGAATTGGCTAATTTTCCAATTTCTATTTCAGTAATAGATAGGTCAGTTTAGAGCATAAGATTAGGGCTGGATTAACCCATAGTAGTTTGGAAGAATCTGACTGGTTGAAAGTTTAGCTAACTTTATAATGCTGTCGTATTGCATTGTTGTCTATAGTACTTCCAGGCTCAAGAGTATTAATAAGCTGTTTGTGCATATTATTGAACGCCTATGTGGGATGAACTTCTGATATGCTTGTAATCATTGAGAAATATCTGAAAAAAATGCAAGCGTTATTATCAGTTCTGGTATTGAAAGCTCTGCAACTATTTTTATTCATTGCATGACATCATTGATGATCAAGTGATCTCATGTCATTTGCACTGTGTTGAATTGCCTATTTTAAAAAGCTGGATTTTGAGACAGTACACTCAAATTCAGAAATTTAACTCAATTTTTGATAGCAAGTCACTATTCAGCTCGGTTTCAAGTTGTCTGACATTTGGGATTCAAAACTAGGCCAACACATGTTCATTCTCTCATTGGATAATATGGTACACACTTTGAGGAGAAGACCATGGTGAATACTGTACGCCAGCAAAAGAAAGGGAGAAAGTTTCAGCTGCACAGTACTAAGTCCACAACATGCTGCATGTCGTGTTAGCACACACTCCTCCAACTTGTCCTCAATGTTAGTCTGCCTAGGTTTTGCAGCTGAAATTTGCCTTTTGGGTTTTCTTCGTAGTCTTTAATGTATTCTTCACTTTACGCTGGTTCCCAACACTTTTCTTGTGAGTTGCCACATTACCACCATTTTCCTCAATGTACTCAACAACTTCCAGCTTAAAAGCTGCCATGTATGGTTTGCAAGACTTTATGGGAAGTATTTGAAGGTGAGGTAGAGGATTTGATAGGGGTGTTTATGCATATAATTAGGATTGAAAAGGATAGATAGAACGTAATTGGTGAGCATGCGTTTGTTATTGGTTGGATAATTTTGCACGCTTGAGTGAGTACATTAATGGTGAATTGCTCCCCCCAATCAGCAAATGTTCCAGGCAGCAATTTCTGTAATTTGTTTCAAACGAACAATTTTACAGTTTATTTCAGAAAATAATCCACTTTATCGTTTCTAAGTTTTTTATTAAAGTAATTTCAATGACTATCCATAGATATAAGTTGATTTGGAGTATAAGTCGAAGCCCAAACTTCTGTGGAGAATAATATTGACTTGTACACAGAAATATACAGTAATTGTGGAAAAATAAAAATATTTTACATGCTAATAATTACTGCATGAAATGAAAGAGAATATCATTGCAGCAGAAAAGTTACCATCTCATGCTATAAGCATTTATTTTTTTTCTTTAATTTTACTTTTCAGTATATTCAAAGAATAATAATTGCCTGCAATTAAAAACCTTCTGAAAATTCAAATCATTGTGGAATCAAGGTAAAATATGCAGATGAAATAGATACAGCCTGCTAGGCTATCAATTCTGTGGAAAGTGTCAGCAACAACCAAGATGTTATGTTTTTCTTTCGTACCTTTAAGCAATTAAAGCTGACAGTAAATGTATCAACTGTCACTGATTTCTGTCAGTTTACATCTGTTATTATTTAGTTTAACTATTGAACAATTTTTTAAGTTGTGTTTTGTATGTGTTGATAGGTTTCTTGCTGGATAAGAAGATAGGTGTGAACCAGCCAAAGAGAGTGGAAAATGCTAAAATTCTTGTTGCAAATACACCAATGGATGCTGACAAAATCAAGGTGAGTCCCCAATATTACGAGATAGCTTATTTTGGTGTTAAGTTCCTTGTAGAGAGGAACAATTTGTGTAATTGATACTTAAAGCTACTGTAACATGGTTTGCATGTAACCTGATAATAATACAATACAAATTATTGTATATCCAAAAGTTATTTGCTGAATAGAAGATTATGAGCTGTACTTTTTGTCATGTCTGCAGGTGTTTGGCTCCAGAGTGAAGGTTGATGCTGTGGCTAAGGTGGCTGAATTAGAAGTGGCTGAGAGAGAGAAAATGAAAGACAAAGTGAATAAAATACTTAATCATGGATGTAACATATTTGTGAATAGGTGAGCTTGGAACTCCTAATATTCATTTTGGCAGGACTATTTGTATTTCTTTTTTTAAACTCTTTGTTCACAATTCTGCAGAATTCAACAACAACATATTATATTGGATTATTTATCAAGATTTTATCAGTGCTTGTTAGAAACCAACAAATTTTTGGTTAATAAAGATTAAGTGAACAAAATGTGCCAAGATATCTTCTTTGGAACTAAACAAACTCAACTAAAAGCTGACTACATACTATATTTAAAAAGCAAGTATTGATTAGAATAAGTCACCATAATATTTTACCCCATTTCAACTTTTAAAAAACTGTTTTTCATTGTACCAAGAATGTGATACTGCCACATTATTTTATATAATAATTTTTAAAATTTAGGCAGTTGATCTATAATTACCCAGAGCAACTTTTTGCTGATGCTGGAGTAATGGCTATTGAACATGCTGACTTTGAAGGTGTGGAGAGACTGGCTTTGGTTACAGGTAGGTTCTGTTCTGTTGGTTTTTTTAGCCTTGGAAAACAGAGAAGTGTAATGCATAAACTAAGGAGACTATTTCTTTATCATCTCAATGTTGGCTTTAAATCTAGATGTTCCTTTTAATTTGCCTTCAAACTTTACCTATTTTTAGGAACAAATTCACTTTACTTGGTGTTCCTGATGGTAGTTAACAGCAAGTGACTTAATACTAACATTGTTCAATCAATTTAAGAGCTGCATTGATGGCTGGAGGGGACTCTGATAAGCCATGATGGCTTCCTGCCTCTAACTACCCAGCTAAAATTGGATTCTCTATATACTTCCTGCAATTCTAATAACATGAAGTGTTGTACACTGCTTATCCTTTGTCTGGTGCTGAAATGATGGTATGGAAGAAAAATTTGGTGTCATCCTTGGTTGGGGCTCCAGTCTTAAAAGCAGCATATTTAATTTTTAATCTCTTGATTTTGACTTTAAATTTGCATGGATTGTCCAGGAATAACACTGGAACTGGCTAAACTTGAGCTTGTATTTTAGTCTTTCCTTGTCACTAATTGTAAAATAAGACTTTGAAAGGGGGTAGGGTGACCTTTGACTATTACTGGCCTGCTACCGTTAAACTATAATTCAGGTACCTTTTTGTGTTTAAACAGTAAAGGTTAAGGTTGGTAATGTTAAATGAAACAAAGAATTGAGTGATTGTTTGAACTGGTCAGAAGTACATTGGTTTCCAAAAGTTAAGCAACAATAAAGAAAAACAAAAATATTTCCAAAATGGTTGGTTCTATTCACAAAATGATCAATGCAGTCTCCTTTTCACATGACAACTTTTATCAAAGGAATATGTAAATTTCAAATAGTTTTTAGGGATGTAAAGGGAAACAAGTAGGCCCAAATCAATCATCAAGAAGGAATCTGAATGAGGAAAGCAGGCAAAAATGAATTAGAGGATGTCAGTAGGGAATCTTATCTCTCTGATGGAAATACATGACTCATGGTGACTTTGCATGCTACTTATAACCCTATCAACAAGAGCAGTTGGCAGTAAACTCCATTGTCTTAGCAGAGAAGTTTGCAATTTTTGGAGAGATTCAACACGTTTTCCTAGAGCTTCCCAAACATCCTCAATAGGATTTTGGTTTGGTCTTGATACTGGTTGATTGTACATGCTCCATGTGGACTACTATTATTCCTTATTCCAATAGTTATCTTTAATTGCACCTGCATATGATCAAGGACCCAAAATGTCTCATTGCAGTGAGGATACTTCCCTAAACTTGAGGTCTACACCAAACCCAATGAAATTCTTGTCCAGACTATTGCATCACCGTTGTACTGATCCCTTTTCATGATGCTTGTGTATCGCTTTCAGTCATAGTCACATTGAAGGTTAGATTACATGGCTGCAGTTGTGGTTTCCCAGTGACATGTTCATGGAAGCAGTTCAACTACTTTTGTTTATAGCAGTGGGTCAAGGGGATATCATGGATTGTCTTGTATAGAGACAACTATTAATGTAGTGTATGGCTGAGGCTGATGCAGAGATTAGAAGCAAGTTGAATCACTGTTTAAGTTCTGTTTTGTTGAATCAAAAGTGTCAATCTGCTGGGGATGTAATCTATGGTTAATCTTTTGAACTGGTGGTCTTCAGACAATGTTTCTCCATAGTCAAGAAACCACTGTTCACCTGAGTCTGTGACTGTTCGGCCTCTACCCTACCAATAGTTCTCCTCCAAACAAGTACAGTTATCAAGCTACCAATTTGTAACATTCCTCTTCAAAACAAATATCCTAATAGGGCTGATGCTGATATGAACACAAGCTGTTAGTTTTCATGTCTTAATAATAAAACTAGCAATGGTTTCTACTAGAACTCATTTACTTATTTCTTTTGACATCATGAGGAATTTGTGATGTACATTTGATGCATAAAACTGTTACTCTTTTGAAAATATATAGTTTGTTGCAAAACTGTTGGATACCATTGGTTATTAATGCTTTTTATGCAGTTTAATTTTAAAAAATTAAATATTTTAATCTCTCTCAATTTTTAGGTGGTGAAATTGTTTCTACATTTGATTGTCCTGAGGCTGTTAAAATGGGTCAGTGTAAGCTGATTGAGGAGGTTATGATTGGAGAAGAGAAACTGCTAAAATTTTCTGGTAAAGTGTTGATTTTTTGTACTTTAAAAAAGATGATTACACAAAACAATTATCTCCATCTTACTTGGAATTTAGGTTTAGCATAACAGGATAATAATATTCTGATTATCAAAAAAAAGTAAAGATATTTGAGTTTAAAGTAGCTTATTTGTTTGCTTTTATCTATGACAAGAACAAAACTCTAATATCTGGTTTGGTTAGTGCTTCTTACCATCAACAGTGATTGATTAACTGAAGCTGATATCTTCAAAAGTGTCCAAATGCATTAGAGATACACCCATGATGATCATTGATGACACAGACAGGCACTGAGACAGAGAGGTTTTGGAAAAGGATAATTTTAAACCAAATCTCAAATGCCAAAATCAGTGGATTTCAGCTGAAAGCAAAGCAAATAGAATATTGGAAACAATTAACTGGAGCAACAAGCAAAAGATAAAGTTCTAATTCTGTTTTAAGAATCTTCAGGAGTAGAGCTAAAAGTTCAGCACAAATTTACCAGAATGTTTCTGGATGTTAGACATCTGGAATACACTAAATAATTAAAAATATCAACATTGAATTTTAGACATTTAAGCAGAGACCTTTTGGAAGTTTTCAAAATAATTAGTGTTTTTTTAGCCTTCCCTTTTTATTTACTAAAGTAAATTTGTTTTGATTATCAAAACAACTTTTTAGAGGTGATGACTTTTGGGGAAAGTCTGTTCAAAGATGTGAAAAGTCTGCAGCAAACTACTTTTTTAAAACCATTTTCTGTGATTTGGTCTTTTAAAAAAAAAGAAAACATTCCAGGGTCTTTCTCATGGCTGAATTGCCATCTAGTCAAAACAAAATCTTTTTGAATTGGGAATTTTATCTTTTCCAAAAAACAAAATTATACTCCTACACTGGAAGTGGTTTAAGTTTTGACCAGCACAAATGAGAGCCTACGTATGTTCACCCCTAAATCAGTGATGATGTTATTAGCTGTCAGTGTATTTGTGCTGATGTACAACAACATGCAACAAGGGGAGCTGGTAAGTGAACCTAATTTGTGATCTTGGCTTGTTGCTAGGAGGAGGTTTATTATTGGAAAGAACTTTGAAAGCATAATGTGGAGAGATCTGATTTAATTGCAGATATTCTTTTTTACTGAGAAAATAAAGACTGAAAACTGTATGGAATTTGATGTGTTTTAGTTTGAAATTGGATTATGCTACCTTTATGTTTGCCTTGAGTCTTCATTGTTGGGCATTGGGTTAGCAAGTGAAAACTGACTGAAAAGGCCCTTTTTTTTTTTTTTGGTAGATACTGTGCTAGTTAACAAAGGTAGAAGTTAGGAAAGTGATAGAAATTACTGTTGGTGTCCAGGTGATGTGGAAATTCAATCCGATTTTATGGAAAATGATGTAGGAAGTAAAAATTCTGATGGTGTTGACTTGAAACTTCTGCACAGAAAATTCTGCTGTTCTCTATTTTTTATTAACTTGACATTAACATCTCTGGTGTCCAAAACTAAATTACATTTTTATCTTTAAAAAAAGTCTGTTGTGGATCAATGCCATTAATTGTGGCTGCTGTTTGCAGGTGTTGCTCTTGGTGAAGCTTGCACAGTTGTGTTGAGGGGAGCTACACAGCAGATCCTGGATGAAGCAGAACGCTCCTTGCATGATGCCCTGTGTGTGTTGTCACAAACCATCAAGGAAACAAGAACGGTCTTTGGTGGGGGTGAGTGCCTATCAGACTCTGTTACTGATTATTTACAGAATTTGCATTTGCTTTATGGAAAAATGAAAATGACTCATTTGAATCGACTCAAACATACTGTTGTGTAGTTACTGTATCTGCAGTCTCGGTGGGGTTTAAGTCGGGTGATTTGCTTCCTCTCTTTGTTAACATTGGCATCCTTGTGCAGGAAGGTTGTGGTTCCGAATTGTTCTGCTGACCTCAATTTTTTTCCTCTTGTGTTTAACTCTTGAACTTGATGTTTATCTGTGAAGCATAAGTCAGTTCAGTGTAATGTTGAGATCACCTGTAATTACAAGGAAGTTTCAGCTGTTGCTGTAATGAGAGGCTATTATAATAAGATTTCTGAACTAGAACTTTATTAAGTCCTTTTACTCTGCAGAAAACATCAGCACTTTATGAAATAATAGTTCGTGGCCAGAAAGTGTCAAGTCATGATCTTCTTTCCATAACAACTTGTTGGTTTGTATAAATTGTACTAAAGCCACAATCTTTGCCAGGTCTCTTTTCGGATGATAATTTTCCTACTTTAACTAAGAGGGTGATACTTGTGACTTCTTATTACAGTGATTCCTTTTCTAGATTTTAAGGAAAAACAATTTAATGAATTTAATCAAAATTTGATAATGCTAAATGCATGCAAATTAGTCAATAGTTAATCAGTGCATTGCTAACCAAGTGGATGTGTTATCTTTCTTGTACTTTTTTTTCAGTCAATGACTGAAGTAGTGTAACCATGATCAGTTGATTTTGGTGTACACAGCATACTGAGCATTCAGAAGAGTTGTGTGTTTTAGTTTTACTTAATATTATGAGGTCCCTTTCTCTTTAAGCTTTGAAAATTTCAGCAAATAAAAATTGAAAGTCACATCATAGTTGTAAAACTTTGATGAGCTACTAGGTAGTGGCATTTTTTGTTGCTGAGAGTTTCTCAATGTGCTGATGGCTGCTGATGTAAATCATCTCTGTAGACTGAGCATGGTGGAAGTTCTTTGATTTGTGTTCAGTATTTCTAGTTGACTCCATTTTCTCTCCAGGCTGCTCAGAGATGTTTATGGCTAATGAAGTTTCAAAAGTTGCTGCTAAAACTCCAGGAAAGGAAGCTGTTGCTATAGAGGCATTTGCAAAATCTCTCAGGATGGTAAGCTGAGTGCAGTTTATTCTAATTTCATCTCTGGAAAAAAAATTTATTTTTATTAGATGTACGAGATGTAAAACATTGTGCTTGGATTGTAAATTGTGTCATAGGAAATATAATTTTTTTTTTTTTTTTTAACTAGCCAATAAAACATAAACAACTAAATTAAATTTCATGAGATGCAGAAGCTTTAGTGGAGAGAGAATAAAAACATTAAATTTCTATAGAGACTTGATCAGCAAATTTTTATTTACAGTTATTACAAAATAATTCTCTTAACTTTATTTACAATAAAAGAGAATGTTTTTTTTTTTGGTGGGGGTATAAAGTCCGATCTTTGGAAGCATTAATTTGAGAGAGATTTCTTACAGATTCCAATAATTATAGCAGACAATGGTGGGTTTGACAGTGCAGAGCTGATCGCAAAACTCAGAGCTGCTCACACTGACGGAAACAACACATATGGTCTCAGTAAGTGTAGCCACCATTATTCTTTGCTCTTTTGATATTTCAAGCTACTGCTTTATGAATTTATCCTTTTCAAGGCTGTAAACTTTTTAGATGCGGGAGTTTTGGAAAGTCTTAAATGTTTGGTTTAATTGAACATTTTAAATATTTTAAAGTTGATTTTTCTAATGACACAGATATGACGGATGGCACAGTTGGTGATATGGCAGAACTGGGAGTCATCGAGTCATTCCAGGTCAAGAAGCAGGTGTTACTTAGTGCCGCTGAGGCAGCTGAAATGATCCTGCGAGTTGACGATATAGTGAAAGCAGCACCTCGAAAACGTGCACCTGATCATAGACCTCATTAACTGGTGGATTCAGGGGTTGTTCACCTGGTACTTAACTGTGTATGCTTCTGGTCAACACTAGATTTTTTTAACTAAAAGCATCTTTATGTTCTTATGCTGCTTTTTATGTTAATAAAATGTTTCATTCCTTTTTGGTTCTACCACATTTCCTTTCTTTCCATAGGCTTTATACATATTGATTTTTCTTACCCAACAGCCTTTTAGGTCAACCTAGTTTTCAGTTGTGGAAACTGGCAATGATTCTTTCCTTTTCTCACTGAAGAAGAAGAGCGTAACCAGTCTGCTATGGCAGAGGGCTCAAGTTTGATGGCTGATCCTCGTGGCATTGTTTCTTCTCACTCTTCTGTAACAGTCTATCAATGTGGGTATTCCCCTACAGCTAAATAGGAGCTCTAGCAGAGAGTTTTTCATTCCTGCTGGAGACAAGTGCCAGATTTCATGGCATGTTAGTGGTAGCTGTGGCACTACATATTCTCATTAGGTTGGACTGATAATTATTGCACTAATACCTCTTCAACATAACTAGCTGTTGACACCTACACTGTGACAAGGACCTTATGAGAAAATGATTTGACTACAGTCCAAACACAACTGGGGAACAAGAAAAACTTGGCATATCCCCAACCCAGAATCATCCATCATGGCAGGAGCGGCAGTCTAAGCATAATGAATGTTGTGCCTGCATAATACTTTCTCTATATCAGGAAGTTTAATTTGCAGTCAAGTGTAGTTGTTGGTAAATTTTTTTGCCAGAGTTCCTGTAAAAGTTGACTCCCTTGGCTATATTAGCATTATCTTGATCAAATTATTTGGACTCCATAAGTGAAAAGATTTGCCATTGTGAAGCCAACTCTACCTGGTCAATGTGGCAGAGTATTTGTCACCTATTAGGTAACATTTATTCCTCCAAATGTATGTCTCTGAAAGGAGACTAGCTTTTCATTACTACACGACAATAAGGTAGGGTTGAACCCTGCAGTGCTGTTCCTGGATACAACAACTGGAAAGAGCGAGCAGACTAGGTGGAGAGATTGCTTTCAGTTTCAAAGAATAAGCTATCTGACACCTAAAACAAATTCAAACGATGGACAACTCTCCAGATACAGATGTCCAACTCAAATATCTATCATCTTGATCAGTCTCCCAACAACTCTGACACATGCATTTGATGGAAGATATGATCTGCATATTCACAGCAAGAAATCTAGACTAAAAGTGAAACAAGCCCATCTAATGATGTCAGCAGAGTGACCTTGAAAGACTTTGCCATTAACTCTGGCCTGGTAGTCAATGATGGGTTTTCAACACTTGTCCAAAACACATGGCACCTTTTCTGTCATTATTCTTTTATCAGTAGCTGCATGGCAGTGGTCAACACTGCCAGTCAGTGGAAGGAATTACCATCTCACAAAATGGCCTAAATCAGACATCAGCTGAAGAACCAATTAAGTGTTGCTAGAACTTGAAAAGAAGCAAACTGCCAAAATTCACTGCAACACAATGAATTAGTGATTCACTCTGTTACCTCCAACTTCTCAACTTTGCCATACTGAGGAAACCCACATGAAGAACACTGATTTAAAGACAACAGATTGATTAAAATTTGTTTTAAACTGAAACCAAGTGAAGATTCAGATGTCTGGAACATCAAAGCAGTTAACAAGTAACAGGAACAATTATGTTGTTCAGCCCAATATCCTCAAGATGACTACAATAGGGAAAATTGAAGAAAGAGGTAGATGGTAGAGGATTACAAGTGAGTTTACAATGTTTCCTACACCAAAGAGGTTAAGAAGCTAAAAGCTGTCATGAAAATTGTTCACAAAGAGACAAAACATGACATGCAATAACACTTTTACTGAAATCATCCGTCATCTTGAACTAGAAAATGACATCAGCATGTTGGATCAAAGGAGAGCTCCAGGTGGCAACCTCAATTTTGGCCCCACATTTTTTCCATTGTGGACCACACAAAACAGGCTCATGGGTACTTCAAAGAATGCCTAGCAACCACCACCATTGTCATTTGAGAAAGGGAAAAAGACGAATGCAGAAGCTACAGACTGATTTTGCTCTCAAGCAACATCTGCATACTGCGTGTGAGTACTGATGGTGGCTGGACAACTACCAAGTAGCCTACAGACACTATCATTTCTCAAAGCTAGTTGCTGATCTTCACAGACTTTATTGTCAGTGTCTTCATTGAAATGACTGATAATACTTTTAACAGCATAGCACTAAAAACTACTGAAGGTCAGGGGGTTGGAAATCTCAAGGAAAAGGAATTCCTGCAGAAGAATCTAGTGGATGGCAGACCAGATGGATGTGCAGATGTTCATATTCCTAAAGAGAATGTGTTGCCTATGTATCGAGATGGCTATGGGGAAGGTAGTGCCAAAACAATTTTGTGACACAATACCAACACTAACTGTCCCCCTTGGACATAAATACACCTTTGTTTGGTTGCAAAGCCAACATCCAACTGTGCATTGGAAGTGAAGGCAACCAAGAACTGTATCATGTGTATCCAGTAAGTCACTCATGTGGCGAACATCCAAAACCAAAAAATATCTGACCTGATGATACATTGTGAAAGTTTGTGAAAAACCACAGTGATATGACAACTTTTTGTTTATGGCAAACAACAGAAATCTAAAACAACAAGGCAATACTTGTAAAATTCTTGTTTTAGAACTGTTTTATTTGATTATTAATCTGGTTTAATGACACCTTCCTTTATTATGTGCATAGCACCAAACGTGATAGAATTTCTCCTCCTGCTGCAGATTGCATGAGGTTTTAAAAACAATGCCATTGACTGAAAACAGTTAGTTATACTTTTTGGAATTCCTTGCATTAATCTGGCCAAGTGTGCACCACTATTTGAGGGAATTTTCTTAGTGTGTTCTCATTCCTAACTACCTAGAAGACTACCCTGAAAGGTCTGAGGAGATCATAAAGCAGCGAGCTAGAAGGGGAAGGAATGGATTGGTGATGAAGCAAGCAGCTACTGCAGCATGATTTAGAGCACTTGAGCAGTGGTCAAGAGCTACATATAGCCAGAAAACCCTACTGGAACTCTCTTTTAAATGTGGGAGGAAACCATTGTTAACTGATGAAGAGCAAGGAAACACACCATTGAAGTTCACTAAACCAAGCCGTTGTCATCTGGGATTTGGACTTAGGGCCTCAACCGTGGCAGTATCATCAGCCATTCACTCAGTTAAAACAGCAGTGTCAATAATCGCTGGAGTGGGGGTGGGGGGTTACACCAAGATGCTTTTCTAGTTTCATAGATGAACAGTTTAGCAATATTATTTTATTTCCATTACTAATAAGAATCAAAGAATGTCATGTTTTCATATCAGTACTGTGCGCTGTCAGAACCTTGTCTCAGTTTCTTTTTGACAGGATAGCTATGGCAAAATTTGTTGAAATTTCCTTGCAATTAAAGACAGGGTTGGTTCTCAGATTTGTGAAATGTACAAGGTGGGGGTCATGTGTACTGTGGCACACAGGAAATGCATTAGGGAAAGATGAAGAGATGAGAGATGCGACATCAGAAATGGATCAGAGAAACAAACTTACTGCTGCAGAATTTTCATGGTCTGTTAGTGCCTTTGCCAAAGAATCGTTAATGCAGTGCTAAATGTTCTGGTGGGGTACAAGTGACTGCATTTTTAAAAAAAAATACTTGCTCGTTTCCACCAACAACAGCTAATGAGAGAGAAGAAAATCAGCGATCCACAGCTCCAGGAAAATGGAGTGGACTGTACACTCGTTATCAGCCGACTACTGAAACCTTGACTGCGATCACTTCACAGTTTTCCTGTGGCGCAGAGAAAATGTCTTGTTTGTATGTGTTTGTCTGGCCTGGCTAAAAGCAGTCAGCAAAAACAGACGGATGCTTGTATTTGTTTTTGGGACAAAGTAATCACCGATAAAATTGGATCATTCGTGGTACAAGATAATGCCGAAACAAGTTTAATAGCTGTACACTTAAGGAAATATCTGCTAATTTCTTACTCATGTACTGGGCTCTAATACAAGGTATAAGCAAAACTAAATTAAGATAATCCCAAAAATATATAAAATTTTTTAATTATGATATACTGTATTTATGTTTATTATGATTTGGTACAGAACTAAAAGTTACGGTTTTTTTTTTTATTAATGTATTACAGTACGTCTTCTAATTGTAATTGTCCTTGAAATTTGGTTGGCTGGCTCTGTTATGAACCCTGACTATAGTGAGGATAATGTAACTATTGTTCCAGATAGGCATCACTAGAGATTGCCCAAGACCAGGTAAACCTTGCTGGACTTTCAGCAAGATGTCCACACTGATACAATACTCAACAACAACATTTGCAACTCTAGTGGGCCAGGCAACATTGCCAAGGCATTTTTTCAGATGAATGAAGATTTCACCTAAGGATATCTGATGGACAATGAGGTAGGTAGAGAATGTCAAGATGAATGGTACCTTAATGAGTGTGTTCTACAGACTGACAGATGAGGAAGCATGATTCGGGGTGGCATTAGTTTTCAAGTCTGGACACTGCTTCATGTGTTTAGAATTTGTGTGAACAAGCATGTTGGCAGGTAGTGTCTTTGGATATCAGTTTAACCAAGACAGAATGTCAGCACTATCTTCATTGATGAGCCATCATCCTGTACCCTGATCTTGTGCAAGTTTAACATCTGTGAGATGAGATCATTCTATATTACAATCATTGCTCAATCAAATTAGAGGCTGTAGTTCATCAGGAATAACAAAGGATGCCAAGATCTTATAAAGCCATTGGCATGACTGTAGTTGCTAGTGATGCAGTATCCCATATCAAAATGTTCCTGTATTGTATATCTGTTGCTGAATAACTTGTGTAATTTTCATAGCATTAACTTTATTATAAACTAATATTACTATGTTTAGGAAACTGAAACTAGAGGGCTTCCTCTGGTGAACTAATTCCTTGTGTGATGTAATGTATTTCTAATATTCTTTGTTTACATAAAAAAAATCTGTCTACCCTAATCCAAAAACCAGACTTTTGAAGTTGGGATGCCACTATTGCAAGCTAAAACTAGATTTAAAATGAGTCCAATGAAAGGCCACTATAGAGCAGGCAAATAAATTTGTACCTTAAAGAAAAACTACTTTAACAAGATTGGAATTATCTATTTCAGGGTCCACCTGTCTTTTAAAGTTTAGTCTTTTTTTTTTTTAAGATAAAAACAACCACTAAACATTTCCAAATGTTTTATGGCATTAAATCAAATAAAATCAGTGAGGATTATTAAGAGACATTAAAGTAGATATTAAAAAAATAACCTTTTTAACAATATCTGCTGTCATTACTATGATGGATGTTTCCAAATGGCAGAGATGCTTGAGCTGTCCGATGCTCTTCTATGCTGTTATTTAAAGTTTTTGTTTTTTTTGAAAATAAAAGTGCGGGCCCACAACGAAAACCTTGAATACAAACAACTGGTATCTGGTCAGCTTTCTGAGAGCATGAAGTTACTATTGCATTTTAACACTTATCATGAAGAATCTCTAAAATCATTGAATGACTTTTAATTGAAACTGATTTGTAATTTTTAAATAGATATTATGGTTAATGTTGGAATCATAAGGAAGTTATGCAAATTTGTTACTTATGTGTTAATGCTCTTTAATGAAAACTTGGT
Organism: Nautilus pompilius; assembly: GCA_018389105.1. Classification (NCBI taxonomy): domain Eukaryota; kingdom Metazoa; phylum Mollusca; class Cephalopoda; order Nautilida; family Nautilidae; genus Nautilus; species Nautilus pompilius. The sequence continues at coordinate 2,223,727 of JACATO010000306.1, read as the reverse complement.
AAAGAACCAAAATAATTGCAGTTATGTAGAAGTCAAGTAATTGTGTGTTCATTAACCATACACTAGTAACCAGTTTATTTTAGCTTAATATCAAAACCCTTTCTCATTATTTTAAAAATTGTAAAATATTTAGATAATTGCTGTGAAATCTACAGTCATTAACTTTGTGTTTTCTTAATTTGTGGCCTTGAAGATGTCCTTTACTTTACTTCCAGCTGGGTATCTTTTATTAATACCTGATCTCATCCACCATACCAACCTGATTTCTACCTGGTAGGAGGGGCAAGGTAGTCATCTTTAGAAAAATTGTCAGCATCTATGAGAAAGGTATGTTTAGTCCAAGTGCCATTTGTTCTTGGTATGGGAAAAGGAATAAAACAAACATTTGGTTTGAAAAGTAAAAACTTCACTAGGTTAAGGTCATCAGCCATGCAACATTCAAATAAGCTGATCTGGTTCTATGTCCTACAGCTTGTTTTTTAGAATAAAACCATGGTTTTGCATTATATTCTGTGTTGATCACCAAATGGTTCACACTTAAGACCAACTACCAAAGTTAAGCAAAAATATTCGCTGAATATAAACTTTTGATCAAGATGTAAAGTGTAAATTAACTCTGCTATAAAGATGTGAGAAGCAGCCAGGTTTTTTTTCATATCAGTTTGTCTCTGTTAGAACTTTTTGAAGTGGATAGTTGTATGCGTTTGACAGATTTCTACGGTAGAGAACTATTGGCAGGGTAAAGGCTGGACAGTTAATGAATGGCTAAATGTGAAAAGAGGTGTGGTTTCTCATTTGTGGAAATTGTCCAAAGACCAGTTTAAGGTCCACATAGGTCGTCTCCTTGAACCAAGATTTAGCTTTCTAATGTGACTCACGGCATATACTTATGTGGGAATGAAGAACCTGCAAGAATTCCATTGATATGAATAGGTACTCTGAGGAGATCCAGAATATTCTACACATTGCTATCTCAAAGTATACACAGGTGCAACTGCAGATATCTTCATTTTAATGGATGATAATGCTTGTCTTTGTACATCAAGCATCTTCAAACCCAAACTATTACCTGTATTATATGGCCAACATTTCCTCCTCAGCTAAATCCTATTGAAAATGTTTAGGATACTCTTTGACAAAAGTTGTCATATAAGGAAGAGAATTTTATTCACTAAATGATCAACAGGCCATTTTGGAAATGCCCTAGTTCTGGACTCACCAACTACAAAAACTAATCCACTCACCTTCATGTAGCTATATAGAACCCTGCAGCAGTATCCAACCTCAGGAGTCCCAGTGAATCTTTCAGAGATTTTCGCAGCAAATTATCAGAAACTTGTAGCATCATTGGAAGGAAGGAAATAGATGATGCAAATAAATTTTTGAACTTTTTATTTTCTTTGCTTGATAGTTGTGGCACGTTGGATGATCTTAAAACAAATCATGAAGGTGTTTGAGCAATAACATTCAATTCTGTAAATAAAACTTTATTTCATAATAGCTTCATATGTAGAATAACAAATTTTTTTTTTTTTAATACACTGATGCTGAGAATCAATTTGGAATGTCAACTCCACGATTGGAAAATACTTATTCACATTTCCCTCAACAGTGAGGACTTCTGGGCTAATGATTATATCAGTGATATGAATGTTATAGTGGTATTTCAAAGCAGTTCTTGCACAGAATATCTGCTAATTTTCCTTTTTTTTTTAAAGAAATGTATGTACATTTTTTTTTAAAAGTATTATATATATATTTCACACTTACACTGTGCATGTTGTATTAATTTCATCTTTCTTTTTCCACTAGGAAATATTTTGCTTGAATTCAACAGTGACATTTTCCCTAAATCAGGACTTTAATGGCTAACAAACTAGCGGCCACGATGATAGTTACAAACGGAGGCGGGCGGGGGGTTTTCTCACACAAGATTGGTCCTATTCCGAGATGACTCGACTCATGCCTTCAGCACCATATACTCTCCCCTCTACATATTTGTAATCTGAAATTGTCGGGGGAATGTTAAATTTAGATTTGGATGCTGTTGAAAAAGATATTCGTACAACAGCAGAAAATCAAATCTAACTGCAAACTTGAAGAATTTGCCAACAGTTGAGGTGTGCAGCATTTTTCCTTGATCATTAATGAAGTTGAGCTGATCACAGATCAATCTGTGCAAAGACTGCTTTAAAGTGTGGTCCATAGTTAATTTTTTTTTTTTTTCCTGCAGAATATTATACCAGAAATTATTGCTAAAAGAAAAAGCAGCAACAAATCTACATTTCTGGACTATTGTCAGAAAGTTCTGCACAATTTATTTACCTTTTTACTTAGAATACAGGCGTCCTTTTATTTTGTTATTTGTGTGTTTATATGAAATGTTTACAACCGTTCCACATTAATACAAGTGATGTGTAAGGATTAGACATGGACGAGTTACCTTTGCTGGACTGCGGTAGTCAATGAGAATTCTTTTCAAACAGCATCACAGAGAAAAGTATGACACAATATAGAACAATTTTTCTGGTGCTGAGGCAATGAAAAGATCCCAGAAGTGATAGCTATTGATGTTACAATTTAAATCCAGTCACAGCTTGAAAAAGAAAGATGAATTCTGTTAAATGAGGGTGGGGGAAAAAAAAAGATGAGTTATACTGTCTACTAAGAGTAACAATAAGATAGCAGGCAAAAAAATCTCACCTTTCACAATGTCAGTACCATAGTCGTACATCAGCTGTGTACAGAGACATCTCAATTGAGTTGTACATTTTTGACCACTAAGCTGATGGTAGCAGCAAAGAATCTCACCTTTGAAGAGTCACATATCAGCGTCCTATTGATTTTCTACGTATGTACAATTAATATTTGCCATGCGTTTGATGCAAAATATTCAAACAAACAAATTCCTATTTCATTAAAAGTAAATAAAAATTATCCATTTGTATATTTATTTAATAACAAGGAGTCTGTGTAAAAATTACAATTAGAAAAAGATTGTAAAAAATAAATAAAAGTATGTACGCAAAATATCTTTGTACAAAATGTCAGTGCTGGATGCCAGCGATTATCGCTTCCTCTCGAGAGAGAGGACACAGAAACCACATTCAAAAGAGATGTGTGCTCCAGCTTAGGGAATCACTTGAAGACATCAACAGTGGAATGTATCTTAGGTCTGCACAATAGTAAGCAAAGATTGAAAACAGTCTTTAGCAAGTATAACAGATTTTTTTTAAGGAAAAGATTTATCTGAGTGGATATTTTGCAGCAAACCTAGATATTAGTAAAGCCTTTTTTTTTCAGCAAAACAAAAAGGAAAATCATCTTTCAGCAATGATAAAGACTTCTGTAGCCTATCTCTATAGCAACAGACATGATTATTGTCAGTTAATGGATAGTCGCTGTTCTTGACATGATGAAAGACAAGGCAGATGCAAGTTTGCAGTACACCTGGACAGTTCAAATTGTTGATTCTATCACCAGCTTCCTGATTCGTTCAATCTCGACTTGCATGTTCAGGCGGACTTTCTTCTCTTCATCAATCTCGTTTATAATGTCTAAAAACTTCTTATTGAACAACGCTCTTAGGGCCTCGATATCTTGGTGCAGCCTGTCATTCTGTGCCTTCAGTTCATCAAATGCTGCCCTTGGAACCATACTGCTTCTCAGCTCTTTCAACTCCCGCTGTAGTTCCTCAATAGCTTCACAATTAGGATCACCTGAAATTAAATTGATAAGTAAAATGAACTGTAAAAGAAAAAAAATTGCATGTATTTTGCACTTGGAAAGCCTGCCAGATAAACAGTATGACAGAAAACTTGAAAATGTCTGCTGATCTTCAAACTTTTCTCATCCTTTCAGCGTATCATGTTCATGGTTGACTGATTTGGTCTGGATGTTACATAAATCATAAATGTTAGTAATGGATTATAGGGTCCATACAATCATCAGAAACTGTAATAGTCTTGTCAGAATAACTTCCTTTCACCCATGTTTATTATATTTTGTAGTTTAACTTTTGTGCCAGATGGAACTATTGTTCCAGAAAATTCTAGGGAGTAACTCTCTTCAAACTTTTGCAAGTGGAAAGAAAATCTGTAAAGAGCAGAAGGCAAGTGTGATCTGGCAATGTTGTGTCCAAGATCTGAACAAATCTTACTACATTTACAACAGTTTCCTTAAACCTAGGATACTGCAACTGCCTACTGTTTCTGAAGTACTACCTATAGGAGGATCCAATGAGATACTTTCATATCTAAACATCTGGTGGCAGACCCCATTTTTACTGAAAACCAAGTCTGCGTAGTTTAAGAAGAATCCTGCTCATAGGTCAACAAAATTAAATGTATTATACTCATTATGAATGCAAACCAACTTTTTAAGACTAATTTTTCATGCTGATTTCAAAATTTCACTCCATTTGTATGCAGCACGTATCAGTTTTTCAGTAGATACATGCAAATATTTACATATTTGTATATATGAAATCATTAATGTAATAAATAAGGACATATTATTTTTAGAAAGTAAACGAGTTTATTGAGTTAAAAATCATCACTATCATTCTACAAAGAGTGAATACACAAAAAATGGGTCAGACAAAACAGACAAAGTTAGAACAACAGAGTTAGAAACATTGTGATTTGGATTTCCTGCGGTGTTCCTGATCTGGTTGATCGCGGTAAAGTGTCCAGCAGTAGTCAGCCAGCATACTGTCATTCCAGAAGCCTTGGTACCGTTTCTCCATAGCACTAATGTCCTGGTGAAATCTTTCACCATGTTCATCAGACACTGCTCCAAGGTTATCTGCGAAGAAATCCATATGGGAGTCCAAGAAGTGAACTTTCAGTGACATGCGACAACCCATTGCTGAGTAACATTTCAGAAGATTCTTGTTGCCCAAGAAATTCTCACAGATTCAATTGAAAGCATTCCAGGCAGGCAGTTCCAGTTCATCCAGTGTTGTCTTGAAGTTGACATCTTTGAGTACTTCTCTAATTTGGGGTCCGACTAAGATACCCTCTTTCAACTTTGCCTGTGTGATTTTGTGAAACTTTTCTACAATATCTCAAACCCTCTGGCATTTCTCTTCCCTAGTGTCTCTACAAACTGTTTCATCAGTCCAAGCTTTATGTGCAAAGGAGGCAATAGGACATTACATGGATCTACAAGAGGTGTATTCTTGATGCTAGACAGTCCTGGCTGGTATGATGTTCTTGTCTGTCAGTTGCCCGACTATCCCATAGACACAAGAAACAACAGTATTTTGTGAAAACTGACTGCATTCCCATTAACATTCCAATGACTTTTAAATCTCCACATATTTTCCATGAGTATCTTCCATAGGCAATGGCATGAAGTAAAAGTTCCATATTCTCATGGTCTTTCGGCTCCCTCCATATCATTTGAATGGCAAAAGGCATGGACTTCTTCCTCTTATTGAACCAGTCATGTAAGCCATTTGAGCGAGCTGAGCAGATAAAATGTGGTGCCCATAACTTGTCCTGATCTCCAAGAGGACAGTCAAAGTATAGCTTATAAATCTTCTTGATCTCTGGTGTTATTGTACATTTTTGAGCTTTCATAATAAATTGTCCACAGACATAACAAAACACATCAGGAGGATTTCTACACTGTCTTGACATTGTTAACACTGTAAAACAAGTAAGGAAATAGATACTATACTTATATTGAATTTGAGATGATGAAATATTTCATCAGACCAATTGTGACTGGACAATTTGAGATGTTGAAATACCTATTTCATCAGACAAAACTTGATTGGTTAATTTAAGATGATGAAATATTGCATCTGAACTATGCAGCAATGAATAATGTAGTTTATTTTAAAGGTATGTTTCCATGATGTAAATGAAATAATGCATACACGTCATTAATTGGAATTTCTATATAATGCATGAGCTAAAACCAAAACACTTTCTCATCTTGAAAACTGTACGTGATGTCAAAAAACTAATTGTATATTTGAAATCAGCATTAAAAGCTACACTAAGTGCACCTTGACATATGCTTGACGAAAAATACTTGTTGACCAGTGTAATGAAACACAGATACAGATGCTGGTTCTGACAGTAAGGCAATAGAAAAGGAACTTAGGAAAATTCTCCACTTTCCACACTATCACAGCAACATTTTCTGTGATGATAGATTGGATTAAAAAAAAAAAATCCTTTCATATTAACTTAGTCTATGGATTCTTAAATGAAGAAAGAAAATTGTTCCCCCTCTTTTTTCTGCCATAATAATTTGTACCCCCCCCATAATTTTCATATCTGACTACCATCGCTATAAAATGGGCTGCTTTGGTAGGCAGGTAATTTCTTTTAAAAGTATGATGCTGAAATATTTCCCCATTTACTCTTGGGGTCCTCTAAAGCAGTCCATGTGCAATAATTCTTTAATCCTTCACTGGCCATAGTTTCTTTATGAGGAGGAGGAAAGTGTACCCACCATCACATCACTAAGTTGAAACACTACAATGGGCCCTGCAAAGATTTGAGTGTAATGAACGGTTTGCTTGGTAGAAGCATCTTGCCTGGTGTTACTTGCATATTGGCAATTCAGTGTTCACATACCAGTCAACTTTTGCTGCTAATGCACATAGTCAAGTCAAACAGACCTTACATTCATCAGTGTGTCTAAATTCCACTTGCTACATCCTTCCTTGACCATAATGCAGTATGCCATACTTGCAGAACCATTACAGGCAGATCAGAGACAGACAGACAAGGTTGCAGTTGCTTCCCTGGGCTACCAGATATGAACCCCATTGAGCATCTGTAAAGGTATCTCAATAGGCAACTAAATGCCAAATGACCAACACCAACTTCAGCAGCAACTGAAAGAATACCTGCAAACTTTATGGGAAAATCGGGATCAGGTCAACAGATTCCATGTGTAGGTGTCTGCATGATGCTAAAGATGCTCCTGCCAAATACTGAAAATTAATTACACATTACGGAATAAATGTACACGTCTGTCTTCAAACTATTATGGCAGGGACCACTAACTTCACAACAAAATAATTCTTTAAATCGTTGTGGTATCTTAACAAGCTTATTCTGAGGAAATGAACTGAATTTGCCAGCACAGTTACAGACACACTAGATTAAACTAGTGCTGTTCTTTCTTTCTCAACTGAACAGAAATCAAAGATGTAAACCTACCTTTTGTAGCAGAAAGATCATGTAGAATGGGCTTCACCTTGGTTGTACTCTCTGCTGCTAGCAGGGTAGTAAATATTCCAGACTTCCGTTTTTCACTATCTTTATTTATTAACTATAATAAATCGAAAATTACAAAAAATATGAATAAAATCAGTCTTCATTCAGCAAGATAATTACAAACTTTCGTATTTTCTTTTAAGTTTCTAGTAAAGAAAACACTCACGGTAAACCAACTAAGATGTGGTGGTGGTTAGTGTAGCTATTTAATATTTCGAAAGAGACAGCAGATTTAAAGCGATAAATCAGGGACTTTTCTGGTAGATATGAATGCCATAAGTATAACTGTTTTAAATCAAGTGAGAAAAAGATAGCTAGTTAGAACTTGGACCCTGTTAGTTGTATTTCAGGCTTGGATCAGCTTGGTTTGCCATACCTCCCCGGCACGATTTCTTCTTGCTCTTCTTTCCTCCCACATCTAGAAGTGAATGGTTCTAATAGGGGTTTCCCAGTAAAAGCTGGAAGTGCCAGGCCCCTCATGTGAATAACTGTGATGACACATGACAACCAACCAATTTTAAACTATTACCAGCTCTTGCTGGAGCTTAAAATCAGACCAAACCACTTGGTCAGCCTTACAGCTCTGTTTCCAAGTGGAGCTGGCTGATGGTCACGTGTACCATGGAGATCCACTGTTCAGTAATGGGTAGAACACCTTAGCAAGCAGGCAATAAAATCAAAGGGAAACCTATGATTCTGGAACACACATGAGACACTTATGAATCCAGGCATGGTCTACAGTACGTACCTCATCTTTTTTTACACTTTTGATGGGTTGCAGCGGTGGTGGTGGTATCGGCTGGATGTTCTTGTCATTTTTTGATAAGGCAGATTCTTTTATGTCTCCATTCTTCTCTTCTTCCTAAAAGTTATGTAAAAAGTGACAGACAAAATAAGCAGAGTATTACTGCAGGTTGTTTCAGCCGACGCACCGGTAAAACTTACGGTAAGAACACGAGCCTGGTTTCAAAGTCCTCCAATTTCTTTCAGTTAATAAATGTTAAGTAAAGAACAAAACTGCAATAATCAATTTAAAACCCAGCCTTGAAGGAAAAGGAAAACTACTCAAATTTCATAAAATAAATGATAACAGACATTTTATACTTTCTTACATCTAATGTAGATAAAAGGTTTTACACATGATGGCACTAACTGCTCTGCTAATTGATAATATGTTGAACATAAGGTCACTACAAACAAGCTAGAAGTCTGCTTTCTTAGTTTGGTGGATGAGGAAGACAAGGTTCACACGTGATATATCCAAACTCTGATCCGCGTTTGCATGAGTAATGATTCACACTCATTTAAAACTTTTTGTTTACCCAAAATTCAACAGAGTTGTCTACTATGTTTTCGTTTTCATGTTATCATTTGATGTGTGCAAGGAAGGAGAGAGAAAAGGTAATTAAATAAAAACTGGATTTCTGTAGTTCCATGTTTTGTTACAGAGCTCACTGCAATATCTGTAACTGAATTAGTACTCTTGTCACAAGTAGAATGATGTGTTGTATACATGTTTTCAGTATCTTAACATATGTAACAATCAAATGTTCCATCGAGAAACCAAACTTACCATGTGCAAAAATATTTGAGATGGAGGCCTCTTGTGTGGTTGCTTAGCTCTGTTTGCTGTCAAGTGAACGAGTTTCTCTGATGGTAGTTCAAGAGCTTCAAAATTTAATAAATCTGATAAAACAACATAAGATGACATTATTACAAATTTGAGAGATATGTTGTTTACAAATAAAATTCAGATCAGAAAAGTAAAGCATATGAAGTGTCACAGATGAGAAATATATTTGTCTCCAAATGTGAAAAGTATGTACACAGGTTTGTTACTCAGAATATTCCATTACTGGGGGAAGTGTTTTTGTTGTTGTTTTTAAAATGGCAGGTAAAGGAAAAGTGATGATATTATTTAATTACTAATAACAGTTCAGCACAAATTCACTAAAGGCTACCAGAGTTTAACTATTTGTAACGAGCTGAACTACTAAATATATTTGAGTCACCTAGTTTGGACATTAATTTAGGAGAATAGAGATCATAATTAAAAACTAAGATTTTGGTAGGGCTTTGTTAAATTTTGTCAGGAGTGACTTGTACTGATTACTGGCTCTATTTCTTTTTTTGACAAGTTCTATATAACTCAGAGGTGTGGTTAATCAAGAGCACTGCACATCATCACCTGTACTGTGATGAAGCAAAAGACAGAAAAAAACAAGAGAAATCTGTATAGCAACCAAAAGTGCCTCTCTGATCTTTTAAGCCTGCATTATACACCAACAAGTGGAGACAACAACACTATTAGAGGTAAAAGTTGTCATATGCATAACAAGGCCTCACAATCAATGCATATTGGTGTAAATGCAAGTACATCAGTACAACCTGGCCATCTACAGGTAATCCCAGATAGGGCTTTAGTATAGTAGGAAAAGCAATGTTGAAACCACAACTCAGACTCCCCATTACTTTCATACCTGTACTTTCTTTTTGGACATCTTTTGATTTCTGCTCTACAGTCTGTGAGATGGTGGTATGTGACGAGATCTGTGAGGTCACTGTATTCATAGAGTGACATACAATCTTGTTGTCCAGTTTTGGCAGTTCTGGGCGTAGTGGAAGCGGCTTCTTTCCCACCGGTGGAGGAAGTGCTGGCTTTTTGCTTGGCAAAGCCGGAGGAGGAAATTGAGGCTTGTCTACAGCTTCTGCATAATGATTAAAAGTTACTAATTAGAAACTTTCATCTTACACTAATGTAAAGCAAGGCATCACAATTTCAAAATGACAATGTAATAAAAAAAAAGACATTTATATTTATATATATAAAAAATCTTATTCAGTAACATTTAAAGCCACATTATGCAAGGGCAGGAGACACTTATTTAAAAAAACAAAAAAATGTGAAGCACAGATTCATCCAAATTTTTCCATGTGTTGAAGATTTAAAAAGATTAAAGAAATTAGATTTACCTAGTGTGATTTCAGCTGATTAAGGGTTTTTTAAAAAATAATTAAGGGATGTGAAAAAGTTAGTGGTTACATTAATAAACTGATAGCAATTTGATCATGCCTGGATATTAGACAAGTTCTTGTTTTCAGTAACAAAATAATAAATAAGTGGAACAAAATGCATGCATTAGTTGTAGGTAATGATAGTACAAATCAATTTAAAAATCATTAAATGTCATTTCTCTTCCCTGGGGGCCTTGCATAAATTATGATAGCATCCTGCTTCCTTGTGAACACTAAACTAAAAGTTGTGGTCATCTGAAATTCCAGCCTGGTCATCTTCATCAGCAGTTTACCTAAGGACAGATCTTTGGCTTAGCATCACACCAGGTAGATAACAGCTGAAATGGTCTTCAGCTGCCTCTTTTGCAATGAAAGCCCTACTACAGATCTTTATTTCTTATGTGGGAAGAAACAGAGAGAGAAGAAATCACGTCAGAAAGGTGCGCCAAACCAGACGGTCCCAACTGGGGTAACTGGTTATAAGCCACGACACCAACCTACAATAAAGGGGCCTTAATGCCAAATAAGCCATGTAATCAGACAGGCAGGGTTTCTTTTTTATCAAATCCGTGAACAATTTTCTTTTATGGGATTTGTTGCCATTAAATTTTTCTAACCGCACTGCATCTTTCTTCACAAAAAATAAATAAATGAAGATGAATTAGTCTCCTAATGTCTTTATGTATTCCTGAATCATTTAATTGCAAATTTGGTTACTAGAAATGTATTTTGTTGCTAGGAACCATTTTTAGGTCAAACATGGAGGTTATCGGGCAGTTTCTGGACGATGAGAGGAACAGACATTAAGGGCAGATGAGCAGATTTTGCACTTATGTTTTTTTAAAAAAACTTAATTTTCAATTAGTTACTAAAAGAAAAGAAAAGAAGTCATTGGTCCAACTATACTGTTGCTGGAGTATTAGTCACCCTCTGCCAGGGATGGCTAGGTCTATCTGCTGGTGGCACCACTGGAGAATCTGTTACTAAGGGAAGGAGTTGGGGGGGCCTCGTTCGAAAGTCCCAAAGACCTCGGTTCTTCCGCAGACACCAGAATTAGTAGAAATTAAAAGACGATAAACCAGATGGAATCGATGTTCGAAAGCGATTCGGTTTATTTGTAAGCTAAAAGCTCCACAGGTTAACGGGAGGGAAGGGGGGGGCTCATCTAGGGGACGTAACCGCGGAGTTAAACAGTGATCAAGAAGGCAGCGTTCGTGGTCCGCCATGCCAGGAAGAGAGAACATTTAAAGAATACATATATACATATATATATATATGTGTGTATGTATGTGTGTATATATATATATATATGTGTGTATGTGTATGTGTATGTGTGCGTGTATGCTGCATAGCTAACTACTCGACGATTAAAAACGTGTTCACCCTACTCGCCTCCTCCTGCTGCTGCTGCTGGACTGGACGACGGCTGCCTCGTGCCTCCTCGATGCAGATACCGACCGAATGTTTCCCCAGACTGCCGCCCGCCCATCGATGTCCACGGCACCAGCCAGACTCGCTGAGCCGCTCTGCCTGGGAAAGTCCGAGAGGGCAGCGTCCCAACAGAGGCGGACGACGTCCGACCCCTTAACATCCGTCAGCCGGCACCCACGCGGCCGGCTGGGGACCTGACCCCCAGTCCTAGAGAACCAAGGGCCGCTCGTAACTAACTAATTCTACCACCAAACCCTGTCCACACCGGCTCTAATATTATCTGGGGCCATCCACAGAACTTCGCTGACATTTCCCCACCTTCTACGACGCTAATGAGATCTTCCTGTAGGTACAGCTTCACCCCGACATATTAACCCTTTCTGGAAGGATAAACGTGGGGTTTTTTGGTTGTTGCTCAGCCCTTGTTTAGGGGCAAAATACAACTACTTTCGATTTACATATAAAAAAGGAGAAAGAATTACCATTTTGACGAACAACAGTTGTAACGAGAAATAACAGACCACGCACATAAACCATTTTGATTGTTTTGTTCTTAAAAATGAGAACAAATATCTCTAAATTAAACAAAAATAAATGAAAAACTGACATTTGAAAATTCTCTCCATTTATGCAGCCCAGAATCAACACAAACATTATAATAAATACAATTTTAAACCCCCAAACCTGCTTAATTCATGCAGCAGCAACAGTCACAAATTATCATCATTTATCAATAATAATAATAATAATAATAGTGAATAAGAGAATTCTTACATTAGTATAGTACAGTAGAATATAGACAAACATGCACACATTAGTAGGCAGAAAGTTGATAAACCCACAGTATCTGTCATTAGAACTTATTCTCAACACTTATACATTAAGCAATATATAAAAGAGAAGCTAGCCTACCTATGAAAATAAACTTTAAATTCAATTTATTTGACCCTGTTACCAAAGATACTGCAAGGTAATTTGGTTGCATACTCTTCATGAAATTATAGTCTAACACCATATGGCATTCTTTCTTTTGTCTGAGAGGTATCTTCTTTCATCATAATGCAAATTACAAAACTTAAGTTTGACAAGTAAGTAAGTAATAAATGGTTATTACCTAAGTTTTATAACCTCACACAAAATATCCATAATAAAGTTGAGAATTTATTTCTGGTAGTCTCTCTGTCTGGAAACACTATTTTTGAGTGGTCCAGACAGACATAACTAAGAAAAAAATCTCCATCTGTATTTACAGTCTTTAAAAGTAAACAATACTCTCTATTCTACAATGATACTCTTACAAAGATGGTAGAGGAGATGAGCTATCTACTGTCATCTAAAATATTCCTCTTTCCATCCAGATTCTAACCACAAAGGAACAAGATAAATTTCAGCTGCAAGAACCTGGTTGCACAAAACAGATTCTATTTCAGGACTAGCAAAACAAGGATTAACCATTCATTGATGGTTGACAATCAATACATTTTACAAATAAAAACCACCTACTGACCATCAGAAGATGACTTTCCTCGCAGACCTAACAGGCGAGAAAGTGACTCCATCTTTACACATAGTATTTCAGCAAAGCTGTGCTCACAATCTTCATCCTGAGCCCAGTATCAGAATAGGATTCAACAAATTACTAATCCTCTATTGATTAACAGACCGTACATAGCTGACCTATACCCTTACATGCTCCTTTCTGTTGCCTAGCAATACCACACACTAGATTTATTTTCCTTGATTGATTTTGAATAAGAACATGTTAATAAACAATTTAATGAACACGTGCATGTAAGCTACTTCATTATGAAGCTCTATTCAACTCTCAGTACGCTACTGAAGAACTAAATCACTAAATGGGGCCAAGGTTATATTTGGCAGTTGAATATTGATTGGAAAAATATTGATTTTTTTCCATCAGCAAAACTACAATCTCTTTGTTAATAATAGAAATGGATGATATCTCTAGGTTGTCAGATCGCATCTAAGATAAAATTAATAAAATAACAAATTAATTAATGTTTAATTAGACTAAATGGTTAATCAGTATAATTCTAACATCCAAACATGATCAGTTCAGAAATTTCCCTTTCAAACAACAGAATTTTTCTTCTTCAGATGCTATATTTACTGATAACAAGACACATTTTCTTCTGTTTCCTAGATTATGATTCTAGTTTTAGGCAGAGTCCACATTTTTAAATGGCTGAGTGTACTGTATTTCCCTCACATTTCTAAAGTATCACAAATTTGGATCAGTGTTACATGGCATACAGAGGAAGCTAGCTATGAGTTTCACAGAAATAAAATGAAATAAAGGGCAACCAGACTGGATGTATAATATCCTTAGAAATTAATTTATAGTCAACAGTTTATTTCCCTTAAAGTATTTCGGTTAACTAGTTAGGTTCTTCCCCCATTTCTATCATTTCAAATAGTAATAAATGGTGAAAATTAACTTTTTATTGAAACCCAAATTTCCTTTACTTAACCCAACCTTGAAAGAGGTAAAATGTCACTAGTAATTTTGATTTTAATCTATTAAAGAAGAAGAAAAACCCCTACACAAAATAATATTTACTCTACTGCTGATAAATAACATGAAGTGGATCCAGGGCTCATGATTCACTATTTGTATTTACTAAATCAGGAGCCAGATAAGAGCCCTTTTCTTCCACCCTTAGTGTGCTATCTCAAATTTTCTTTTCAGGTTTTTAAATTCCTTAAATAGGAATATACCCCGGCTACCATTTTCCACCATAAGCAATTTTCCTTCATTTGGCAGCACAGTGTTGAGAAGGGGGAGGTTATCAGGCAGAAGAAGCTACATCACTTCCTGTTTTTGTTTGAAATGTCATCGTTGTTTTACTTCCTTAGAAGTGAGGCCTCGGCATGTTTACTTCAGAAAACGTACCTTCTTTTCAAAGGATATACTGGTTTTTATTTCAGACACCTAAAGGTAGATGATGGGAGAAAATAAAAAAAAAACATCAGAAAGTTTCTCCTTGTCATGGATCAAACAGGAAAGTTCCGGCATACCAAAGGACGGTGTGTGATAAAGACAAAGGTGACTTATGTGCAAAATTTAACAGTGTACAATAATTTAATCCAGAAACCTGTGGTTCAATACAATGTACTGGCACCAGGCTAAATTAGTGTAATTTATTACCACTATGTGGCACTGTGAACCAGTCACCTTCCCATGCTTGTCAGTTTGGATATTTAAAGCTCTGAAAACATTTTATAATACTTATTTCTCCAATAAACATTCATTTTTTTTTTAATTATTTGATAATTTCATCAAAGAATAGCCATTCAACTAGCCGTGGAATGAAAAAAGGAAGTTTTTTTTTAACGTCAGCACTAGGGTAGTGTTTAGCCCTACAGATATGTTGTACACACAGTACTGTTCATCCTTCACTTAATTTAGGTGAGTTTTTAGCACAGAGTTGTTTATTATGTTTTACTATACATTACTATTATCGATAAACAATGTCTAATATTTAAACCAGCACATTACCTAATCCAGCACTTATGCAGTCCGGTACCTGCTGGATTAAAGAGATTATACTGTACTACCTTGCTAAGCAAAAACATCCATTCAGTGATCATAACGGTCTACTCGAGCTTCAACTGCCAGATTTTGGTAAGTTATTTAATCAAGCTGCCAGAATATTTACCGACACCATCACTAAAGTTGAAAAGAAAGTATTGGCATTCAGTCTGACAAAAGCTCGCTATCACTCATTTTAAACAATGGTAGTACAAACTTGAGCGTAACAAAGCAAAAATTAATACATGTTCTGTAGGACTTAAACTGGTGAAGTCTGCTGCTGCTGCTGCTTGAATTCACGAGAGCATGAAGCAAGCTTTTAAATGATTTGTTGATAGATTTATAGATGGAGCTAGTGTCAATATGGGACAGTGTACTGATCTTGGTGCAAGAATCAAAGAATTAGATCTCCTAGAATTACTGATAGAGGGTGCCTTTGATGAAAGCCCTACTTTTCAAACCATAAATGACTTTTTAACAAAGCTCTACTATCTCTGTGAAGAGATTCCAAAACGAAGTAGTTGTCTTCAGGAACTAGCTGAAGCATACAATAAGTCTATCTCAAAATCCACTATAGCTGGAGGAACATGGTGGATTGAGCATAAATGTAGTGCCATTAAAAATTATCTTGACAACTTTGGTATATATCTTAGATGTATCAAGAAGTTGTCACAAACCGATACCCAGACATTGAAACAGGCCTAATGAAGGGGTTATTTATTAAAATGAAAGAACTGGCCTTCCGATTCATATGTCCAATTGTTTATTTAGATGTTTTGTCACCTCTTCATCACCTAAACCTATAGATGCAAGCTGAATTACATGATCCTGCTAAAAAAATGTTGAATTTGAGAATTTTCCTAGATGCTAGCAAAACTGAAAATCTATATAGATAGTTTTCTGGAGATTAATGATGAAAATTTGAGCCAATACAGACAATTCTTCCTCAGGTTAACAAGGATTCTGATAATGACAGCATCCTCTATCAGGGTGTAAATCTTAGTTTTCAAGATGCCAGCAAATTAGCCCAGTGTCATTATAATGATATTATAGTGAGAATAATGAATTCCATGCAAGATCAATTTGATAATCTAACTTTGTCACCAATGTTTAAACATTTACGTAATCTTCTTGATGTCAGCACAGGGCTTACTGATGAGAAACAAATTTGTGAAAGTGTAATTCTTGAAATTGCCGATTCTTTCAAGGATTTTCTGTCAAAGAACAGTTGTGACATATACAGTCTTATCACCAAAAGGAATACTTTGAAAACTTACACTATGGAAATATCCAATCATGTGAAAGAAGAGAATGACAACATTCTACACATATTTGAAATCCTGCTTTCTGCTCCTCTCACAAATGAAAAATCAGAAAGAAATGCTTCCATGTGCAGCACGTGTCAAAATTGACTTCAGAACTCAGCTAGGCAGAAAATATCTAACTCTGATCCAGCAACTGACATGCGGTTTCAAGAAACATTTTGCCGCTTGTTTGAAGGCCAAATAAATATCCTTCCAAAACAAACAGTACTGTCTTGGGTGCTTCTAACATTGTAGAAATAGCTAAAATGAAGCTTAATCTCAAAGACAATGCTGATAAAAAAAACTTAATTAAAAATACGATGAGAGGCAAGGTAACAGATATCAGGAGAATACAAAACTTTAAAACATGAACGATGAAGCATGCCCTCTTTGCATGTTGGAGAGACAAGGTAAACAACAAAGTAGTGGGAAATAGGGAACAAATGACAACTTGTTAAGTACCGCAGAAAAGAAAACAGAATTATCTAGGCATGATATGCGACAACCCAACAGCTAAGAGAATGGTTGAGACTAAGCTATGAGTTAAACAAAGAGGAACAACAATATATGAAGAGAATCTAAAAGACTGATTGGGATGAAATAGCATGTTTGGCCACTGATCAAACAGCTTGGAAGAGAATGCAAGAAAAACTTCCATAGGCATCCAGTCACCATAACTGGAAGATCAGTTAAAATTTCTTCTATATGAAACATTTTGTAGGGTAAGAGGATAATAAAAACACGAAGTTACTTGCTGCCTGTAATTAAGAGAACTAAATATTTTGTAAAAAAATAAAGTTTAGAGAATGCGGCATGTAGTCTCAAAAAAAAAATCATTAGAAACAGTTTTCAAAGTACCATGTTTGATATCTCAGCAAAAATGTACAAACCCACTTTCAAAGTGCAAGCATACTAATTAAATGAAAGCATATCTAAAATAATAATAATAATAATCGAACTCTTGTTATCCGTCATCCTGCATTAAGAAAATTTTTCTGCTGCTACTACTCAGTTGTTCATTAGCATCAACCAAATCAAGTTAAGTGAATTCAGTGAATCTCCATTTTTGATTGGTAACTATTTCAAATCCAATTTGGTAATCTCTACAATACAAGGGTGACATTTTACTACTGAAACACCAAAGAATAAGTCACACATGTGGCACTATGTGTCCACTTTTACATTGAAAAGAAAATCTAAACAGCAGACTGATAAAGTCACAACAGATGTTCAATATGGCCTCTGGTTACTTCAGCAGCCTCCAGGTGAGAGAAGACATCAAGGAATATATTTTTTTAAATATGATTTTCTGACACTAGCATCCATAATGCTAGTGTGACCATCTGCCTGAAACCCAACCATTAATTACTCTCTAGTAGCAAGAATTAGCCATAAAGTTAAATGGTGTAGCATGGATTTGTTTTGAGCTCTGCATCTTGCTCCATCAAAGTGTGATTGTTATGTTCTATCAGCAAAGAAGCAGGCTGTTCATGTGAAAACTGAACTCCAAAAAATAAGACAAAAATACCAAGATAGATGAGAGCAATTAAATGTACCAATTATAAAATCTGATTAGAGATATGGTAAAACCTCAATTTAACTGACTAATAGGGGGAGAGGAGTCTGTTGTACACTGTTTACATACTCATGCACAAAAGGCACCCAAGCAAAATATTTTTTGCGCAGCTTAACACAGACTTTTGTCAGGAGACCAGACAGCATCCATTAAATTGACGTTTTTATTGTACTTAGGTTTTAAATAAACTATATAAACTAGATTTAATTAAGATAACAAAAGGAAAGTCAAAGAACTGGTAAAATTTAAACAAAGTAAAATCCAACTAAATGAAATTGCATGTATGTTTAGTAAATATAAATATAAATGAGTAAGGTCAGTTATGGGCAGATACTGATAATGCTGGAAGTGTTGCTCAGGTTGAAACAATATATATATATATATCTGAAATTACATCTATGCTGCTTGTATTTAAACTAAGCTACTAAAGATTTCATCTTGAAATTCTTATTCCTCATTAGTCTTGAAAGAAAGTTTAGCTCTCTCTCACAAAATGGTCTTGACTAGTTGTAGGCAAACATTTCTTTGTGTATTAACAACAGGGATAAACTTTTGTCAATGGAAATGTTGGATAATACAACAGCTTACGACTCTGCTTAGTCAATGATTTCCAATCTGTTTCTGAATGCCACCTTATCTGTCTTCTATCTGAAGCCCAGTAGGGAGAACAAAGGTCTAAAACCAGCCTTGTTCTCACAGCCATTAATGTATCGACAAGATGTCTAAACAAATGGAGCAGACAAGTTTCTTAAATATAGAGGGGCTGTTTATCTGTGCCAAGAACCATTTATCTAAGAGGGTTTAGGAAAAGAAATCTTGCTCTTTTTGTTTTACCCATCTCTCACATGAAAATGTGAGGCTTCAAAGGAAATAACTGCCTCTGTGGCTGCTCAAAGTGTTTACTGCATATTTTGACCAGTTTAAAAAAGATTTTATAAAAAAAAAAAAAAAAAACACTGCCAGACAGACAACATTACCAGGCTCATCCTTCTTCTTCAGAAGCCTGTCCAGTCCCACAGCCTGGGAATGTTTCTCTGACTTCACCCTGTTGTGACCAGAAGCGATCTCCATCACTTTCCCCGAATGTTTTTGATTGGGAGGCACTGCTGGTTTCTTGGGTTTAGTCTGGAAGTTCACAGAAATTTATCACTAGTTAAATTTCAAAGATTTTTTGGCTTTTTTTTACATTTGTAAAAATTAAGGTTAATTCATTTGAGGAAGTAAAAAAAAATAGATGTAAAAATGTCTAAAAAGAGGGACAGGCTAGAGTGTCACATGTCTAAGAAGGGAGATCATAAAAGATGCAAGTTATTTCCCTTTGATTAGAAAAAGGGAAAATGAGCACATTTTAATTGTTACATCACCACCACCCAGTCTGGCTTTTGTCCATAACACCATGTGAAATGTCAGTTATTCGTTGTACCACTGAAAATGACATGAAGTTAATGTAAATAAGAGCTGAAGTATAACACAAATGATTTAGTTATTAAAACCATGACAAGAAAGTCGTTTGGGGTCCTGTGCTGTTTTTCTGCTAAAAGCATTTGGAAATTTCTTCTTAACTGGACCTTTCATTGCAAGTAGGATGCTCACCTAACCCTTCCATAAGCAAAACACTCCAATTTAGGAAGGGGCATCAGAAAAATTACACTGCAGCAACTGATGAAATGATGCAATCTAGGATTAAAAGATGATCAAAGATGGTGGAACTGCAGAGATCCAGAACATAATTATAGACATATAAGGTTCTGCTACAGTTTACTATTATAGGTAAAACGTTATTAAATATTGAAAGCTCTTAAAAGGTTTATAAACATCCTATAATAATCCAGACAGTGCATTATTTTCCTAAAAGCTAACATCAATAGTTTGATTTACCTCTTCTGATGGCAACGGTTCCACAAAATTATCGGGAAAAACACCGATTTTCCCTCGGATTTCGCCCTTCCACCAGCCATGGTCTTCTAGCTCT
The DNA here is from genome assembly GCA_018389105.1 of Nautilus pompilius. Classification (NCBI taxonomy): domain Eukaryota; kingdom Metazoa; phylum Mollusca; class Cephalopoda; order Nautilida; family Nautilidae; genus Nautilus; species Nautilus pompilius. Next base: position 2,203,632 of record JACATO010000306.1, on the reverse strand, counting down.
TTCTCCAATACAGTAATGACATCTCCTTCTTCCAAAGAAAGCTCATCGTCATTTTCTGCATGATAAGAAAACCGAACCAAGGCTTTTTCCACTGAAAAAAATTTTAGAAAGTGAAATTAGATAACAAGAACCATAATCTTTAAATATTTAAGAAAATTAATGTAGCAATCATAATTTTTTTATTTTTGCATTAAAATTCTTGATGCAGATTCTTCAGCTATCATTTTGCTCAGTATACTCTTAATTGCCATAGATGACATACTTTAATTGTTAGCTTACAGGCGCCTCTCTCAACTTTACTGTGACATACAATACAGGTATGAAGCTGGTCTTTGTCATCTGCCTTTGATCTGTTGAGAATCAGTTGATTGCTAACTTGTTTACATTTAAAGGAGCACTGTAATCTGCAAATTGTACTATACTCCATCTATGACTCAGTTTCAGTGGTAATGCTACTAATCAAAATGTATCATATGCTAGTTAAATATACTCATTGACATGTACAGGAAACAACCATCTGAGTTCCTTATGAATGTCAGAACTCCAGGATTTGTACAACTATATATATATATATATATATAAATTCAATGGCTTTTCATGAAAAAAAATCATATAGTACTAAAAACATTCAAATAAAATCTGGCTAAAAACCCATTGCTGTAGTGTTAACTGGCTGGGTTTAATCTGAACGATCTCCCTAATAATAATAATAGTTGCTAAAGGTTGCTGAGTATGCACAGAGATATTAAAGATACATTAAAAATTTATGGTAAATTTTATTTACCATTACAGTGTGCCAAAGCCTCCTGTATGTTATAACTATTTTTAGGGTGACCAGAGATGAAAGCCCTATACACACACACACTCTTAACTGCCCTTAGATTCAAATCTAACACAGTTCACACCAGATTGCAGCACAGAGACACTGGTTGCTGCTTACTATGCTTCTTTTTCAACCCAGGTGGTGGGAGGTACAGTTAAAGATCTCTCTCTCTCTATGCCTATAGAAGTCTTTAGTTTATGATGAACAGTGGTTTAATAATCCACAAATCAATTTTTGTTTTGCCAAAAATAAATTTACAATTTTATGCAAGGCAAGACTCTTAAAAACAACTGTTATTTACTTACAATACTGCTGTTTCCATGATTGTTTTAACTAGGCTCAAGCCCCAGTACAACTAAACATACTATATACTAAGGTCACTGTTCAAATAAGACCCAGATACCATTATGACAATGCTATTTTGGCACAATACCATTTAAACAACCCTAGTAATACTGCTACATTCGTTTCAAGTTTGTTAGACAGTCATTAGCCACTCAGCCAAATGCAAAGAAGTTACATATCTGGAGTCCCTCCATCTTTTCATCCATGGAGGAGAATATACTTCATGCCATCTTGCACAACTAAGCAGCTCTGAAAGTTCTTTCCGGTCTTCTTGACAGGAAAGATTATTGTATTTCTCAAACAGGTGTGGAAAACATTTAAAGTCATCAAAATGCCTTTCAAATTAATAGCCTAGATAAGTTGTTATAAAAAGTTTTTAGTTATGAAGGAAAGTATGAGAGATTTTTGGAGTTTTTTTAATGAATGAGATTCTAACAAATTAAAATTAGTTATTATTTTGTGATATATATATATTGACTTTGCGTGACAAAGTTTCATCGGAGAAATGCCATTTAATAACATCAGATCCACTTGATTTAGCTATTCAAGCAGCATAGTGCAAATTATTAATCTTACTAGATTATGATTTAAGAGTGATTCAAAGTAAAATATACAAAATCATTGTTAAACCAGAGGGAATTAGCATTATGATCCAGTTGTTTAAAATATAATTTCTTATTTGAGGCCATGTCTTGTTGTTTCTCTGACCATTTTTTCAGCATCACAACAGAATCAAACTTATACCAGATCCTAGCATCTTCTGTTTACTCAACACAAGAAAAAGAAAAATAATAACCTAGCTTTTAAAAATATAACTAATATGTAACAGAACACTAACATTTAATCTAATATAATAGTTATCAGTTGCTTAACATAAAATGCTAAGGGTAACTTCAAAGATGCCAAAACAGATAACAGAAAGAAAGCGTAAAATATTTCATTCAGGTTTCAGCCAATAACACATCCATCAGGTGCAAATCAGTTCAGGGTAGGCTAATCCTGCTTTCACAAATGTTACATTGTATTAATAAAGTGGGTACTCTTTAGTTTTAATCAGAGAAATTTCTGTTTGAATGATGTATTATTTTCATTCTAAAATAAAGGAATTCCTTTAGATCAGACGTTTTCTAGAAGTATTTTAACCAGAACAAAAAAAAAAAAAGAATTAGAGAGTTTGATCTTGAGAGTGAACAAACAGATGATAAAAAAGGGCAGCATATACATTCGGGTCTGTTGATGATGATAGATTTGACGCTACTCCGTTGATCATAGCTGCTAAATAAGTCTGGGGGGGTGCGACTATTTTGGTTTGATGTGATTAGAGAGCAATGCAGCTGTTGCGAGAACAGCCCCTAATTAGGAAATCATTTTGTAGCTCTGATCTCCTTCTCATTTGGAAGTCTTAGGTATCTGTTACCTTTCAAAAATGAGAGTTGGAAATAGATCAGTATCACAGTTTTGACAAAGGAAATAATTTTTCTCCATCAACAGATTGCAGCCCAGTTACGTGGCCAGATTCCAAGTAAGACAGGAACAGCGGCTGCTGCTCTGAGATCTGCTGGAGCAGTTTTTCTAGTCTAAGCCAACCGTGGCACCCTGTTTTGCATGATGATCCATCTGCTCATTTCTCCCAATTCCCTAGGTGACAAAATCCATTGGAACTTGATGAGGGTTTCCAGAATCTGCCTGCAGCTGGATGTCATCCATGATAAAGTGAAGTCTTTTGAGTAGGTCATTATAAACTATGAACAAGGAAGATACACTGGCAGCCCTTGTGTGTTCAGTTCAGGCAGGTTTGTCCAGAGTTTTCAAAAACTAAAACCTTCACACTCCACAGAGTCAAGACAGAAAAGGTACAAGCTTGTAGAATGATTATAATTAATGTTATCAGGTCATTCTCCGTTACTGGTGATGTTTGTAGTTCACTACCATAAAGTGCTACATTAGCTTGGACCCTTTCAACTCTTAACTCTCCACCATTAAACAATTTCATTAATAAAATATAAAGTCAACCACAGTTTTAATCAATGCAAAAAATATACAATATAATTATATTTGATTTTAGATATGGGTATTTCTATAACTACAGTCCTAAGTTGTTTCTTTATGAAACGGATTGGTTTGTATTTTTATTGATATATTTTTTGCCTTCAAGTTCTATCAACATATTTCAAAATCAGTTTACATTTGAACAGTTGTTATTGATCTTACACTAATATTATTTGTGTTACTTCTCGTGGCTTCCTAACTGTTCATGTTCTGGCTAAATTTCCATATTTTTTGTGCAAGTAACCCTACAACGTGCAGTGAGAAGACTGACAAAAACAGATTCCAGTTAAATTTAGTCTTTCAACTGATGAAGCAGGAAAAAACATGATACAAAGCATAGCAATAAGTTAAATTTCTTTTAGGAATTAATTAAAGAAATCACTATCCTATTTTTAAGAAAAAAAAATGCATATTTTAAATGTGATTATTTATCTGTATTAACAGTCTGTCTATTTATATAAAAAGGCAGATTTAATTTTAGGATTATAACCTAAGCTGATATCAAGTTTAAAAAGTCAAAGGCTTCACCTGTAAGTAAAGGAAAACACACACATTATTAACATATCTAGTATTTGCTTTGTCACTTGAAAAACAATGAACCTTGCAATTTTAAGCAATATTTATAATTTACTGAGAAAATGCTATAGTGACTCTTGCAATTAAATATTTAGTTGCTACTTACTAATTACTAATATTAGGAAAAAATGTTTAATAGAAAAATATTTCCTCAGGAAGGCTCTTACTTTTCTGTTAACAATAGTAAAGAACAAAAGTAATAAATACAATAAAGAACAGCTGTAATTTAATGCATAATATTATACATTCATGTTACATGGAGGAAAAAAGCAAAGATTAAGCCAACTCGCGTGAAGTAGCTGAAATCACAAGCAATACAAAAAATGTTTAAAGCAGCAATAAAAGTCCACTCTTATTTTAAGCTAGCCTTTATTTTAACTTAACTTGGATACTACTAACTAATAATATCTAACAGAAAATTTTGCTTAAAAAAAATTTTATTTTAATAATTTTGAAATGACACTAAATCTAGTCTCTTCTTCTAATGGAGACTCTTCGTTCTTGAGAGCAACACTGTACATTATGGGCAAAACAGTTACTGCTAGAACTTAGGGTCCTATTCCTGACTGAAGAGTATACTAACATTATGCAGAGTTTCAAGCAATTAACTGGCAATATATGAAGAAATCCCTTTTTCCACTGGAGAGCATCAGGATAGCCCACTTGACAAAAAGATTAGGTTTTTTTTTGAATCCCTTTCTACAAGTTTGTGACATCTGAAGACTAAGGTCTGTGGAACAAAAAGATTTAGATTGGTTCTAGTCCCTACAAGATTACCATAAGTGCGAACAAATAGATGTATAAATAAGCCATTGTTAGACTGGCGTTGTCAAAGTATATCTCAGGTATTTTGTATGAAATCCTACAGCCTGTGCCAAGAGAAATGAAATGATGCCTTTGATTTTGATGCTAAAAGAAAACATTAAATAAATATGCTCTGATAGTATGAATGATTGCCCAGAATTTAGTGTTCAATGTAAATCATGTATGTGTTATTTAAGCATATCTTTTCAAATTGTGAAATGAATAAACACTTTGGATTTCCATGAAAAGACTAAACTGCTAGAAATTAACAATAGAGGTTTGTTTGTAGAACCATCTGTGTCATTACTAAATGATCTCAACTATTAAATCAATGTAACAATTCCACCAAATCTGAAAATTAGTAGATTGCATAATATAAAAACTGCAGGAAGTATTAGAAAAAGTGACTTACAGTTTTAAAATCATTAGTTAGAAGAGCAAGATATGTAGTATTAAACAGCAGAATGTACAGTATTAGCATAAACAGGTCATATGGTATTTACTGTTTTATATTAGAACATTGCATAGTACCAAAAAGTGACTAACATAGTTAAAATTAACAGATTGCCTGAGATTAAAATGGTCAGATCATATAGTACTAAAAATGTGCAAACTTTTATTTTATCATATTATTATTACTTAGCTTCAAAACGTTCACTTTAAGTAGGTAGACAATATAGAGTACAGACCTGCACACTAACCAAAATTGATCACTTGTTACTTCTTTCTCTGTACTTCAACATGTGCTGACCCAGTGGATTCAAAGCTGCTATTAATCTTCATAAAAACAATTTTTAAAAAGTTGGTGGCTGGTTCATGTCACCAGCTTTTTTGCTTTTAGATAGAATATCAAATTATATAATCAGTACCTTGTTAATATCAGAGATTAGCACTTCTATTACTACCTCCTAATTTGAAATAAAACTGAAAACAAAGGGTTTTTTTAACTTTAAGTGATAAAGCTTCATTGGAGATGCTGCCAGAGATTTGACAGCAGTGAACATGTCCCCATTTGTAGATTCAAAGCAGGAGATAAGTTAAATGTCAACATATTTACAGCACCAGTTAAAATGTTTTCTTTACATGTGAGTATAGAATATTGAACAGCGTGTTCCTTAAAATATACCCTACACATTAAAATATGAATGTTAAAAATAATGATTAGATGATAGTGGGGTGCTAAATCCATCACTATCTGAGTTATCATCATCAGTAATGGTTGTAAAAGAAAAGTACTGCGATGTACTTTCTGAAGTTTTATACGAGAGATCCATAACACTGTCTTCACTTTCGATGGTGGTATCCGTATGGTCTATACTTTTCTCATCCTTCTGTAAATCTATTCTTTCATTCAGCTCTGAGGTATGTAACAAGGTTGTCTTCACAGACTCATCAGGTTCCAAATTTGTTTCATCAAGATTTGACACCTGAATGCTTTCCATGTCCAAGTAATCTCTGTCAAAAATTTCCTGATTACAACTGTTGTTACCATTTACTTCCAACTGTTGGTTTGTTTTCCCCGCAGTGGTATCCTTAACATTTGAACCAGTATTTCCAAAAGTCTGTTCTGTCTCTAAACTGTATGTAGAAGTAGAAAAATGGGAAACTGCTTCTCTGTCATCACTATCATTGTATTTTAATTTGCAGGAATCATTCTGTGCTATTAATAATAGAGGGTCTTCTGTAATCTTCTTGTAAGAAATGAGCCTGACTGACTGTGTATCTTTAATTTTTCTATTTCTTTGGAAAAAATACTTTTTTTGCTTTTCTCTGCATTTATTTATATTATCCATAGCAACATCTACTTTACTAGAAGAGCTTTCAGATATGCTGCTGCTGATACTTTCTAACCTGTCATGGTTCTGCACTGACAAGTTGTTGGAATGCTTCAAAGAAAACTCAGCTGTACATGGTTCTTGAACTGTTGGAGGTTTCTTTTCATTAGCAGCGGGAAGCAGAAACAGTTCTTCACCCACAACCAGGGCACAGGGAACCGAGATATCTGTTTGTATACTCTTATCGATAAAATGGTTTCCAACATGAGAGGAGTTCCTCTTTAACAAGCTAGCCACCCTAGAAAGTTGTCGTCTTAAAAAGCCAGAAGTTGTTCTCCCAGGATGACGTTCCATACAGAAAGACTCTGACTGTTTTCTGTACTTATTTCCAATAATCATTTGATCACTTTGCACATAACAGTCATCAGAACATTCTTTTTCATCCAAATCAACTGATTCCTTGATCCTACCACTCTCTTCTATTTTTTGTCTTGAAGGTCTGTCATCTAATGACATCAACTCCAATTCTAGTGATGAAATAGATCCTTGTCTTTGTGAACACATCTCACACACTAAATTTAGTTTTTGAGTATCATGATAATTGTTTTGTGGCAACAGCGACATATAAGACAGTGGGTCCCTTAAATCTGGACACACACAATCACTGATATTTTTTTTATCTAACCTCTGAAAGGTATTATATGAATAGGGAAAGCAAACCTCAGAATTTTCACCAGCTGACCAAATCTGATATGCATAATTTTCATCAGATGAAATATCATTGATTTGGTCTATTTGTACTTCATTTGACAAGGGAAGAGTTTGATCAGTAGTATCAATAAACTTATGAACATCATTTTCACCAACAATAAAGGTATTGTGTTTAACAAGAGTTTTTGGCTCTCCCCTAATTGTATAATCCAAACTGAGTTCAATGTTTTTAGAATTATCCTCCGAGACATTTTCCAGGAATTCCACAAGATGTCTACTTGTAGAATTGTGTGTCACATACAAGTTTTCTCCCTGTAAATTTGCATTACAACTGTTTCTGTTTAGAATATTTGTCAAACTGTAACGATTTGCAACAATTTTCATAAATGGAGAAAGTTGATTGTTTCTGTTCAAGAAAGCTAAATAGGTTTCTTTTTTAGACTCATCTGACAAACTATCTTCAAAATGCCCCCCTGTGACAGACAAGGGAAACTGCAGCTTAGAAAAATCTTTAATATCAGGTTCCTTATTCACAGAATGACCAAGTATTTTAGTTTTGTCTAAATCAGTGTTACTCTCACCAAGGGGTAGTGAAATTGGATCTTTTTTAGTTTCATTTAAAAAGACATTCAATGAATTTTGACCCAGGTTTTCATTTAATTTTCCTTTTCTGTAAGTTGCTGATGTTTGATGACTGTTGTTAAAGTAGTGATAAGAAAGCAAATTATCAGACATTGCCCTAGAAGTGAGTTCTGTATTATCCTTAGCAGCAGCAGATGGCAAAGCACACTCGCTAGTAATTCTCATATTTAATTCAAAATTTGCAGGTAAACTTTTTGATAAAGTGATCGGTGTTTGTTCAATGTCAGCATTTTTAGGTAAGAATGAATGAAAATCAAATTCTGGCTTAGCCACTTTTCTTTCATAGTTAAAATCTGAAGAACAATGTGGATAAAGTCCTGAGCAATCATCCATAAATTTTGGGCAAATGTCTAGCTTGAAATCTTTACAGATTTCTTCATTACCAACATATTCTCTATTCTCTTTGCAAGTAAAACCTACTCCGCTAGTTTCTGTGGGCTTTAACGGTGAGTGAGCTGTCTCGAAGTCTGAACGAGACTGCTCTACATTCTTACTGTCTCTGTCAAACCTTGAATTACAATTGTTAGCATCAGGAGATGCTGTACTCATAACACTGGTACCATAACCATATAGACAATCAGAAGTATTTTCCACAGCTACAGAGACACTACGGTTGGTGACCTTATCTCTATTGCCTAAATGTTCCCCAGATGATGCAGAACGCAATTCTAAGTCTACCCCCAATTCAGGTATATCGCATCTTATATAACTGCCAGTCTCAGTTTCATTAAAATGCTTCTGATGATTAGTAAAATATGGTAAGCTCTGGGAGAAAGATAATGGAGTGCAACATTGAAAAGCATGCTGTGAGGCAGAAATGCAGTAGTTATCAGATGCAGCAGGCTTCATGCAAGCAGGTAGTCCAGATCCAGCAGTGGAATCACGGGCAGTGGTACAGGAAAAGCAAGCTTGGTTCATGCGCAGATCTGCAGAAAGTCAAACAAATATCACAGAAGCAAATCCAATGCCATTATATGGTACAAAGAAACAAAAACAATAATATTTTTGCACAAGATACAGAGATAAGAATGTAAACGTGTTTTGAAAACAAATTTGCATCTCTCTTTAATTCTTCAAGAATCATTAAAGTTAGCTTTTCATTAAATTTCAACATATTTAAAAATACCAAAATGTTAGGGAAAAACAATTACAAGTATAAATAAATAAACAGAATATACATTAGTTCATCATTAATATTATTTTGTAACAGTAAATACGAGAGAAAATACTTCAAAGGCGAAAAATATTGTGTGTGTGTGTGTGTGTAAAGAGTTTGAGAAAGGAAACAATGAAAATGTAAATTTAAGGAAAATTAGAAAAGAATGGAAATTTTACTTTCATTTAAAACAGGACTCAGATTCTTGAATTTGAAATCTGAACAAGATGTGGCCAGTATCTTGACAAGGAATCTTTAACAATGACTGATGTTGGCTATAACAGTATAAGTGATAAAAATGATTAAAATGTATTTGTCAGAAAGTGTCTTTAAGTTCAATATTATTCAGTGTATGAGTAATAGTTTAATACTGCTTTAGATAGACAGTAATTAGATATTCTGATGTGATTTGTCCAATGATGTCAAAAATATCTCATTAAAGGCAGGTGTTGGGTTTGGACATCATTTTTAAGAGTTTTGAAAATAAAAATGAATGTACAAACAGATAGTTTGGAATATTCTGGGTCTTTTTATTATTTTTTGTTAAAGCAAATTTATAGCTAAATTTTCTCACATTATTATTGTAGATGCCTCTTGAGAAAAACCACCAAACATAAAGGGCAACAACCCCACACACAAGCACTCTCTTCTCACCAACCGGTTTCGGAAGAGCAAATCAGGAGAATTGAAGAGTTCTACTGGCAGATGTCATAAGCCTATTCACAGTTTCTTAAAATGCATTCAAAATGAGAAAAACGTAGCAAATATTTGTCAAAAATTTTTGGGCTTAATATGCCATAATAACCGTTATCAACCAAAAAAGGAAAGATCCAACAAACTACAGATGTTTCTTTTCCACTAAAGATTTCCTTTTTTTAAATTAAATATTTCAAATTCTGTGAGAAAAAACTATCCATGTAAAGTGGAAAAATACTTAAATTCGTGGAACTTAACAGGTCCAAAATTATATCTATCCTACTCTATTTTGAAAGACTAAATTCAGATATAATATATTATCATCATTTTGAAATTAAAGCATCCATTCCTTTCCCTAAATACAAACTTGTCTTATATTCCACGGTACAAAGATGGTGCAGCCGTTAATGTTTATAGAAGAAACAGATTAGAATCACTCCTGTATACAGAAAGTAAAACATTTTCAAAACTATGTCAATAATTCTGCCAAATTTTCATTTTTACCTTAAATTCTAAATATCAAAAAGAAATATTCCTCAATTCTCAAACAAACTTTTATTCAGCCAGTAAAAAAACACAGAAAAACAGACTTTTCCCCTCTCACAAACAACACATCAAAAACTTTACCCGCCCTGGTCTTGCCTGGCACGCAGTCATTTGATCTTTTCTGGAAGTTTTTGTAGCACAGTAGCAGTGTCCTGAGCAAAGAACACCCTCAATACCAGGTGACAGGAATAAAGAAACTAGGGACAACTGTAATCAGAAAATCTAACAAAGTCATTGTTTCACCATTAATTAGCCAGCTGCAATAAGTTCCTCCCAAAAAAATGAACACTTAAGAGACACGGGTCACCAATACTTGTAATAAATAACTCCCACCTATCACTCTACATGTGCAGCCAAACTGATGTTTAGTCAAGAGCACCTAAAAGAGCATTTACATTTTCTGAACTCGTTTGTTTAATTTATGTTAACTGGTTGGCTGCCTTAGATGAACATACAGTAAAACCTCAATTTAATGGATCCCCATTCAATGGAGGCTGTCTGGTTTCCCAACAAAATTCTGCATTGAGCTGTGCGAAAATTTTCTGCTTGGTCACCTTTTGCACATGTGTATGTAAACAGCGTATGTAAACATCTGGATTTAATGGATCCATTAGATTGAGGTTTTACTGGATTAATCATGTTCTCCTATTCCCACCAATTAAAACCATGTCCATCCAAGCATGAAGCGTGTTTTGTGCTGGTAAAATAGTAATAACTCCTGAAAACTGAGAATTGCAAACTTGACAATATCTAGCTGTTTAAAAGAGAACACAATGTAATCCATACATGGGTCATTTTATTAATGTTTTCCTTGTAATTTTAAAGTTAAGTATTTAATTGTCATAGACCTATTAGACAGGTTTTTAAAACAATCAAGTTGAGCATTATGCTAATCTTTGCAATGAAATTGAACATATCAATAATGTTAGTAATCTGAAATATTAATCTACATCCGATGAACAAGAACATTTTCCTTCATACCTGCTAACTGGCCCTGTAACCTCAAGTCTATTATTGATCTATACACTCACTGAGCAGCAAAACAAATAAAATTACTCAACATCTTTCAACATACCAAGATATTTAGCATGTAAAAGGCAACAGTACAAACTAATGATTTTCAGACCCTTGCAGGATCTTACTGCCGCCCAAGATATGATAGTAACACATTTCTTATATTTACGTTTACTATTTTAACAAAGAACTTAGTGTGTCATTAAAGCAGTATATTTATTTTGACAAATAGAAAAGATATTCAGTCCATCATCCAGAAGCTTCATTTTAAAATAGACTATTTTATAGTATTTATCTAATAGCTGTTTCCTTAATCCTCTTTCTATAAATCTGCAATAACGAGATCAGAAAGATAATACACAATACAACTAACTTTTAGAGCATAACAGTACATTCATCAAACTAAAAAAGGGATTAAAATGCAGATTACATCAACAAAAAAATTTTCTGATTCAATAATAGTAACTCTTTCTAGAACCTTTTTGATAAAGGAGCACATTCCACTTTTTTGTACAGACATTTACTGTAGTCAAGTTTTGTACAGTTGACTTTTTATCATTTAAATTATTAGCCTTGGGGAAATTAAAATCATCTGAGACCAGTCAAAGCATTTCCCACAAGTTCACCATAAAGCTCTAGCTTCAGGTTATCATTAGGTTACAATAACATGTTGCACACAAAATTTCAATCATACTGATGAAATATAATTATTGCCATTTTAACAGTACTCTCAACATTCAAATATAATTATTTCAGAAAGGAAACTATGCTATAAGAGACTTCAAAACTATTGTGTTCTCATTAGTGACTTTACCCTCCAATACTCTTGAGAGGTGCCATGATTGAAACTAAACAGAAATCAGTGACCTCTGTTGAACATCAGACTTTCCACAAACTTATCAAGAAAGGTTTTAAATGCACCGATCAGTCAATTTCTACGTGTATATTCTCAGTATTCTTCAGGAATCAGTAATCTCAAACACTGTTTTTTAAAACAATTTTCCAGAACTTTTTATCATAATATAACAATGTAGTTCAAATATAAACAATACCAGACTCAGGCTTGCCATTATTCCAGCAGAATTAGTCACGAAATCAAATCCTACTTTATTTACACAAAAATGAATTCATTAAAGGCAAAATACCAAATATGTCAGCTTTCAAAAAATTTTCCAGTCAATTTTCACAGGGCATTTACAAAGTGTATACCAAAAGCATGTTGGTGGTTTTACTTCACCTGTTAGACTAATAGCATTATTATAGCATCATATATATTATCTATCTCATTTTGCTACTAACAAACTACAAGAGAGCAAATATCTAAACCACAAAAAAAAAAGGTCTGACCATATTATTCTGGGTGTTCACTATAACATTTACTCAATGATCTTATTCATTAGAAAATTAGAGGGTATGTGAAAAGATTACAAAAAATGTGCTGCTGCTTTTTGTTACATACACTGTATCCTACCATTACCAGTCCAGTCTTTCCAAATACTTAGGTTTTGCTTAAATAAAGTGTTTTTCTTCTTTAAAATCGACAGCAGGCAGAAAAATATCTCTCTCTCTCTCCTTTTAGAGAGTAGAGTAAATGAATCCAAAACCCAACACCCCTGACAGCTTAGTATTAAAAAGTATTTCAGTTTGTAATAGAACGCAATTAAGAAGACAAAATCAATTTCCCAATTAAAATTTCTTTATCATTATTATAGTATTTTTTATTCAAATCAATTGATAAGTGGTAAGATGTCAATGAACGAGACTGATTTCATTGCCTTGTTAATCTTTAGAGGTGACTCTCCACAATATTCTTAAGGTTCCAAAGTGGCTGCTTTTGTGTGTGTGTGTGTGTGTGTGTGTGAGAGAGAGAGAGAGAGAGAGATGAACATTTTAGGGCTCTTGAATCTTTAAAAATTATTGTCTTATTCACTACTCCTGTAGTCCCAATTACAATAAAGTATTACGATTTTTGTTTTTTTTTTCAAATATTCAAAATATCACAGGATTTAGCTACTAAAGAGAAAATTTTTTAATGTAAAACAGTGACAAGAGAAAGTCAGGCAATGTCTCCAGTGGCACCGTATTTCTGATTGGCAGTATTTTGTCTCTTTCTTTTGGTCTGTCCGTTCAGATTATATTTTTGTTTAAACTGATGCACTGCAAAGTTTAATATCTGAGAAAGATTAATAAATACATATCTCAAGTTTTCCAACCTAGAAAACAAAGATAGAAGATTTAGCAATGTCAAGGTGGTGAGAAAAAATAGAAATATTACCTAGAATATACGATGCTTATTAAATTGAGACTAAGTGCACAAAAAAATTCCAAATGAAAGGACAGAGTTTGGCTTCGTGGGGATCAGTCTATTTTGAAATTTTCCAACAGTTTGTTTTTCTTTCTTTCTCTGGATTCTGTACAGTTAGATCTAAACTGGCCGACAATAAAATGCAATCACTATTCCTAATTCTAGTATCAGAAAGAGAAAGAGGTCAAACCAGTATCAGGTGATTCCAAATTTGGATAGCAATAGTCAAAATGGGCATAAAACTTATCACAAATATTCACACAATAAGGTGAATGAGCATCAAAGGTATATTACTTCATTGATGGGTAGCAATACTTAGTGATAGCTAGGTAAAAAGTCAGAAGCAGAGAGATGCAAATGCTCAACTCAGCATAAGTGTTATCAGCAGACTTTAGCAGAGGTACCACATCAATACTAATCATCATAACCATTACATCACCTATATGGCTTAGCATAACTATACCATATTGGCATATTCCATCCACAACAGACTACAGCAGGCCTGTGGGACTTGTATCTCTGACTAAACTGTATGAAATTAGTTATAGCTCTGCTGGTCCACATGCTAAATGTCCAGTACTTCATACACCCTTAATACTAAAACAGTATATAATGACAATGGAGTGGGCTAGAACTCATTGTGTTGGATTTTAACAAACTGGACCTAGGTTCTCTCTGATCAGAGTAAGTTCAACCTTCACTTTGCTGATAGTTGTTTGTGTGTTTGGCAGGAACCAAACCAACATTATGCTGCCTGTAACATGTTAGGACCATCTGAAGTCAGAGACCTATTGTTATACTGCTTGTGCAAATTCACAATTAGTTCACCTTCATAGATAATAATGTAAGATCCCATCATGTAAGAATCATAAACCACCTTCAAGAATGGTCCACTTATTGTCCTGATCTAAACTCCAAAGAACACATCTGAGATGAGTTCTCTAGGCAAAATGGATTACAAACACTCTCCTGGGACTTTTTGGAAATGCATCAAGCCTTGACAGAAGAGTAAAATATGATACCACAAGACTGCATCAGACATTGGTGAATGGTATGAAATGCAGGTGCAATTGTGTAGTGAGAGCCAGATGGCTATACAAACAAGTCATATGACTTCAGGGTGTGTAAGTAATTATTAATCATTATATCACTAAATGTATCTAACAGTATTCAGATATTGTGCAAAATTTAACTCCAAATGTCAAATTTTGTAATCAATTTTGAACTGTGTGTAAATATTTTATCCTCAATAAATTTGTACAATTTCTATCACAATATCCCTGTATTGTTTTGATCAGTGTATTATTATATCATTGTAATCACCAATACAAACTATGAATAAGCATTTTTGTAATGGTAGTAAGATTCCCCAAAATGAAGACAAAAAAAAATTATTTTCCAATAACAGTTCTAACAATATTAAAATCATACTGTCTTGCTACCTTCATTAGCTGTACTATATCTGCCATCAGCTCAAACTGACAGTTAAATGTTTGATGAATAGCCAGCTATAACAGTTTTCTTGACTTAAAAGGTTCAAATAAAAGAGCTATAGTAAAAGTTAACGGAATTTGTGTGCCTGTGTAAATTTTACTATGGAGACAAAAATGCATAGTATTAAATGAAGCATCAACATATCAAAAAGGCTTTCAGGCATGGGGGTGGGGAAGCATTTCAAAGATCACTGGCAATACTGTTAGTGGTTCTGAAGGAAAAATTATGGGGGTGGCACATATGATGTTGAATTAACTGTTTTAACATCTGGCAATCTTCCTTGCATTGACAGACCTCAGCTCAATTCTCATTTTTTCTATTAATGTTCAGGTGCAGATCTTGTACAAGTTTGAAAGGGTTAATTTCATGGACTGGTGGATGGAATGTGAAAGCAGTAGACTCATGCTGGCAGAGATGGCTCGCACAACAAGGTTATTATTTGTCAGTTGGTTGAGGATGCTGTGGGTAAGAATACCATCTCTATTCAGAAAAAAATAGACTGCCAAACTAGCGGAATTTGTTTAATTAGAAGATAAATGCTCATTACATTTTAGTAATTTTAATATAGTTAAATTGCAGGTTATTCATTTATTTGGAAAGTTTGTACAAAGTGATAATCATATTCAAGATCTTTCAAATAAAAGTGCAAATGGCTTAAAGTCGACTGCATTAATACTGGAAGCATAATAAAAATAGATGATTTAGCAATTGATCACAACCTTCAAATTAATGGTATAAAACTTAGGTGCCAATAGAACTTTTATAGATAATTATCAATTATTCTGAAATCAGGTAGGACAAAAGGGAGAACAGTGCTATGTATTTCTAATTATTTAGTTGCAACTTCATATGAACTCCAAAATCAGTCTGATGAGTGTGAGAGTGAATCTGAAAATGGAGTCATTTACTGCAATTATAATTGTGCAGATGTTGATATCTTATAAATTATTTCACTGTTGCACCAACCTGATACCAGAAATTATGTAGTAATGGGTTATTTCAATTATGCAGATAAAAAAGACTAGGTTTCAGAAACTGAGCAATCATCA
Source organism: Nautilus pompilius (assembly GCA_018389105.1). Lineage (NCBI taxonomy): Eukaryota > Metazoa > Mollusca > Cephalopoda > Nautilida > Nautilidae > Nautilus > Nautilus pompilius. The sequence continues at coordinate 2,187,647 of JACATO010000306.1, read as the reverse complement.
ATGAGTTGTCAGTTTGCCAATGTTGTTAAGTAAGTTCCTTCATCAAATGGTAACTTCACCAAACAGGAGTAGCCCATTTCTAGATCCACTTTTTTGTTCTTGTACCACTGGGTAATAGTGACCAAAACTCCATCAAGCTTGTTCTTAACATTCATGAGGAGGAGATATATATGGGGAAAATGACCGTACCTGCTAAAATTAATATCAGTAGAGATTTGAACACTTCCCCCATCATTTTTATTAGCCATTCCTAAAAGTTGTATAAGACAAGGGAAGAAGAAACAATTGACATACATGACTCATGACATATTACATGCAATCTACAGAATGCAGAAACTTTTTAAAAGGGCTAGAAGATACAAGACAAGTCCCTGACTTACAAAGTTGCTGCAGCTAAAGAGAATTTGAGAAACAATTAGTGGATACTATTAAATGTAAACCCAAGCAGTTTTATGAATATCCTAAAGACAAACAGCAAGTAAAGAAAGAGTAGAACAATTTCAAGGTGACCAAATGAAATTTGTTATGTTAAGGAAACCACTCAATAATTACTTTGTTAGTGATTTTACTCTGGAAAGTACCAGACCAATTCCCAAAGCTAAATCTCTATGTACAAATTCATTTCCATTATAGATGAAAGAGTAAGAATTTGATCAGAAGTCCTAATAACCATTCATCCTAGATTATTAAAATTAATGGAAACAGAAAAATATCTCTCTTATTTTAAAAAGACTCTAACCCTGATCCTATTATATAGATCAGTTAGTTTAACATCACTTGTAGGTAAAATGTTTCACAGTATCAATGAGGACAACCCTATTTGTTATTTGACTGAAAATATTATTATGAAATCTACAGACAATACAAAACTATATGGTAGGGCTGATAATACAAATATTATTAAGATGTCAGTGATGAAATGACAAATGTAATTTAATGTTTTCAAATGCAAGAATCTTAGATTCAGAAATGCTGATACAAGAGGATGGTTTAGGTGACACTAGATGGAAACTTATAAAAAGTCAGAAGTGGTGCACATGTGTGTTTTTCAAAGCAAATAAGATCTTAGCCATGCTAAATCATACTATAAATATTAAACCTTCAGAAGTTCTAGCTTCTTTCTTTAAGACATTAGTTAGACTACTTTTTTTAGTTTATGATACAGGCATGGAATCCTCATTATGGAAAGAATACAGATATTCTCAAAAAAGTTAACAGTGATGTAGTTACAAAGAAAAATCTAAAAGGCTTTTTGGTCACTAGTTTAGCTTACAAACAGTTTTTTTTTTCTAATAAAGAGCATGTAAATTTAGATATATTTTTTTTAAATATCAGTAGTGTAGCATATACATCACCAGGGAGTGAAAAATAAATAAAAAGACATACTATTAGATATTAGAAAATAGTATTTCAGTAATCTCATAATGTTTTTAAAAGTAGGCTTGATTTTCATTTTTGGAAATAGACTACAAACAAATTTTATAGTTTGGTGCCCTTAAACTTTCTATATCTAGTGATGTGCCACAAGATTCAGTTTTGGGTCCACATTTTCAGCTAAAATTGAATTTATTACATAGGTCAGTTAATCCATGCACCTGAACCCAAGAAAACCAGCCAAGACATTGACATGTTATTTAATGACCACCCTCATCTGTACTAAAGATAGTACATGGAGGATGTTGGTCTACATTAGCACTTCCTATGTCTATATTTATTTTTGAGTGAAAGTAACTTTGAACTACATGCTTATCTAGTTGCTTTATCTACTTTATGAAATCCAATACTGAATCCTTGATATCTTGGATATCTCATCATTTAGCTGGTTGGACAGCGAGGTTAACAAGTGAAGTCCAAGTCATCTGCAGCCGATAAATACATCAACATTTTTGCAATCTGTTGGCCTGAAGATTGATGTCCCTGATGACATGAAGCCAGAAGACTTCTTCTATGTGCTAATATCAGGAGATTTTCACCACATGGCTGAGGAGTCTAACTATTATGCCACTCAGATCCAGGTGGTGGCAGGCTGGTAAAGCTGACAATACCCAGACAGACAGCACAGGTAGATGAAAGCATTTGTACTGGTAAATATAACTATGGGTCTCCATTCTGAGTCGTCCATCGAAAATTATTAGAGACAATGGACTTAGTGTCACAGGGGTGACAAAAGTAATGATAGTGAGAAGATTTAAGAAAATGAATCAGTATTGGCACCTCTGTGAGCACAGTCAGGTGATTTTATTCTTCATTTTTACTTTCAGGTGCATTTTGTACATCCATCTTGGAAATTGTCTGTTGATTTGTGCATGTAAAATATTGCTTTCTGACCATGAAAGGGTTAAGTGGAAAATGAATTTAATGCTAAAAAACGTAAAATTATCTAAACAAGCAATAGGGCTCGGTATAATCATGATTACATGGGTGACAGTAAAGCAGATAAAGTAGTTACAGAAAAAAATCTAAGGGTAATGGTTAACCAAAATCTAAAATGTGAAGAGCTACAGAAAAAAGAAAATAGAATGTTGGCAGTAATAATCCATTAATCAGAGTATCAAACAAAAGTAATAAAGTTTGTCCACATCTTGAAGAGGGTAGTGTCTTTATCTGGATAAATTGTTGGTTTCTAGACAAAGTTCAGAATAGATTTATTAAAATGTCTCCAGATCTTAAGCATTTGGAACACACTAAACAATTTTAAATATCAGGTTTACCAACTCCAAATGTTAGATGTTTAAGAGGAGACCTAACAAAGATTTTCAAAATAATTAAGAAATTTGAATACATGATATAAACAAATATTTTTAGTAACCAAAGTGTTGAAGAATGGAATAAGTTACTGGCAAGTGAAATTAATAAAAGTATTAATCAATTTCAGAATCATATTGAAGACTATTTCTCTTCTCTGGAAAAATGTATAAACTATTGCGTCTTCCTGCCTCCTTGTAACTACTAAGCTAAACAATCATGTACTGCTGTTGCTGAATGTTTAATGTCTTATATTTTTGGACAAATCATTACAGCTAACTGCTAAGTAGTCACCAGATCACCAACTCTAAACAGTATCTGAAAGAGATGTTTTATCTTTGTCCAGAGAAATAATTTTTGAACACACTAATTAATATTTGGTTACCAGCTTGCATTTAACCATTTAAAAAAATGTTTCATTACCTGCTTTCTGACGTTTTGGTAATGGAACAACATTGACAGGAGATTTTTCTGACTTAAAAATAAAAAGAAAGAAAGAAAGAAAGAAAAACCCATCAGAAGTTTCTTTTTTACAAAAGGATCTCATTATATTATCACATACAAACTGGCATCTTTTGGATGTTTGCTAATTTAGAATAAATTTAAAATTTACAACAAACAAATAATAGAATAGCAAGTATCTCCACAGGAGAAACGGGGCATAAGCTGCTTGTTATTAATTAATTTTATTTTTTTTTTTACTGGTTGAAAGAAATTTTACATTTCTAATTTTGAAGACGACAGGCACTATAACAACAAACTGACAAGAAAGAAAGTTTAATTTCGACAAAAGAATTTATAAAATCAAAAATGGTGCTTATAAATGCGTAATTAAAAATTATCAGAACAATACAGTTAATCTAGAGGAAGACTACAGATCATAACATAGGGCAAACCTAAATCTCAAACAATTTTCAAGTAAGATTTTATTGTCTTCTTTTAAGGAGCAATTTTTTCTTCATTTTAAAAAATTTCTGTTCATAGGGAAATTTGTTAAAGCAACATGACAATTACACTGTAATAGCTCACCTTATTTTCTTGATCATCTGATGGTTTCTTAAAAATCCCTGATGCAGGTCTCAGCTTGATAGGTCCACCAGAAAAGATATTACCCAAGCCAACTCCTTTTACTTTTTTCACTTTCACTTCAGGGGCTGATTCTTTTTCTGGTTCATCTGCAAAACCAGAAGAACTATTCGTTATAATTCCTAGCAAACTTGTTTCATTAAAATGCACACTACTTTACAAAACACTGGTATTGACATTAATATTATTCTCACAAATTTAACTAAATATTTTTGTTTTAATACAATTTTAGAGCTTTCTTCCTCACCTCATCGTGTATGTAAAATAAACTTTATTATACAAAACAGTTTTTTTTAGAATTTTAATCCAAAACTGTATGCAATAAGAAAATTATCTACAATCCTTTGGATAGAAGAGAGAGACTTGAAGATACAGCTGTATTTGGCAAAAAAAAAAAAAAAATAATAATAATAATAATAATAAGGTAACCTGCTTTCCCCGATTAACTGATCTGGTTTCTCGCAAGAGAATTAAAAAAACTGTAAGAACGTGTAAACTTTTCTCTCCAACTGCTTAAACAGTAATAGGTCAGTAAGCAGCTGAAATAAACAAACACAGAATAGGCAGCAAATGGAGAACTTGTTCAATAATTTCTTACACATACCTAATTTGCCACTTTTTTCCTTTTCATCAGTTTCGTGAATCTCAACAAAATTGGTAGGAAATACACCCTCTTTACCATTCAAGGTGCCTCTTAACCAACCTTCTTCTTCCTGAAAAGGCAGCACCAAAAGCCATTTGACCTTCTCAAAACATTAAATAGCAGTAGGAGGAAGTGGGCGAGTTATTCTAATTGTAAATGTCCTTCACTTATTAGATCTATCCAACTTGCCCATACTGGAAAACAGGTATAACCAGAGGTACCAAAAACTTTTCAGGTTGATGTCTCAGAATACTGACAGAGTGCCATACATGTTACCGAATTTATAAAAAAATTATGGGCAAAAAACTTATTAATTTTCACCACTAAAAGAAAGGAACAATAAAATTGTCAAGAGTTTTAGAACACTAGCACAGCATGAACAATTTTGTTCAGAAGAGTAAAAAATAAATTTCCATTCTACATTAAATGCAATATTAATTGTATAATTAGATCTTAATATTCTAACAGTTATCACATATAAAATAATTTAACATTGTTGAGTGCATTATTTCATTATTAATTACTAAAACGCCTTCAATATACAAGTAATGTTATTGTTATATTAAAGGCTATTAAATAGTCTTGCATAAGGTTTCTACAATCTTCTAGGCTATTTTCCAATGACCGAGGAAGGATTACTTTCATTTTTACAAAGTGTCTATTTATTTGTGAGAGTTTTATGCACTACCTAAACTACTTTTGTATCTTTCAACATATAAATTGATACTTTCTCCCCAAAAGTCTGAGCTTCGACTTATACTCCAAATCAACTTATATCTATGGATAGTCATTAAAATTACTTTAATTAAAAACTTAGAAACAATAAAGTGGATTATTTTCTGAAATAAACTGTAAAATTGTTCATTTGAAACAAATTACAGAAATTGCTGCCTGGAACATTTGCTGATTGGGGGGAGCAATTCACCATTAATGTACTCACTCAAGCGTGCAAAATTATCCAACCAATAACAAACGCATGCTCACCAATTACGTTCTATCTATCCTTTTCAATCCTAATTATATGCATAAACACCCCTATCAAATCCTCTACCTCACCTTCAAATACTTCCCATAAAGTCTTGCAAACCATACATGGCAGCTTTTAAGCTGGAAGTTGTTGAGTACATCGAAGAAAATCGTGGTAATGTGGCAACTCACAAGAAAAATGTTGGGAACCAGCGTAAAGTGAAGAATACATTAAAGACTACGAAGAAAACCCAAAAGGCAAATTTCAGCTGCAAAACCTAGGCAGACTAACATTGAGGACAAGTTGGAGGAGTGTGTGCTAACACGACATGCAGCATGTTGTGGACTTAGTACTGTGCAGCTGAAAGTAAAGGCCAAACAAATTGAAACTGATGATTTTTATCTTTACATTTTTCCCTCTTTCTTTTGCTGGTGTACAGTGTTCATCATGGTGGTCTCCTCAAAGTGTGTACCATATTATCCAATGAGAGATAGCCTATGTTGGCCTAGTTGTGAACCCCAAATGTCAGACAACTTGAAACCGAGCTGAATAGTGACTTGTGCTATCAGAAATGAAAAGTTAAACTTCTGAATATGAGTGCGCTGTGATGTCTCAAAATCAAATAAAAATTTCAAAGATAAATAAGACTGACACATTTAGCTCTTTTAACATAGGTGATTCAACAGTGCAAGTGACATGAAATCAACTGATCACTGATATCATGCAGTGACCTAAAAATAGTCCTCAAGCTTTCAAACAGCTCATCAATATTCACAAGGCTGGAAGTACCGTAGATAATGTAATGCGACAGGATCTGACACACTACTCAAATGGTTGAAAGTATGGCTAACTACCATAGTTGATCTAGCCTCATTTATACTACAAATTAATCTACACACCAAAAATACAGTAATTAGTAATTATTTCTAACCTGTCCATGTAAACCTTACATCAATGCTTTGACTATGGTAATCTAACCGAAAATAATCTTTTAAATACTAATAGTACTTGTTCACAAACCTGTTTTATTATCTCTACAGATTCTCCCGCATGTAATTCCAACTCATCATCATTTTCAGGTTTGTAATCAAATTGTACTTTAGCTATTAATTTTTTTCTTCCAATATTCTCTGAAAATTGAGAAAACGTCTTTAATTATTAGGGAAGTTGAAAAAATCATCCCACAAATAAATATAACATCAACAACAGCAAGCCAAATAAGATAGCTACTCTTCTTTGAATAAAATTAAAGTATAACAACCAAACAAAAAAGCCATTACCCAGTTAAGTTTCTTAAATTTAATAAAAATAAACAATTTGCAAAACAAATTATTTTAAAGTGTCTTAAGATTATCAACAAATACCATAAATGTTGTGCACGTGTTGGCAACAACTTTGATTTGAAATAACCAAGAATAGAGCACCAAACTGGTTGATGGCACAGACAATGGTAATTATACAAAGTACTTGCAGTCCTCGATTTACTTCAATACAAGGAATCAGTGTGTGCTCGTTAAAGTTAAAACAAAGTACAGAATAAAACGTAGATTACCTCAAAACTTTTTCTTTTAAAGTAAAAAGAAAATTAATTAATTTAAAATCATTTTAGCTAACCACATTTCTCCATGTACAAAAATATAAAAATCGTTGCCCAAAGTACTTTATTAATGATATTGTGATAGTTAAAATGAAAAAAAAAAGTACTGTTATTTCATGTACTCTTTAGTTTATCACATAGAGTCCTAGTTAGATATTATCTAGACGAAGAGTACTGCATGCAGCCCCTTTTCAGGCTGTAGCACTCATTTATTTGACAAGTGGCAGCCATTGTCACAAAATGGCTTAAACCAGGAAACAAACTGGAAAGGATGCCTTGGAATTCATAAAATATTATAATGTATTTTTTTCTGTTTTTTGGTTAAAAAAAAAAACAGTGTCCTAATGTAAATCTCTTCATTCTTCGCCTTTCCTTTTGCTTGAAATTACCATTTTTAACTTTAGTCTCATGGCCTATGACCATGACAAAGGCAAGATACCAAGATAATGACTCTCTGATTACAGTGCAACTAGTTGAAAGTCAAGAAGAAATCAGTATCCCCAGTCATATTTTTAAAAAAGAAAGTGGCTTAAAATATAAATGTAAACAGTTTGTTAAAATTCCACAGATTTTAGTTTAATAGCAGTGTATAAAAATGTCAGTTGGATTGAGACACACATTTGAATATTTACTCACTACTAATGAAGGTGTTGTATAGACAAGGAATCATCCATAATGTGTAATGAATGTAACAAGTGTTTTTTTTATTTACTAGATGGAATTTGATCTATCAATTTTGTTGCTTAAAACTTCTTACTGGGAAACTTTAAGACTTTTGGTAACTGAAGGATGGTGATGCGTCTGGCAGTTTTATAAACAAGAAATTTTTATTTTACATTAGAATTTGGTAATGAATGAAACAACTGTATGGCCAACTTAAAAGGGAATTCAATTCTTCAGCATTCTTTCTGCCATTTCAGTATACCTTTTATTTTTATTAAAAGAGAAAAACAATTTTATTGTTCCTAAAATTTTTAAAATGAAGAAAATTAGATTTTTTCCACTTCAAACCACATTCTTGCATACCAGTTACGCATATTTTTTTCTTTGAAATTTGCATATTCTTAGTTTACATATTTGTAAAATTGTAATCTGGAGAGCTAGTCAAGTCCTTCAACACTTGAGCAAGCATTATCCTGCTGCTGCAGTATTCTCAAAAGGTGATTTGCTTGGAAGAATCTCATCATAATATTGTCTTTTCATGAACAGTTAATATGGGCACAATAAATGTTCATCCTCAGCAAAATACTGCTACCTTCCAAATTCTGCAAGTAGCATATTTGGAAATAATCATTTTGTGCAAGAAAATGGGATAAGCTGCAATATTTCAATGAGCAGATGATATCTCATTTTCCTAATGTTGTTATCAATCTCATGATACTGATACTGTACTCTATTCAAAGATGTTTTGTGACAGCTGATGATTATTCTCAAGCTTTCATTTTGGATAGCCTTGAGATACCAAACATGCTTTATTTGGTACAACTAATCACTCCCATTTTAGCAAAAGAAAACTTTTATTTAAATTAACCTCATATTACATTTCCCAAACTTCCAGTAAAGAGTAGTAATGTATATGTATTTATTCACAGACTTCAAGAAGAACAATATATATAAATTTGAAATGACATATGTTTAGCAGAGACATAATCCAGATGTCCATTCCTTAAAAAAAAATGAAATATGAATAAAACTTAATTATTTATCTTCATTTATTGTATAATTTGTAAGTAAATTTCAAAGCCTCAATAAAAATTTGTAATTAAGACACATGCAATTCTTTGGAAAAATAAAGAAAGCAATTATAAAAATTCCTATTTAGAACTTATAAATTATTGAATTTGAAATAAATACCTTGTTTTTTCCACAACATGGCATCTACTTGGACACCATCTTTAATCTTGTTAGCCATTTCAGCAATATGGCCTTGTTTTGACATCTTATTGCTCACTTCCTTCTCTTCTTTCTTTTCTTCCTTTTTCTCCTCATCTTTTCCTATTGGTTTGATTACCTGTTGATAATAAAATAAAAATGTATTTTTAATGTGTTTAGGAGAAAAAGTTGAAGACTGCATAATACCGTAAACAAAGGTTATTGTGAATACACTGAGTTTAAATTTTCAAAAACGATTTACCACAGAACATTTCAATCAAAAAAAATTAATTAGAACACACAGACTTTTACTAGATCACAAATTCAAAATAAAGAGCTTTGTCAAATTTAAAAAAAAAAAGTTCAACTTAAATGAATGAAGGTTATTATTAATATGATAGTCTTTCCTTAACAATTTTTGTCATACAACTTTATCAGTTTGCATTTTAAAAAATAAAAAAGAAAGTGATAATAAAAATACTACAGTAGTTCTAATTAACTACACCTAATAAATTCTAGTGGAGCAAATATGAAATTCCACAGATATGAAAAACACTACCAAAAACATTCTATACCTTGGATTATAGGTTACTACTAGAACAATCTAGCAACAATTATTTTAAATCAGTTTAATGCTCTATTATTTTTCTTTAATGTGGAGATAAGTAATCTTTTATTGCAACCTGCTGGAGCCATGTGCACATGTGATTTAATTTCTACAATTAGAAATTCTGAGGTCAAACAAATTTTTTTTGCAAAATTGAAACACTATCTGCTGATTTATAAAATTCATTCTTTTATTCCTATCATTATTCAAAATAACAGTAGAAAAACAAAGTAGCTAAAATTTAGAGCTAAATCTGACATAAAGGTTATGTGAAAACTATAAACTTTTAATATTTATTTTGATCCTTTTAACTTTGGCTTCTGTGTAGACCAAAAAAAAAAACAACAAAACATTAACACAACAAACCTTGACAAAATTATCGGGAAATAGTCCTCTATTTCCATTTAGTTCTCCTTCCCACCATCCTCCTTCAGACCGTGTAACATTCTTTATTATATTACCAACATGAATGGACAATTCATCATCCTGTTCAGCATCATAATCATATTCCACTTTGACTTCCACTAATAAAAAGTAAGATTAGTATTAATAAACATACATCCCTATTTCCATATTTTCAGTATTTTTTATAACCAAACAAGAATAATCAACTTTAAAAATCAACAAGTTTCCGAGAGAAAACAAAAAGTAAGTTAAAAAATTGAACAGATATTACGTTTCAAGAAGTAAAAAAGAAATTCAGTATTCGGTTTTAATGCTGCTGCTGCTATACTTTTTTGGTTCTTAATTCTAGATCTAACGGGGGTGTGGTGCTTCTTTCATTTCAAAAATATATCATAAAAAAAAAAAAAAGTTTTTTCTCAAACTTCATCAATAACGAATCCCTTAACCGTGATTCTTCTTATGTAACATTCCAATAACACTGGACACCTATAGAGGACGGTTTCTTAAGCTGCGTGTTATATGGATGTGTTACACCAACCCACCACAATGCCAAAGGTGGCATACACAAAATCTGAGTGCATCAGGGATGGTAAGTGAATTTCAGACTGCGGGCTGAGGGCAAAACTCCATGTGCAAGGAAACAACTGAGGACACCTAGCATCTCTCCAACAAACACACACACACACACTGCTATCCGCAAACGGTGCCTTAATTACCCATGGAAATCAGTACCTCTGGGCCAAATTCACTCTTTGGTTTGGTAATCAAATCGATAAAAGTAGAATATGTACAATTGCACATTCAAGAGAGTCTTGGACAGAGGGGAGCAGTCATTTATTCTAGAATATAGGTCAGGTGTGTGTGTGCTTATTTCACATGGTTACTTATACTCATTTCCACTCTGTGACCCTAACCGTTCCCTTACTGGGAGCATGATCCAACACTCCGCCACATGATACTATACACACACCCCCCCAGACAACCCTAACCGTTCCCTTACTGGGAGCATGATCCAACACTCCGCCACATGATACTATACCCCCCCCAGACAAATAGTTATTTTGAGAATCTAACAGACATTAGCAGGCTAGGGGAAAGTAGGGAGAGAGAGTCGACGAAGGAAGAACTTCCTGTTCCCGGTCGATGGACGAACTCAGGGGTACGGGGAGCGGTGTTCGTAACGAGCCGCTTCTGGGGGACGAGGCGGCTGATTAAGACGAATTTTGGGTGGGGGTGGGGTTAAGTCTTTGGTGGAGCATTCCTGAAAACGGTACCGGTTTCACTGGCTGAGAGTTCAGTGCTAGCAGGGTAGTCTCCAGATTTGGGGAGGGGATCTGAGCATTAACAAGAACGGAGAGAGGGAGAGCAGCCAGCCACCCACCGACTGGGGTGGGGCCGAGGAGACTGGATCGTGCAGAGGGCAGCGGGTGTCCACGCCTCAGCGGTTACGCTCCCCGACCCCCCGACGACTGCTGTTCTCAGTCCGTACCAAAGCATGCCGATCGGGAGGGGAGGGGAGGGGGTTAACCTGGGGTCCGCAAACCCGCTAAGGTCCGACATCGGCTCCGCCCTAGAAAAACTTGCGGAAAGAATTCCTCCCTTCAGCCAGCCGCGAAGACAACGGGACATTTTATTACGGGGGCAGAGTGGTTGTTTTTGTTGTTGTTGGGTTTTTTTTTTTTCTCTCCGGGAAAAGCGAAAAAGATGCTGCAATAGTTACCCATCGTAGTTAGCAGGGGTCCACGATCGTAGTAGCGTTCCTCTCAGGTCTACCCAAACTGTTTATAGTCGACAAGATGGCCGTCGGGTCACGTGGTCCAGGTGAGCCTGCCTCTCTCTCTCTTCACGAGGTTTACGGCATCATCGGGAGAGAATACGCAGATGGGAGCCGTTCAGCATCAGCGCGTTTATCCCGTGACCAGTAAAGAAGAAAATAAAAAAAAAAAAATTAGGGGGGGGGAGAATTAGTGAAGACTTTAATCCGCCATCCCTTAATCCGAAAATTCCAAGTGTTAGCCCTCCCTGTCCGTATCCCCCCTTCTCCAGGCCGACGAGTTTGTATTATACTGTTGCTAGTGGTAACACCACCACTACCAGCATCTCGGTTCTGTTTTACAGTCAGGGTTAATTCCGGCCATCAATAAACCCACCCACAAGAAGGAACTATTGACCCCCCCTCTTTTTTATCACCACACCCCACCCATCCCCCTCCTTCACCAGGAAATCACACGGGAACATTGTCAGCCGCCAACAACGACTGGGATTCTACGGCTCTTGGGGGTGGGAGGAGCCGAGACCAGTAACTGATGGTTTCCGGTGTAAACTGGGGTTAGTTTCGGGGCCCCCTTTCCGAATGTACCTTTAATCAACAAGGACATGTTTAAGATAAAATAAAAAACCAACAAGTAATAGCCGGAAATATGTCGTTGCCCTATATTTAGATAGTGCCCGCCCTTATTGGAGTCGAACCACTTCCGGGTATCTGCTGGCGGTACTCAAACCTCTCGTGGTTTGTTGTGCTCTTGGATCGAAGGGGAAAGGGTTTGCTTACCGTCGTTTTAGCAGGTGGTAAGTACTCTGTTTGAGGGAACAGCCCTGAAGCTCTAGGGCGGCTTCAGGACCGATCATTTACTTGTAGTATATGCAACTAATTCTTTATTCCTATATTTGTGATTTTTAATTTAAAAAAAAAATAAATAATAAACAAATAAATTAAATGGTAACCCTTAAGGTTCGCCGGATTTCAATTTGACCCCGAGGCATCTTTAATTTCCGTGAGAAGGGTAGTCCGGTGGTTAGCCTTCTGGCCTGTTAAGGCCGACCTCCCGGTGTCGACCCACGATGGCTGACCGGTGCAACAGGACACGAGCAACCCCCCCCCCCCACAAAAAAAAGGGGAAGTTTTCCTGAAAGTTGCTACAGGCGGAGGGATTTTAAAAAAAAGAAAAGAAATAGCTGAAAATGAGAATAAGTCTGCTGTGTACATTACCAGTGGGTGGAACAGATAGACCCTGACCTCGGGGCTTGGTCGATTCATCTCAGGGAAAAGAAAATCCCCCCCCCCCCATGTTGAAACTCTGAAAAATGTTCTAATGTCAGGAGCTCCAGCCAATGCATGCTAACTATGATGCCATAGAATCGGCGCCTGTAGATAATCGAAAAGGACTTAGTTACTGTCCACGCGGTCAAAAACCATAATTACCTTTATTAAATAGCCCGTCCATTTTTTGTTTAGGTCTCAGTATCTCGTCGTGATGTATGCTGGACGAAAATGTGTGTAGTGGTTTCATGGCTTCTGTAGATGCAGCTTTGTGTAAAAAATTAGCCAAACTGGGGGCAGTCGCTTAGAAGTTCCCCATTGATCTGGAGTTTTCTGTGGCACTCAATGAAATGCACGGTTCTGTTCTTCCTATTGTTCCTTTGTATTTAAAAAAAATACAAATACTTGCACAATCGATGATAGGATGCCTCATTAAGATTTATGAATTGGGAATCTGTTTATTTCAACAAATGATCGCTTGTAATGAATGGTTATTTATCTATCAAGATTATACATGCCCAGTTGAAACTTTATAATTATACAGGATGGAATTGAAATTGTATTTACTTTCGTGTGTGAATGTTGCTTTTCAAATATGGCTGACAGTACACTAAAGAAAAGTACATGATTTATGTGCTGTAATTTATGGTGATGTCATTTCTTGAAATTACTTTATAAATTTATTTTAAAATAACAGTATATATCATTTCTTTTACAGTTTCTATGAGACAGGATAATATGGCTAAATACCAAGTACGTCCTGGATTTTTTAATTTTGATCTGAATGTGACAAGAAGAATTACCACCAAACATATTTATGATGCCAAAATAGAAATGGAGGATAACATAAAAAAAGAACATAACATACTTCAGCCCACATTGAGGAATGTAAGTGCATTTTTCACTTACCATCTGCCATTAAGGAATAGGCAGGCCATGTTCTTGTTTGAAAAGAACCATATTGATTTTCCTACCAACCTGAACACCCTTGGCAACCTGGCCCATATCTATGGAAGCATGAGAAGGGAGAAAGATAAACAAGAATGTGAAACAAAAATCGAAGTACTGCTTGCTGAAAGTGATGAGAATTCTGTGAAACAGATGGAGGCACGGTGTTTATTTGGCCAGGCCTATGCAATGATCTTTGACCTCCCTGAAGACAATAACCAGACAGCTGAAAGGCTACTAAAGGATGCTTGGAATTTTCTTCATTTCCAACAGCCAAATATGAGTGCAAATGACAAGGAATTTGTAATGAGGACCAAAGAGAAGACTAGATTGGCATATCGAGAAGCTTCAGCTATAGACTTTGATAACATGGATGAACGAAAGAAAACATTGGAGTCTGCCATCAGTTGCTTAGAACGTGGAATCGACTTGCTTAAGGTGACATCCAGTCCCTCCTATGAAATTATTCTCTGGAAATATTACCTGGGAATAGCTTATAATCGGCTGAATTACCAGTTTGTGATGTTAAAAATTGATAATGAAAAGCTAAAAACTGTATGCAGAAAAGCTCTGTTGTTATTTTGTGAAGTAATTGATTCTGGCAAAAAAGAAAAAGAAAACTTAACAATGTACATTGCACGTTCATTTGCCTACATAGGAGCGATTCTTTCTGTTAGAATGAATATTCTTTCAAATGAAAAAGAGTATTTTGAAAAGTTTGAGCACATGGCAGAAGTGTGGAAAGATTTCCACGTTACCTTTACAAAGGCTGTTGATTTAGCACCAGAAGACCCAATTGTTCTTAATCGGTTTGGAAGAGCACTTAACATAAAAGGATGTTACCAGGATGCTGAAGCATATTTGACTAAATCTATTGATTGTGAATCTGACATTACTCTGAATTGGCTTGCATACGGTTCTCTCTCTGAATGCTATTATTTTCAGTATATGGACATCAAAAGGAAAAATCAACGTGAGATTAATTTTGATTGGTCTGTACCTAAAAGGCTTTTACACAAATCAAGAAATATTGCTCTGAAGAATTTGTTGGAATCTAAATCAACAGCTAAAGATTTTCACAATGCAGCTCGTGTGTGTTTTGAGTTAGGTGTAGACCCAATTGAGCACAAAAGAGAATATGGAAACTGTCTGAATGAAGAGTTTATTTATGAAGCCATTGAATACTTGAATCAGTCCATAGAATACAGAGATTGTTCCCGCCGTCCAAAACATCATTTTCTGCTTGGAGAATGTTTCTTAAATCTTGGTGATTATCGTAAGGCTGTTGAAAGCATGAAACGTGCTGTAGAGTCATCTCGGTGGAAATCTGTGAAGAATTTTTCCACGCTGTGTTACTATATGTTGTTGTACTACAAAGAGATGAAAAACGAGTACTTGTTAAGTGAGATGTGCTGTATATTATCAGAAGGACAGAAATTCCTGGAAATTGAGAAGGCAGTGACTGAGCTCTGTTCTCAAAAATACACCAACCAGATACACATGCTCATAAAATACATGATAAAAAAGAAAAGCAGAAAGTACGTTGATGTCTTAAAGGTCTTTAAAAGTGTAAGTGAGAATGATGAATCCCCAGAAATGAGAGAAATAGTTGCTGAACTAAGATCTATTGAAGACAAAATTGCTAAAGTACCAGAGGAAATAGAAAAACCGGAATTCAAAGATAATTGGAAGGAACAAGATTTGGAGTTTCCCGTTGGATTAGAAAAAGCAACACTGGATGAAAAGTTTCGTTTTGATTTCTATGTATCTTACTCACCTCAAGATGAAGATTGGGTCCAGCATATTCTTCTACCTGCATTAGAAGAAGAAAATTTAAACAGGTACAGTTTTAAAGGTATGTTTGCAGTGTTCTCATTAAACAAAAGAATTATATAATAAGTGTGACTAAACAATAAACAGCCTTGCTTAAATAATATTTGACCAGTTCTGATTGAACAACTACTAACTAGCTTACTTTGGCTGAAATAATCTTTTTTTAACATTTTTCTAATTTTTGGTTGCAAATTGTTTTACTATTATTATTATTATTATTTAATACATGCACCAACGATTGATTTAAATGAAAAAAATATTAAAGAAACTTATTACCTTTCATTTTTTAAAAAAATAAGATATAAACAAAAAATGAGCATTGTTAGCATTGGATGCTACTGTAAAATCACGTAAAAAGTTTAAATCTAATTTTGCCTTCATTTTACAGGAAGTATTGGATTATTTAATCTTAGTTTAAGGGAGATAAGCTATTTCCCTTTATTTATTTTGTAGTATAAATTTCATTTAAACAAATAAATGGCAGACCTGATCATAGACAAGTTAAAAAGCTCCAGAAGGCTGCCAGCTCAGATTTTTGTTCTTATTTTGTGTATGACTTTTTGCTGCTGTAGAAACACTTTTATATCAATATTCCACAAAGATTATAATGTATCTTTTTAAAGTACATTACAAACATAAGACTTGCAATTTCAGTATGCCACATGCATGGACATATGTAGGATTTCTTCCAGGGGAGAGGGAATCACAAAAAATATCTGCAGGAGGGGGGCGGTGGGCAAACTGACAAAACGATATCAATGCCAGGGAAGGTGCCTAACAATGAAATAATGCTAATGTCAAAAAATAAAAAGATACTAATTTGTATTTTTTTTCCTATAAATGGTATTTATTTTTAATCAATAATTTTTTTACTTGGAAATATTTCTTATGATTCATTTAGAATTTTTCAACATTAGTACTCTCCCTTTGCTGTTGTGCTACCCTGTCAGAGGTCAAAATATCAAAACAAAAAATGCATTTTTATTCAATACAAATTGTAAATGTCTCTGGTCTTATCTAAATTTATCTATTACTTTTTGAATAAGTTCATGCTTGTTAGCTGTAACTTGTGCTCTATGAACGCTTATCATACATACAAAGTCTGGACAGATGATCAAGTGCCACTGTTGACCTCAACCATGTTTTCACTCTTCTCGTTGTGCTAAATGACCTTTCTGCTGTGTAGGTTGTTACTGGTAATGTTATAGCAAAGAATAATGGCAAATTAATTAAATGCCTCCTGATGACTTAACTCCCTCCCTCTGAAAAGTTAAGAAGAATTTTAACAGATAAAATGAAATGCATATACACTGCCAGCCATAAATGTGAACTCGTCATGAAAGATCCCATATCTCATACAATAATAAATTTATTAGTGCAGATAGTTACAGTACATGCAAACAAAAATGCAATAATGATGGATAGAGAAAAAGGTAACATGGTGAAAATAAGAAAAAAATACTTGGCAATTTTGATCTAATCATTGAAATATCCAGGTATGTTTTTGATTTTCATTGTTTGCCTTTGTTCGCCACCATTGTTTTATTTTTGTTTACTTTAATGGTACCAAGTTTTCTGTTACAGTTACGTGTAGTTAAGCATAAGACTAGAAAATCCATATATGCTTTCAAAAAAATGTTTATTATTGACCATCCTCCTTTACATTTGATTAGTTACTTTATTGGTATGCCACCCACAGTTATATTTGCTGAGTTGATTTTTAGGTGGTGTTCATAATTAATAATTAGCCAGTGGCTCAAAATAAGATCTTTTTCAGACATTCCACATAGCCACAGTACCTCAGTTTATGGGTCTGTTTACGGAGAACATGGCATTTGCATTTCATCCTCTAAATAGCATAGTTATAAATTTGATCAACAAATTTAGATATAATGAAACACATTGATACACACACACACACACACACACACACACACACAACCACAACCACAGATGCATGCACACACATTCAAGGTGTCCCAAAAAGATGTATACACATCTACTAGGCTATAGAAAAGTGTACATATATATTGTTTAGGAAGTATTTTTTAAGAGTGAAAATTATCACATATCACAAAAATGATATGGAAAACTTCCCAAAATGATATCACATTTCCATTAGAAATTTGTGTGCAAGTGTACACACAAACACCCACACACACATATCTAGGGATATTGAAGTTTAGAGTACATTTTTATTAGAAGTGGCCAAAACATAGACAACAACAACAACAAGGCATTTACTCATAGGTCTAAAACACACTGGCATCACATGAACCTCTGGAGTAACAGATCGCCTGGAGTATGAAAATATAAATTATAAAATAAAAGCTCATGTAACTAATATTTTTGTGCAGTAAAATCCACAATAGTAGTTTGTCACTTTTGTACAGATGCTCTTCATAAACAAATGGATGATCAGAGGAATGTACTTATTAAACTAACCCACATCCAAGTGTTTTTTTGTAGTCAGACAGATTCCATTGTCCAGATAAACCATTGGAAACCGTGAAGGATTGTATGTCAGGTGTCTATATGTTGATTGGCCTCCCTTAAAGAAATTACCATTGCAATACTCAATTATTCTGGGCATGGTTCAAATTGTTAGACAAGGGCCCAATAGCAGCAAATGAGCTTTCTGATGAAAGTTGGTTCATTTTGGCTTTTACATGTATCACAATTTGGATGGATCATGACTGGCGCTTCTCTTGGTCATTGTTTATGGTTGCCTGACTGATCAAAGGTTCCTGGATGTGATTGTTATACTGACTGCCCCTTCATCATTAACTGGCATCAGAGTTTGCATTCCAGGATAATAATGCCACTACACTGGAGTGGCCAGCCATGTCTCCAGATCTTTCACCATTGAACATTTCTTGTAGTAGAACATCTTCACAGAACTTACACAATCTTGTATTCAGAAGTGGCCAGCAATGCCAGATAAGAGTGATCAAATATCTCATTTAAAGCATGCACAGCTAATGCGCCAACTGCCCATTATCCCCAATATGACCTTACCCAAAACTGAGTATGCCACTGATCATGTTTTTTTTTCTTTTTTGTTTTTTGATCCCATAGAGTGTCAGTATAAATCATGATGCCATTCCTCCATTAACATGATGTAATGAAATCTGTGGGCTCATTTGGCTAAAGATTAGATTTTTTTCTATAACTTCTTATTACATTGTGTTTTTTTATCTTCCAAAAGTGTCATTAAATATATGATTCGAAGTTCCAGCACCCATAGATTTTTTAATACTCTATTGACTCTAATTACTGCTCATTCCTCACATCAGCCTCCAAAAGCTATTTTAAAAAATACCTATTTCCTTGCATTAATAAATGCCCACCCCTTTTTGTAGGAATATTTTGGAACATGAGTATCATCTATTAAAGAATTTACTGTAGTCGTGATGATCCTTGGTCAATATACTTACAGACACTAAATGAAAATCAGTCATCTCAGATTGAATCAGTTTTACTCTACTTCATTTTGACCAGTGAAGTATCTGAGTATCTGTGTTAGTGATAAACAGAGATTGCTTATTCATGATATGTACTTAATGTTTGTTGACATACTCCTTGCCTCTGTACTCACTTTGTACCCCAGTGATCATGAGATATTGCCTTGTTTGGTAATACTTTGACAAGTACTTCTTGTTTGGGCATATGCTTGTTGCATCATTGATCATGTGATGATGCTCTGTATTTAAGTGATGTATGTGCAGTAGTGTTCTTGTGTCACATCATTTGTGATGCTTTTACCATATTAGGTATTCCTACTGTAACACCAGCCTTTGGCAAACAGATGAAACTATAGGGCACAATGAATTCTTATCTCCACTGGCCACAGATGGATAAAGTGCCATGTTATCTGTACAAGAGAAATAGACTTGTACAAAGATTGCCTGAATGTCAGAAGGAAAAGGTGAAAACATTCCATTGATATATTACAAATTGACACAATTCCCCAAGTAACTTCATTGCCAGTAATGGAAACATGGATGAGACATCTGCCTATTTTGATATGCCAAGCAACTTGAGTCTGCATCATTCCAGGGAGAGAAACATCCTAATCAAAACTATGAAAAAGATGAAGTGACAGCCTTGTTCAGTATGATAGATGCTGGATGAAAACTGTTGCCTTGTGTTTTTCTTTTTAAAGGGTTCAGCTTTGTTTGTTGATTCCTGTAAAATATTTAATCAGGATGAGTCAAAATGGTGATATCATTGTTTGCTAGCTATGAAGTGTGTAGGGGTCATCATGCTCATTGAAAATTTTTTGTTAGGACTCAGAGCACACAGGACTGAGACAGTGAAAAAGAGCAAGCAATATGTACACATGGTGGCTAGAACTCAGATGTTGGTGTGATTTTAGCTGGTTGCACTGGCTTAATGCAAATAGCTGATATAACCTGAAGTTGGATTTTCAAGCAAAACATCTAAAAGAAATGGGACAATTGGATGGTAAATGAAGGGTGCATATACATAAAGGGTAGGAATATGGGAAAGCCAAAGAGCCATGCCACATCCTGCACTGGATTAAAGATGCATGGAATTTCTTATCTCCTAATGTGATCAATAGAATTTTCAAGAAGATGGCACAGATGATGAAGTCTAGTGGAGCGTAGATTCTTATTCAAACATTGATGAACCAGAGTTTCCAGGTTTCATATTGTAAGACTGCGAAGACCCTGACAGCTCTAAGTTTGTTGTTTCGTGATATTTTTCTCCAAATGTCACTGACAAAGCAAATTATAGTTTGGATAATGTTTTAATATTTTTCTTTTTTCATTACATGTACATCTTTTGTTTATGTTTAGTGTTACCTTGGTTTATATAGTCACATAGCAATGAATTGTCTGTTGCTGATTTTTGGATGGTTTGGATTTCTTCAGATGAGCTATCAGTAAATTTCCAGGCAGCATTTGGAACCAATATTATATATATTTAAAAATTATAGTGTTACATCCATTTTTAGAGCAGTGTATAAAAGGTGTCTATCTTTAATGGATCATTGTGTTTTAAGTTTGTAAAAAATTAAAATTAAATTTTGTTTTTGTTTGGACAGGCTGTTTTGCCAGGAGAGACTTCATCCTGGGGAAATCAAAACTAGATAACATAGTTGAAAGCATTGAAGCAAGCTGCAAGATTTTGTTGATTCTTACACCTGATTTTATAAACAATAACTTGTGTTGGTATGAAACTGATCAAGCCCTTATAAAGTTCCAACGTTATGGGGGTTGTGTGATTCCTGTAAAACTGCAGGATTGTGAAATACCTTTGAAGCTTCAACATCTGACTTACCTGGACTTCACTCAGCTTGAATACAACTGGCGTAAACTTCGCCAGAGTCTGATAGTTTCCTGATAAAAAACTGAATGCCACATTTCCTGGAGAATAAGACTAGGCTACTTCTTAAATAGCAACTTTTGAATTATATCACTATTTCTAGATATTCCTACAAGGATGAAATATTTTGGAGAATTCTATAATAAATGGCTATTTTTTCTTTTTTAGAACAAGTAAATCTATTAGAAGGCTAATGGAGTATAAAAGAGTTCTCAAATTAAGTATAATAAAGTAGAAAATGTTAGAACCTAGAAGCACATTTCCTACAATAATGAGTTTTCTTTTTTTAAATATTGGGCTGCTATTTTTATCAATTAGTAAAACATTCTCCAAATTCCATAATGAAATAAATTGATGGATCTTGCTTGATTTGCATCAATTTTCTGCAACTGTAATGAAAGAAAGTATCTTCACTTCACTTGTCCCATAACGCAAAGGTCATTGGGGCACCTTGAGAAGTGTATCTAGGGCATTTTACAACCGGGCTTTTGGCCCTCACCAGCAGCACATACCTCCAACCCCACCGGGGATCAAACCTGCAACACATGGATTGACAAACAAAATACTGATAAAGTCTACAGCTACCCTTCTTGATGGGTAGCCAATTAATCGCTGACCACATTCCTCTGCAACAGTCAACATCTACCATCAAAAAGCAGTCAAGAGAAGTTGTATTGATCGGCCAAGTAGCAGCCCTCACTTGGTGATGGAAAATGACAAAGAATGGTGTGCTTTTGCTGGTGATGATAAAAATTAATGGAATTTTCACAAGAGAAATCACAATATTCTACAACACCATCAAGGTGTTAATTGCAGTATAATCCTGTCACCTAAGATGACAATCTGAAGAACACTGTGAAGCTTTATAAATAATGCTTTGACAGACTTCCTAAAATCATGGTTTGGCTCCTGCGATTTCCAGATCTAAACCCCATTCAACTGGTATTGGATGAATTAGATCCTGGAGTTAACAGGAAAGGTCCGACCATTTTCGATTAGCTATGAATTACTTACACAGAAACATTTTGGAGTTACTGAATGGGTGTGTTCAAAATGTGTGCAGCAGGCTATTTAGATTTAAAAAAAAAACAAAAAAACCTGTGATAAGAACTGTTACTAGATTTCTTACTGCTGGAATAATGCTTTCAGTAATTAAAAAAGGTTGAAAAAACAACTGCTTTTGTTGAAGCTAGTGTATGTACACACTGCCTTTATAGAGAGCTCATGTTTCTTGATAAGTGGAAATCCCAAATTGCCAGGTATAGAGGCAGTGTTAACTACTCAGTATTTGTTAGGACCACCGTATAATGCTTGGGCCAGGTTAGTTATGGGATCAGTCAAGTTCTCAATTAGCACTAGGTTCAGACTTTCTTACAGATAAGTTTGATGATTCAGTGTGTTCCCTTTAGGAAATAGAGGTATCCATGATAGTAGTATCTGTATGCAGTTGTGTGGTGGTATTGCAGAATTCCTTGTTGAACCAATGCTAGAAATGTAAGCAACTGACTTAGGCTTCCCTCATTATAAACCAGGTTTGTCTTGAAGGCATATCAAATTACCATCCAGATTATAACCTGTTTAGTCACCCACGCAAGAGTGGAAATGAGTTCATCAGAGAACTTATCAAAAATGCTGTAGAGATCTGTTGTTGTTCTTCTGCTGGGCCCATTGGCTTTTTAAAGCTGATTTTCCAACAAGCCTATATCACCCATGTTTTTAGGGAACACCACTGATTTTTGGCTAGTTTTCAGCCATTTATCATGTTGGTATATGCATCCAAAAGTTTTGCTGAGTACATCTTGGTAACATGCCTAGCCAAAGCACCAGAGACCTTGAGCTGTCTGAACACTTACAAGATTCAGGTAAATGTCCAGTGCACCACTTATCCTCGGTATTTTCTTTACAAAGATAATCTACTATGCTCTGGCTAGACTTTTAATACCAATAGCTTCAAAGGATTGTGGATAAAATATGGTATTCCACTGTCCTAAGTGCTCATTTTAAATATGGCAGAACATAAATATTTTTATGGTAAAAACATATATCAGCAGTGGTCATTTTGACCTGACAATCGTTCTTCATTAATAATCTATCTCTATAACAGCTAATTTATTTGTTAAGTGATCAAAGAACCTTGACTGAGTCATGAATGAACTTTGATACTACCTGCCATTATCCGGTCTTTTTCAGTGATAAGATCATAACGGAACCTTTCAGTCATACAGTAGTTTCACCTTAAAAATTGCCAGTAGAAACAATCCCTTGTAAAATGATCAGGTAAACTAAAATAAAAGGGAGGTCATATAACTTAATCTCCTAACTACGCAGTGTACACTTGACGAACATGACCTATCACTATCACTTCTGGGGTCCACCCCAAGAAAATGTAAAAACCTCATAAATCAGATCTGCACTATGTTAATTTGGGGTTCACTTTTTGCATGCTTGAGAAAGTGTATGTAGGTAAGTTATATATCATTTTGTAACATGTGCTTTGGCATACATTATGCAAAACCTACCATTTTTAAAAAATCATAAAATGGATATTTGTTTTAGGGTTCTGAATGAAGCAGGGATAGAAAAGATTTTCACACCATTTTGCTTCACAAGTTCAAACCAGACCACAAAGCGAGTGAGACAACTCACAATATTAAGCAAGTATGAGGCGAGGACACAGAAAATGAGCGCAAAGTTTTCAGGAGATGAGAGCCTCAAAGATAAGGAACAGCAGACGTCGTCCCAGCTATGATGATGACCGTCTGAAAGCCTCAGTTGAAGCTGATGTAAGCAATGCAACTTTTCCCAGCACCTTGATGCAATCAGCAAAGTGAAAAGGCTTGACAAGTGGGTGTCTCATGGGTTGGATATGAACAAAATTGTTGACTGCTCTTCACTTGTCATAACAAACAAAACCTGGTGAAACCATCACAGCTGAAAGGTATTGTCATGGATTAAACGTTCATCAGAAACTTTCCATACAACTGGCATTGGTGAATGAAAGAGGCCCAATCCTGCTGCAAAAGTGATCTTCAGGAACTGAACACGTTGGGTTTGAAGTTCTCTCTCACCCAGCCTATTCACCAGACCTTTCTCCCACCTTTTCAAACACCTCAACAGCTTCCTCTGTATGAAATCTTTCTCCAACCAAGCAGCAATTGAAACTGCCTTCAAACAGTTTATCAACTCCAGATTATTTTCAAAATGGTACAAATGCACTTGTAACTCGTCAGCAGAAGCTTACCAATTGTAATGGAACTTCATGTTCAGCAACAATATGAAGTCACTGTTGCAGTAAAAAAATACTGACGAAACTTTTGTAAGAAGCTAATACAAAGCAAGGTCTCTCAATGCATGGACATGATTACTTGTGCAAGCACTTCTCAAAACCTGGACTGAGAGAGAGAACTGGAAGCCTACATAACTAGACAATAAATCTATAAACAGATGATCTGCTATAAAGTCTATCAAACTTGTGATCAAGAAACTTCAGAAATCAAATCAGAATGTTATTTTTGTAGCTTCTGCAGTAAACCTGTTTAAATTAGTATGCAGGTCTAGTGAACCTAGACTATTTTAAAAATTTGCATGCTATCCAACAAAATCCCTTCTAGAGAAGTGGAGGAAACAACTTCAAAATTGATTTTGTTTTATCATAGATAATCAAATCTTTCCTAGATTTTTGGACATTTATCTATCAATTGCAAAAACTTTTCCAAAGTCATTTCCAATATTTAACTTTTTTTCTTTGCACCAGCCAATTAAAGAGAAATAGTGCTAAAGCTAGGAGGCAGCCCTATACCAATCAATACAAACAACAAACGGAGGGATGACAGTTTATTTTACTCACTTTACATAATCCTTCATCTTTCTCCAACAAGCCAACAAAACCACTTGAAAATACGTCAGTCAGTCATGTACCGGCCAACCTAAAGATCAGTTTTAATAAAGTTTTTTTTTAAAATCTTTAAAGCCACTCCCTTCAAGACAGAATCCATTATTGTGCGAGTCAAAACAAGATTCTACAGTAGTAGTCTACTCAAAGTCACAAGCCCTTTCCTGTTTCTGTAGAGTGTTTACAATGTATAGTATATCTCTAACTTTTCGAAGACAACAATTTGTTTTGAAGTGGCTGAAAGAAAAAGACAGTCTATCCCAGTTAAGAACACCTGGTTTGTATTCAGCAGTGTGGGAGAATATGCCTGTTTCCATTAATCTAATCAAGTCTCAAAATTATCAATCAGAAATAGCTTAGGCTCTGAAGTTCTTAAATGCTATTTAAAAAGCATGAATTTTAATCAGTATTTCAAAGCTATTTGTGTGATAAAATTTGTAGAAAACTTGTTTAAGCCATTTGTTCAACAAGTGAATATAAATTAACCTGCACACTTATGGCAGTTTAGAAAAAAAAGAGATATACTTGTCTGTACAATGGCCAGATTCAGAATTTTTACCAAGAACGAGAGGGGGTAACTGCATTGTATCATACACCAGTCTCAATGACAAAAGTAACTTCTATGATTGAGACCACCATGGCAAAGGAGCATAGGGTCATGGATATCCGCTTGCAAGCATTGCGTCCTGCACCACAAGTACCAGTCATTAGCAGGAAAATCCTTACTAGAAGTCCTTTTTTTTGATGTGAGAAGCCCACAACCAAATGGTGAGGAAATTATGCCAGGGATGTGCACCAAGCTAAGCTAACTGGGAATCAAACGCAGGCTCCTAGTTTCACAAACTTTGTGTTAAAATATGAGAAGAGCGAGTTACATTCTCACGCTGGGATAGATAACTCAGAATAAAATTCTTGAAGGTGAAAGCACTTAGCAAGAATCACAGATTCAGAAATTTTCATTTGGCAACCAGTGAAACAAACCAAAAATTGGCTTATTTAATTTCCTGCAACAAATTCTAAAAAAAATCTATATTGAAATCTTTCAATAGATATGTCATTAAGAGCTTGTTTTTGTTTACTTTCAAGTCTTCATACTTTTAATTTTTTTTTTTAGACAAGGGAGATAATCATGCGTATGAGCAGTAGTTTCCATGCCAAAGGCAGCCTATTTTTTAAAAAATGTAGAAAACTTGGTCTGCTACCAGCAAATATTGTAGCTTGTTAGAAACCAAGGAGTTAACATAAATTTTGTTAAATGACAACTGGGATAGATTAGTGGGTTTCTTTTTTTTGTTCCTCTCCCACCAACCAACCAACCAACCAACCAAGGACCTAACTGTGCAAATTCTTGTTTTTCAAAATTTTTCTAAAGACAAGACCTATCTAGACAAAACACTTAAACTTATTTCCACCTGCTTTTAAAATGGTCACTCTAAAACACTTCAAGCCTCATCGATAATTCTCCAGAGATCAGAGTAATAACTACATGCTTCACAGGACAAACAAAGTGCAATGTTTATATAACAATCCTAAACAGAAAGGTTATGACAATTACTTTGTAATATTAGGTCATTTGCAATATATATTAAACAATTTTAGTTTTATTTACTTTAAATTAAAAAAAAATCTTAATGTAATGCTCTTTTAAATATTCTAAATCAATCATGTGCAGTTCACAGCAATAAGCTGAAGCTACACAGGCTGTATTCACCTCTGCCGATCTATAACAAAGAACTGTACTAGGTGGGTTTACCTTGCTGCTGCTACCTAGAACGGGCTGGTGTGTTTCAGTCACCACAAAATATTTGATGCCTGTATCACAGGTGCAAAACATGAACAATTAATAGTTTGGAAAGCATTTATTGTTAAATGAAAACAGCTTTTGTTTTTAAAATTTTTTATCTGAAACTAGCAATAATATTTGGATCATTCAAGGGCAATAAGAAATATTTCCATTAACCATCAACTGTTCATACAGTTCCATTAGATGGTATCAAAATGGAACATACAAGCAAAAAAAAATTAAAATATTGCAACAGTTGTTATGTACACGAAATGCATTTTCTGGCATTATTATGATTATTTTACGGCAAGAAGAAGAAAAAAAATTTCTTTCTTTTCCCTTCTTCACAAGAAAAACGGGGAATGGTTAAAGTAAGATTATCTGTTGTAGCGGTGTGTTGAAATTAGAAAAAGGAAAATTACTAAAATGCAATATCATCATTTATTTCAAGTAGAGAGATGCTGATTCTTTCTTCTTTGGTTAACCAAACTCCTTTGCGTCATCTGCGGTGAAGTCACCATAGCACCAGAGGTTTCGCTGGAAAGAGATGTATAATTTCATATCAGCAAGTTGTGCTTCGTCAAAAACTTCAACAATTCCTGTTTAACCTAACAGCTTTAATAATTATGCATACAAGTGACTGTAACTGCAAGATAGATGAAAAAAAAAAAAAAAAGACTCTTGCCAAAGTCTAAACTTTAACCACGGAGGTGGGAGGGGAACCTGTGAAATGTGTACTCCAATGGGAGACTTAAAATCCCATTAAAACCTACAGCCTGAAGACAAATAGATTTCTCAAGTAACTGGACAACACCATATGCTACACAAATACTAAGTTAACTTAAAGATAATCAGAATTTATTTATTAACATGCACACTGGAATATAATACATGGCAGAAAAACATTAGTAGATACCTAAATGGGAAAAACGTTGTGTCCTAAAGGGCTAATTAAAATAGTAAAAAGCGAAACAAAAGTTACCACAAATTAATAGAACCCAAAAGGTAACATCAAGATGAAAATCTGAATTAAGCCAGAAATCCAGGAAAGGTAATTTTGTGGAAAAGAGACAAATCCAACCATGAAAATGCAGTTTTAGTATAGATTGCAGACTTTTGAATTCTGAAGAGCTTTACCAGGAAGGCAGGCTTTGCTATCATATCATCAACATCATCATCCTATGAATCGACAGAAAATTTATGTGAATCAAATGTGAACAGAAATCTGTTCTATTTTGCAATGTAAGCTAATCTTAGAATCAAAATTGAATTAACTGAGGTTAAATAAAACCTGATTTTAAAATAAGTCAATCATGTTACTAAACCGCACTAGAAGCAGACGAGGTGTAACACTCGAACATGCATGAAAGGTGATAGACAATTCAAATGCTATTTAAAGCAGAATCATCCAGGTGCCACCTTGTACAACTGCAAAGGTCATCACTGAACACTTAGAAGTAGCACATCGCCACTGCTTAAATGCTGGTGACTGGCTGCAGAGTCTGCTCAACTCACAAACTATGCAGCCTGATGGGGTGGAAGCCAACAAAAGTGGTTTTATTCTTCAACAATCCAACTAGCAAAGGCACTGAACAGAATGTAATCCTACAGGAACAGACATATCAGTGAGGGTCCAGGTTGATCTCTATCAATATACAGGAATACCCCGACTTACGTTCCAGTCAGTTATACATAAGTCGAACTCGCACGTTTCTGCTTATTATCTCGCATCTACACCATCAACAATTTCTCCATCTCGGCAATCACACCAATCCTTTGTTTTGTTATCACCACAGATGTCACAGAGGCAGATCCTTTCATGTGTTCTGTAATACGGTCTTTGTCTTTCACTATCGTGTTAACCATCGACACAGCCATGCCCAGGCCAGGCGCAATGGAAGATAAATTTTGCTTGTTTTCATATTTCTTTATTATGTTCACCTACTCAGGTGTAATCCCCTTACGCTTCTTTGTGGAACAACTAGCATCAATTATACGCTTTGGCAGCATAACTTGCAATGGAAAAATCTACGTAAAAATGAAAAGATTTGCGCACAACTAAACCCACTTGATGGGTACTAATGCACAACTGAGAGCATGGGAGAGGGATGCTGGCTGACTAACAAACTCAAACCCCAAGCGCACATTACTCCACAGCTCAAAGTAGTGCCTGCTCATACCTAGGTACCCACATGTAGTGCTACATAACATTTTTGCTGTAAGTTGGGGTATTCCTGTATAGGATAAAATTCAAATCTACATGACAGTGCTCTATTCCCAGGTTGAATAACTCTACCCTATTTGCAGTTAGAAAGAAACAGCATTTAGATGTCATTTATTAATAAATTTAAGAAAACTTATGCTTTTTATACAAAGTACTATTATGTCTGCTCTGTACAGATTTAACTCAATGCCATCTTCAGCCAACAAAAGTTCAATAAATCTGTGCCTTAATTTCAGAAAAAAATAATTTGTAGATTTCTTTGTATAAAAGAAAGCAGGCAACTCAACTCTTCAAAAAACCCACTCACTCGTAAACTCTTGGCCTTGTCCTGAGCCTTGCTGTAAATTGACAACAACTTAGCCAATCGCTTCTCTTTTCGTTGCTCCACTATCACCAAACCCTCTGCTACCAGTCCAAGTGCCACATCTTCATGGTTATCACTGAACAGCAAACTAACATAATCAAATCCTGCCCCTCTATACTCTGCATTCAGCAGCAACTGTTTGTTAAAGATGTCATTATAAAAGACATCCACTGCATCTTGCTTGGATTCTTCCTATTAAAAACAAAAACAAAAACTGCACGATGAACAGACCATGTTAAAGGCCAAGTTAACCCTCCCTTTCTTGAGTTAAAACAAAACACAGCCACACGATCAATACATTCAACATGGGAGGGAGATACGAGTATCGTGTCATCAAGGATGCTAAAGAAAAGTTAAGCCAAAAATTATTAAAATGCAAGTCAAAAGTTGTAGTATTAAAAAAGCAAAACTGAATGAGTTACAGCAAGTTCAGCAGCTATAACCAGCAGCACTGCTCATCAGAAAGTTGCTATTGATGTGCTTTACTCTCAATATTCATTAACTTTGTTATGTGAACACTTGAGACAAGTTTTATACCAGAGTTTACCACTTATGTAAATTGTGAACACCTGACAGGTGAGAATTTTGTGGGTACATTGCATGCAACACTTAGGCAATAGGACTGCGATCACGACAGCTACAATGGCCAAGGTGAATAAACAGTGACACTGGGTCTCTCACAAAATATCCCCATATTATTTTGTTCACCGTATATGTAAAAATAAGTAAAGTGATCTATAGTAAGGATGTAATTCCAGATGATTAAAATAAAGAAAACTGGCAAATAATAGCACCACTGCTGTTAGAGAGGAATGAGCAATACAAGTGTACTTACATCGTCAGGTAAAGTAACACAGGCGAGGCAGAATAACGAGGCCTGTGCAGGTAATGAGTGAAACCGTGTTGGCAAAGCAGCCATCATTGCAGATGTAGTCTCTTCTTTCTGCAAAGAAAGCATACATCATCTGAACCTGGTAAAAAAAAATCTCCCAAGCAGTAACTTTTTTTGTATGTAGCTAACTAAACTCTGCATCCTGTACACCTCAGCTAATTGTACGTACCGTCATCCTGGACATAAGGAAGCCAGATTTTATTGTAAACCTGTTCAACAACCAACTTAACTTCTATCTGCCAGGTAAACAAATAATGACTTACATTACCATAATCAATGTAGAAAACTAATGCTTTCCCCTCCGAAGTGACTTTATCCACACGCGCTCGATACCTGAAATTATAAGCAATAATAGAAATTTTAACAAAACCCTTCTTCACCCCAGCTTTTTTAAAATTATTTCATTTGGCAATCATAGCAAAAAAATAAAAAAACATCACCTAAAAAGCATCATCATTACTAATATCAGTATGTTCCACACAATCCTGTTTTTCTGTGGATGGGTAAGAAAGAAAGATATGTCATCTTAATATGAAAATCTTGCACTAATCTCAACTCATATTTTAATGTCAGTTCCTGTGACCATTAAGGATACAAACTTAATTGCTTAGTTATTGTGAATCATGATATCCACTACTAAACTTATCACATTAGAAAAACTAACATAGTTGGGAGCAGAACCAGTGCTTCATGCTTACCACTGTCCATCTTCAGAAAACTTTGCTGCACACAGGTCACCTTTCCTTGGTTTATATGAGCCTGGAATTGAAGATTCCATCTCTTCCCTCAAATCACTCATAGTCTTTTCCAGTTGAGATCCTTAAAGCACAACAACAGTAGCACTAAGTCACACACTGTGCAAAGGAGCATCATGTGGCAATAAACCTACCTAGAACCAGCAATAGAACAAGATATTATCCATGTCTGCACCTGCCAAATCAATCACATGGTGCCATTGTTATCCCTTTCCCCCCTAAATAAAGTTAATCTGCAAAATGTGAGAACATTTGTAACAACTCTAGTCTCATCCTGTAGTAAATTGCTTCTTTGTATTTAGATACTAATGGATATTTGCTTGAATAAAAGTTTAAAAAAAATTTTTTTTGAATATGTTCTACAAAACAGATTTTGGAAAGAGGGGAGAGGTGGAATTCCCTCAAGAGTTCCAAAGCTTGACTTCATGTTTCATATTCAAACAATATTAAAAACAATTTTAGCTGGTATTTCAAAAGTGATGCATTGTTCTAACTGGAACATCAAGGAAAGCTTTCCCAATAAACATAAAACATTTGTACTGAAATTATTGAGATACAGTTTAAATGTACTTCAGTGTTGCTAATAAAGAGCCAATTTAGTTTTATTGAAGTATTAAAAACTACAATGTGAAAAATAAAAATTATTCAAGCAGGCAGGCAATAGGAATAGTCAGTCATTATATAGGTGAGACTAAACTAGAACCTACGGTTTCAAAAAATAAGGCAGGACTAATCGTTAACCAAAATCTCAAGTGATGAGCAGTGCATTTCTTCTAGAAACAAAGCAAATAATTAACTGGATTATCAAACAAAGTTTTGTTAAACAATGCAGATATTTCTAAAGTTCAGCAAAGATTTACTCAAATGTTTCTAGGTCTTAAGATTTTAGAGTATGCTAAATGGTTGAAAGTATCAGATTTACCAGCTTTGAATTTTGAATGTTTAAGACAATTAATGGAGATTTTCAGAATTATTAGGGAGTCTGAGCACTTGAACAGGGACAAACTCTTTCAGCTATCTCCAGTTACCAGAAATTTTTTTTTTTTTTGTAGGAAAACTGTTAATGAGTTTAATTACTGAAAATGGTAGCTAAAAGTGAAAGTATAATTCAACTTAAAGAATCATATTGATGATGGCCATTCCTCTTTTCTGGGAACCCATGCAAAATCTATGAAGACTTTCTGTAACTATAAAACTAAGTAAATTACTAGCTGGTCTAGTTTATTGTACGTGTTCTCAGATGGAGAAGTTTCTTTAGTCACTAGATAATACTAATAAATCTCTATGGTAGTGCAGTGATCTAGTGGTTAGCCTACTGCATTATAAAGGTCAAAGGTCTAGGTTTGAATTCTAAGGAGCAGCTTGGTTTGGCATATCTTCCCCAAACACGGTTTCTTTTTGCTCTTCTTCCTAGGCCAGCTGCATAGGTTTCTCCTTTAAAAAAGAAAGGAAAGAAAAAAGTTCTCTAGTAGGGACTTTTTACTGGCCAAGTTTCTAGCGTCACACATTTCTCCTCTCTTCCCTGCCTGACTAGCATTCTGAGTCCTGGTCTACAGTAACAGTTGGCTGCAGCATGGGATATGACAAATTTCCACTCCTAAAATTAAGGCATTTTCCTTTTTCTTTCTTCATTAGAAATTTGGAAAAATCTTATGAATAAAGAAAAACCCACAATTAATGTAAAATAATGTCAGTAAAACTCTACCAAAACTTTAGAAAACAGTTTAATAAAACTAATTTAAAACAAACTTGTTGTTTATTCAAGAACAGACTTGACCTGCACCTCCTATATAACTATTTATTTGTTCCTAACTTAAACAGTGCTACTATCTGCAGTTAATTTGATTCAATGGGCATGCAGCACGTAGAGAAAAATCAAATAATTCAGTACATAAACTTCAAATTTAAAAACACTATGGATGCTAGGAATGCCTTATAAAGAAATCAGATTTCTGTACCTGTTTTTTTGAAGGAAGAGAGATCTCTGAATAAAATTAAATAATGACATTAAATTCAGCACCAAGCTAATAATTTTTTAAGAAACAACTTTCTGTCAAAATAAACTTTCTTGATGGTTCAAAGATACTTGATAAAAACACAGAAGATATTCCAACTCCCAATGTGATGTATTACCAACTAATTTACTTATTGGATCTCTCTGAATAGAACAATTTTCTGCCCAATGAAGATGACAGATATTACAGACATCAAGTAAAACATGTTCAAACATCTGTATTAGTAGCAAAATTCTTACTACAATGTAAAGGCAGAGGAAGAAATCTGTCAAAATCACACGACTTTCAGTAACAGAAAAAAAATTACAAAGTGACTAACACTGTTGTGTTGTATACCATTTTCTATAATGGGGATAACCTCTCTATAAAAGAGAGGACACTGATGAGAAATAGTACTGCAGTTATCTGCTAGAGTATTAATCTGTGCCACAAGGGGCCTGGCAAGAAACAGATCAAGAAAAAACCATGCTAGGGGGTCTACATCAGTCCAGTTCTCCAACCTCTGGGCCACTGACTGTCCCCAAATTACCAATGGTGCTTTCAGATGAAATCAACTCAGTTAATGTGCCTGATCCTTCTACTAAAAGACAGACCATTTTTCAACTAAATTTACTGACATTACAATAAGGCAGAAAAGATTTATAGAATATTAAGAAAACAAACAGCAACTCTTGTGATTACAAGTCAGTCCGAACGATACTCACCACTATCAACAAACTGCGCATAGAACTTCAATTCATTAACTACCTCGGTCACAACAACACTGCGATAGTTCACCTTCCGTTCCAGGGGCTCCTCAATTATTTCATCATCCTTTGGTTCCTCATAATTAGCCCAAATCTAATAAATTTTAAGAAATAAAATAAAGATCAGATGCTACCTGTTATCATCAAGGCAAAATTATATCCAGCCAATGACACAGTGACTTCTTATTTCTGAGATGCAGTACCAGGCTAACATTGTGGCTCCAACTTCTTTGAAAGTCTTGTTGTCACAAGCATTACGCAATTCTCTAACATCTAAAAATATTCCATAAAGTCACTAATAATAATTTTGAAAAATATCTTCTGTAAGTGACATTATTACTTATGCTCTAAAAACTTCAGGTGGCAAAAAGAGAGAAAGCAAGCATCATTACAGCAAAGAGTACACAACCGAAAGATAAAGAAATAAAACTTGAATCTGATAATCAAGAAACTTCAACATTAGTAATGGCATTTTGCTACAAAACTCTCTGCAGTATCTGTAATTTAGTCAGTACTTTTTGTCACAAGAAGTTAGTAGCACAAATAGGTTAGCAACCAAAGATTCCTGGTTCAAATCCTAGCATCAGCGCTACCTGTGTACAGCATCTTGAGATGCTGAAAACACATGTATACATCAGCAATGGCGCTGTTTATGCTACAAAATAGCTGAAAGGAGTATGTGCAAAGACCAGCTCCTTTCTTTTGACTGAAAAAACCTAAGTAATTCCACTATTTGAAAAGAAATTAAAAGAAAAATTAACACACACTTTGGAAGAGGAAGATGCAACATTAAATATGCTCTCAAAAATTCTACTTACATTCAGTTTTTTCCCTTTTGCTTTTTCTTCAGCATCCAACAAAGCTTTGTAGTGAGGGCTCCTCTCGGCAGTGAAGAAAACCTTTGCTAGTCCTTCTGTTACCAAGGAAATGGACAAATTGGTCGAGTCTATATACAGCCATCCTATAAAGTTACCTCCCCTGTCCATAGCCTCCACCTCAACCTGAACCTAGATGCGAATTCAGAAAAGACTGTGACAAACTCCTTTATGTATCTGCCAATCCTTAATCTATTAGACACAATAAAGGTGAGAAAGATTAATTTAAAACAAATGCACATTAGTTTTGTCAAAACAACTGACCTCCCTTTGTAAGCACAACTCCTTTGTGAACTGCAATGCTTCTTCGCCATAAGCATCTGCTGGCAAAGTAGTGCCCCCTACTGGTCTAGAGCCTTTTGGACATTCAATACCTATATTAAAAAAAAAAAAAATCAATGTCAGAAAGATGCAATAAAACCATCAGTATAGTCTATTAAAAAAATTAATCTAATAAATTCCAGTTCTTTCGTGCACATATTCTAAATTTATACCTTTCCCAAATGTACGATAGAGGATTAATCTTAGGAGGGGGGAGGGCCTTCAAAGTTGATTGTCTACAATAAGTCCAGCTACAAACTGAAGCAGGCAGGACAATTGGTTAGGCTTACTTGATTCAGATTAGCGATCCTGTGTCTACTTTACTTCAACGGCACAGGTAGGAATTTGTTTGTTTAATTCAGTTGCTTAAAAAAAAAACAAAATTTCACTGCTGTTTGTCTTTTAGTATGTAAACAATGCTACCATTTTACTTGTAAAGCAATACAACAATTATTCCAAAGTGCATTCTATTAGAAATGATGATGAATTTTAACTACTTGCCACTATTATGTGGACAGTACTTCTTTTATGAAAGATGTAACATCTAGGGAGAACACTCAGAGGGTAGGTAGTGCAACAGGAACAATAAAAACAGCAGTAGGAAGAGAAGTAACAACAACTTTTTCTTTTCAAATATCTTAGACCAACACACACCAACACCCGCTTTTTGTTTACATTTCCCAAACATGTATTCCTTAAAAAAAAAAAAAAAAAAAAACACCGGCCCCCAAACCATTTTTTTCATGTTACCAAATTTAAGGGTTCATACCAACACCGTTAGAGCAGGCCTGTGCCTGTCAACTTTGTCAGATCATCTTCCACTGCTGCCTGCACAGGAGACTGTCATCATTAAGGTTTTGTCATAGGTGGGGAATGACAGCCAGAATTATAAGGTGAATATGGTGAGAGCCCAAATTTCAAATGCCCCAAAGGTTGGGGTCTGCTGTAACAGCTCTTCGTCAGTCAACAAAACTGATTCTCAGGACAGTCTTTGTGAAGATGCTTCCATCAACACTATTGAGCAGCAAGACAACAATACACCTCCCAAGCATCAGTGTTTGCATTTGACAGAATAGCAAATTAATTAGATAAAGCTCCCCCTCCCAGAATCTTTTCAAAGCTAGAGATTTTTATGAACTTTGTGGTACATTCGACTGCACATCTTGCTAGAAATTTTTAAAAGCAAACTTTCATGCATAGATTTTTTGCATAGAGATATTTTAACCAGCCATGTCTTAAATCTACCCAAATAATCGGTTCCCTTTCAGTGCTTCAGCAGCTGTGTAATTTTCTTCTAAAAACTTTGGCATTTTGAAACAAAAGACTAATAATGCACAAATGATTTTTTTTGTAGTGGTGTTGTACTCATTTGTTCAGCCAAGTTAGCAACATCTCAATGAGGAGCATACCTGAGATGAGGAATGTTATGAGACAGGTCTCTCTAGGTAAGTAGAGTCGGAGCCGTGAACCACTGGCTACAAACTCCACAATTGCATCCGATCGTCCAGCCCTTTGTAAAAATGGAAGAAACTGTTTTGATTTGGCTATCTCCTGTGAGTGGGGAAAAAGTATTTGTTAAAATCTCAAAGTAGTAAAGTAGGAAAACAAAAAACCAAATGAGTATTAATAACTATTTGCATTAAATTATCAGACCTCTTCAAATTCAGATTCAAATTCATCAAAATCTAGTATAAATCTACTGTTAACTTATATTATTTTTATATATGTATATTTCAAGTTAAATTAGAGTAATATTTTTTATTGCATACTGAACAATTTTAAAAACATACAAACATACTGAGAATGGAGAGATTTAAAAGCAAATTAAATAAAAACCACAGTTTTAGTTTTTGGCTTTAAAACTGTATCACAAATTTCAGATGTGATTACCATTCCTTTTTTCAGAAGAATTTTAATGGACTTTTGGAGAACAGAATAGCACAGAATCTCAGCAGCTTACCCCTGACAGATCAGCAACCCTGTGAATGGGAGACTCTTTCTTTGAGTGAATGCCCACTCCCTTTTTTTGCGCCCTTGCCTCTGCACCCAGCAAGTCGTCATAGTATGCAGACCGGTGGTCGTCATCCTGTCGATAACGAATCACTGAGGCCAGACCTTTGCTCACCAATGCTTCAGCCACATTTCTGGAGAAGAGCAATATTTATTTTCTTTTAAAAAACACCCCAGCCAGCTAGAAAAGCCTCGTTACAAATCTATTCACAGCTACAGAAACTATTTACAATTAAGATCAAACCATATCATACAAAACTTGTGCAAAAGAAATGTCTGCTTAGATGTAAACAAATTTCTATTGTTTCAAGTCTTTGAAGCCTTTAAAAAAGTTTTCATTTAAGTTTTCATTACTATGTATATTCAGCTGTAGCCCATTAAGCAACAAAATGCTGCTATAGCCTAATATTGAACCGATTTACACAAGTCCAGCAGTTAGGGTTAGAAGAGACTTTAAAGTGGTTCTGAATTCCAAAACGACAGGTGGAGAGAATGGAAATGAACTCAAAGGCATATGCTGAAAATATTCAATCAACAGTGAAAAATGCTGACAAAGCCACTCACATGCTAGCAATGGTGACTGTACAGCAGGTCTTTTCAGGGTATCCTTGTGATGGTGGCTGGATGTAGTCTACTTGGATATTCACCTGTACAAACAAACATAAAACCAAAATTTAAAAATAAAAAGTTCACCTTGACAGTCAACTAAAAGATTTATAATTTTACCGCAGCAAAATTGTCAACTTTTGGGTTTATTTAAGCAGATTAGTGTTTTTTTCCCCAATTAACCCTAGGATGATTGTTAACCTAATGCTAGACTTCAAAGTAGACAAATTTCATTTTACCTTTTTCCCAATGAGTTTCTTTCGGAGAAACTCCCTGGCTTCGAACATATAAGGAATATCGTAAAGGGGTCTCACTCTCCTGTTTGAATCCCTTGCATTTGGCGGAGCATTTTCATTATTTTCTGTTGCAAGTCTGAAACAATTTAGCAAGACTTAGCTTAGCCATGAAATATAAGGCAGGCAGTGGAGCTGCTCACCTAAGACAGACTCTGCTCAAATTAGTCGGCTCCAAATCGATTAACTTGTACATCATAAAATGAGTTCGGGTTACATTTTATTAAATTGTACATTATTTGTATGAAAGATAAATCCTGATCTTTTCTTTGGAACATAGATAAAAGACAAGAATTTTAAAAAAGACAATTATACATAGTTTCATAAGTGGCGAAACAAGAAAAAAGAATGCTATGAGTATTCACCGCTATATTAAGAATATGGAAAGTGCAACTGCTTTGACATTCTACAAATAGCAATTATCTACCTTACAAACATTTTCTGCTAATATTAAAGAAACACAAAAAATCCTTTAATTACTAATCCATCTAATATATATTTATTTTTTAAAAACCTTTTTACAAGATTAACTCCCCTGAGGAAAAAATTTATTTTCAAAATTCATTAATTTAAACCGTTCTATAATACACTTCCCTTTAGCTCTGTATTACTCAGCAACTTTCTCATTAATAAAACTTTTGTAACTTCAAATCTGTATATCACTCCAATCCAAGTGTTTGTATTATGAGTCTGTTGACTAAAATATACAACCAATCCAATAAATACTGAACTGGGGTGATATAGGTAAAAACTGATGTGGTTCACGGAGGGTTAAAAGAAAGTACTACAAAACATCTTGATGATAAGCTATGGAATAGACACAGTATGTGAAGAGATTTTGAAAGATTGCATCATTTAGGCAAGTCTACCAGACCTTCAATTTCTCACCTGGGTGATCTGATACTGGCCAAGAAAATTTTTTTAAATTTGTTATCAGCAGTTTTGACTACCATGGCATCACCGTTCACCACTTCCACAACCTAAAAAACAAAGGGAGAGAGAGAAACAAATACAGTTGTCCCCCGGTATTTGCGGGGGTTACGTTCCTAGAGCACCCGTGAAGAGCAAAAAACGGCGAATATTGGACGTGGTCCATAAAAATGCCTATAAATGTAATTTAAAAAAAATATAAGTAAATATATAATAATAATTTAATAAAAAATACAACACTCAGAGAAACACTCGAGAGAGCTACACGCAGTAAACTGGGATGATGCGAGGCTGCTGGGCTGCATCTGCCTGAGACTGCGCCTCGTGGGCAGCAGCCAATCAGCAGCAAGGAGAAATGAATAACGCTCTCTGATTGGCTACTTTCAAATCTCCAGCCAATAGCATTTATTTTATATTGATATTTTGCTGAATTTACGTTAGTATTTATATTACAAAATTAGTAAATTATATTGTTATTAATAATTTAGTGTTAAAAAGCGTGAAAAAATATATATTGCCACAAAAAAATCCATAAAAAAAAACTGCGGAAGATATTTGCGATTCTGCGAATATGCGGAGGTTTACATACCATAAAATTCAGAATCTATGAGATTTCATGCATCTTATAAAGGTAATAAAATCATTTGAAATCTTAGTTTCTCTGTATTAGGCCTCACCAAGAATACACTGGTTTACATTTTATTTATGCAATTTTTATTCACCACAAGTACAATATAGTATATAAAAACAGCAACAACAAGATTCAGAATAAAAAAAGTTAAAATTTCAAACTAAAGTTTGTTCTCCCATAAAGTTCTCCAGTTACGTCAAATGTCATGTATTTTCTTAGCATTCCTGATCAAGTCTGACAATCAACAGCAAAAGCTAAAATAACCAAAAAATAACAAACTTTTCCACCGCTTGTGCTTTAATTAGTTCCTTTTGCTTCTGGAGATTATTAGCCATTCTATTATAATTCTGATATGATTTAATTTCTGCTCCACGTTACACCCAATCTGTAAAAATGCCCATTTCACAAAATGAACAACATTGTACATGAAAGAAAGCTGAAATTTCATTCATGCAAACAACATTTCATGTGATCTACAAGAAGATAAATTAACAATTAGTTAAGTGTATGGCACTTTAGCAGATTCTGTAGCACTAGCAGCATGAAAGGCTTTATACCTTCCTGTCAGTCCCTGTGGAGTTCTGCTTATGAAGAGAATGATATGAAGTCGGTATGGGTGTGCTAAACATCATGAATGCTGCTTGTAGAGACTGGTCATGGACGATAGATGATGACCCATAAGATTATTTAAAATCAGTATGCCCACATCCCAAGGTCCCTTGTCCTGGAGTACACCTCTTGGCATTAAAGGTGAGCTGAGAAGAGTTCCAAACAAGAAACAGCAAATGTAGTAGTCAGACTTATTAATATGAAGGATTTCAATGTGTGGCTACGTAGATCTGGTGGACATGCAATCTATGAAAGATAGCAGTTCTATTTATCTTTCACTACCTGAGTACCCGACAAAGTTCCACATGGTTTTCCCACTTCAATCCAAGATGACAACAGAGGTGGCTCAAGCTGTTATTGATCTTTCTGAACTTTAGTGCACTACATATTCTTTAGTCAGACAATGGACACTAGTTTACAGCCAAGATTATTGAGGAACTTACTGGTTCTTTTGAATTGATGATCAAGTCATCATCAAAACTAAGGATTAATGAAACAAGGAAATGGTGACATGAAACTCAAGCTTATGGCCTGAAAGAGAGACAACAATAGTGCTAAGTGGAGCTATGCTGTTCACTTTGTTCAGTGGTCCATGAACATGTTATACCGTGAGATCACCATAAAATGCCTGGCCTGGTAACAAAACTGCTGTTGGCTAACTTCCACTCTTGTCCTGTCCTCCTACATCATCCACTGTGTCTGCTCTTAACAGACTACCATTAGCTCACCAAATGTCTACTACACAAATTGTCAGCATTTCTTGTGTTGACTACAGAGAGGCTATAATACCAGCCTCTGATACTATCAACATTCAGGTAGTTGAACAGTCTGGCTATGCGAATAGCACCAGAAATAGAGTCAAAAGAAAACTGACTTGGAATCAGTTGGAATTCATACAGTTTAGTGATCTGAAAGCTGAAGATATTCCACCAGAGCAGCTTAGCAGCCAAGAGATAGAATGTGCCCAGAGCATGTAGTGGACAAGGTTTCACAAGGTGCTTCTGAAGGCTGGTTTAAGATGCAATTGTGCAACTCATAGTCACAAAACATGTGCAAATGTAGACTACTATAGTATATTTTTAAATAAGTGTTAAAACTAAAATTATGCCATAATTTATCTATTGCATTTGATTTTAAGATAAGATAAAAATGGTATTTATAAGTGCTATATTTCATGAAATATGGAGGTGGTTTGTCCAGTTCATGACAAGCAATAGTAAAAATGTGTGCACAACACAATAGTATCCGACAGTAAAAACTTCCTCAATGGAACCTGTTTATTTCATGAAACGAACAGTATTGGTATTAGCAATTTTACAAATTAGGCATAACATATACACAGATCAATGCCTTATTAATGAGACCTATTCGTCTTCAGGATTGTCTGCAGTATCATGGCCCAGAAGGAAAAAGCCCTGAAATGGAGCACAGCTAATGTGGTGATGACAACAAAGAGAATGCCAAGAAATGTGACAGTGGGAGACTCAAAACCAAAACACTGGAAGAACAATCATGGCCAAGAAGGCATTTGAAATTTCCTCAATTCCCTAAAATCTCACCAGGCATTTTGTAATGACTGAGAAGTAATTAGTGCTGCTCTTCTCCACCTAAACGACATACGAAATGTATCTAGAACCATTTATTTTTACCCCCCAAGTCCCCTAAAATTTTTGTCTGTCTAGTGAAGAAATGAAAAATTGATTCCATCTCATCTATAGAAGTCCTAGCATCAGCAACAAGAAAATGTAGAACTGCATAGTTACCTTAGACTGAAAATTTTTATCCTTCGTATCAATTACAGGACCAGATGGTTTATAATCCTTCCATATACGAAGTTTCTTTTCTTTTGCCTTCCTGAAATTTACAAAAACAAATTTTTATGAAAGCATCTTTCCAAACAAGAAAATAAAAATCAATCAAAAAAATCTATTTGAGAAAGTATAAGGTAGATTTATCAAATAATATCATTTTTTTCTTCCAAAATTTGTGTATAAAATGTTTCTTGGTTATGTAAAACATTTTATTTTGATTAATATAATAACCACTATGCAAGATAAATTTTTTAGAAATCTAGCTTATATATTAAAAGCTTATCTTATGACTAATGAGAGTGGTAATAAGGTGTTTATGGATAATGTTAGTTCCTTTACTATTTTAATCATCAAGTTTGATCATTTAAACTAAACCCTTCATTACTCAGAGCATTAAACAAAGATGTGCCACACTTACTTGGATGTTGCCCAGATAATGGGTTTAAAAACCAACCAGTAAAACGTTTTCCTTACTCATGAACAGAGGAAGCATTAATTACCATACTTTAGAAACCACTTACTTCTCAGCAGCTCTCAGTTTCTCTGCACCCTGTGTTACCACACCCATGCTCCAGTCAACACAGCGAGCGAAACCTTCAAGCAGCAATAGTTCCGTGATGTTACCATTCTATCAAAAAAGGGGAAATTTGCTACAGTTGTCACATCAGAAGAAAGCAGATCATTAAAAATCCATCCAAAGAACACTCGTTTAAAGAAGATTAAAGTTGACTAAACTTTGGATGAAAGCCTGAGGTTGAAAAAATTTTCCAAAAGTTGTTGTTTGAAGTTGAAACAAAGATTTTTCTACACAGGTGATTGTAATTCATCTTGAACTAGAAACTAAGTTGGACAGTCTACCCAAACAGCAATCATTTGATAATAAAACATGGACTGACCAACAGAAGTCTTAACACGTATCCTTTCAGCTAAGTTACACTTAAAAATAAAAAATTTTGGAAATGTGTTACTTTGAGAAATAGCACTGGTTTGTAACAAATGCAGCAGCAGCATCATTTCATTTTGCTTTCCATTAAATGGTAGACAAAAGGCAAATAAAATTAAGACAATTTCAATTATCAAAAAATATTTAAAAATACTTCTGTTGTATTCATTGTTATTTGGAAATGTATCTAGAGAAAGCAGCTTAAAAGTGACCAACAGCTGCTAGTCACAAGATGGAATACTTATTTTCAACCATTTTATATAATGTACATCGAAGGCAGGTAACCTACCCTCTTCTAGAGATGAGAATCTGAAGATATCAACTGACTTCCTACACCAAACTTCTTTTTTGGAAATTCAAAGCTAATGTAGTACAGTATCAACAATGAAATTTATGAATAACTGCCATGCAGTGTGAACACGTCTGTCTTGCAAAATGCTACTCACTGGATGCAAGACGGTTCCCAAGAAATTCTGGTTAGAGGTGCCTTCCAGAATAATCTTCACATCTCTCTGCAGCAAGCGAGATTCAGAGTAAAACTTTGCTTCCTCGGCAAATGGCTCAGGAACTTGCTGATCTGCATCCAACTTAAACATTGGTGCCTGCAAGAAAACAGCAGCTAAAATTCTGGTTGATTTTCTATGTCGAAACAAATCAAACCACCAAGTGATGTCACATTAACATTTAAGAACCCTGGAGAAAACAAAAAGGTCTGAAATAACCACTAAAAATTCAGAGTGGAAAACATTTTCATCAGTGGCTGGGGTTGCTACATCGCAAGCTTTTCTTTTCTCTCAACAAATGATTCAAAGAACGAGAGGTGTAAATTGTATTTTTTAGAAAGGGCATTATTACAAAAGCCACCCCCCCCTTTTTTAACCTACCTTGATCCCCGAAAGCATCACAGTGACATACTCAAATGTTGGGAGGAGGAATGCCCGGATCGTACAGCCGTCACGAACATGTTCTATCACCGCTGAAATCAAAGGAGTAGAGGTGAAGTAAAGACACAAAAAATAGTTTTGGATTTTAAAGCAAAAAAACATCAATTTACCATTCAAAACAAACCAACCAACCATGAAGGTGACCGAAAAGTCAAGTAATTACAGTAACAGCAGCTGTCTGCTTTCTCTTTATTTGTGGTTTACATTTTTTTTACTGTGTTAATGCCAATAAGAGAAAAGTAAATTTTTTGAACCAAAAACTTCAGCAAAGTTTTAAAAAAAAAAAAAATTTTATTTTTAATTTATTAGGAGCTGAAGTTTTTTCTAAAAACAAATAGATTCTGAATAGCTGACTGGGCCTACTGCTGCTGCTGACATTTGAACATTCAATCATCCATCCCACTAATCTATCAATGGGCAGCAAGCTGCAGATCATAAACATTTCACTCTTGTCAGGACTACCAAGTCCATTATAGTCGTTTTCCACTTTGCTCTTAAGATTTCAGAAATCAGTAATTAGCAAGCCAGCAAAAAGCAGGCTACCTACCATCAATTGGTTTGTTGTGATGAGAGTCAACAAAGTGACGAGGATTTTCAATCATCCACTTGATGTCTCGAACATGGTCTGAACCACCAGCCCACTTTCCCCTTCCAGCAGACTTCGCTGCTTCTTCCAGCTGGACCAATCTCTGCTGACCCTCACTGCAGACAGAAAGAGTGCATTAACACAGATTTCTACATTACATCTAAGACAGATCACAAGGCGTAGAGCATGTCAAATGAACGTCAAATATATGTAAATTTATCTTAGATCTCTTCTCTTATGGAACAAAAATTGATGGTCATATTCCACCAAAACCTT
This sequence comes from Nautilus pompilius, assembly GCA_018389105.1. Classification (NCBI taxonomy): domain Eukaryota; kingdom Metazoa; phylum Mollusca; class Cephalopoda; order Nautilida; family Nautilidae; genus Nautilus; species Nautilus pompilius. The sequence goes on along the minus strand of JACATO010000306.1, from coordinate 2,143,046 downwards.
ACAAATTCACTTACTCATTGGGTTTGATGCCACCCCTCCGAACCTCCACCAGTCCTTCATAAATCAGCAACTCAGTCATGTTCTCTCCAGTACTGTCTTTTAAAATTTAAAGAAACAGGAAAAGAAATAAAAGGGCAATAAAACAAAATCCTCAGTAACTTGGACAAATTATAGCAGGCCTAATTACTGTCAGATCTCAACAAATAGCATTATGACCGTACTAACTAAGTTGAGCAAAGACTGGATACTGTGGCTGATCGATTGTTGACTGTAACACCTTATTAGGAGAAGCTTGGTAGAACTAAAACCCTCAAACAAGACCATTCCTAAAATGAACATCTAATTGTGTTTAGATAATTTCTCTTCTAGTCACAAGCAAAATCTAAAAACTATTCTAAATGCAATGCTCTGAAAAGCAACCCTTCATTTCTTAATAGTAGTGTTCCAGTAACATTCTAGGAAATTTGCATAAGGGTACAACATATCAAGTGAAACTAGAGGCTCAAGTCAAAGTACAGCTCTTTTTAGTGCTTAAACACTAAAAATATTCCTGAAAGTGGTCAAGTATCAAATAATTGTCTTGCAAGTCAGATGGACACTTCAAATTAGTATTTACAAAATAAAATCAATTTTAACTTTTATTTAAGAAAAATTTCCTTTACACTTTTGAAACCAAGTAACCGAACAAGGTCAGAATGTTAAACAGTTAAGAAAAACTAAGTTTTTGAATCATAAATGAATAAAAAACGTTTAAAGAGACTTGCTCAAGACTTCATTGAGCTCTGATGAGAAAATGCATTTCAAAAGGTCTTGACTTTTTTTTTTTGGAAAATTCTTCAAATGTTGGTGGAATCCCAAACTGATATTAAATTTTCTGCTGCTGTTGACATACAAGCAGAGGACAGCCCAAAATGGGGGAGTTGCTAAAGCAGACAGGCTACATGAAGAGGGAGGAAAACTAGTGCATTCAGTGTGATTTGGAACAAAATTAAAATGCAATGTATCTAAGATCTGTGTATCTTATGCTATTTCAGCTGAGAAGACTTTTTTAAATGTTAGAACACAAGATGGTAGCAATGTATCAACTTCAGTGAAGTTTGAAATTTACAGCAACATCCACCATCACATCTGGATAGCATCATTCTCATTTCCTGCATATTTTATACTTGTTTGTTCCATATCATTGCATATCCCTTGAAATAGTGACTGTTCTCTATTCATTAAGATTAAAATCAAGCAAAATACAGGAAATAGACTAAAACAAGTACTTATTCTGCTTGGTGTGACACCTTGTATAAGGCACGAGAATTTACAATATTTCTTTTAAGCAACATTTCAATTAAATGGTTATGGGAGCATAGCCATTGGTTATAATTATAACTCCATCCTAACCAGCTAACAAATCTCTCCTGTACTCACTGAAATACATTTAAACTGATGAAGCCAAATGCTACAGATGTTACACCTGATCATCTTTCGTCAAGCAATCATAGCAACCAGCTCCTGTTGAACAAAACAAGACTCTTTTAAAATTTATTGATGAACAATATTAATGGTTAATTGCACACTTACCTTTACCAAGATAGATGCAGCCATAGTCTCTACTTATCCCAGGAACAGTGTATTCAACCGTGAATGCAACTTCTCGACCAATAAGTTTTTTCCGCAGAAACTCTCTGGCTTCCCATGCATATGGCTGTTAGAGAAAATATATAAAGATATGGCATGGTGCATATTCATCAAAGTTCTCATCACAGGTAGACAAACATTCACTACCTCAGTGTTTTGATTCTGACAGAGATTAAAGATGAACTAGACAACACTTCTCCACTAGCAGATAATCTGCTCTGTAGGTTTGGGGGGGATGAAAATGAGAATTTATTTTTCAAAACTAATTTAAATCCAAATTAAGTAGCCTACTAACAGCTTAAAAGGAAAAAAAAAAGTTATAGTTGTGTAATACTGCTAAACATTTACGTGAGAAATCTTCTGGGTAAGTATGCATTTAAGGTTTGCCTTCCAATCAGTAGTAACACAATCTTGAATTACCGATAAAGCATCAAGCACTTCTTCTGTCATAGCCAATACACAGTTTACAATAAAGCAGCAAGATTAATCTTTACATTTCTGATGGCTTGTATGTTATAGGTGTCTCAAGAGTGCAGAGAGAAAGCCGTCAGAGATAAAGCTCTTCCGTTCTGTTAAGCTAAAGTAACAAAAGACAATCAAACAAAAAATAAAATAGTGATAATAAATAAGAAAATAGATGTTGGTAGATGTCAGGAAAGCAATGGTGCTGGTGGCTGCCCAATCCCCTGAGTTGCTGAATCCCACCACAGCACTTGTGTAATTGCATAGAATGGATGATGTAACAAAATTCCCCAGGTGTCTAAGTGGTAAAGAAAAGTCAGAAGAAATTATACGAGAGAGATACACAAAATGAAGTTGGTCCCATATGAGACTTAAACCAGGCCCCTAACCTTAGTAGAACAGTAGTTTACCAATGGACTACTGGCCTTCCTTAAAAAAAAAAATAAATAAAATTCAGTACTAGATTTTCTGTCAGCTATTCACAATTTAGTAGTTGCCAAGAAAATGTCTGCACTTCAGAGAATTTTATTTCTTAGTTATAATAAAGTAAAAACTTGTTTTTAATGAAATGTGGTGGAATGAAAACAGAATCAGAACTAAACCAAGCATCCTACACTGAATGATTCAGCTCCTGTTGCTTGCTTATGAGGGTACTATAGAACTTCTGGTTTTGGGACCAGAGAGATCTCATCTTTCCCCATTACTCATCATGCAATCCACAAAGTTATGCAGACAACTAACCAAATAGCCATAGCATCTCTTCTACAGTTTACAACCTTGTTACTGCACTATGGTTTATTTACGTAAATGAATAAGCCAAATGACAAAGTCACCCATAAATATAACAGATTAAGAAAATTTCCTGCACACATCCAACTCATTTAATAATTTATGAACACCCAAATTCACATTAACTATTTTGGAAAAAAATCTTGTTTAGGCCAAATTGCTCTCTCTCACATACACGCAGACTATTATTAATAAAAGTCCATATTATTTAAATATCTTCATATATATTTGTTTAATATCTGCATTTGTGTTTATTTTCTAAATTCTGAATGTCCAAATACTAAGGGACATACATAAATTGATGCAAACTCAAATTGTGTTGTTGTATTTTACCTAACCAGTAAACCACTCAGCCTCAGTAACCCCCACCCGAGTATTTGTTGCAGAGAGAATGTTTTAGCACATGGTCTCAAAATGTAGAGGTCACCTCCCTCAGAAAAAACCAAGACAGTGACCATCATTGGGCATTGCTTTCAGTCAGTCATTACTAAGTAAGGAGAGAAAGGTAACCCAGTCCAATCTCTCAAAGAAAGAAAGAAAGAAAGAAAGGACACACCCACCTCATCTTTGGTTTCCTGCAGGTTTGGATTTGCTCGCCTAGCCAACCGTGGAGCAGTGACATTCGAGAGACATATAGTTCTCTCTGGGGGTGGCCCACCTCGTGGCTGTCCCCTGATAACAACTGCATCCCCAGAGAGGATCTAAAAGATTAAGATGAACAAGACCAAAGTAATGTGTTACTACAGTAAATTTAAAAAAAAGAGAAAAGACAAAGGTCTACTCTCTCTGTAAATCTAAATTAAATCTTTTTTCTGAAGTAAATCCAGAAAAAAAACCTTAAATGTCAATTTATTTTAAATACAAGAAGTTACACATTATTTTACATTGGGTAAAGTAGCAAGTGAACTTCACTCTCTATGCTAAACTCTTCAGAAGAAAACACAACCTAAAATGATTAGCCAATGATTCTACCCTGAAAAATAATTAAATAGGAGTCTATTTTTTTTTTTACTACATGTATGAGATTCCAGAATTTAGCCAACAAAATATAACAGTATATGGAAATTTTGAACTTTTAGTGGAAGAGTCAATGAAACCAGGAGTTGCTCAGTGTTTTTATTTGGCTGCCAAATTCAAGAGCATTCTTTCTGTGGTAAAGCCAGTGATAAAGGGGGAGTAGTTTAAAGATGAGATCATAAGTTGCATTTGACTCAACACCACATTTAAATTCAAAATAGTAAAAGGTATTTCAAATTTATTTTTTTTAATATTTACCAACTCTGCAAGAAGGTGCATTGGGTTTCCTGCACAGATGCTTGTCACTGCAGCCTATGATCAACAAACTGACCAGCTATGCAAGCTACATATACTGTATCCAATACACATTAAATTCTTACTAAAAAAACCACAACTGAAAATAGGTTTTTCTTGGACAGCTAAAAATGCTATGAAAGCAATTTAATTTCATATATATTCCTAAAATAAAATGCAAAAAAATTCCTGCAACAAGTGTTTATATAACATCAGGGGTCACAAACTGAACTGAATTAGAAAGCAGCCTATTTTCACAAATAGCAGAGTTACTTCAAATACAATCCTTATTGGGTCCATCAACTTTACACCTAATCAAGAAAAGCTGCATGTTCAAAACTATTACCTGTTACTTGTTTGTTTCCATTCTTAAATAACCAAAATTCAATTGAAGCTTAAATAAATGCTTCATCTTTTATTTTAACTAATGGTTTTTCAGCAACTGAATCAAATTAAATACAAAACTTTACTCAGAGAATGTTGCAAAGGCAATCTATCTAAAATTTAATGCCAGTCAATATAAATGCTGACATTTTAAGCCTAAGAGATAGGGAGGACAATAAATTTCTTGTTTCATCAAGATTTTCTAAATATTTTAAGCTAGAATTTCAACAACATAACCAATAGCTTATGCAAGAAAAACTGTAGATATACCCAAAATGTTGTATTATTATCAAGTTATTCCAAAACAAACTGGTTAGCTTTGCCTTGGAGGATTGTTGAGCATGGAATTTCCCCCTTGTCTTTCTCAATGCGACATTACCACAAGCTCAGTAATTTCTTGTTTGTTTTTTTTAAGTTGGTTAAAATTGCATTTTTAAAGTGTTCAGCACATAAAAGTAGAGAGCAGGTAGATGTGAAATCTATTCCACAATAGAGCAGTTACAGATCATTCTTGAATACCAGTTATTATAAGAAACGGTCTGTCTGTCTGTCTATCTATAAATCCAACTAGAAACATTTCCAACATTTTTTTTAAAAAAAAAAATGCCATCACTTCTTCAACTAAGAATCAGGTCTGAACTCCAGCTCCTCGCCCAGATACAACCATCACTTCTTCAACTAAGGATCAGGTCTGAACTCCAGCTCCTCGCCCAGGTACAACCATCACTTCTTCAACTAAGGATCAGGTCTGAACTCCAGCTCCTCGCCCAGATACAACCATCACTTCTTCAACTAAGGATCAGGTCTGAACTCCAGCTCCTCGCCCAGATACAACCATCACTTCTTCAACTGAGGATCAGGTCTGAACTCCAGCTCCTCGCCCAGGTACAACCATCACTTCTTAACTAAGGATCAGGTCTGAACTCCAGCTCCTCGCCCAGGTACAACCATCACTTCTTCAACTAAGGATCAGGTCTGAACTCCAGCTCCTCGCCCAGGTACAACCATCACTTCTTCAACTAAGGATCAGGTCTGAACTCCAGCTCCTCGCCCAGATACAACCATCACTTCTTCAACTGAGGATCAGGTCTGAACTCCAGCTCCTCGCCCAGATACAACCATCACTTCTTCAACTAAGGATCAGGTCTGAACTCCAGCTCCTCGCCCAGATACAACCATCACTTCTTCAACTGAGGATCAGGTCTGAACTCCAGCTCCTCGCCCAGGTACAACCATCACTTCTTAACTAAGGATCAGGTCTGAACTCCAGCTCCTCGCCCAGGTACAACATTCGGTGTATCTTGTCTGTCGAATCCAATCTACAATCTCCCTCCCGCAATGAATGATGAGCTGAATTTCAGTATAGTAAATACCAGGTCAGAAACAACCATGGCCTATACAGGCAAATAGGATTTAAATGATAATAATAATAATAATAATAATAAAACAAACAGATTATTAGTTAACTAACCAACGCGCTAAGAAGCCTATCAGAAGAGAACCAGCGTTAACCATCACTTCAATCAAGCGCACGGTCTCTCCTGAAGTTTATTGTGGGGGGGGGCTGACCACGATGAACCTGGTGGACCAGCAGCAGCAGTTAGTGGTGGTAACACCACCACCCACCCCAGAGCCGGCACCGATGGCCGGCCGGGGTAGGGTTAACTGGAAACATATGTGGTGCGGAGTCCCAGCGAGTCGCTCCCTCCCCGCAGCTGGTCTCCCTCTCCCCCCCCCCCCGGGGGCCCGTCCGAGCAAGGTCGTCTCCAACGACCCGAAACGGGGAAAATGCATTTCAGTAAGTTGCAGGTTTGCCCCCACCCCCCGACTACCGCTCGCATACCGTACCTGTTTCACAATACCATGCTGGATTGCTGGAGGGTGCGAAGTCATGTTGCACCTGGTGAAGGAAATTATGGCAGAAAGGATTATCACAATCACGTGACGTATAAATAAAAAAAAAAAAAACAACAACAACAACAACCAAAAATCGTTATAACGCGCAACAAACAGAATCAGCGTAGAACACAACGGAGTAAATTTACATTCCCAACTTTGTCTCTCTTTTTTTTTTTTTTTTTTACAAGTGATATTCCGGGTTACTTCTAGACATTTTTTAAAAAAACGTGTGTGTGTGAGATAATCACTTCCGTTTTGGTGATGTGGCAAACAGTTTCGCATACAGCGAAAATTTCACCGAACTCCTTTCTGCTCTTTATAATAAACTTCTTTGCTCATTTTTAGAATTTTTTATGTACATTGAATTTATTTAATAGGCCAAAAAAAAAATATATGATCCTTATTTGGGTTTATGAATTGATTTATTAACCGGAAGTTTGTCGCGCATTAGTAACGCGATTATACACAACATGGCGGCGGGACAACCTCAGAGCAGAGGTGAGAAAGCATTCACGATTTCGTTTCTGTACCAAAAAAAAAAAGAAAAACCTTGTCCTTTGTTATGGTGATCAATCTATAAAGCTAATAACTTATTAAGGAATTGTATTTTTTTTCTGATATTGTCATATTATAATTAAACAGGATTAACTTAAGGGGAGAAAGTAACCACGTAGCTTGTTATCTCGACGTAGTTCCTTACCATTTAAGAGTCAGGTTCTCTATTCTCTGCTTCGGTTTATCTTCTGTCCTGTGTTTTCATTTTCTCGGATAAAATATTTTAAATACATTTATTGCGCTCCACCATCTGGGAATTCATGCGATCTACAGATTTTAAAATTTCAACATCGTTTAGGGTCAGGGGATCTCACCTACATGAGTCCCGCGAGTTTAGGAAAACTTCCTTTCATGTGAATATCCATTAATTTCTCGGATTAAATCCTTCATTTTATTAATATTATCTCTCTCTCTCACACACACACACACACATATATATATATACAATATACATACAAACCTATCCAGAAAGCTTCTACGGTAAATTAAAACAATGTGGTTGCTGAGCTAGATTGAGCCCATAATTTTTAGTATAATATTTTAAGCGGGACAGAACACTATAATTTATGGAAACACTGATTGTTTTATTTTATATTAAAAGATTATTTATAGTATTATGCAAGACGGAAAAAGTTACAAGAATGTATGAGTCCGTAATATAATCATATAGCTATTATTTATGATCATTACAAATGGTAATGGATTTTTGAAATATTTTTATTAATGATCATCTTATTATAAAATACATAGCCATTGCTGTGTGCCAGTCAACAGTAGCTGGTATTTCTTTCTTTGTCATAAGTTATATCTCCTATTTCAGTAATTTTGAAGTGACAGACTGGAAAAACCTTTGAATTTAAATTTGTAACAAAATATTTTAAAGATCTTACAGATTATTATTCTAAGTTATTTTTTATTTGCAATTAAAGAAATAAATTAAAAATAAAAAAATATTTTAATTAATATTTATTTATTTTTATAGGTCAAGTACATTTAATTGTATCCTTTTTATGAAAATTAAAAGTATAATAAAAAGTAATAGATTACTGTTACTAAATATTTGTAGAATATGAAAATATGAAATCATTTGCATCTACATATTGAGAAATTTTACTAAATAGGAAACATCACATTACATATCTTCATATTATTTTTTAGATATTTAAAAATAAAAATTTTGATATTTTTCATAAAATCTGATTTATTATGTAACTTATACTTTCCCAGCTATTCATTAAGTTTTTCTAAGTTTTCAATAGTATAACCCATGTAATGTTGCCTATATATAATCAACTGAAGTTAAATTTAGTTATCTCACTAAAATCAGGATTTTATTTGTACCTTTTACTGGCCTAGTTATTGCTACTGACTGAATGAGAATTACTGGTCTTCACTGAAAAGAAAACAACTTCATTTATATATATTCATGATATGATTTTTCTGTAGGAGGAATCTTCTTACTATAGTTTCACAAACTAACAGCAGCCATGTAACTGTTATTTTATATAAGCTCCAGATTTTATAAAATGGAATTTATAAAAAAATTTTTTAGTATAATAACATAATCAATCACATTGGAAGACTGTAGAAGCCTTTTTTTTTATATGACCAGTATGACTGACCAATTCATTGAGTAGAAAGAAAAAAATTAAATGCCTCTTTCTGCCTAATTCTAATAATAAGAAAGTTAAGAACAGACTGCAGCAAGAATAATTCAATTTTACTAGCTAATGCATTTATGTAGATATAACATATATAACCATGCTAAACTATGTGGCCCTTGTAGATAAGAATACACATTGAAGGTAGGGAATGACTGATAAGTTTTAAATATTGAAGGTCCTATTTATTCATTTAAGCAAATAGATGGCAATAATTGAATCACATAATGGATGGCTCTGCATAATTACATGACAAGACTATCATATGAAAAAAACCAATTTTCATTGTTTCAAAGCTTTGTTTAAAATTATGACTTATCTAGACTATGTTAAAAAAGAAAAAGAAATTTTAAAAGTGAACTTTGACAATGGTTACAGAGATCTTCTCTTCCATATCAAGTGCTCCTGTACCTGAATGGTTGGTATTTTGCATTTTTCTTTATCGCACAAATCCTCATCTATATATTCAAAGGTAAGCAGGAATGATTTTTTTAATAGATGAAAAGCTGATACTTTTATTTACAGTTCCATCAGAGTTAGGTTTTTGAAAAAAAATTAATTGTATTTTGTTCAATATAAAAGATTGTATCAGTAGATAGCAGGTCATTAGAAGAAGCTATAAGGTTTTTAATCTGACCAAAGTGTCTAAAAGAACAAAAAATCATATAAAAGAAAATTTCTGATAATTGGTAATATTCAACATTTTGCTTTTCTTTTCATTTTATACATATACAAATGTTTAGCAGCTTTTTTTTTTCACTTGAATCTTTGGTTTGAAGAGTGAAAAAAAACAAAAATTATTGTAATGTATGTTTTTCATTATGAATGTGTTGACTAAAGATACAGCTAGTTTAACACAATTACTAGTTGTTCTGGGCTGGAGTATAAATGTACCACAGGTGGTATATGTATGGTAAAAACTGTCATGGTGTACAAAAGGTTAAAGTTAATGTTAAAAACAGCTAGGTCAGTGACTAATAGGCAATGGAAATGGTGCTTAGTTTTTCAGTAGCTATGTGCACAAGTGCTTTAACACAAAGTCATAGCATTATTCCTCATGTGACAGAAAATATTTGCATATTATTAAACGTGAACTTGTTTATACAGAAATACACTAAGAACTGAAAGTACTTTGCTTTTAACCCCTACATTTTCAAAGTATTTCTGAAAAATTTGGACCCTTATTGTTGCTTTCTGTCCTGCATAATTTTACTTTTCACTAATATTCTCTTTGGCCAGAGTTTAGTTAATTAACACTTGGTTTATAGAAGAATATTTCTTAAATTTCATAAGTCATTTTAAATCTACATGCTAAAAAATGAATGAAACTATTTTGTTGTTATTGCTGAACTGTATATTTAGTGTTTGAAAAATTTCCTTTTTCAGGTGAAACTCTGCCCTATCCCAGCAGTGTGCTAGCAGCTGACATCATCATCTTGATTTTTATGGCTGCCATTGAGGCTATACGACTATATTTTGGTAAGTCATAAGAAAAGAAGAAAAAGGGTTTTTTTCTGTTGGAAATTAGCTAGAAAATATGTTGCAGAAAAGTGGGAAATAACTTAAAACTGTCTACATGAGAGTTCACTAAAAGTGTATTTTGCTGAAAACAGATTCTAGATGCTATTAAGAAAAAGGTCACTATTTGTTATTATGACAAAACAAAGTTTCATATTTTAAAAGATTTAATTGCCATCACTTTTTCTGCTGCTTTTCTAGCATTGGATACTGTTATCACTGTGTCTGTGAATGTGTTGTGTGTCTACCTGTGCATTTGTGTGTATATATTATATATATATATATTTTTTTTTTATAGGTCAGAAAGGCAATTTAACAGAAAGGATCATGGGAGTGGCAATGTGTATTGTGTTTAGCATACCTGCACTCCTTGGAGTGTTGTATAATTTGCTGTTACAGACTTATGTTCTTCGTATTGATGTCATCCTTGCATCCATTCAGATTGTTTTTCTAGGCCTTGAACTGATATTTGGTATTTTTTCCATAGTGACATTTGCAAGGTAAGTTCTATTTTCATTTTGTTTCTGATTAAAATAGCTAACTTTCTATTTTTAAAAATGAATGTTTTAAAAAATCATATTTTTGTACCAAAATAGAGCTCTAAATATGCTCTGATGTTTGTAATAAAATTCTGAAAAGAAGCACAATTACATACTAAATAACTTTCCTGTTGAAAGGATATCATTTCACCCATTGTGCAAGCAGAGAATTTGTTTTAGTTTTACATTGTAAATTTTGCTTTAATCTTTATATGAATGTTCAAATTATTTAAATTTTGAGTTTTAATGACTTCTTTTTATATTATTTAATATATTTCAAATAGCTTTGAAAGATTTATGTATAAACAGTAATGCAGCCATTTTATCATTTATGAAAATTGTACACATGAACACCTTTACATTTTTCATTTTTTAAAAAAAAATTATGTATAATGACAGATTATCATACTATAGCCAATTTTTAAATGTTTGATCTTTATTCTAGCTTGAGAGTCATTTAATATGTGATTTTATGTGAGTGTATCTCCACATGAAATCCCTTCTAGGTACCCTTTTATTAGAGATGGGTGGAAATTTGGGTATGTAGAAGATTTTAAAAACTTGCTGTTAGAAAATTTCATTCATTTTAATATTTCACCTTGTGACTTTTTTCTTTTCAGAGCAACATCATATTGAATGGCATTTTACAAAACTAGATCTACCTCCATCACACCTCAGAATAATAAAACTGGCACCTTCTCAGTTCCAAGCTTCATTACACTGGTGGTGTACTATTTGCTGTAAAAAATGCTTGCTGATGTCGAACACTATCTGAGATGTCTGATAATTTCAGAATTGTTTTGTACACAAGATAATTTGATATAGTTCTCCCAAAAATTTGATAATCCTGAACTGAATTTAATCTGAAATGTTCACCTTTAAACACTGTAAGGATGCTGTTTGATGATAAGACGTAGATTTAATTTGGAAATAATAATAAGGCTCATTTAGTTTTGTTGGCTGTGTACAGTAAGGCTATGTGTCTCTGCTACCATTATCAAAATGTATCCTGAAGTGCTAGCCATCACTGAATAATTCTCCAAAAATGTTTTAACACTTTTTATGGGAAATACCTTTAAAACAATGCATTAATAACTTCATCTGATGAATGCAATTTTTTAAAAACATTTACCAAAGATTCCAAATACTTTTCATAGTATCATTTTTATGATGGACAATAATTAATTTAGAGTGTGATGTCATCCATGCTACAAAGTTTTCTGATCGAACTGAAACTTTGATGAAGTGCTATCTTTAAAACTATTTTTAAAACAATTTTATCAATGTTGCAACAAAGATTTCTACATTATGCATATATCACTATTATGATATTTTCTTGTTAAGAGTTAATCTGTTGTATGATAGCTGTGATTGAACAGTATTTCAATGTTTGAATGGAAACAAACGATATATGTGTATGTGTGTCATCACAGTAACACCGCTAAATCTCTCTAAGTTCATTGACTAGATCCAAGCTTTCACAAACTACTCTAGTGACCAGTGATTATTGTTTTAGCCAGTGCACTCATCCTACAGGAACCAACAATCAGATGTGTAGATATTTTGATGTCTCTGTTTGTAAACAGAAAGCCTTTATTAACACTGAGCCTTTAAAAAATTAAGCTATCAAACAAGGCTGCTGTTGGATGCATGAAAAGATAATTGCTTATTTAGATATTTAAAGGATGAAGAATCTCAGAGTCAGCATATTCTAGAGAAATCTCTTTAAAATTGCTTTTGTTTGTAGAAACAATTTTAAAAATCCAGAAAATAAAAAGAAAGAAAGGAAAAATCTTTAATATTTTATGAAGTTGATCAACCTAAATTTTTCTAAAATGGGACATTCAGATTTTTGTCATTCTAAATGGATATATTAACAATTATAACTAAAACAAATATAATTAATATCATAAAATATATAGAAACCTCAAATCAGTTTAAAATAGTGATCAGTAATTGTTTTTCTTAGAAAGTGCACATTAAGAATATTTACAGAGACATTTGCTTGTTAAAAATTAACATTGACAAGCATATTTAGTCCATGCTTATTTATAAACAAAGGAAAAGATTCAGATGAGATGTTGTATGGGTACAGTTTTCAAAGACCTTAGATAAAAATAAAAAAAACAAAAATAAATTCAGCTTTCATGTTAATGAACATGCGAATATCAGTGTATTATGGTTTTAATCTGATTAGTACTTATTAAATTTTTATCTCTAGCTTAAATCGCAGTTATTTCCCTTTATTTGGTAATTTTCCTTTAAAAAAAGTTAGTGTATTAAACTCTCTATGATTCATTTTCATGGCTAGCTCATTGATTGTATGTACGTTTAAAAAGATTGCAATTAACAAAATACCACAAACAAATGAGTTCAGAACAAAATAACTAAAAAATCTGAAATTATATTTTATATTATTTAAGTTTGTTGTAATTTGAACAATTTCCAACCCTCAGATATATTTTAATTGACTATTTTGTTCGATCATAACTTCTGTGATTGCAATTTATTGAAATATATACATATTGAAAGCTAGAGTAAACACAATTACAAAATTTATTCAATCCTCCTATATAAAATAAAAGCTACACAAAAAATATAACAATTAAACACCAGAAATCCATATCGATGAAATGATACTGCTTTACAGTTTTGCAACAGCGAGAAAGTAGTTGTTTTTTTTTTACTTTATTTCTCTGTGACATTTAAAAACTATATAAAGCTAGCTCTGCAAATTGCCTTCTATGAGTTAAACGATATTTATTTTATTGACAATTTTGTGTCGTCATCTTGCATTTATTGCAGATATGCAGTTTTATGATGTTTTTAGACTCCAAACTCTCTCTTTTTTTAAATAAAATTTGTTACTGTATAAAAGATGGTTTGAGCTTAAAAAAAGTTTAGTTTAATAGTTACAAGAAAGTGTCATGGTTTACGGTTCTGTGGAAGAGAAATGCTCATGAAAACAATTATTCAAAGTTATTTCTCTCTCTCAACACACTGACCAATAGGGAAATTACCATTTAAATATTTATCTAGTTTAGAATCCGTAGGCAGTATCTTTGTGTAAAGAATTTTCTAAATGTACATAATTTTTTTTGTTTTTAGGTAAATAACATCTGGCATTATAAAATTACTTAAAACAGTTCTTCTGTTATGTAAGATGTAAACCATATATGGTTTGATAACTATATTTCCTATTGACAAGTTTACAGTACGTGCTGGAAAGTTGAGGGGGCCATCCCTTTTTTTTTTTTTTTTAATGTCCAGTTCGTATATGGTCTGGGTTTGTGTGGAGCAACATAAAGATTTACTAATAAGGGCCACAGCATACTAAAAGTTTATGATCAGAATGTTGATAATATTTACATCTACAGTATAAGCTATTATTTGCATACTCAAAAAAATCAGAAGATACTTTGATGCATAATATGAATACTTCCTGGGATATTTAGCTTAAATGTTTATAGAAATGGATTAGAAAATTTAAAAACTATTATTGTATAAAATACTTTGAAGTGATTGACGTTCTGAGTGTCTGTGATAATTTATGTCTATAAACATGGAATACTCTGTTTATTTAGTACTTGTATCCAGTGGTGGGATTCAGCCAGTTCACACCAGTTTGTGTGAACCTGTTCTTGGAATTTCATGAGTTCCGTGAACCGGTTGTTAGCCCTTAACTTATTTTATCATCAAAATATAAGGCATGAATCCAATTATTCTTGCTACATATCGAATGATTCATCTTGGTTTTAGAAATATCTATGGTAACTTTCTACGGCTGCAGAAAATAAAAACATCCCTTATTAGTAAGTGAAATGTTCTATAATTATGCACAGCCACAAGCGGACCTGAGTAGGGGGGGCAGGTGGGCTCAGCCCCCCCCCCCATGGGTCCATAAGGGGGGGGGGGCAGCCACCCCACCATTAGTCTTTGAATATGAAATGAAAAATAAATGAAAAAATCAAATTTTGGCAACATAATCAATGGTCGGCTGCTTTCTACGGCCCATTTCAAATGAGTTTATCATCTGCTAATTATATTTAGCAATGGTTTGCTGCAGAAAATCTGTTAGTATATCCAATACTTTTGAGCACATTGGACTTTCAAAGCACTTAGAGCTAAAACAGTTGACTTAGTATTTTAAAACATACAGTATTTTTCTAATTTTCAAAAATACGAAGTTTTATTATTTTAAAAGTTACAGTATTTTTTATGCTGAACAATGGAGAAAATTAGTTTTGAGCTTGTAATTTGCCATTGTATCTGCTGGTTCGACATTGCAGATTGAGCAGTTCTTGCGTGATAAACTGTAAGAAATTATTAATTCTTATAATTTCAAGACTTTAAATGTTAAAAAGTATTGTGATATATAATTATGAAATAATTATGTGAACTGGTGAATACTACCAGTTACACTTACAAATGTTTTCATTACCCGCATTATAGTACAAGGCCATTAGGCCGCTTCTAGCCTAGGCCATTAATAATAATTTTTTAGATATTCATTTTTGCACATTTAATTTGTAATTCCTACTCCTATTACAAGAGGTATCTAAAATAATATTTGTTAAATATGGTTGTAGATATTTTTATGCTACTACCTTCTGATTATGAAAATTATTCTCGTAATTACCATTGAAGAAAAGCACTGTATTTTACATTGCGCAGTGAAAATATTGTAGCAATCCTAGTACCTAGTGAAGCAAGTTTTTACATTTCAGACTTCAGCCCTTAAAATGAAGCGGCAACAAAATATACTAGAGTTCATGCGAAAAATCCCAAGAACTGAAAGTTCAAAGGAAGAGGCCAGTGAGGACGTAACTGTAACACAGCCATCTTTGATGAATGATACTGATGAAACTTCTGCTTCTGATACTGTGCCACCTACAGATGAGGCAGATGCTGCATCATCTTTTCCAGACTGCTGGAGTATGAAGCAATATGAGGAGTTCCAAAAAAAATATGATGGGTCAATTGTTTGTAGCAAGAAACTTGGTTGTGATCATTGTGCCAAATTTGATTCCTTAAACATGAAGGGAATTCACGTTTCAATTGAACGGGGAAACTGCAGTGTTGAAGACTCAGGGAAGGATAAAACCATCCAGCAAGCATCTCTCAGGAAAAAAATGAAAGAGCATTTTTCATCAAAGGCACATAGGTTTTGTGTAAAGCAACTACAGGATTGTGCAGATGATGCAATTACAAAATGCATTGATAAAACGAACCAGAAATATTTTGCCTCTACATGCAGAGTTTTCAATAGAGTCTACAGTTTAGCAAAAAGAAGCAGGCCATTTTCTGATGCTGAAGATGAGATTGAGCTTCAAATAAAAAAATGGAGTTGACATGGGTGTTGGACTTCATTCTTGTAAAACTGCTGTGAAAATTGATCACATTGCAAAGGAGATAAAAAATGAAATATTTACCAAAATTATTGAACAAAATTTAAAAATCTGTCTCATCGTGGATGAAGCTTCAACCGCGTCTAGTAAACCTGTGGTTATAATTTTTTTGAAGATTGAAGATTGTGATCTATCACGAAAAATTTTCTTTGATTTGGTCGAATTGGAAGGACAGCAGAAACAATATACGCATCTTTGTTAAAGAGTTTGCATGATGATGGATTTGATAATGAATATTTGAGAAATAATTTGATTGCTTTCTGTTCAGATGGGGCAAGTGTAATGCTTGGCCGCAATTCTGGAGTAGGCATTAGACTTAAAAATGATTTTCCTAACATTGTCATTTGGCATTGTTTAAATCATTTTTTGCAACTTGTTTTGGACGATTCTTTCAATGATATAAAACAAGTGAATCACTTCAAAATATTCATGGATAAAATCTACACAATCTTTCACCAATCAAACAAAAACCAAATGCAACTCTTCAAAATTTCAGAAGAACTTGGACAACAAATTCTGAAGATAGGTAGAGTTCTGGGACCAAGATGGGCTGCTTGCAGTCTAAGATCTGCATTTGCTGTATGGGTGCTTATCCAGCATTGTACAAATATTTCTCTAGTGAGACAAAGCATTCAGGGATAGGTGCCTTTCTTTGCAACAAGCATTTCTTGGATGATTTGGCACTGATGATAGACATACTGCAAGAAATTTCCTTACTTTCTAATGCCCTTCAAGCTAGAAGTTTAACTTTGCCAAGAGCTGAAAAACTAAAAAAAAAAGGTCCATTAAGGCATTTGAAATGCTCAAAGAAAGTAAGGGAACCTTTGAAAAGAAAATTGATGTCAGAGTTGCTTCAGATGCCTTTAAGGATATTCAGTTCGTTGAAAACAGCAAAGTTGTTAGCCTTCCTTGTCAAAAGATACTGGAGGCAGTGATAGAAAATATGAAAAACAGGTTGATGGACTGTGATCATTTAACATCAAAGAATGAACAAGAAAATGACAACAAAATTCATGAACTGATAAACTTGCTTGAGCCAAATTCGTGGAACATTGAGGAATTTGTTGTACCCTGGAAAGCTGCAGAAGAAAAACTGAGTGAAGATGAAATCAGCATTAATGATTTCTGTGACTGTGTGGAAAATGTCCTACAAAATTCCCACAACCCTGCAATTCCTCAAAGTGTACAAAAGGCTAAAAATATTGTCAGTACTATTGCTGTCAGTTCTGCAGAGGCAGAAAGAGGTTTTTCAAGAATGAATATTATATATTCAGATAAAAGAAGCTGCCTTACAGTTGAGAATGTAGCAAACCTTATGACAATTAATCTGATTGGACTCATGGGATGCCACTCCTTCAGTCAAAACAGGGCTTAGAAAAAACCACTCTGCTGATGACAACAGGGTCAAACAAAAGAAAGCTAAAGACATTGATGACAATCAAGTGGCTATTTGGAAATTTTTAAAGTGAAAGATTACAAATGTTAAATTAATAAAAGACTCAGGTAAAGAATTTTTGTTATTTTTTTGCCAAAATGGTAACATTCAATGGAAATGCAACAAACACTATAGTAAAGTATTTTTATCTTTACCTAGCTCAGAAAAGTGAAGAATACAAAATCATGAAATTTATAAACAGTAATATGTATAATTAATAATAATAGTAATAATAATTCAAAAAGCACAAACAATCAAACATGTATATACATAAATATATCTCCGTATTACTTAGTTCATTAACTATATGGTCTAATATAGAGTCTCTTCAATATTATTATAGTGATTCTTTAACCATTGTTTAGACTTTTTTAATTTGGAAAATAATTATAATTAATAATTTGATTTGCTAAACTAGAACGCAGCAGCCCAAAGATCAACCTTTGGACCTATATCGGGCCAAACTGACATGCTTTTTGTGAGAGAGAGAAGCGGTTGTTAAAATATTTTAACCCCACCACTGCTTGTATCAGTTATCTGATCTTGGATTCATAGATTTTACTAACTCTCTTCATTTTAAAAGAAGAGTTACTGTAGAACGCACATTAGGTAAGAAAAACTATAGTTGTTTAATAAACCCTGACTTTACCTAAAAAATATCTATTTATATGGGAAATAGGATTTATCTTATTTAGCTGTTTTATATAAGAATGGATATTTTTCCAGAGAGATGTTCAGCTCTGTGACACATTGATTCTGAAGTGTTTCTTTTCCCTGTTTGTCATATGCTATCTTGAAAAGTCTTTGATGAACTTAACTAATACAGTAATTAAGATTTGATTTTCCATTTTATTTAAATCAAAAACAGATGCATAAAAATAATAAATAAAACATAATTGAAACGAATACGCTATTTAATTCAATAAATACTATTTATCAATTTAATTAGTCATTGAGACGGTATCCTTAAAATCCGTGATTTGGTGGTCTCCGTTTTCCGTTTCCTGCAGTCCAATATTACTAATTATAATATTCTAATGAGGTTGGTTGTGACGCCAGAAGCTGAGCAGCCGACACCATTCCGATTTTCGCTGTCGGACTAGCACACGGACGGGACGGCCAGGGAGACCAGGAGAAAAAAGTAAGCGAACCTTCGATATTTCGGAAGAGGATGCCACCCATCTCCTCCCTTAGTGATGCAGCGGACCGAGTAAATGCCATCTCGCCGATCGCCATCGATCGCTGCCCCAGCCAGCTGGGACTCGCTGCCTCGGCGGAACGCGGGTTGCCATTATTCCCCGGTCTGCTGCGATATCGGGGCCCCCTGTCCCGCCCGCGCGGCGCTTCTGACTTACCAGTAATACGCGAGAATCAGCCCCGACATCTAATTAAAGCCTCAAAAGGCGGCCGCCGCCGCGCACTGCTGGCCCCATTACCTTAGTCCGGTCTCCCTCCCGCACGCAGCCTAGCTGCTGTTGTGGTGGGGGGGGGGGGCACATGTTTTGGATGCTCGGTTTGTGGTCGTGAAGCTACAAACATTTAATGAATTAGTATTTATTTACGAGGGGCTGGACCTTATCTCGGTGCAGCACCCACTGCAGTGGTCAGTCGTGTTGGCGACTCTGGATAAAGACCCTATCGCAGGCAAACCTCGACCCTCCGTCCGTAAATGGCGCTTTTCTCCGGGGTTTTTGGCTTTCCCGGCTGCCATTAAACCCACGTCCACTGAAGATGTGGATGCCAGCTATTTCGAGTCCACGGGGGGTAGCACTCGGATCCCCTCCTGGGAGCTCGTGACTCGGACTAAAAAGGGCTCTCTGACTGTTGGATTTCTGCTGGGATGTTGGCTTGTTCTTTGATCATCCCTTTCTTCAAATCTTTAATATTTTCCCCTTACATCGTTGATGGCGGACTTCAGGTGTGCAGTGACAAGATTAGAAATTATATTGGCTGTGTATTCATAGTGTATAGAATAAGGTTGACCCCTTCAAATCAACAAGTCACTCTGGCTGTTGGAATAAATTATCTAACTACTATCAGTATAACAATCACTCGTGTTTAAAGTAGTTTCAAGCCGTTTGCCTTATTTGTGTGAACACGTGTAGTAAGTAATATGTATGTATAGTTTTATATTACAATATCTTTGTATATGCATATACCCCCAGTACCAATGCGACTCAACAGATGAAGCCCCCTACACAATGTTCATTTACATGCCAAATTGTTGTAACTTTTTGTCATATACGTACATTCCGTTTATTCAACCTTGGCATTTTCCTTATGATCATTCCTGATTATTTATCTCTGTTGTGTTGTGGCAGCTATATTTGATTCTACACATACAGCTGTTTCTCCCTTATTTGTAGCAGTTACATTGTTTCCCCGACAAGACAATAATATATAGCGTATACGTAACATATTAATAATTTTAACTTGGATTAATCACCTATGGATGAAATATAAAAATTTACAAACAAAACATTAAAAAAAAAATTACATATATTTCAAAAACAAAAAAAAATTTTAAATCAGTTTGTGCTTGGAGGGCCTTAAAATGTTTTCACTTGGTGCCCTTTACACAATTCATTGTCACCACTGACTAGTTACTGATAATATTAATAGTATCAGAGAGATAATAAATTCTACCATATTAGCTTTTTAGTCTTTAATTTACTTAATTGCATAGATCTGATGCAAAAGGTTTTCTAAAAGTAGACAAGAAATAATCTGTCACCAAATCTTCCTTCCTATTCCTAACCTATTTAAGCTTAAACCCTGCTGATCTGATTAAGTTAGTCAGCATTACTATTCCAAAAGAGTGGGAGTAAACAAAAATTTGCATTGTTTACACATGGATAAAGCACCAGGTCCTGATGGGCTGGCTACATTCTAAGGTTTTACATCAAACAGACTGTTATCCTTTATCTAAGATATCATATTAAAAACAGTTAAACTTCCTAATGAATGGAAAAATGCTAATGCTCTGCATTTGTTGAAGAAAGGATGCAGTTCAGGCATTTGTAGACCAATAAGCTTAGTATCAGTTATTGGGAATATTTTAGAATCAGTTATTAAAGAGGATATAATTGATTATCTTAGTACTCAGTCTCTCCTGTGTAATAGTTAACATGCATTTCTGTCATGAAAGTCCTGTTTGACAAATCTGTTGATGTTTTTTTAAGGGTATCTGAAATAGTAGATAGTATTGATAAAGTTACCCATAAAAATTACATGCAATGGTGAAGGGGTTTGGCATAGATAGAAAATTCTTCACATGGCTATAGAAATTACCTCATAAATAGAAGGCAGATAGTAGTTTTAAATAGTGTTACAAGTGATGTACATTAGGGTTTGGTCTTGGTTCCCATTTTGTTTTAAACAGTGAACTGATTATTTAAATATTTGCTGATAACATTAAATAACAGGGAAGATAGGGCACAAATTCAGTAGTCACTCAAACACTTTGATAACTTGATGTCCACATAGATACAAGTTAATATCTCTAAAATGCAAATGTATTAGTTTTGAACAAGGACATGTAAGAGCAGGCTATATATGATAGGAGATAGTTTTATATCTCAAGTGCATGAAGAGATGAATTTGGGATTTCACATTTGAAATGGAAGAAAAATTGTCAAGCAACTGCTAAAATAGCTAACAAAATATTAGAGATGTTGAATAAGACAGATAGAAAAGCAAAGAAATTATGGTTTTTTTTTATAAAGCTGATTTGGTCATTTCTGGAATATTTTGTGCAGGTTTGGTGACCATATTTGTATGAATATATAGGCATCCTAGAATAGGTTCAAAGATAATTTACTTGAATGACGATAGAAATTGGTAATTTGTTCTATGTAGAGAGACTAAATATGCTGAAGTTGCTAAGTTTGTTTTATTTTATAGAATAGCATGTATTTGATGAGATATTCAAAATATTTAAAGGCTTTGAAAATGTTTGAGTTTCAAATTTCTTTTATATTAGCTATTGACTGGTATGAGAGGTCATAGGTTCAAGTCATTTGAATGTAGGAGTAATTTTTTTTTTTGATTATAGGGTAGTTAGTTAATACATAAAATGGCCTTCTTGGGTGGATTATTGGATGTGCAGTTTTTTTAGAAAAATGTTTGATGAGCATTTGGGTTCACAAGGGCTGCATAGACCTTCATCTCTGTGTACTAAAATTTGAAATTAACTGGTTTATGTAGAATATACAAAAGAGACTAGAAATACAATTTGTAGGTGTAATCCAGTTTTAACATGTTAGCACTGATTCTAAAATTCTTTAAAATTGAGTTTTATTAATGCTTCTAATTTAGTGCACTTGATCACAAGTAATACCAAAAAAATCCCTAAAATTACAGGATATTTATTTTTTATCAAAAGAGACCTTGAATAATGGAAGGAAGACCAATAAGCATAACAACAACAACAACAAAACCTGTTTGTTAAAATTTTGAAAACCTAAGATAATGCCAAATATTTTAGGTAAGAACAAAGTGTTTGAAAGATCCAGGCTGTGCTTGTTGATAAGTCAGTGGAGTGGTTTATTTCATTCATACACCAGAATGGGTTTACTCTGAGTGAACCAATTTACTCCAATATCTAATCAGAAGAGTTTTGGAAGGTTATCATATTAGGGTAGCCAAAGTGAGAAAGAACTGTTGCTTTGATGCTGGCAGTTTTATTTGGTGATATATAGCCTTGTAATCCACCTGGTTAGAGTTTCAGGTCTTGGCTTTAATTTGAGCTTATCAGGTACTCAAGGGACACCACACAACACAAATTAAATTTCTTTGAAAGAAGATTGGCATTGTTTTTATTCTTGCATCTTTATAAAATGACTCTAGCATGGTTAATTTTCAGGCAACAAATTGAATTGCAGAAGACAGCTTATGCAAATTGATTAACTTTTCAATCTTAGATGAAAATTCACTTAGTAAATTATTTTGCATATTGAGCTTTATGCTTTAAAGCCATTTTAAAAGAAATTATGGCAGTACTATTACAGTTTCTTGAGCTGTAGTAACTAAAACAAGACCAAAATAAATAGTAATCTTGAAATGATAGGAGCTTAGTAAGAAGTTCTTTGAATTTAGGAGTGAATGCTTATTCAAAATAGTGTACAGTCTTGTTGCAGTCTTTCAAGCTTACAACAAACAATACAGAGAAATTGACCAGCCAACTTTTCATAATGACAATACATACAGCAACATGGACCAGTCAAAGTAAGGAATCTCTGAGTTTGTTATCTGATAGCCTGGTAGCACATTGATTTTCCTTGGTTGTTGGAAAGATAAGATAATATATATCCTACACAACCCTTACTTAAGTCATATTGTTGGTAGGTGAAGTTTGCTTTGGTATTGTCTACACTAGATCAAAAGTGATGCAAAAAGACCTTATGGATGATTAATGTTCTTGTTTCTGAGGAGTTTGGTTTTTGCTTTTCTTTAACTGTTGCACTATCAATCATATGAGCAGTTTACAAATAGTTATATGACCCAACTAGCCATTAATGAAACATTAAGATAGAACAGGGCTTGTTACAGGGGTATGGCATAGGGTGCAGTGAATTCAAATTTCTCATGGATAGAATTTTTAGTGTACAATGCTGTGAATAGATTTAAAATTGGATTCTCTTTGATTTAACAATGCAAGAGGCATTTGACATTGCAATAGAAATATCAGCCTGACAACTCTCCCAATTTGGGCAAGAGTCTCCCGAATTTGAACCTTTGCTCCAATCAGTAGATAGGGTTTTAAAAATTGGTCATTTCTACTAATTTAAAGTCTACCGATTTTTGTAACTATAATTAACTTTTTGTACATTCAAAATTTCCCAGTAAACGTCAGCCAATTGTATGCTCTCTATTGCAAAAACCAGTTGAATAAACATGATTCAAACCGGAAATCGGGCTTCATTTTCTTCTTGGCCAATGTAAGCCAATTATACAAATACCAATCGTATTCTAAACTAAGTGTAATTGTTCACATGATTACTCAAAATGGCTTCTTTGGCAACAAAAGAGAAGAGAAAACAATATGAGGGCACATTCCAGATGTCTTGAGAAACAGAATTTCTTTGAATGACCAAATGTACTTCAAAAACATGTATTTTTCATGGTTAGGCTTATTTTATTTTAAGTAGACGTTTATGAAATGCTTTAATTCTCAAACTGACTACGTCGTATCCATAATTTTGTTTGTTTTTATTTACACTAAAATTTTTAAAAAGGTCCAGGCTAGGGGAACTCCTGCTCAAATTTTTAATTTTTCATTGTTTAGTAAGATTAAAATCCCTGTTTCTTATTGTGTTATTCCAGATTGTGTGTGTGTGCTATTTTCAATAGTAACTATCTTTCTCTTTCATTTTCATTTGTGATTATTGCAGTAAATTATTTTAAAATGTGTTCTGTATTTGTGATTGAAATGTAATGATATAGTTTATTAAATAGTGTCTGACAATACATTCAAATTTGATGTAACTTTTTTTTTTTACTTGTTGATTTAATATTTCCAATCAACATAGGAAATTGAGCAACCTATGTAACAATTGAAAACAATATTTCAAGATGTATTAGGTTTTCAGAAATGAAAACATACATATTTAAACTAATTTATCAACTCGGTATAAGTAAAACCATAAAAAGGACAGCCAAAGAAATTACTCCCCCACTGGTATTATAAATATATATATGTACATTTGGTGCCTCAACTTTGTTTTCTGGAAGTAAAAAAAAAAAAAACATTGTGCTAAGATTAAGTTTGAAATTTACAAAAATGAAAATATGATGATATCTTGAGACCTGCAGAATTGAAAACAAATGACAAAATCAAAGAATGCATGGGTATTTGCAAATTGATGGGCTTTAAACCAGTTTTGCATGTAAATTGCTTGATTTGCTGAGAATTGTGCAAAATCTCCCAAATGAGAATTTTGAAAAGTTGGCAAGTATGGAAATATAAAAAACTTGCCCTTACAAATGTAGTGAATTTTCTTTAGAAAGAAAATGTTAGTATGTATGCTTGCTAAATTTTCTATATGTCAGTCTCATTAAATACATCTGAAATAAATTGGAAAGTTATCTTTATAATGTCATGTTTAAGAACTGATAGTATCAAAAATGTTGGAACAGCATTCCAATGCATAGAAAGCTGTTTGGGATTTCTTAGACATAATAATCTGTGGTGGTTTTCAGATATCATCAGAGTGTTTAACAATTGTTTTACACACTAGTAGCTAATCTATTATGTTGTCAGAGCTTATATTATCATCAGTGTCAAAGATATTGTGCTCAAACCAAATTTTCTAAACTGAACTAGCTATATAATATTTAGTTTTATTTATGAAACTTTTTAACATTATAAAAATGGTTAATGTGCTGTAATGAAAGTTTTATACAAAATAAACCTTTGTTGTTAAATTAGGTAAGTTATTTGATAATACAACAGTCTTTAGTTGAATTGTTTAGTTTATTTCATTTTTTTTTCTCTTACTATTATTGTAAAGCAGGTTCCCTAGGATTTCAATTGTGTATTACTAAGATTTCTGTATTTTTCTCCTGTTTAGCTAACCTTTTGGCGTTAACTTTAGGATAGTATATTTTTAAAACAGTTATCACAATTTTTATTTGCTAAAATCCTTGAAATGTGTATATAATGAGTTTTAAATTTTAATAGTGACCAACTAAATCAATTTCTTCACTTCAAACTCTCTTTGTTGACAAGTTTCTTTAAAAAATAAACTTTCCTAAAATTTGGTTGCTGTTGTGTAATTTTTATAGTTAGTTATCTTTGTTTCTGCATATAATAGGTATTACTGTTAAGTAATACTGTAATAAATACTAAGTGTTGAGTAAGATTTATTTTGGATAACTCATATGTAGCAACCAATAAACTATTCTTTTTATGCATTTTTACCATCTTTGTTTGAGTAAAGATCTTACAGAAAGATACTGTTGTTACTACTAACGTATTAATAATGTGTAATTTGTTATATATTTCTTCCTCATTTTTGGTTATTGTGTGATTTATGCTTTTCACAACATTAATAATACTTTAAAAGTTCTTGTGCCAGTTGGTGTCCTTTACCTAGCAATTATCTACTGGATGTTCATTTTTGTTTTCTGTAATATGCTGTAGACACTAATGTATACCTGTAATAACAAAAAAGTAACTTTGTCTTAAAAGGAAGTATAACACAGTTGTCTAGGTTGGTTTTGAAAATATATTTTAAAAGAAATATAGTTTGTATCCGTATTCTGCTCATTAGAATTGAAGCTTGTAGCAAAATAATTTGCTGCTTTTTAGCTTGATTTAAGACTGGCATGGGAAATGTCAAGTGCAGTAAATAGTTTAAATTCAGTCACAATTTTGCCCCAACTGCAATTTCCATACATGCTACTTTAATTTTGTTGGTTAATATATTGTTGGCAGCCTTCTATGAAAATTATTGTATTTTTAAAAAGTTTCATCTGTGTGATAGTCTCTCTTTATTATTTTGATAATTTTTTCAAATGAAAAGATGAGTGAAATTTTTTAAGTTTCTAAGTTCTTTGAATAAACTAGATAACCCAACTTTTCTATTTTACTGTATTTTTCATTTAGGAAAAGTAATTTTTTGAATGTCTAAAATAACTAAAACATGTCTCTATATATATGAAATGGGTTTCTGTTTTTTCTCTTTAGTAGTACATCATGTCTCAACAGTGTAAATTAAGAGGCACAAGACTAAATAAATACAATTAAAAATTTTTTTTAAATGTGCAAATGTGATGATGGAATTTTCTGGTTAGCACTAAAGTCTCCAGTTATTATTTTAATATTTGAACATCATTAAATTTTCCTTTCTGCAAATTCTTTTTTAAAAATTTTAATAATTTAAATTTTAACTTGTTATTTTCAAGAGTATGATACTATGTAATTCAAATGTAATTATTTTAAAAAAACAGCCAAAACAAATTACTAATCATTTGTTATATGTTCAGTTTTTATTTTATTTTTTTCAAAATTTATTTTTTACATTAGAGAAAGACATTAATTGGAATGTATGGTTACAAATAAAATTCAGTCAGAACAAATATTTTAAAAATTTTACTTTACTGTCATCAATTTTATTAGTGGTTAGTGATTTCTGGCATTATATTTTTTCTCTCATTTCTATACAATTTTTTGTCCAGATGTTTTTATAGGGCTATTTCTGCTTGCCATCATAAGATGGTGAATACTGATCAGAATGATTTTGTTAGCAACATCAAGAAAGCCTAAGTTTAGTTTCTGGTAGCATTAGTATCATTCTTTCATATACTCATGGGTGAATGGAATAATGAAATAAAACTTTCAAAAATAACATCTGCCAAATGCCTTCAGTATGACTAACATTCTGTGAAAGATCAAAATAAAAGTTAAATGGAACAGCCTCAGTTGTTGATCAAGGACAGCAAATTTATTATATTGTACTTCGCCATTGGCTGGACAAACCTGGTAATTGTTGGATCTTAATGCAAACTATTACATTAAAGTAGCTTATTTGATTTCCATTTTTGGCTTCATGATATGGTTAGCTTCTGTAGTATTCAAATCAGTTGAAACCATGGTAAAACTAAAGAAACCCTGAAAATGAGATTAAAACCACTTTAAATTTGCAAAAATAAATCATTGCAGACATTTGAACATTTGAAAACTGCATGCAACCAAATAAACTGTACAGATAACTGAAGGCTTAAATTATGTAGTCAACATAATGTTTATATGGAAAAAAGTGCTAAGATACCTGAAATATTAATAGTCTGGGATTGATGAGATAAATTACTTCCTGTAGTGAAGGCTTTACACAGCAGTGAAACAAATTTTATCCATCTTTTCCACCAGAAAATGTTAGGTGTCTCCTACACATTTACTTTAGTTTGTTACTGGTTAATTTTCAAATATGACTAAAATTTTACAGATAAAACTAGAATTTGAAAATTTAAAGTTAACATATTAATGATAGCAAAATTCCTTTAGTAAAATAGTAATTATTGTGACCTTTTATTTAAGAACTTGTTTTCAATTTTGACTCTCTTAAAATTTTTTATAAATTTTTCTAGAAATAACAGAATATGCTACAATACTTTTAATCTTTTTACAAAGTTATTTGTCAGCATAATTACAGAACTGTCTTTCTCCAGTTGTTATATTTGACATTTATATTCTGTAACTGTCAGATCTGACATTTAATGTAATTGTAAAAAAGGTTAGAAACAAATGGTTATATTACTTGAACTTTTCCTAGGCTATATATATATATAAACCCATCATACTAACTGGTATATGATAATCTTTAGTTATTGTGTTCACATTTTTAGGAAATGAGTAACCATTAACACCAAGCATTTTTAATTTAAAAAAAAAAGCAAACTTTGGTGGGGGGTTACTGATAATTTCAAAATTTGGAAGCAAGATAGCTCAGTTGGTAGGGTTAATAAAAAGGCTACAAAATTGTTTCACTTTTCACTTTCGTCTTTTTAGATCTTTTATTTATCTTTCTACCAATTCTGATAAATTATTTGTAAAATGTACATCATAACTCATACATCTGGAAGTTTGGAATTTAATGAGTATTCAACTCAGGAATATGAAAAATAACCATAGGCTGTAAAAATACTTATTTATGTCTGAAAACACTTTAGATCGACAGAATGTTAGAATAAAAGAAACAAATTATTTAATGTGTGGTTGTTTAGAATAAAATGTTAATACATTTTTTTAATGTAGACAACTTAGTTATATATACACAATTTTGTGTAATTGTTATGAATAAATCAACAAAATTTTAAAAAATGATCAAGGAACTGTATAGTACACAAACCACATTAGCTACAGTACTGTCTGGAAGTTGCACATTTCTCACCTTTTGGATGTATCATTAATAATAAATATCTTTATCAGATTACTGATTGGAGCATCCAATATATATTATTAAGGTTGTTGCCATTTACATTCAATCCAACTATATATTGACTATTCTCTTCCATGGACATTGTAATCAATGACAAAAATTTATAAAGTGCAACGGACATCTTGTGTCTAATATTCTAATATGGCATTCATTGTATGGATCAATTAAATGCTACATATATCTTTGTCCAGTTAGTTTTTGGAATTTTTTTTTAGTTTTATAGAAAATTTTAAACATATAAATAATTTGTTTTGTATACAATTTTTTTCCCAAAGATTCAGCAGATGAAAAAATTTGTGTTTAAATTTAGTATTATTGAAATTTTTATTTCTTATAACAGTATATCCAAATAAAAATGCTTATTTGTAAAGTACTATATTTTATTTAAAATATGATTTTAAAAACTTTATACACTGTACTGATATTTTTTTTTTTTAGTTTACAAATACCATGTATAAATATTTTAAAATTAAAAAACAAACAAATCTTCTTATAAAATTCAAATTGATTTGTGTACCTGCTTTCTTTCATTTGATTTGTTATACAAAAAAAGTAATTTTTGTTTTCAAAAGTTCCTAAATGATATCTTTCATTATTTATTAGACTACATTTATTTTTGGTGATATTTCTTTTGATAATTATGCTTTAAATCAAAATTTAGCTGAACTTAGTTCTTTTGAATTTTCTTAATGAAATTCTAGATTATCTTGGTTCTGTACTCTTGCTTAACTTTTCAAATTTATACTAAAAAGATAAATGTTTTGGGAAAAAATAATTTGTTTGTTTGTTTATGTTTCAGTCTTTATTAAAGTATCTGCCTGCTATGGGGATTCTGATTCGCACATCATGGCTGGCAGTTTACTGCGGCCTCTATCTCCAGATCTGCTTGTCTCAAGATACACTAAGAAACCCTGATGTGATTACTATTGGAGCTGTGCTTAGCTCACGAGAAAATCAGCTAATATTTGAGGATGCCGTGGAACACATAAGCCAAAAAACTTCTAGCCAGCATAGCTTCACATTCAACTCTACATCTATCCTGATGAATCCTAATCCTATACGATCTGCACTGTCAGTATGTGATGATTTGATTCCAAACAAGGTATATGTGGTAATTGCAAGTCATCCTGGTGAAAGTGATCAGTCACCTATATCAGTGTCGTACACATGTGGATTTTATCAGATTCCTTTAATTGGCATTTCTGCTCGTGAAAGCATTTACTCTAATTCTGTGAGTAACATTTTGAATATTTTTAAGAATTAAAATTATATTTTTAAAATTTTGAACATGTTTACTATGGTATGACTAAATTTTAATACAGTTTTTGTTGTTGTTTTTCTGTATTAAGTTTTTCTTTTTAATAGAATTATTTATTTGGGAGCTGCAAAAATAACATTTTAATGTATCTTTCTATTGTAACAACTACATTTGTAAAAAAAAACATAAGGAACCAAAAACTTTGTTATTTAATGGGCTTTTGGTCCCCAAAATCAGCATGGTGAAGGAGCTGGCTCTGACAGTGTTATATAAGAGTGGTGGTTTTTCTTTTTTTTTTTTTTTCTGTGGCAGTATATTAAGCAATTACTGGAACAGCTGAGGTACTGAATAAACAAGGTTTGACCCATTACAGATTAATGCAAAAAAATACTGCTAAATAAATTATGATAGTAACAGATGGTTGTAAGTTGATAGGACCCAAGTTTCCTGCAGCAGGTAATCTTTGATTTAATGCCAATTTTATAATTCAGTAGCACTCAGAATTTTTTTTTTTTGTAATTTATGAGTATACTGTTTTGTATCAAGTAATATTTTATCTAGCTTGTTGGTTTAGCAAATCATATTAATTATCGCATTATATTGAACCCTTTGGAGAGACACTTGGAAGTTTCTTGCTGGAAAGAGAGAGAAACTGACTGCTACCATTGATTTCTCATAATTTTACTTTATTGAAAGGTCATTGCTGATTGGTCTACTATTTATAGTGAACCATTCATCAAGGCTATTTTATGGGCTGACAGATAAGCTGTGTTGCCTTTATTTACTTACTGGTTTTGGGCCAATAGACCAACCAGCCCTATAGTCCCCAGAGGTTTAATATTAGTGGATCACTACAATGCAATCTTTCCCATATTGAGAGTAATTTGATTCTTGTTGTCTTAGAATAAAAGCTAATGTATACTTTCTTCTCTGATAGTAAAAGAAAAAAAAAATTGGAAGATTCTAAAAAGAAGAATTCAACCCATCCTTTTTATTATAATATATGAATGAAATATTTGAGAGACTAGTTGGAAAAAAATTTTCATAAAAATGTTGAATGGAATCAACTGGAAACACAGTCTCTCTCTCTCTTTTTTTGTTGTTTTATCTTATTTAATATGTGAAAAAAAAACATTTTTGTGATTTTTTAAAAAAAATTTGAGTTTGTTAATTCTCATGTTATCCAAACCTATATTAACCATGAAAATTTAATTTGGTTTTTACTAGAGTCAGCATTAAAAATTAAATAATACTGTAGAAATATTCATAATTACTCAGACACTAAGATAAATGTCCTTTTTCATAGCAAATTTATGTGGACATTTTTTACTAACCCAAATTCACTATATTATATTTTATAATAAAGCAATAATAGTAGAATAGTAGATTTCTTATTTACTTGCCTTGTCGTATAACTGATGGGAAATTTTAAAGATGTAAATTAAAGCTAATTTCTTTAATAAGTGTATTTATTCACCATACTTTTTTTTCTTTTTAGAATATTCATCCTTCCTTTATTCGCACTGTTCCCCCATACTTTCATCAGGCTAATGTTTGGATAAAGATGTTGAAACAGTTTGAGTGGTCACAGGTGGTTTTTATTCATAGTAAGGATGAAGATGGCCAGGCCATTTTGAACAAATTCCAAACTCTAGCCAAAGAAGAAGACATTAAGGTACATATGTATATTACAACTTACAATAACCATGTTCTAGCTGTTAAGAATCTTTTGTAGCCATTAAAAAGAAACAAAAATAATTCTCTCTCTCTCATGTTTGTAGTGGATCAAACTTGATTGCATTTTACACGTACACGATTTAGTTAAATACTTAATAAAAATATCAAATCTCCAGTAGTAAATTAAAATTTTTTAATGCAGTTCAAGATGAACAAAAGTTTGATTTCTGATATTCTTTGGCATTATGAGTAAAAAGATGCATGTAATAAATGTGTGCTAAGAATTTTCATTAATGAGATATTAAAAAAAAAACAAAAAAATAGTGATCTTTTTAAAAAAGGTTTTCTTTGATTGAAGAGGAAAGGCATACACATTTCAAAATAGGTTTAATCTAATGATTGTATTCAATGAACATTTAGATTAAGTTTTTTGTTTACATGTTAGATAAGAGCTTTACAGAAATTATCACCATAACGTGTTAATGGAGGTGTGTTTATGTAAGAGATCATGAAATGCATTTGTGCTTTTCTAGATTTTCCTACTGGGGCACCACTTACACAGTGACATCATCTCTAATATGTTTTTCTTTGTATGTTTACAGAACTGTCACATGTCAATTTGACTGCAGAAATGCCTTTGAACAAAGTTTCTTTCCATTATTGCACTTTGAAATTTTTTAAAATAATGATTTCTGGTATGTGGCTATTTGAAAATGTTAGTGTGCCATGACCATCTGCAGATGATTACTGCATCTACAGTAGTCAGTTGTGTCCAGTAGTATACCATGTGTTTCAATGTTTAGAAGTGGATTTTGAGGATAGCAGCTTTTTTTTAAATAAATTGGTGTTGGCAACTTATTTTTTTACTATTTTTTCTTACATTTTTGCATCAGTTTCGCATAGCATAAGTGGTATTCACCAACAGTGTCAAAATTTCCAAAAACTGGGAATGTATTTCTTTATGATCTCTCTGTGAATGCACACATACATTTATTCAAATTTGTGTTATGTTTTAGTAGTTATAAGATGATGACTGCAGGAAATAATTTTATGGTCTGCTGTTACTTAACCTCTTCAGTTTATTGCTTTTATTTTTATTTTATTTTTTTCATATGAGTGAGAGCTTTGAAAGCTTTATATATAGTCTTGCGAGAGCTATAATAACAGATTACCTCTTTTCTTTCAACCTACAAATAAAAGGAAAAATGTTCAACACAGGTTCTATATATTTATTTGTTATATTCGTTTTTGATAAGTTATTGTTATTGTTTGGTTTTTTGTTAGATTGAAAAAGCAATTAAGTATTTCCCAGGGGCAGAGAACTATACAGAAACCTTGCTTCAGCTGAAGACACTCCATTCTCGAATCATTTTGTTTTATGCCTCGTAAGTATTTCTATATTTTCTTTCATCTTATATTCTTCTAATCATTACGTGAAATAATTCCAAAGTAAAAACATGATTTCTATTAAGAGTTTTAGTTGAGACTACTTAGTTTATGACTAGGCTTTAAGATGATGATATAGCCATGTGTATCTTTGTTTTTCATTAACATTAAAGCTATACATTTTTATTTTCACTTCCCCTCTAAATGGGGCCACATGCATAAAAATTGTAATTAATAATGTTGGAGTTACATTTTTTAATGTATATAATGATTAAATAGTTCAATTACTTGCAAAGTACTTTATCATTTTTGTCATCTTACAAAAGTTTTCAGTAGAATCCCTGACCTTATGTTTATTTGTTTGCCTCTTGTTACTTTGCAGATGTAATGGGATGTGTAGAAAATGAATTTCATTATCAGGATTATGTATGTTTAATGATTATTAGTGCAAAAATATAGAGACATTTATGTAAAGTTACTCATACGGTTCAGAAATTTCTTCTAGATCTCTTTTGATTAGATCTGATTTAAAACTGAATAACTTGAGTATGTCATATGATGTTAAGAAATATTTTAATATCTTTGGATGATTATAATTTTTTAATTTTAGGAAAGATGATGCTGAAAGAATATTTGCAGATGCAAATGATTTGGGTTTGACTGGGGTTGGCTATGCATGGATTGTTACTGAACAGGCCTTGTCTGCATCTAATGTACCAATAGGTTAGTGTTTATAGACATGATTACTCTTGGTTATCTTTTATAGCTTTCATTTTTGCTTGTTTGTAAATTAATTTCTTGTCACCCTCTTTAGTTATTGGAAAAATATTCAGATATTTTTGTTAAATAAATTAATCTTATAATTCCCATTTTATTTTCTCTCATTCTTAAATGAAAATTACTATCTGTGAAAATATTTGCAATTTAAATTTGCCCAACTAAAGGTACCATAGAGTTATTAATATATTAATTAAATGCATTATCTCAAAAGTTAGTGCCATGTTAAATAGACTGCTGTAAAAAAAATTGAAACCTGCTCTATAAAGATCATACACTTCTTTCTATATGTATTAATCTGTAAACTTCAGAATATTTTCCCCACAACTGAGAAAAAACATATCTGCCACTTTTATCTTTTCCATAGTGCACATACTAGCTAATGCTGGTAACACAAATTTGATATTTACATGCCAGAGGAAAGTCATTCTCTTGGTGGTAAATGAAAACATGATGTCTTATCATTATTCTCAAAATAATCATTGTTGCATATTTTATGAGTAAAATTATTTTAAAAATTCTTAAAACAATAAACTATCTGTAGGTTTAGAAATTACAGCTCAGACTTTTGCAATTGAAAGATGATTGATAGATATCTGGTGTAATATTGTACCAATTTACCATCATAAATGTGTGTCTTTTTAAATACCTGCGTTTTGAGGACATTTCAGAGTGGTTTCATTGCTTTTAAATGGAACTGGACAATGCTCCATTATTATTTAACAACCATTGTCATATCTACAAGGCAGTATGATGAGATGGTAAAAAAACTAACATCAATCAGTGATGAGGTTACTAGTATGTTTTGGATTTCTGTTAGCCACTGTGGTGATGGACTGAAAAAGCCTCCAGTGTAAAGAATATTTTTTAGATTTTGGAAAATACTGGCATTGGTGACTGATCAGACTTTATTATGTTTAACAAGTTATGTTCAGCCTAAAGGTAATGTTTAAAATGAAAGGTCTTTTCCATCAAGCTCACCAGCTAGATAAGTTAGCAGAACAGTTTCTTACTTGTTTGGCACTAACATGGAACTATAGTGATCTGCAGGATAACATGTAATCAAGTGTCATTGAAAGTCGGTCATTTAAATTTCTAAAAGAACAAGCATTTGATTATGTTTAAAATTGTGATGGACACTGCCAGAGCTTTCAAGGCTGTCAATTTACAAGCTTCAAAGATGGAGGAAACTAACCCCAGTCAGCAACTGGAAGGGTGCTCAATATTTTTGGTATACTAAAAACCTATAATTTTGTGAGGGTCTGTACAATTACAAAGGATAAACGGTGGTGGATATCTGGAAAACTTGGTTTTTTTTTTATTGTGTGTAAAAACTAAAGCACTAGAATTAGATAACAAGTAATTGTTTATCATTCAGTATTGCTTATATTTTTATAGGAATCACCACATTTGTAATATAAAAAAGATTGTATAAAAGTATAAAAGACTAATTTTCAGCAGTAGTTAAACCTCCAAAGATGTACCAGCAGATGATTCATCAGGTTCTATTAGGTCTGTTGAAAAAGTATCCAACTTTATTTTTTCCTGAGGAAAGTAATGACGTTAGGGAGGCAAAAGTGTGCATAGTGGAGCCGCATGCCTTTATGCACACGTGTGGTTTTTGGCGGGCTTGCTGGATGCGTCAGTCGCTGTCAGGCAGCCAGCGTGTGAGGTGCTGTACTACTTGTTGCATTTTTATTTTGCCTGTCATGACAGAATGTGTGGAGCAACGATCTTGCATCAAGTTTTGCCAAAAGCTTGGAGATACCCAAGTGGAAACAATTTGCAAAATTCAACAGGCTTTTGGTGACAATGCCATGGGTGTTACCCAAATAAAAGAATGGTACAACAGGTTCAAAAATGGCCTCACATCGGTGGAGAGTGACCAGCATTCCGGGAGGCTGTCAACAAGCCGCAATGCAGTTGTTATCGAGAAAGTGCGGACCTTGATAATGGAGGATCGTCGTTTGACGGTGCAGGAAATTGGTGACGAGGTTGGGATCAGTAAAGATTCTGCACATGCAATTGTAAAGGAGAATTTGGGCTTTGACAGAGTGGCAGCTGCATCATGACAACCCCCCGGCTCATTCGTTGCAGCTGATCCAAGGTTTCTTGGCAAAGAAAGGTATTTTGCTCATTCGCCAGGCTCCCTATTCTCCAGACATGTCTCTTCTGACTTCTGGTTGTTCCCAAAAATGAAGATGCCACTGAAAGGCTCCCGCTTTGAGAGCCGAGAGGACATCATGTAGAATGCGATGGCGGAGCTAAGAGCCATTCCGGAAGAAGCGTTCCAGAGACGTGCTTCGAACAGTGGAAGGATTGCTGGGCTAAGTGTGTGGAGGCACAAGGGGCCTACTTAGAAGGGGATTAGCAATTGAATCCCACCAAGTGCGTAATTTTTTTTTTCTTCCAGCCTAAGGTTGGATACTTTTTCGACAGACCTCGTATAAGGATGCAGTACTTAAAACGTATCAGTTGATGAATATGAAAATAGAATGTTAAAAGTACTAGAGTAAGTGTAGACAAAATTGAGAATGTCATTTAACATTCATGGGGCACAGGGAATTGTACCAGAAAGTCTAAAGCAGATGCTATTTGTATTGTTGTGGTACATTCATTAGTTGGATTAAACTAATGCAACAATGAAAAAGCATTTATCATAAGTTTTTTAATGCCTTTCATTCCTCGTCTTGGATATCTCATAAGAACAATAACTCTATAGGTTGCATACATGTGACTGGAAGTGTTAACTCCCTTAGTCTGTACAATGAAATACCACTTCATTATACCAGCATTTTACATTTTCCTCCATTTCTTAAATCAGACATCTAGCACTTTTAAACTATACAAATTTAAGCTTGTTACAAATAAACAAATTCTTTTCTAATAATAATAGAATAATCCATAAAACTGAATTTTTATTTCAGAAAGATTGTCTTCACTTGACTAACAACTAAAAAAATGTCCACTGAGCTATAAACACTTGCAAAATCCATGTCACTTATTTGGACATCACAAAATCTTTGAATCACTTGGGTAATTTCCTTTCATGCACTGGTCTTCTCATTGTCATAGTAGTTGGTGGAAACATTACTAGTTCCAGTTTCCACTCTATTATCACTACAAACAAGAACATCACTTTGAACAAACACATTGTTCTAAACATGCCCATGCTTATTTTTCCACCATTATTGGTTCATTATATTAACATGAGTGTTTTTGTTCTTGTATCAAACATCCTCAGGTGATTTTACAATACAGTTATTTCCATGTTTTTTCCACAAATGGTGTTGCCCGAAATTGAATACTGAGTTTATCATGTTATGTTTGTTTTATCAGAATTTTATTCTCTCCGTTTCACTTTTCCTCACTCCTTATTTCTTATTAGTGCACTACCTATTCTTATGTTTTATGAGCATATTTTATCTCTTGTTTCTTCATCAAGTCTGTTGCATTCCAGATTTTTAGTCTGTAATTACTTTATCTTGGTAAACATTGGTAAAACACCAGTGATGCTGTGTGATGTGGTTCTATAAGCAAATCAGTAAATCCACATACCTTTATTTCAGTCATGTAATTTTGCATGGGAGATTTTGATACGTTTTAGCAGAAATCTGTTTTGATGTTTGATTTCCCTGTTTTGCTACTGGATACAAAGGTGTAACCCATCTATTTTTCATACCAATCTTACACAAATAATTCTCAAATATGTCAGATCTAAACAGGTCCATTGTCAGGGGTAATTGAAAAAGACAATCTATGACAAGAAAACATTCTTTAAGGTATCAGTCAGTCAGTCTTTCACTGGAAATGTTCTTGGTAATTTTTTCCTCATATTATCAACTATAATAGTTGATGACAACAAACAATATTTTCAAGTCGGTGACCATAAAAGATTAACTGTCAAAATTTTCCACAATCTTATTGGCATAGGTTTTGGTGTAAATTATTGAAGGTGTGGTTCTGTATTAACAATTTGACATCTATGACATAATTTAGCATATTTTCTACATTCTTGTGCATACTTTCATTGTCAGTTTCCATTTTGTTTCTATTATTTCCAAATGTATCTGGTGTGCTAACTCTACACATTTTATTTTGTTTCTATGGAATCACCAATTTTGTCAATGTCCAATTTGGTTTAGTTTGTCTCAGACTGGATAATAATTCACACCTGATTTATCCCATCTAGTTTCACTCATGCATTTCATTTACAGGTCATTCAGGAATTATGTTATTGAGGAAAGTGTTCCAATGCACAAGCTTATTTCCATTACAACGGATGACACTCCAGCAATACTGATGTCAACAGTGAGTTTATATCACTTCAACAAAAAGAGGATTTTCCTAAATTTTTATCTCTGTATATTACATCAGCATTCATTGTGGTTAAAATAGTTAATAAATGCAAAGGCCTTACAAAGGCCATTTAAAAGTTTACTTGACTAGCTTGATTGCCAGTATGAAGATCTGTTGTTGTATACAGAAATACAATAGTTAAACAAAATAAAGTTGTTGTTCCAAGAACATTTACCTCATGTGAGGACATTTTTGAAGTCAAGAACTGAACGCTTTAAAGAATTGGATGATAAGTTATAGCTTTTAGACCTGGAATTATACCTTATTGGTAAATTAAGTTAGTTGAATTTAGAACTGCAAGGAAAGGATAAGCATTTGATAGACATGATCAATTGAGTGAACAGTTTCCAACAAAAGATAAAAGTATATGAGTCTCAACTATTGAAAAAAGCACTGAAACAGTTTCCTAATTTAATGTGAATTAGGAACACGGTTAAATAAAAGAAGGCATCTATGAAAGTGACAGATATGTTTCTCCCATAAAATAACTGCAGTTAGGGTTTGATAGGGGCTTCACAGATGATAAGGATATTGAGCAGGTTGTACAGATCTATCGTTTCCAGTTTCTGTGATGGATATTGAAAAAATATAAAGTATGGTAACACTTGATGTTGAGAAAACTCAGCTTGAAATGGAAATAATCTTTCTTCAAAATAATATCCATCTGAAATGCTCATCTTCAGATGATGACTTTCGTACTTCTGTTGACATAGTAAAATATCAATTCTGTTGCCAAGAGACTGACAATGTTATTTGGTTTAATATACTTATGTGAATTGATATTTTCTAACATGAAATTCATAAATTATGACATAATCTTATCTGGATAACTACATCTGGCTGGTCATGACATCCTACTCAATTATTCAGACTGCCAGATGAGAATCAGTGTTAGAGATCTCATTAATTTTACAAGTTTATACTAAATTTTATTAATATTGTTTGAATGCTGTTGTATGTAATATGTGATTTAATATATTTCTAAGTTCTAACTTGTAAGTAGATCAGTAAATATTTTCCAAACAAAAAGTACCTCATGGCATCAAAAATGTTAACCTTTGTTCTATATGGTTAGAAATGTGAAACTTCCAAAAGATGACACAAAACTGTGGCTTTTTAGATTTTGTGAATTGCAATAAATTTATGGCTACTATAGGCACTTAGAAGTAAACCTGCAGAATTTCACTAGAGATGGAAACACACATGGAGCTTTTGTAGTGCTAAAGGATAAATAAGCAAAAGCTATTATCTCTCTTTAACAGAGATGTCAGAATGCATGTTATAGCTAATGCAAGCAAGGGGTAGAATCTAATGATGAGATATTTTACACAGAAGCCATAGAATAAAGATACTTGTAAACAGAAAAAAGGCACTATCATTAGCTAGGCCACGTGAAAAATTATTTAGATTTAAATCATCTACTAAATCTAAACCTTCAGCCAAAAGTTACAACCGTGTACATTCTTAGTAAAATATAAAATCGAGTACATTAATATCCCCGAAATCATATTTATAAAGGCACATCAGCAGGGCATTTGTAAAAAAAATAACTGCAGGAGAATGTCTGCATCATAGCAGCAAATGCAATATCTAAAATAATAAGAACAAAAGAGGCTAAAACAGAATCATCTGTTGACTCGGAGTTAGCAGAGTGAAAATATCAAAATTGGACTATTGAATAAATGAATTTTAGGATATAAACAGTTTTTTGGTCATAATGGAGAAACTTGTGCTTCATTGAAAAAGATTGGCAGAAAAGTTGAAACAACATGCTCTCAAATTAACTTATGAAGGACATCAAGGCATATTGAAGAGTAAACAAATTGTGGAAAGATCTGGTGGCCTGGAATTGATCATGTGGCAGAAGCTATAAGCAGAATGGACTCTTCATGTCAAATGGTGAGCCAGCCTTTCTAACCAGTTCCAATGTATTGTTTAGAGTTTCATGGCAGAATCAAACTTTTGACAGAAATGGAACATTTTCATCAGCGAGAACATCCTAATTGTCATTCACTACCATAGCCAATAGTATAAGATTGCCATTTTAAAGTCAATAAAATCTGTAAGAATTATGAACTGCAGAGAAAAAAATGTTCTTGATTCATTAATTTCCATTGCGAATTACAAGTGATAATGGCTTGCAGTTTGTATTAGAGGAGTTTTCCTTTGCTTTGCATTTATTGTTTGGCTACAAATTCAACATGTTCACTAAATACTTGAATCATAGAATTTAGAGGTAGATTTTCACTTTTCTTTTACTACACAATTTAATGTTTTCCTAACCTGGTCTTTCATCTATTCTGGCTTGCTTGCTTTGCTTTTGATGTTGGGTCAAGTATTTATCATCTTGAGTTGGCTAGACCACAAGTGCCATAAAATATTGCATAAATTTATTTTCCATACATGGCATCCAATTATTTTTTTGTGTTGAAGGCCAGTTGTCTTTGCTTTCTCTCACTTCATTGACACAGCTAAGTATTCGTGCCTAAAACAGATCTGTACAAAGCTTACGATGCAGTCTTTTTAACTAATTCATTTTGAATTATTGTATAACTAAATACTCTGGTAAAATTGTTTAAATACCAAAAAAACGTTCTTAGTGTTCTTATAAGCAGTTTAGGCAGCAGTTTTGTCAGAAAGAAGTACAGTTTCAAATTAGATGATGATATTTTTAGGTGTCCTTGGCACTCATCTGATCAATGGCAGCAATGAGGCTGCACACATACAGGACAGTGTGACACTAATCTTCCAGGCCTTCTTAAAGCTGCTCAATGAGGTTCAGATTTCAGAAGCTCTGAATGAGTGTAGGGATAGCAGCATTCCCTGGCATGATGGTGGCGTCATTCTCAAGTAAGTTTACTGGAATATGTATTTTCTTTAAAACCTTGTTTCAACAAAACTAATTATGACAACGTTTGAAATGTCTGAACCACGTATATTTGGAGATTGTTAAATGAATTCTTGATGGCAAACTCCCAAGTTTTCATAAAGTGACTAGGTAAATAAAAGAAACTGTTTTTATTTGCCTTAATAAAGTTAGGTTCATGCTTTATGGAGCTGTAATTTGGGGTCTTTATTGACATAGCAGGTAACCAGTAAATAATCATTTCAAAAGCAAAAAAAAAATTTTACTCTTAAGCAAAATTTTAAAATGGAAAATTTAATTTTAAAAATAATTCAAGATGTAGTTCTTGTTATATTTTGTTTAAAATTCATTTTTAAAAAGCATGTATAAATATTTAGATACTAAAACTTAAATGACTTTTTTCACACACTTTTAATCTGAATGAAACAACATAATTTAAACTTATTAAATTTATATTTCTTATGTAAACATCGCCATCATGGCTTCCTGGTTGTTTTTTATTCAAAAAGTAGTACTTGTATATGATAAAAAATAAATGATAAAATAAAACGTATGTTGACTAAAAGAAAACTCTAACAGTATAAACATTTATCATTGGATATTCTGTATCATGATTTGAATGAAGTAAATAATATTGATTGAACTTGAACTAAAAATTGTTGTGATGGCTTTCTGAATTTATCAAAATGTCAGTCATCAAGCTTATACTATACTGAATCTAAATTTAAAAATCCCTGTCATCATAATGTGAACACCTGAAAAAGTGAGTTTGTTCATGATTTAACCATCATCACTGCTATAAATGGGTTGTCAGGTAGGCAGATTTATTTTTCTAGAAATTGTGATGCCAAAGCATGTGGTGTCCAAGATATTTCCCCATTTGCCAAGGGTTGGATTACTAGCCAATCAAGAATAGTCAGCCCATACACTTTCCTATACTACTAGTCTTTTGCTGATCATAGGTACTGCACGTCCAGTAATTCATATGTTTAGCTTGTAGCATGAAACATTGCAAAACAATTTCTGGACCTTCTGCCATTATCAGTGCACACAAACATTTTTTGTCTGAAAATAATTTCTTTTAACTTTTGTATCATCAATATCAGTAAGTGATATCACTTGGGAGTAAAAGAGGTTTTTTATTTGTTCACAGCTTCTAAATTTCACTGGTTAGACATCCATTCTTTGGAATACTTTATTGCCTGCATTTGATTCCTGACCATAATTGCCATATTCTGTGGGAAGATGTAGCATAGACTGTTTGCTTTCCTAGGGCTCAGAGCCTGGATATGAACCCCTTTGATAAGCAATGGAATCATCTTAATAGGTAATAAAAGACCAACAAACTCTAGACAAAGTAAAATGTGCTCCTACCAAATGAAAATGATTTTTTCAAACATTTATTTGACCTGCATTAGAGAATAAATATACATGTACGAAATCTATGGTATTCATATTATTATGTTAGAGATCTATAGTATAGTTTATGCTGTAATAAAATTATTTTTAAAAATTTATTAACTTTGCATGTACACTGCATTCAGAATTATGAGCCAATCATGTGAAAACAGTAATCTGCCTTTCGACACTTCATTGTTAATGAAAACACATTATTCCAGCAAGAAAAACATGAACAAATTTAGATTAACTATGTATCAGAATTATAAACTATTAATTGTAACATTGTTATCATTTCTGACTCCAATCTAGTTCGTCCCACACAAGTTTAATGAGGTTAGATCTGAAATTTGAGGTGGCCAGTCTATGGTTTTTAGATGTCTTGATTCTTAGTTGGGTATTGCGAATTCATCTTTGCAGCGTGCTTCAGATAACTATTTTGAAGTATAATCTTATACCTTATCACCCTGATGGAATGATATGGCATTGCAGAATACTGTGGTATCTCTCTTTGTAATGATCAAATCAGTTTTTATCAAGTCACTAGCTAAATTACCAGCAAAACCACTTCATCTCATATTTTACACTTTTCTCTGGCCTTCTAGCATACTGCTGCTGCTAAGATCCAAATATTTAAAAGCCTGTTCTCATTTGACCACAATACATTGTGCCATTACTCAAAGTGTAATTTTGATGGTGTAGCCCATTCAAGTAACTTTTTCTTGTTACTAAATCTAAGGAAAGGATTTTCAACTGCTATTTGGCCATTTAATGCAACTTTTAACTGTCTTTAGGTGGTAGAGATTGAGATGCTGACTGTAGCAGAGGATTGTCTTAGCAGTTAATCAGTTACCTATCAAAAAATGGTTTGCTCTAGACTTTGAACCAGCAATCTGTTTTTCCAGTTGGTGGTTTGTCTTGCCCATGATCCTTTAAGTTTATTCCTGAGCCAGTTGATTTCATTCTATAAATGATTGTTCACACCATCCCATGTAACTCTTAACTCTACACATTTTTCCATTGGAAATAATCAGCTTTATGAAGTGCAATACTTTGCTTCATATGTGACTTTTTTAATCTGCCAAAGCAATAGCAATCATTAATAATGAAGCCTATCAACATTTACACAAGCATTGTATGATCTGATAGTTATTCAAATTAGTATAGGAAACATATTGGATTAATGTCATTCATATATGGTTATGCATCTCACTATTTATTTACATAAAGTCAGTTAATTTGCTGGCAGCAGCTTTACCTTGTTAAAGCATCTCATATTGGGACTGTCGTTAGAAGTAGCAGCAGGGGGATTTTGGCTCACTGAGTAATCTAGTATTTGGACTCATTTGGCATTTATGGCAGACTCAGTATTGTTGGCAGATGGTGGATTTTAGAGTCTTTCTTAAGTGTACTTGGTTACACCTGTATATTGCATAATTTTTTGACTGTAGGATTTCTTTTTGAGCCTTTGAATGATTTGGCCTTTTCTGTTTTTCCTCCAACTTAAATGATTTTAGCCTCACTACTATTACTTTAGCCTAGTGGGGTGAAAATCATGTGTTGACTTGTAGTACTTGGCTCAGTGCTTTTGATTTTTCTTCAGTTCAGTTTCACTTTTTGATAGACTACCAAGCTATAGCAAGGTACTTGTGGTTTGGAGAGCTGTTTTTGTGTGCCAGAGAAGGCATCTTTGTGCTGGGCTAATGTCCATGCCCTATATCAAAGTATTACTTATGTTAAGTAAGGCTAGACATGGGTTTTTATTAGATCTCTTCATTTTCATTGACCAATTAGCTATTTTGACTGAAAATTCAGTTTTGCCACTGAATTGATGTTGATTTGGTGAAGACTGTTTTTAAAACCTCAATTTTTATGAAAGTGTTGAAACTTTTCAGATAAGAACTGATTGCAACAATCACTAACTTAAATGTTCAGGATAGCATGGTACAAGAAGTGGGCCTTGAGTTTGTGTATGATGATCTTTGTTGACATACTAGGCAAACAGTTGGTTTCCCAGAAGTTGGATCTATTGTCATTAGTAATCAGGTAGTCTTTCCTTTTAAGTACCATGATGTCTACATCCACTTTTTCCATGCCTGGTTGGTACATCATGACTCATGTGAGTTTCTTTTGGCTGGAAGATCTCATGCTCT
The DNA here is from genome assembly GCA_018389105.1 of Nautilus pompilius. NCBI lineage: Eukaryota > Metazoa > Mollusca > Cephalopoda > Nautilida > Nautilidae > Nautilus > Nautilus pompilius. Next base: position 2,098,642 of record JACATO010000306.1, on the reverse strand, counting down.
GGCAGGTTTCGCATATCTGTATTCACACTTTGATTTCATTGTATATTCCCAGCCAGTAAACTGATTTGCCAGTGTGTTTCAGGCATCTCTCAATTTCTGTTCCCTATATGAATTTCCTTTATCTCGGTTCTTGTGTCTTGCAGTATTGTAAGTCTTCACCCCAGAATACAAGACTATCTACTACAAGCTTGCAATTCATGTGGTAGTATGTTGTCACTAATTGTGGCACTTATGTTCTTTTGTGGGGGGGGGGAGCTACATTGAATAACTGCTTTCAGTTATTGTAGTGAGGTTTGTCGCCATTTCTTGATTGAATTTTTTGCATTCTCTTATTACTGATTGTTAAGTAGATAAGAATATTGATATTCTCAAACTATGCTTAGAGGTGTTTTTCATCATGAGGAAAATATGCTTGACTGTCTGATTGCCAGAAACATTTTTTTTGTCCTCAAGATATTTGACCTCATTATTATAGGCCAGTACATGTAGAAGCATCCTTCACAAGTGTCTGGATTTGCTACCTAGAGGTCTATGGGTGATGGATTCTTGTGGTTTATGATCTATAGACAATCACCTTGTGACTGTAGATGAATTAGTGCCAGTGAGAACACTATTGAAAATCTCCTTGATAGTTGCATACCATGACTCTTTCAGTTAAAACTTTGATGGTGTAAGCAATGGGCTTATCATCCTGGAATAGTGCTGCTTCAAGACCCAGCTTTGCTAGCATCATCACACCATATTTTTGTCAGGATCAGAGTACATAAGTACAAATACTTTAATAATCAGTTTTAGTTTGGCAAGCTCCTTGTCTTGGGAAGTGCCCCAGTTCCATTACACATTTAGGTGGGTGAGTTGCATGATCAGATGGATGTCGTCAGTTAACCTACCATTGAGCATTAGGCATCTATGAAGCTCATGTTTTAGAGCCACACTCAATGGCCGAGGGTCTATACATATATTTGTTACTATTATTTTTTTTCTAAGCTACAGACATTTGACTGACTCAGTTGATGGGTTGGTCAACCTTCATGAGCATGCTTATATTTTCAATTTTGTCTAGCTCAGATTTTGCGTAGCATTCATTGACTCCAGCAAAGTTTGTGGGGTTTAATGATAGTTTCTGCATTCAGAACCAGAGTTAGATGCACTTCACCACCAGGAAGTTTTGGATTGAATACTTATGGAACCCCCCCTCACCTGAAAAAAAAAAAAAAACCTTAGGAAGCACCCATGACACAGTAGGAATGGGCTCATAGTTCACAACTATCATGCCTATTTTCTCAGTAGCTTTGTGACTAAGTAGTAGTGTATGCTGGTAACTTGCGCAGCAATCACATAGTTTGCATTGTATTTATGTTTGTCATTTGGATTGAGTTTTAAATTTACATTTGCCAAGAGTAGTTGTCATTGAGGTATTTCAGATTCAAGGTCATTAGATGGATTTAGGGTCTTTTACATAGCACATAGGTAGAATGTTCACAGGCTGTTTATTGACAAGCATTTCACAGTAGATTGGATAATCATCAGTGTTTACTGCATTCACATCAGCACTTGTCACAGACTTATTACCAACTAGTGCATGAGTCAGTGTTTTGGACTCTATACACTTGTTTCTTACTGCATCTGTTTGATGTACTAAAGTGATTTTTCTTTTGGCAAGAGTTACAGTTCTTGCAACAAGATGGGAATGCTTTATTTCTTATTCAGTTAGTTTGGCAGCAGAACCTTTGCCAGCACTTTACTGGACTGAGATTTTCCCTTGGACTTACCTTTTGGGATTTGAGTGATTTTTGCAACTTACTCTACTTTGTATAATTCCTTGGTTTTGACATTCGGAGCAGTTGCTCAGAGTTGCTATTGTACATCTTCTATTCCTCGACAAATATCAATGTTTTTTTTTTTGCTGGTCCATCTTGCTTTGCAAGATAAGCTTTTCATGAATGTTTTTGTTACTCACACCTTTGGTGATTCTGTATATCATCAGTTTTTTTTGTTTTTTTTTTTAATGCAATCACAAAGCCTGCAGGATTTCTCAAGGTTTCTCAGAACAGTGACATACCGGTCAATCATCTCCACAGTTTCCTGATCACTCTAATTGAACTTAAATCACTCAAAGAAGCTAACCAAGTGGTCATCAAATGTTTTAATAATGTGACCTGGTTCATCTTTATTTTCATTCACACTAAACTGCTTTCCAATGCATAGCCTCTCTTTCCAAATGAAATAGAAGTATAGAGTCACATACCTCCTTTTTCTTTTGATCCAGAACAGATGCAATCACATAAATGGACTACATTTGCTTCCACATTTTCCAGGTATCAATGACATTAGAGTTAAGTTTGAGAGCTGGAGAGGGAAAAATATTAAGCATTACTTGTGTTTCTGGCATGATGAAAGCACTAGCACAACACAACTAACCACTTCCCTAACTTAGCTCATATGTAATTTCAGTCTTTTTTAATCTACTGAAGGTAGTAGAACAATATTAGTGAATCATCAGTAACTCCTACATGAGATAGATGGCTGGGATTTAAAGCTATATTAGCTTCTTCTTTTTTTTATTGCTGCCACTGTGAACACATTGCTTTATTTAGTGCCCAAAGCCACAAGGCATAAATTTGTTGACTGAAACTTATAAGGCAATATTCCCATAACAATATATTTGTCCCCTCTTTTAGATGATGTTATTTTCCCTATTTTTGCAGTGTGTAGTTAACTCCTTTTTGGGAAATTCCAAGTTTTTTTTTGCAATCTTCCCTTCTGGCAGGCCTTTCTTTCTCAAAGAAAGTACAAATATCAGATGATGTTACAAGATCAGTTTGCTTTTTTTTTTCCATCTTGGCAAAAAATATATTTCAATAATTATAACCTTCAACATTTGTGACTCCATTTGTGTTAGAAGCATCTCTTGTTCAATTTATAATGATCTGTGACATGGTGATATGGGCACATCTTATTGGCTCATTTCTCAATCTCATCCAATTAAATATTAAATTGTCATATGGATAAGTGAATGTTCTGGAAACTTCCAGGCTACTTTTAATATCTGTGTTCTGAAGCACAAATAGTGGTTGGTTTGATGAAGCAGAGGCTTTTCATAGTTTATTAGATGTGTATTTTTTTTCATCTTTGTAATGAATCTTACATTATGGTGAGGAATAAATTGGTTATATTATTCTTTTTTAAAAATAAACAGTCACATTTGTGATCCTTTTTCCATACTTTTGGCCTGTAGTGTATGTTTTGATACATCGTTTATCAGATTTTTAAAATTTTGCTTGGACAATTCATTTTGATTAAAATTGTTGAAAAGCAGTTTTTTTAATGGTTAACTCATAATTCTGAATGTCAGTCTATATAAACTGAAAGGGCAATAGATTTTTTTAATGGTTAGCTCATAATTTTATGGGACATAAAAGAGAGAAAATAGTGAGTTCAATTCCTTATGACCTATGATCAATAATTAAATCAGTCTGCCTACACAAAAAAAACAACTTTAAAATGTTGTTGACAATTGTCAGTATCATCTACAGTGCAAGGTTTATTTACAAGAACAAATCACAAAAAACATCACCTGTTTGCTTACTAGTGGTTGATTTTGAAATCTAAAAGATGTAAGCATGACAGAAAATTATTTAGTTAAACTTTAGCATCTATTGGATATACTGATCATTATTTGCATCACAGGCCCCAGATGCAGTTATCTTTAATCCTGATATATCATTAAAAAAAGATTACTAAATGTCTATTTACATCACTTTCTGTATTTATAAGCAAGATTATTTTTGCTCTAATGCATTTGCTGTTATGGATTTATTTAGATATCTGAAGATGGAGAAGTTAGAGAATGGAATCACTGGCCAGGTGAGCTTTGATGCTGATGGTGACAGACTGAACCCTGTATATAACATTGTGAACGTCCAGTCAGTTCGCTCCTTTGCTGTGGGCATTTATGGAAGTACAAAGGTAAACTAAAACCTTTAACTAAAATTTTTAGTTACAACTTTACAATATCTTTAGAAGTATTATTTAAAAAAAAAAATCATTGGAATTGGTATAAACCCATTTTTTTACATCAATGGTATTCACTAGGAAATGATCAAGAAACAATTTGGATATGATAAATTTTTAATAGGGACCAAAATTTAATAAAATATATATTAACATATTAGAATACTGTTTAAAATGCAAAAGAAAAGCAATTAAAATATGACTAATTAACAAAATGCAAAAGGAAAATAGTAACAGCTCTATTTTTAACTAGAGTGTTGAAATCTGTCAGAATTATATAATCTGTCAATATCAGCTTGATTTTCTGATATAAAGCTAGTCTAATGAGATGAACTAAATGTTCATTGTTAAGCTGTGTTGAATATTTATTTTTAATGAACTTCAATTTACTATAAATTGTTTCATGCAGATATGTGGATCAAAAAAAGGATAATACTTTGTGGGCACATGGCAACAAAGATGAGAATTGCTCTTTTGGAAAGGTTTTCTAGAACTCTCTTCTTAAGTTTATCTTTGTAATCAATCAATTCATTTTTAAAATCTCTTGTCATGAAAAGATATTGATAGGTCTGTAACATCTTTACATGTGATGTTCCATTGACTTTTAACAAGGCAGAAAGGACAACAAAATTTCTGGAAATCCAGGAATCTACTTTTTCATCAATATATCAGATTTGCTTCATTGAAGAACTGGAGCATTGGAAAGCTGGTGAAACCCTCAGTTAAAATTTTTTCAACATAGATTATTGGAAATAACTATGGAAGCAGAAGAAAAAATGGATATAAAATGCAAATAACATGATAGTCACATTTCATGTGAAAAACGAAATGCTTCATGGTACAGTCAGGTGTTGATATAGTACACTGATTAGTTGTCATGCAAGCAATCAGAAAGTGCCATGCCTGCAGAAGGACTATAAAAGACTAGGCAGTAATATCATTGTAGTGTGGTGAATAATATGGCTCTAGGAAGGAAATATCTCATCAAAAGCATATAAAAATCAATCTTGGCTAGTGAAGGCTATTCCATGTGGAAGATTGCAGCTGAACTTCATTTTACAGTAGGTGTATGCAAGACTCTGAGGAGGATGTGCAAAACTTGTACTGTTGACAATAGATGCAATCAAGGTAGATAGCCCAAACTCTCCAAAAGTAATGTTAAGTACTTCAGGGTATGTTGTTTACAAGATAGATGATGGGCCATTAGAGATCTTGCAAAGGTTCTAGCTGCAAGTATGGGTGTTAATATTTCCTAAAGAACAGTAAGTTATATATTAGCACAATGCAGTCTCAATGGATGTGTAGATGCTCAAAAATCTTTGCTGAGGAGAGGCAACTAAACAGCAAGGTTGAAAAGGGCAGAAGAAATGAAAAAGTGAGATGACCAAACCTGGAAGAATGTATTCTTTACAAATAAGTCCAAGTTTGAACTGTTTGGCAATAATCAGCAGGAGTTTGTTCAAAGGTGGACCGAGATGTGGTATAACAGTCAGTGTACAACAGCTAGAGTGAAGCATGGCAGTGGATCATTACGAGTATGTGGCTGCATATCAGCCAAGGACATCAAAGATTTGCATTAAGTCAAAATATACTGCCTTCTGAGAGGAACAGTCAGGTTCTCAGTCATGTTATTCCCCCAGAAAGATATCCTATTTGGTGGGGATTCATCTTCAAATATGACAGTGACACCAAGCATGTAACCAGTACAGTGAAAAACTATCCAAAACACGCAGAGATTGATGGAAAACTAGATATCTTGGCCTGAAATATGTCCTAATATGAACAGGCTATATGAAGTTATTTATAAGTGAAACGGCAACCAAACATCTTGGATGAATTGTGGAAAGAGCTAGAGCAGTGGTTCCCAACCAGTGGGTCATGAAGTGTTTTTGGGGGGGGGGGTCGCAAAACCCTGGAGGTTTCAATTTTTGTCGTATGACTGAGTCAAGAAACTGTTCATGAGTATGTATTTGTTTGGACACTTTTTTTCCAGAAAAGAGTATACAAAAATTGCCCTGCGTCCAATACGCCAATATTACCGACGGGAGGCCGAACACTGAAGGTGTAAGGCTTGTCTCCCAAGGCAGGCACTCCCGGTTGCATCACAGGCCTCTGTGGTAACACACTTGCATCACTGCCCCACCACGACTTCCTGTCACTCTGCCACCCTCATAGAAACACAGACAGTACACACTGGCGACAAAGGCTGGAACTCAAACTGTTACCACAGTAAGACAGACACAATCGAGCTGTGCTCCAATTGGCTAACACCATTGGGGCCTGCAGCTAAAAGACTTGGACTACAATGCCTGGGGCAGAGCACGCTACAAGGACTGGACTGGACTGGACTTATTTCGGCCGGATGCACACTAGCCAGCTCAATTTTAGGCAAACTTTGGCCCCAAACTATCAATATGTTCAAATAAAACTCTTATTTATATGATTTTTTTTTGCTAAATTTATTCTTTGATTTTTTTTTTCAATTATGGAAGTGTAGCAGGGGGTCGCAGGTATTTTTAGTATTAGATAAAGGTCCACGAGTTGAAAAAGGTTGGGAAACACTGAGCTAGAGGATATTTAGAACAACATTCCATAGTCATATATTGATAGCCTATGTAGGAGCATGAAAACAAGGTGTCACACTGTGTAAAGCAAAGGGCTCACAACCCAAATGCTAATGTACTGCACAATATATTCATTTTGGTTTTGTATATTTTCTGTAATAATGCATTTTACATATTTTCAGTTTCAATTACTCATTATTTGTGCATATCCTGTGTTTTCATAATTATTTTCATTACTGTAGATCATAAATTTTTTTGAAATGTGAAAACCTTATTAGTTATCTGAGTGATTAATTAATTTTTCCTGTAAGATCAGTTTGATTGATGTTCAGTATCTGAATTTTATCTGTAAGGAAAGAAACTTTCAGCCGCCAATAAAAATTGTCTAATTTAGAATGATTTGCACCACATTCTTCCAGAAATAGATTTCATTGTGCATATCAGAAAATCTATTTAGCACTTTTCCCTTGCTATGCCAACTAATTTTCAAATCTTAATGGGTATGTCCATAATATGAATTAAGTTCTTTCAAAAACTTTGGAAAATTCAATAATTTACCTTTTGTGCATGAATATAGTTTACATTGTTTACTGCATTTTTCATCACATAGTCAAAATCTTGATCAAATACTTCTGATGCAAAATTTTGTTGGTGTAGTATGTGACTAACAAAAACTGAAGTTAGAAACACAGCACTATATGTGGGAGCATGTCGAATTCCCACAGCAGTAGTGCTCAGGTATGTTTTGTGCAGGCAGTAATGAACATCATTCGTGTTTCTTATGTCGAGGACTGCTGTTGAGCTATGTGTTAACTATCACTATTTTACAAATTGACAATAACACAATAATTATGCTGACAAATTTACATTTATGCTAGTAATAGTATTTTTTAGTATATTTGCCAAATAAAGTTTTACAAATGGATATTTAAGTGTAATACTCTTGAAAAATCATTAAGTTTCTTTTGTATTTTTACATGCTGTTGTTGCTTTAACTTATTTTTAAGCCTGTTGATTCCCCACTGACTATGTCAGAGACACATACTATTACATGGCCTGGAGATGTCATCAATAAGCCTGAAAGTGTACGAAGAACAACCCATCTTAAGGTTGGTGAAGTGAATAACACTTGCAGTTCACTTTCTCTGCTAAATTAGATGACATGAGTGCTTAAAACTTGTGCTAGTTTTTTTTTTTTTTTTTAATAGTGTTTGCATGTCATTTCTACTCTTAAACCTTTTATCTGGATTTTTACAGATTGAAGCAGTTTATAAACCAGATAAAATAATAAAGTAGTACACAATACATTAAATGTGCTCCTCCTCCTCTTAAAGGCTTGGGAGAGGGGGATGCATGAGGTGAAAAAAACTGGGGTTCATGCCCTAGGAAGACCTGGATACAAGCAAACACTTTTCACACACTCAAAACCATGCCCCTGTAGTGCAGGACAGAATTCACCACTCTCTACCTAAAGCCTAAATCACTTGGGTCTTTCTCACCTTACTTAGATATATGTAATAAGATCCCTGATTGGCTAGCCAAACAAAATAAGTCTTACTAAGTGCCCTCATAATGTTTTTAAACAGTCAAAATAGTGTTCATTTTTGGAGGGGTATCAGGTCATTTACAGTGTAATTTTTTTCCCTTTTTGACTGAAAATTTATGATGAAAAACTGAAGTTGGAAGATTTATTTCCTAATGTATCTTTGTGTATTTTTTTGACAGTTCCTGTGACTGTCGTTTTAGCAGAAAGATCCTGATCAAAACCCAGCACCACGAGCCAGAAAGATGATCTAACTTTTTTAAGCATTGTGAATGAACCGGCAAGAAATACTAATTTTGATGATGATATTGATTTGCTTACTGCCATGAAAGTCTTTTAGATATACTTGATTTACTTTAATTTTAGTGCTTAATTTTTATCCTGGTGGTGTTACTCTATTCTCAAATATTGAATCTTAATTTTGTTTCAAATAAAGAGGCACATTAGCACAATATTAGCAATGGATGAATGAAAATTGTGAATATTTTGAAATACATTGAGATTATAAGTAAGCATGAAGAGCTTAAATTAATGAAAATTGATTGTTGAATCTTGAAAGAGGGGAAAATATGCATGACTGAGGGGAGGGTAAATAAGAATGGGATAAGGTGCCACTAGAAAGAGGAGAAATGCCAGGGTCTGTAATTTCTCTCCTGGGCCCTGCTCAGACTGAAACTTGCATAAAATTGCTAGTTCATAATTAAAAATTTTTTTGTGAAGAATCTTCAGAAAACTAAAATACTTTTATATTTTATAAAGGGTACATTTTAATTGTAATAATATATTTTCTATTTAGCAATAAATATACGGTAAGAAAATTTGTACACATCAGTTTGGTTTTTGTTTTTGGAGGCTTACCAGAATGTCTTCAGGAACTTGTTTAGTTTTCATTATTCTCATATGACCTTTGTAGTTCTTGTTTTTATACTTCTGAATGACTCAACCACAGTTTTTATTTTCTGTTTTGCATTTCTTGACACTCAACCTTTTTGTAATTTTCTTATTGTTCACTTTGTTTAGGGAAAGAACATTATAATTGGTCTTTGTATGCATCTACTTCATTGAGCAAAAGATAAATTTTTTTTTGAATGGTACCAGTACTGGAAGGTTGATCCACTCTGCTATTCTAACAAGATATCATTTACTGTATTTCTAGATATTGGACACTTGCATCATATTACTCTTTGATCTGTGCTCATTTAAGATATATGAGTTTCAATAAAATTTAATAAAATTTATAGAATTTTACCAGATAGTACTATTTTCTCATTCACAGCCACTTAGTCATAAAAATAGAATGGTTTTTAAGTAGCCATATAAAGTTATTAGACCATTGTACCAACTGTAAATACTTTTGTCAAGCATCACTAGTGGCTGTGTATAGAATTTCTAGAATACAGTGGTATAAAAAAGAGAAATTATATTTTGTACTTTGGATATGATTTTAATTATAAACTTAAGCATGTAGCTGTGGACAGTCACCTTATTAAATATTGTTTGTTTGTTGTTGTTTTTTTTTCAGGTAGTTTCAATACAAGAGATGCCATTCATCAAAACTAGGAAACTGTTACCCAAAGCCTCCTGTACAGTTAAAGAAGTTCCCTGCCCTCACAAAAATTCCACCACAGGTAGTGGGGTACTGTCTTTGTAGATTATTGAAACTTTTAAAGAGTACCTTCTTATAAGGAAATCTGGTTGGACAAAATAACAACAGAATATTTGTTGTGCATGCCAGCAGCTAGAGTTCTCTGCACCTGTGAGGGATCAGTAAACTAGAGTGAACCAGTTGGTTTCAAATATGGACCAGTGCCATTGCTGTAGTATTTTGATACTTAGGATATTTATTCATACAGTTAAAGATTTGAGTTTTTTTAAAAAATTTTGTTTTATGTTATGTAACTAAGAAAGTGGTAGATTTTATATCTATTACAGCCAAATTGCCACTTTGGAAATATAAGAACAAATTAATAAAGATTCTTTTAGTGAAAAATTTTTTAGATATTAAAAAACTCAAACCTTATGACAAATTTGATAATTAAGAATTTTCAAGTATATGTAGCAGGAACCAGTTTATATTAAATTTGATGCTGCTCTTTGGTATCAGGTTATTTTAGCTTTAGATTCTTAATGATCTACATTGGACAGTGCTTCCCATATTGTCAATGAAAAGATTTTACTCTTTACTTTATGATTGCTGGTAGACCTAAAAAGTTTTTATATTGTGTATACACTGTCTGCAATTATAGTAAGCACATCTATAAACACATTCTGACTAAAACTGGCTAAATTAACATTTTTGCATGTTAAATTTAAAGTTTGGTTTTGGTTTCAAAACGTAATCCTTTTGTCTTTCAGGTAACGTAACTCAATACTGTTGCTCAGGGTATTGTATTGACCTTTTATTAATCTTATCCAAACGTGTCAACTTCACCTTTGATCTTCATCTCAGTACAGATAAAACTTATGGATCATTTGAAAGGGTGAGATTTTGTTTATAGTTTTAAACGGATCAATAATTTCTTTTTAATGATGTTGTTTTAAAAAAGTGAAATTATGTTAATAAAGCTGCTTTTGTAAGTTTTTGTTTGTACCCTAATTAGGAGATATGCTAGTGAAATATTTTTGTATTTAGTAGTTTGAATTTCATTTGATAATGTTTTAAAAATAAAGCAAATAACAATGAGAAATTTTTTCTACCAGTATTTTGTATTAAATCTTATTAATTTTGTCTGATATGCATTTGCAACCAATAAAAAATTGTATTAATTTAGCATGAAAGTTTCTGTTTGGTACATTATAATGAAATGATTTTAAATGATTTTTTATTTTATCTTTTTGTTTTTTTAAAAAAAAAGCAAAATGGATCATCAGAGAAGGCTTGGTGTGGGATGATTGGAGAGCTGGTTAGTGGGGAAGCTGACATGATCATGGCACCATTGACTATTAACCCAGAACGTGCTCAGCACATTGATTTCTCTAAACCATTTAAGTACCAAGGCTTGACAATTCTTGTCAAAAAGGTACACACATTGCTTCTTATCTAAATTTATCCTTGTAAAAAATATTTATTTTCATGTTATTTTTTTACATGCTGAACTGTTTTTCAAATTGTTTTCATACTTTATATTACAACAGAAGGTGCATTTACATTTCTTTTATATTCTAAAAATGTACTAACAAGTTTATATAAAATCTCAAATGGTTGATAAAGATTTTTTAAATATAAATTTAATAATCATTTTTAAAACAAGTTATTTGGTTTGAAAAGAAGACAGGATCTTTTGTGGAAATAGCAAGTAAAAGTCTCTGCAATCCTGCACTGTATCAAAGTTGTTTTTATTCTTCTAAAAATGGTATATTTTAATATTGTTACAGTTAACATTTGTCTTTACTATATTTTAAAATAATAATAATAATAATAATAATATAATAATAATAATATAATAATAATAATAAATTATTGGCAAAGTTTTTGCTTAGCTTTAGTTTTTCAGACCAATTATTTTTTTGTTTTATGAATTTAGTAATGTATTATGATTAAATACAGATTTTTTTTTCCATTGGAGAAAATTCAAGAATTAGTATTAAAAGTTGTGGATTTAGTGTTCAGGGTTTAATAAATACTTTTATCAGTTTATATGTATTTTGAGATATTATTATAATTAGTGTCTTTGCTATATTAAATTTAATTTTTTTACTTGCTACTTTTAATAGGATAATTATTTAGTCAGCAAACAATTTTCATTATTGTGAAAATTGGGGAAAATTTTTAAACAATGTGCCTTTTGAATGTGTGAATTTTAAATTTCAAGAGCTTATGCATACAAATTTGACAACTAAAGCAAATTATTTTTATAAAATACATTTGTGTTGGTTCGGTTCTAAAAGTACAGAAACAAAATTCTTACAAAAACCTATTTCTTGTTCAATAATACCAGTTTTTATTTTTTTATTAAAAACAAAAATAAACCACACCAAAATACACTAAAATATATTTTTTCTTTGTACGATGATGATGATATTTATTGGTGATAAGGCTATGCTAGAAATAATAGTAATTACACATACAAAAAAATCTCTCTCTCACATATATATACAAGTATATCTAAGTAGATATACAGAATGCTGCTTTTGTAAATATACAGAATTATTGAACATCTAGATTTTTATGTTATTAATGCAACTTATAAAGAAGAAGAAAAAAACTGTATAATTTACTTAGGGATAGTACATCCTTTAGTCATAAGAAGTTCAAGGCTTTTATTTAATTTTATATAATGTTCTTATTTTTTGGTTTTCTGTCATCAATTCACCCACTGTTTATTAATTTTTCTGTTTTACTATTTATATTTTTACACACACAACTTAAATTTAGTAAAGTTTTTTCTTATTTTCACAAATAGAGAGATACATAAAGATGTAATTTATCTTCTTTTTTTTTTTTAAAGACCAGGAAGGATTCAAGTTTGGCTTCATTTCTGCAGCCATTCCAAGATACACTGTGGATTCTGGTTGGTCTTTCTGTGCATGTGGTGGCACTGGTGCTTTATCTCCTTGATCGGTTTAGCCCTTTTGGTAGATTCAAACTGGCAAAGAGTGATGATACAGAGGAAGATGCACTGAACTTGTCTAGTGCTATGTGGTTTGCTTGGGGTGTACTACTAAACAGTGGCATTGGAGAAGGTGTGTCAATGGCTAGACCCATTATCACTCAGCTTATGATATACTTTTTACTGAGAATAAATTTAAAACCCTGACAGAATGGCAGCTATCTTGATGTCACTAAAAACAAATTTATTGCCAGAATTCAGAAATTTTAATTGGATTTGAAACTTTATCTGTTTTTATCAAACATTTCTCTAGCCTAAAACAAATAGTACAAATTTCTCTGCCATTTAAATTTAAAAGAACAAAAACAAACAAATCAGCATATTTCATTGTGTGTGTGTGTTGATTTATTTTGGTGAAACTAGGTGGCATTAACCAAAATATTTGGATTTGTATGCTTTGTAGTTTTTGTTTGTTTAATTGTTACCATGGCTTTTAGATATATTTGTTTTTATTGGAATTTAAATTAATTAGCAACTAACTTTGCAGATGCTTTAGGTTATTTATGAATATGCCCAACTTATAATTGCTGATAATTAGAAAATTCTTTTAGTTACAACTTTTAATAATTTTACATAATTCACTCAGATCTTAAACATTTGATGTGTTAAATATTTTTTGTGTGAATACTGTATTCTAAAATACCTGTTGATAAATATAGAAAGTCAGAGGGACAGGTTTATAAAATTGCTCTAAAACTTTTTTTATCAAAAAAGTGCATGTCTAATTTACTTTTGGGAATACTTTTCTTTGCCTCTGCTAACTGGCTTGGTAAAGCATTGCAGGTAGATTACTACATGCTTACTGAAAAAATATAATCCCTAATTTTTGCTATTTCTTTCTGTTTTGTATCACATGTAGGCTTTAGTGATATGTATGTGGGTATGAAAACAGTTTTATTGTCCATTATACAAAAAAAAATGTTTAAACTTTGATTATTGTTACCATTAAACATCTGTAGGCCAAACTTGGCAACCAAAACCTCTTACTAAGTGAGATTAGGTATATTTTAATCATCCTAGTAAATATTTTTGAATGTTTTCCAAAATTCCTGTAATCTATGATAAACTTTCTTCAGTATTTCAAAGAATAAGGACTTAAGATGTTCTTGCAAGAAAGGATCATTATTTTGTAACTAGATTAAGCCAAGATCCATACAGGATATTTAAAAAGAGCTTTAATGAATTGTATTGTGAAGATATGATGTGAGAACTTCTCAAACCTGAGGAGTTTTATACAGAGTAATGAATTTTCTCAGTTATTTTGCAGCATATACACTTGATTATAATCTTTTTCTCCAAAATATACTTTTAAGAATATCTTGTTATATTTTTAGGTACACCTCGCAGTTTTAGTGCGCGGGTGTTGGGAATGGTATGGGCTGGATTTGCAATGATCATTGTAGCATCATACACTGCCAACTTGGCTGCATTTCTTGTGTTAGATCGTCCAGAAGCCTCAATTTCAGGCATTGATGATCCAAGGGTAAGTAATTCTGAGAAAACCATTTTGAATACTAAAATATTTACTTGTACAAATAGACACTTAAAAAAAAAATAAATTTAAAATAAATACAAAAACTTGTCAATTTTTTTAAACCAGTGGTTCACAACCTTTCCCCACTTTGGTTTTATAGAAAAACGCTTTATTTTTTTTTATTACAAATACGTTATTTTTCGTCAGTCACATGAGATAGCTTCAATAAATGCAATGGTTTTGATTACTTTTCTGATGCCAGTTTAATTTGTGGTCAGGTCACAGAAAATGCTGGCTGTGATCAGAGATTGTTCAGTCTGTTTCAGATCTTTGTTTTCCATACTTAGCAACTTTTCAAAATTCTCATTTGGGAGATTTTGCACAATTCTCAGCAAATCAAGCAATTTACATGCAAAACTGGTTTAACGCCCATCAATTTGCAAATACCCATGCATTCTTTGATTTTGTCATTTGTTTTCAATTCTGCAGGTCTCAAGATATCATCATATTTTCATTTTTGTAAATTTCAAACTTAATCTTAGCACAATGTTGTTTTCTTTTTACTTCCAGAAAACAAAGTTGAGGCACCAAATGTACATATATATATATATTTATAATACCAGTGGGGGAGTAATTTCTTTGGCTGTCCTTTTTATGGTTTTACTTATACCGAGTTGATAAATTAGTTTAAATATGTATGTTTTCATTTCTGAAAACCTAATACATCTTGAAATATTGTTTTCAATTGTTACATAGGTTGCTCAATTTCCTATGTTGATTGGAAATATTAAATCAACAAGTAAAAAAAAAAGTTACATCAAATTTGAATGCATTGTCAGACACTATTTAATAAACTATATCATTACATTTCAATCACAAATACAGAACACATTTGAAAATAATTTACTGCAATAATCACAAATGAAAATGAAAGAGAAAGATAGTTACTATTGAAAATAGCACACACACACAATCTGGAATAACACAATAAGAAACAGGGATTTTAATCTTACTAAACAATGAAGAATTAAAAATTTGAGCAGGAGTTCCCCTAGCCTGGACCTTTTAAAAACTTTTAGTGTAAATAAAAACAAACAAAATTGTGGATACACGTAGTCAGTTTGAGAATTAAAGCAAAAAACGTCTACTTAAAATAAAATAAGCCTAACCATGAAAAATACATGTTTTTGAAGTACATTTGGTCATTCAAAGAAATTCTGTTTCTCAAGACATCTGGAATGTGCCCTCATATTGTTTTCTCTTTGCTTTTGTTGCCAAAGAAGCCATTTTGAGTAATCATGTGAACAATTACGCTTAGTTTAGAATACGATTGGTATTTGTATAATTGGCTTACATTGGCCAAGAAGAAAATGAAGCCCGATTTCCGGTTTGAATCATGTTTATTCAACTGGTTTTTGCAATAGAGAGCATACAATTGGCTGACGTTTACTGGGAAATTTTGAATGTACAAAAAGTTAATTATAGTTACAAAAATCGGTAGACTTTAAATTAGTAGAAATGACCAATTTTTAAAACCCTATCTACTGATTGGAGCAAAGGTTCAAATTCGGGAGACTCTTGCCCAAATTGGGAGAGTTAGTAAGTCTAGTTTTCATACCAAGGATGGTAGAAAACTCAGACTTTCAGAGCTAAGTAGTTGCATCAAGGAAAGACTGGAGAGAATCAGAAATGTTGGTAAACAATATGCATGAGCTCAGAAAAAAAAGAACTTAAAATAATTTCTTTAGCCAATCAATCTTCATTACCCCACTGATAGTGGCCAATATACTCCAATGGGTAAATTTATCCATAGGCTTGGATGTGTTGTTTTAAACCATTTGTTTGATGAAGTTTGGCATGATTTTAAGTAACTCTCTTTTGGCATTAATTAAAACATTAGAAGGCATTTTTTTCTTCTTTTTTTGTTTGTTTCTGAACAGCTGCGAAATCCCCAGGAAAATTTCAAATATGCTACTGTAAAAAATAGTGCTGTTGAGATGTATTTCAAGCGTCAGGTGGAGCTTTCAACAATGTACCGCACTATGGAGGTACGAAATTATGAGACTGCTGAAGAAGCCATCAGTGATGTTAGGAAGGGGTAGGTTTTATGTAATTCCTTCCTTCTAAAACTTTAAATGAAATGTAATAAATAAAATTTTTAAAATTGGAAATCTTTGATGCAAGCAGCAATAAATTGGCCAAAAGAACATTTTATATCTCCTTTTTTAAATACTGATTTTCATTCTTTGAATTTTTAAAATGGTATTTAAGTCAGGAAATAAATAATTTTTTTAGAGTTGTATATTTTTACTTTTTAAAATTTTGATATAAAGTGTAATGAATTTTTTTTTCACTAAATTGACTTAATTACAGAGGAAGATGAAAAAAAAAGGTTTACATTTATTGGAGATTATAAAGCTTGATTTTGTTACAAAACAATGTATTTGTTTTATTAGTCCCTCATGATGACACTTGAATGCACATGTTTTCATGCATACAACATGCACTACTCAAACCAAAAAGAAGAAAAAAATAATGTACATTTGTTAAGCATTCGTAAAAACTACATGATGTCCATAATATAGACTGTATAGTATTTCTTTTTTAGAGTTTTACAACATTAAAGAAAAAAATATGGCTTAATGTTCCTGATTGAATGTTATAATTAATTTCAGTCTTTTTGCTATTCTAGAGAACTTCAGGCTTTTATCTGGGATTCATCTCGCTTGGAGTATGAGGCAGCTAATGACTGTGAGCTGGTGACTGCTGGAGAGCTGTTTGGAAGGTCAGGCTATGGCATTGGTCTCAGGAAGAATAGTCCATGGACCCAAGAAGTATCCCTGGCTATCCTTAGTTTTCATGAAAGTGAGTAAATGTCACTCTAGTGGTTAAACAATTAGCATGAAACTCTTCACAATAGACATACCTATTTTTTTGTTTCCCTGGCCATATTGTGATCCATAACCCAAGCATTTGTGAAATAACTTGCATGGTCAACTTTTTAAAAAAAATTGTGTATGACAAATTTACATTTATCATTTATACTGTACACAAATTGATTGAATCAGTACTGGCAGCAGCAATCTTTACTACTACAAATGTGTTTTTTTCAAACGCTGTTCTGTCTTTTTCCAATGTATACTTGACCATGAAAACAATTTTGTAAGATTTTTTTACAGGAAAAATTATGATAACTATGATTATACCAGAGTAGTGTTTAACAAAAATAGGCTCTGGCTTCTGTGGATAGTTTTATTTTACTTTTTTACATATATTCAATTTGTTTCTGGTGTTTATCAACATGTTTATTTGATATTTATAGAATGTTGGTGGTGTAACTATGACATTTAATATACTTTTTAAAGTTTAGAGTTGGTGACACGAAGTTAAAAAAAATTACACGTCAAATGTTTATTTGAAACTCAAACTTTTACCCCTATATTCACAAGCAATGTGAATCTGAAGTTTCAGTTTTCTGATTTGTTGCAGGTGGCTATATGGAAAGACTGGACAGTCATTGGATCTTGATGGAGACTCATGCTTGTCCAGATAGAGACTCTTCTCCTGCTACCCTTGGACTTACAAACATGGCAGGTATGTATGATCACTTGTCTGTGTGCTCATTGGGTGAAGATCTACTTTTAGTACACTTGTTTATTTTTAAGAATCATATTTTAAATTTATGGTATGTTAACATTAATGAACATATGTAAAGCTTATTGCGTCCCCTCTCCTGGAATAGCCCTTGGACTCCTTGGTTTTCTCCAGGAGTGAGGCACCACTTGTACCTGGTAACTGGTCTGACCAACAAAGCCAAATCACAGTTATAATCCATATAGCAATACCAATTAAAGGATGTCATCTAGTTAAAGGTTTGTGCTCAAAACTACAGTCATGTTCACAGTGATAAATATGCTTCTGACCAACTAACTTTAAAAATAGAATTCACCAAAAAGCAGTAGAATTGAGATGGTATTTCATTTGAATAAAGTGGATGTGTTGATGGTTCAAGAGACTAAACTTAAAGACTGTATGGTGTGATGCAATTTTGCCATTGGATCATTGTCTCCTGGGAAGACCCTGAGAGTAATACACCAAAACATCAGGGAATCACTAAGCAAGCAAGCATTTCATTTATAGCTGTGTCAGTAATAAACAAACATTAACATTCTAAATTAGTCAGAGTAATAGTGTACACAGAAGAGTATGATATATGTGCACTGAGAAAAATATTAATCTTTCAAACTAAACTTAGAAATGTATTTAAATTTTGACAAAAATGGAAATAAAAGAACATCAGCATCAAGCATAGGAAAGAAAAGAAAAATAAAATGAATAAAAGGCTGCATTAAATTAGATGAGCATACATGAAAAAGACAAAAATGTTTGGAAGATCTCTTGTCATTTAAATTAGGACTAATGTGAAAAAGCTAAATAATTTTTGATGAGTAAATTAAAGTTATATGACAGCTGCAAACAAATATGACAAAGCAGTCATGTACTGAGTTAAGACTGGTGAGTTCTCACCTACCAGACAGATGCTTGCCAAATCATGTTCTAATGACTTTTGGTTTTACCAACATATATGGCATTAGTGCTGACACTTTATTTTAACAACTTGAAACCTTTAGCTAAGGTTGGAACTCTGTCCTTGAAGTGACCTAATTTTCTGCTACAAACTGCTTGCTTAAAAATAAATTGTAAATTTGAATTAGGAAAGAATTGATGCAAATAAAAGTCATTGTTGAATCATTGGAATTTTAAAAGGTTTTTTTTAAATTAGTTATTAAATATCATTTGTACATTGATAATATTAATAATGAAGATATACTTTCATACCGTATACTGCATTATCTAAACATTGCATTTTGTCTTTATTTTTAATGTAAAGAGAAATGTAGTGCAGAGTTTTGTGACTGACAAGTTTTTTAGATTGTCTTCAGATAAAGACAGGAATTAAGGCCATGTCTTTTCTTTTCTGAATAGGTGTATTTATGATGGTTGCTGGTGGAATTGTGGCTGGAGTGCTGCTTATCTTCGTTGAGATTGCCTACAAACGGCATCGGGGGATGAAAGAAAAGGAACTGGAGTTGGCACGGAATGCTGCTGACAGATGGAGAGGTAATATTGAGGTAAGTTGCTCTGCACTCTTACATTACCTTACTTTGCATTTTAGGATTTCTGTTTGTATCTTTATGTATTTAAAACTGATTAGTGAAATATCAGTTGAACACTTAGGCAGATATGAAAGACAATGTTAAAAATGTATTTTTAGTATAGCTGATAATCTGAGGCACCAAGTGCATAACATAATTACTCAGCGAGGTTCATTCAAGAATGAATTGAAATTTCACAACAAATGAAAATACCATTTCCTGGATGTGATTTTGTGTTTTATGGATAAAATTAATGGCACCCTCAAAATGTAACTAAATCTGTGTTACACTCAGTGCATGCTTGCTAACCAAGACATCAGACAGATTTGGCTAATTTATTGCAGTATTTACAGTCCTTTGTAGATAATTTACTAGTGCACTAAAATAACTGCTTATATCAGTGTTTCTTTCTTTTTTTAAAAAGAAAGTAACATGGCATCTTGTAAGAGACTGGTGACATAGCACATAGTATCACAGTACAAGTGAGATAAATATAGGGTATGGTATTCAGGATTCAATGGTGTAATGACCTTTCATTGTGAAGATTCCAAATGTCGACATTTTCAAATTCTTTAACAGAAGCTGGGCAAAATCTTGAAATCAATTAGTTTGCTTGAGTTCTTTTGTTTGCCTTTGTTAATTCCTATGTATTTATTTTAAGTTTCTAAATATCTTAAATTATTATTTTGTTTAAATTGTCTAATTTATAAACAGCTTTCCATCTAATTAAATATTCAAACAACTATAACTTCCTTATTGTTCAAGCTATATGCATAAAATTGGTACCAAGATGAAGCTGAGAATCTGGGAGACCACATACTGAAGCAAAATTAAATTTGTTTCTTGGCTCACTGATTAGCTGAGCTACAAGGAAGGTACACAGGTTGGCTGAATGTGATGATTAAAATACTATAGTAGACAGCATAGTTTGTTAAGAAGGAGTAACTGGAGATAATTGTAAACAATGTGTGTGTGTGTACAGTGACAGGGAATCATCTTGAGATGTCATATACAAAAAGCTGAACATGGTGACAGAAAAGAACTGGGAGAAGTTCATCAAGTCTGTGGATAAGAAAAATCATAGCAACCGCTGCTTGATGCCTCAAAAGAAGACAGAAAGAGTTGTCAGCAAACAAGCATCCCAGTAGGAGGGCAGAGTAGAATGTATAAAATTCAAGGATTCTAAATAGATAAACTTAGTATTGTGTGTGTTATATATAACTATATATATTTGTAGAGAATTCATGAATTTGCATTTTAGTTGTTTTATTACCTTAAAGTGAAAATTTGAAAAGTTTTACTAGAAAGTTAAAATTTTTAGGATAGATAAAATCTAGGCTTCAAAAATTGCTAGAATCAAGATTCTAGGGTTATATACTTTGTTTTAAATGGATTCAACCAATATACTTATCATATTATTTCATGTCTACTTAATCAAATCAACATATTTCCAATTCCCTTGTATAAAAAATTTGATGGTAAATGATACAAGATATTTAGAAATGAAATTTGGGTCGTCTTAGCAGTGTTTTATTTAGTTTGTCTGTTTTTTGTTGTTTTTTTAAAAAAATAGTTTACCTTTGACCTTATTGGCCATCAAGTCGTCATGCAACAAATGTGTGTGTGTGTGTTGTTGGGGGGGGGGGCAAATGTAGACCCTAAATATGTAGAAATTTGCATTTTAGCTATTGAAAGTATAGTCTGTCTTTAATGTAAGGTTATTGGCAGTATAAACTATGCTTCTATCCAACACCTCTACTAATGAAATTTTGTACTTTATGTGGAGCATACTTTAGAGATATTGGGTGATGCCCTTATTTAAAGGTGGGGGGCATGCTATTAATTAAGGAAATGTTCTTGTATAATATATATGAAAACCAATATCCTGAACTAAACATGGGCACGACTTATATTTAAGTGTAAATAGGGATCTCTGTTATGAACTCAAGCAGTGATCAACTTCTGTTTGAAGTTTACTTGCTTTCATTATGGTGCATTGTGGGAATGTTTTTTCATGGCTCCACAGAAACTGATTTCAAATTAGCTCTGTAGTCTCTCTCAAATTTTTGGATGATTTGACTCAGCAGCCCACAGCTGGTCTTAGACCTATAATGACAGTCTGTTTTTCTTGCCTTCTTTATAGTTTTGTTTTTGTTCTATGATCATCATACTTCAACACTTACTTAAAAGCACCTATGTATGCAATATCAGTCTAGTTTCTATGTGCCAATAATATAGAAAATCTTCCCACAATGCAGATTCAAGGATAAAGCTAATTATTTTGTTGTCATACTTTTTTGAATAAAATTCTTAGTGAGATATTTTTCAAGTGAAGTTTTGTATTTTTTCTTTAAGTGTTTACTTCATCCATATTAATTTGATAATTAAATATTTTGAAATGATCTATGATGATCAGAATCTAGTTACAAGTTTTCATAGCATTACACTGTGGAAAAATTTTCTAAGTTATTGGCAGATAAAACCAGATTGTATTTAGACAAAACAGCTATGTAAGCAATGTAAGCAAGAGTTTTGGAGTTTAATTCTTCCCTTAAATGAAATATCTATTTTTACATCTTCAAAAGAATACTTTGTTTGAATATCACACTAGTTATAAGGATGCAAAACAAGTCACAGGAAGCTTAGAACTTTATATGAAGTCCCTTTGCTCTCTAAAATGGGCTTCCAGCATATTTTAAAATCATTTAAAGATTCCACTCAGAAAAGTATTCCATAAATCTAGTATAAAGTGTCACTCAGAATATTTTGTATATTATTTTACTTTCTTATTTAACCTTAGTTTCAAAGTTTTTCTGTATGTTTAGTTCTTTCTGTTGAACATTCACATCACCTTTTAAAATTATTAATGATACCATATTTCCAATCAATCTAGTACACCCAGTTACCCTCATATAAAAATGATAAAGAGATTCTAAATAACTTAAAAAGAAAACTGTAGCATGTCATGTATTTAAGCACAGTTCAATTTCTGAGGGTGCTAGGCTGTTTAATGTCTAGCCAGCAGCAGCACGCTTTCCTTGCTCTACTGTACTAGCTATTTTTGTGGATTTTTAGTGGGCACTCGTTTCTTTTACTTTTTTCAGAAGAATTCTAGTAGAGTTTTCCTGTAATATGTGAAGACTCAAGAAGCCACATTAAGTATCTGCAATAACATCAAGATTAGTCATTTACTAAATTATACACTTGTTTGTCGGGTTCCATCACCATATTTGTAATAACTGAAACTTATTTGAAAATCTTTCCCTGCTTGTTCTTGAGGATGAGGACTGTTTTGATTTTATTCATTTGTTGTTTTCTGAACCATTTACTGGAGACACATTTTGAGTTAGTTTTTATATTAGGAAATGCATTTTTAGTGAAACAGGCATTGATGTATCAAATGAGTAACTAGAGAACTTGGATTAAAAATAATTAAAAATTAGTTTAACAAACACTTGTAAGTTATGAAAAATTTTTTTTGTTTCTTTGGCTCATTATATATTATATGCTAATTAATTTTGTGTGTGTGATAATGAAGTTTGGGGAGCTATGACTAATGTCAAACGTCAACATTGACTTTGCAGCATTTACTGTTTTGACAAAATTGTTATCTGTGTGGTTTTGATTTAATAAGGTCAGAAGATTATTACAAAATGCTGAAAGAATGTTTCAAGAACCAAGAGGCAGGTTATTGTTATAGATTTTGAAGAAACTTTTTTATTTTTTAAAATCAAGATATCACATCACCATTTTACTGAATGCTATTGTTTTATCTCTTAGCAATTTTTTTTTGTTTTTAAGTAGGTGGTTTTGATTTATGGGTTGAGAACTGGAAATGTTTCTTGAAGGAGACTTGCTAATATCTGTGAAGATGACATTTTTCATGCTGTTGGTGTGTCTACATATAGATGAGAAATCCATCATCTAGCATCATTATGTTTGTAAGTTTGGAGATGCATGGAGATTTGTTTTATTACAGGAATATAGACCTCTTATTGTTGTGGCTGTTCTTTTCAGAAACGAAAGAAACTACGCGACACCTGGCAATATCTCCATGACATGAAGGATTCCAATTGGACAACGTTATCTCCTAATGATGGAGATTCGGTAAAATAGTCTGTCTGCGGAATGAGATTGATTTGAAGACAAGCATGCCACTAGCTAAAACAGGTTTCTTGAACTTTTGAATGCTGCAGTATTTATAAACAGAATGGAAATTTACTAGAAAACTAAATTTGCTTTAATATTTTGCTACATTCCAGAATTAAATTTTAAGTTCCATTTACATTCATAATAGTAATTACTTGTATAATCAAAAGTTAAAAAATACTATGAATCCTACACCAGTAGCTATCTTGTTTGCTTTCACTTTTTTTAAATTAAAATTTTTTTCGTTATTGGACCTCCTTTGAGTTGTATATATATTTAATTATGTTAGGATTATTGCAGTAAGAATTGAAAATCTTAATAAACTACAGACAGAAGTTCTTAGCTGATAAAAAAATGTATTTTAAATGTCTGAATATACATTGAAAAATTAAGCTGTTTGTGTTATTGATTTAATTAATTTTATTATATAACTTTACTACATTTGTAAACATTCAGACATATAAAATTTATGAGGCTTTAAGAAAAACGAACAATTTGGATAAAATGGGAAGGAATGGGGTAAATGAAACTCAACTTTTTTGTTTGTTTGTTTTTTGGTGGGAAAGGAAAATACAGTATCATCATATTTTTTTCAGTTTTTGTTTTATTATATTATTAATATTTTTATATAGAATTTATTTTAACAAGTGGTTATTCTTGTTATAGATTTAAATTGTACATGTAATTAATATGAAATAATGTAATTTTTGTAAATAAACTTATGCAATAATGACACTACTAGAATGTGTTGTGAATAAAAGTACACAGCATTTTGATAATTAATTGTATTTATGACATAAATAGATTACTTTATTTCCTTCTTATATTAATAACAGGATTACTGTCCAAAAGTATAGTTATGCTTTTATTCTGTGTATATTTAAACAACTAGGTTGCTAATTAAAAAATTCCTTTCATAACCCTTTGTAGATGTGGGAGGAGACTTGTGCAGAGGAAATGGTTTAAAAACATGAGGCATAAAAACTGCCAAAATTGGGTAACCCAAGACTGCATAATCAGGTTACTAAGTCCAATTGTCTGTCTTAATATTTCTTTTTATACTGCAGCAGACAGTGGAATTTTAGCAGTTATTCTTCTCTTTTTCCTTCATATCTGATCAAGATAGTTTCTTTTGCTCTCAGTTTTCTGTACAGTATTCCATTATTGGGAAAATATTTCTGCTTGTGTGAGTCTGCTTACTGGATACTTCGACAAACCTTTATAGTGGTGCCACATGAAGCATTACGATTTTGTGGTCACAAATTTGAAAAAAAAACAACTTGCTAAAATAGGAATTTCATGGATGAAAATCATTTTCATGAATTTTATTTCATATTTCATAAGAATTATTTTTTTAGATGTGATTTAAAAATATATGGATGAAAGCCAGTTGTTTTGGACAAGTACTATTCTTGCTACAGAAGGAACACTCAAGCATTTTTTGTTGAACCACTTAGTTTCATTCCAATCTTTTAAACCAGTGGTTCCCAATCAGTGGGTCGCAGAACCCTGGAAATTTCAATTTTTGTTGTATGACTGAGTCACGAAACTGTTCATGAGTATGTATTTGCTTTGTTTATATGTACCATATTTGCCGGCTTATAAGACGCACTTTTTTCCAGGAAAAAGTATACAAAAATTACTCTGCATCCAATATGCCGGTATCACCGACGTGAGGCCGAGTGCCGAAGGTGTAAGGCTTGTCTCCCACGGCAGGCACTCCCGGTTGCTTCACAGGCCTCTGTGGTAACACACTTGCATCACTGCCCCACCACGACTTCCTGTCACTCTGCCACCCTCATAGAAACACAGACAATACATGTTGGTGACAAAGGCCGGAACTCGAACTGTTATCACAGTAGGACTGATGCAATTGAGCCACGATCCCATTGGTTAACACCATTGGGGCCTGCAGCTAAAAGACTTGGACCAAAACACCTGGGGAAGAGCAGGCTACAAGGACTGGACTGTGACTTAGACCAGACGCACACTAGCCAGCTCGATTTTAGGCGAACTTGGGCACCAACACGACATACCACACAGCTGTTCTGATCAGAGGTAGAGTTCACTGATACCAGTAGATTTCTGTTTAGCTGTTGTGAATTTACTATATGTGCAGATGTTGTTCCCCAAAAAATCACTGAAATAATTTTCAATAAATGTATGATGAAATGTACTAAAATTCTTTTTTCTGATATAATATACAACATATTGTTTCTGTTGCTTTTTAGTTCAGGGAACATTTACATTGCCTTCTGAGTTCTGCTTCCATTTGCCTCCAACTATCTCTGCGAGACTGGATTTCCACCTCTTGTTCTCATCAAAACAAAGGCAAGGAACAGGCTGAATGTTGATGATGACATGAGGTTGGCTTTGGCAAATACATGGCCGCGAATCTCCAAGCTGGCTGCCCAGATGCAACAAGCATCGCATTAGGTCACTAAATTTTGTGAAGGATGAGTGTAAAATGTTTTTTCCTGGTGAATTTCTCTCAAAACTGTCAATATATTCAAATAAAACTCTTATGTGATTTTTTTTTTCAATTATGGAAGTGTAGCAGGGGTTTGCAGGTCTTTTGAGTATTATAAAAAGGTCCACGAGTCCAAAAAGGTTGGGAACCACTGTTTTAAACTTTTTTTCAAAATTAAATGGTTGTTATTAGGAAGTAATGCTGAATTTTTGAATAAAATGTGCTACCAATAAGACTTTTGATTGATTTAAAAACCACATAACCCATTTTTTTTTTACTTTTGTATTTACTATACTATATGCTATTGATAAATGCATGACGACGACTTCCAGTTTGGATTTGTTAACGGTGTTAATTAGTTTAAAACTTACATAAGCCATTCTTAAACCTGTAACTTTTATCTTACTCATACTGGCTGCTTGTTGTATTTGCTGTGTGTGCACTTGTTTGGTTAATCCAGGCTGGATGTCATTTTAGTCTCACTTATATCGTAAAGTTTGACTAGCAAAATAACTAATACTATCAATTGTTTGTTTTCGTTAAATACACTATGAAGTGGAAATGACTTGCACCTGATCTAATATATTCTGGATTGTGTTTAGTGAAGCTTTTCTTTTTCTTTTTTTCTTTTCTACTTTAGGAATCTTGATGCTGCAAAAGTTGGCAATGGATTGCATTTATTAGTTGCAGGTCTTGCTTCATTTAGTGATGCATTCAAGAAGATATAATTTTAATTGGTCATTAAGACCCTCTTTTATTATTTTATTGAATGTCCACAAAATTAGCCTGTAATAGCTTTCCACAGTGTTGTGTGTAATTGATTTTACCATGGCTTACAGAGGCCAGTAGTTAGTGCTTTTAAGTGTTTCTTTTGTTGCCAGGTGTTTATAGAAAGGATACTGTGAATAAATAACACAGGGTCCATTTAGTCTTTTATTAAGATTTTAATTGTACTAGGCTCTGGATATACACATTTTTCTTAAAATATTTTTTCTCTTTAGGTCCAAAACATTCAGGCCATTTAAAAACCAGTCACATCGAAGTTAAGAAATATTGAATAATGGATATTTCCCCTCTTTTAAATATTCTGAAATACCTTAGATGCTAGACTTTAGAAAATATTTACACATGCTAATATCAAGTTGTATCATTAAGAAATATTGAATAATGGATATTTCCCCTCTTTTAAATATTCTGAAATACCTTAGATGCTAGACTTTAGAAAATATTTACACATGCTAATATCAAGTTGTATCAAAGGAATAATATTTTCAACCCTTTATATTTCATTAAAAAAATTATTGGGCTACATCATTTTTGAGGAACAGTATTTGATACCTTAATTATAGTTGTAAGGTCAGTGGTGCTGAGATGCCACCAGTTAACACATCAAACCAAATGGGTTTAGCTGTGTGCTATAGTATCTCATTAAAAAATCACTATTTACAGAGTTTTTCACTGAGTTCTCATTCTTACTCTGTGTAATTTGCAAGAAAATATTTACTTGAGATGAGTATTACTTGTAGTTAAAGAATATATTTTCTAAGAAAAATGGAAGGGGCACGGTAGTCCAATGGTAGATTATTGGACTGCTAAGGCTGAGAGCCCTTGTTAGGACCAGCTTAGTTTGGCATAGTATCTCGAAATGATTTCTTTTCTCTTCACCAAGAGGATATCCTTCCACATCTAAAAATATAGGGTTCTGGTAGGGTCTTCCACCACCATTTCTTTTTTTTTTGTACAAGTAGTTGTGCAAAAAGAGCTTGTAACTTATGCATGCATTGCTGTAGGGGAGAGGAAGGTCTGGGCAGCTGCAAGTACAACTGTTCTCCTGATGGCTACCAATAGCAAGAAATACATGAAAAATATAAAAATAGTTACACATGCTATGTAAGATTTGTATTATCTACTTATTTCCACTGAGAAGGAGCATACTTACCGTGAGCAAAGTGTAAAGATTGGCGTCTTTGATGGTGCATGAAAAACTCTGTATTTATCTGGATGCATCTCTATTGAATTTTAAAATAGTCACTCATAAAAGTGCATGAGAAATAATTTTAGCAACAACCTAATATGAATTATGGCAAGAGCTATACTAAAGTAGAAATAAAGAGCTAATTAGATGTTAACTAATACTCAGATGAAAAATTGTAGCAGCAGGTTAGACTTTGATTCTGCTGTTACACAAATTCTGGCATGATGATGATTTAACAGCATGGAAATCTACTGGAAATATTTTGTGTACACTTAAAACCCCACTATCAATCTCTCTGGTGGTTTTACTGTATCCAGTGTATCATCATTTTTTAAATGTTGTTGTTACAAGATTGATGAATATTATCTTTGGCTGTATATTGAAACTAATGGCTAAACATTTTTCAGGTATAAATGAACAATTTTAGCATTGGATAGATTGCTATTTTTAGCAAAGATCCAGTAAATGTCAAGGATGTTCTATAAATCTGGAGAGCCCATTTAATCTTTTCAATAAACTTATTTCTTAAGTTCATTTTTCTGTTTTCAACTGCAGTAAACTTTTTATTTATTTAGGTTTATTTAATTGATAATTGGAAATTTCTCTAAATGTGGTGATGAAATTTTCATTGTGTGTGTAGACAAAGTTAGCTGTTTGTTATTAGCCAGATATAGTTATGAATGGGAAAAATACCATTCATCAACTTTAAAAAAAAAAGTGTGTAGTCAGGGAAATATTTAGTTACATTATTACACTATATTATATCATTTACTCTGTTTCTTGCCATTTTTTATATTTCTTAACAATCTGAGTTATTTCAGGTGTAATGAAACAAGCTTATTTAATCTCTAACAAAAAATACTTTTTCATTACAATTTACTTACAGAAGCGTCGTACACTTCGCCAAACATTACAGAAGCAGCGAGAAGCAGATAAAATGAGTGCATTTCCAAAGCTACCAACTTCCATTATTGAGAACAGTCAGCAAGTTTTGCCGCAGTTTCCACATGCCAGTGTGGACTCTCCGATCAGTGGTCGTTCGCTGACACCAGAATCAGAAACTCCACCACCACCACTTACCTTGGTCAACAATCCAACATACTCTGATCAGTCTGGGGACATTCTATAGGTTCTTATACCTACAAATCCATGACTTCGTGATATTATATAATCCTTTTCAGTAGCTAAGAGATTGTTGTATAATTACATCTTAGTGTCTAATTATCATTGCACAAGTCAGTCTGTCTATATTATATGATCTAAACTGTGACGTGTGTAGGATTGTTTTGTTCTGTGCTGCTGTTATCAGACTCGGAATGTTTCATGTGAACACTACTGGGTGCTCGCTTGTAAATGATCCTCAATGTAATCACCACAATTTCTGAAATTTTCTTTTAGATCATGTGTGCAGGAAATTCATTTTCTTAATTTTTTGATGATGATAGTGTTTTATAAATATTTAATGTTTGTCTTTCAGTTACATTCAATGACTTAGTTGGCTTTTTAAAAAAATCATTTGTGCATTTAATCCTATTCAAACTGAATTAATTTCCAGTATAAGAAAAATAAATGAAAACTGTTGAGATCAATCAAGAGTCTGCATTGATGACTTATATTGCTCTAAAACATGATCATACATAGACCGCAGAGGTAGGTAGCCCAAAGCATGTGAATGGGGTATGTTTAGCATTAAATTTGGATGATAAAACTTGATACTGAAGGATAAATAGCAGTGTTTTCTAATATCAAATTGAGCAATTATTACAAATTTCTAGTTTTCAGTGGCTGTAAATGTATCTTATTGACTATAGAAAATGAAAATTTTCTAGAGATTTTCTTCACTTGTGAACCAGGCTCCTCTTCATCAGTGTAATGTTCCAATGTTTTTTTTTTTTGCATTAAATCTACTTGTGTGTAATATTAAGTTCTAAGTTTCTCTGTCTGTAATTTTAAAATATTATTATTGTGTTAGAGTTTTATGAAGTCAGTCTTGCTTTTGTTAAGGACTGTGGCAATAAATGTATTTATAATTTGTGACCATATTTTGATAAAACCAGTTTCATACTTTTAACAATATACTGTGAATATGAAGCCTGTTTGGAATTTGTGACAAGGGTGTTAGCGGCACATACAGAAATACCAATATAGTTCTTAAACTTTTGTCTGCTACTATGGCAGAACAAATAGAATTGGTAATGCTTATTCTTACATATTTTTGTCCATCAGTATATGTACATCAACATAGTCCATAGTAAATATTTTGCATGTGCTTGTCTTAGGAAAAGTTTAATGAATCAAATATTCAAAGAATTTGCTGAAACCCCTTCTCATTTTGAGAGATTACATGAGAAACAGATCAAGGAAGTATTAACAAATACTTGGTGACCTAACAGTAGTCGTCAAGGTAAATATTAGCCAAAGCTGACTGAATAAGGTGGAACAATTGATCCAAATTTCTGGGGTTTTTCATCTATAACATTACATAAATTCTCTATTGGATTCAACCAGATACTTCTGAAAGAGACTGCTTCATGGTGGCAACCAACTATCGTTAGAAAATACATTGAGAAGTCCTCAGAATATGATTCTAGTAATTGATCAATTTTCATTCAGGACACCACGAATTAGGCCCATGCAATAATGGACCAAACTTCACCTTTGTTAATCAGTTCGCTATGCTTCACCACAAATCAACCTCTGGAATTGTGCTTCATTGGATAAGAGCGCCCCAGCTCACATTTCTAGGATCCATAGCAAAGTAAAGTTGACATAGAATTCTATAGGAACAAGTTTAAGAATGCCAATCAATATAAGTGAGCATATGCAAAATATTTATCCATTTTTTTCAAAACAAGAAATTGCTTTTCTAGCAGCATAATACTTATATTAGAATATTTGTTTTTTTAGTGTCAATTTAGGTTTGTTCAGCCATCATTTTAAACTATCCACCACTGCAGGTAAAGAGTAATTTACATAATTCTTTTGGTGTGTAGTTTTTTTTTTATTAAAGCAGATCCCCCCCCCCAAATTCACAAAGTGACCAGTTCAAAGTGCATTTAATAACTTATATGGCTACAGAAGGTGTTTCATAAACTGGGTTATCTTATCCAACCCAATTAAGATATCATTTTAGCATACACTAACCAAATAATTTCAAGTATATATATATAGGCAATAACTTGTACCAAGTAAACTACTGCATGTAGGATGGAAGCACCAACTTATGTGATGATCCACCTTGTCACAATTCTTATCTATAGCATAGGTTATTCAATATTTAACAGATGCTCACCAAATGTTTGGAAATTTTTTTTTTTAAAAATATAATGCATATTGAATTCATAATTACAACAATTTACAGTATGCCCATTCAGTATTTTTGCATCAAAGGCTGAATATTGTCCATTGCTGCATATTTTAAGCTTTTCTATGTACTGTTTATAGTAAAGTTGTAAAAATGTATATAGATAGTGTTTAACTACTGTGTATGTATCCTTCCTTTTTACACACTGCTATTTTGGGAAATACAGTGAACAAGCTAGATAAAGTGCGCAACTTAAGTATTATATTTTATCATCAACAGCAAGAAAGAGGCCAGTCAGTTCTTAATCTACCATTGACAGCACTCCCCCAAAAATGGTTGTCTTTTCTTTAAATCAGTGCCATTTGCAGGTGAAATACAGTAGTCAAAATTAATGGTGAAGTAAATGTTTAATGTCATTCTTCCTCAGTGGGCTGTTTAAGTGGAAAACTGTATGAAAGAAACAAAGCATATCTTCATGCACGCGCACACGTAGCATTACTAATCACAGTTTATTATCATCAGCACCACTGCCTACAGCAGTAAGTGCTTCACAAATACACTGTACAGTGGTTACAAGACATGGCTTCATTAGTTAATGTCATCTGCAATCTAAATTTAAAAAAATGAGATGATGGCACTGCTAATAATGATACAACCACTTAGGACACAGACTAGTGATTACATAAAGACTGAACCAAAGAAAGCACTGTATCAGTCAAGTAACTTAATGAAGCACTTAAAACTGTGCAACATGCACTCATCCAGAATTTCAGTATTAACAACCATTTCAGTTTTCAATGCTTTCCAGGGGAAGGAGGAAAATAACATTTATATCTCAGGAGGCAAGGAAAAAAAATTTACATCAAGGCATAGTGTGGCACAAATGGACAACTCACATTATGGACGTATTTCTTATGAAAAAGTGCAGTGTATAGGAACAATCATTTTTATGTGATCACTGACATTTAACCATTAATTATACAGTACACACAATGGTCTACAGTCATGAATTCTCATAATAGATAATGGTGGTAACCAGACTAACATCATGAAGTTATAGTTGATACAGAAACATCAACTCCCACTAGTTTGTACACTGCCAGTTTCTTTCTCCAAAATCAAATATTTTCCCACTTTGGTGGTTGCTCATTTACAGTTTTATTTTTTTTTTTTTTTGCTGGTATTGTCTACCCACTGTGCCCAAAACATCTGCACAGACCAATCTTTGAACCAATAAAATTGCTATGGCCAAGAGGAAGAATTTTCAGCACTGAAAATCAACAATATGATATGTAAAAATTAAAGATCTATCTAATTTACAACTCCCACCCACAAAACTGGAAATGAGTTATTTAATCATCTTACTTTTCTGACAGGCTATTCTATCCAAAGCAAATATTACATTTTACTCAAATTACTGTATATAAACATCCATCTGTTATATCTTATCTCTCCAACAGTATTAAATGTACTGCTAATTACATTGTGGAAAATTCTCTCTCCTCAATGTATATAAATACTAAAGATCTGCTGAGCAGAACTTGATCTTTGTTAATAAAAGTCTTCACTTGTTTTCTATTCAAAACATTTGTCAATCATACGTGTTGCATTTCAGCAGTAACTTATTAACATCATTTTCAACTGAAAGATGCTTCAGTTTACCTATTACATAAGCAGGAAGCCTAAACATTAAGTATCCTGCTTGAATATTTGGACTCAGAGTTTGGCTGGGTTAAATGGAGTCCAATCGCTGTTTAGAATAAGAGTTAAGCTAAGGAGCTGCTGCGATAAAATTTAAATAATTTACACACTCTAAGATTACTTATAATAATTTTGTAACTTTTATTTATTTACTTTAACTGAACATATCCAAGCTTTGTACAATGCAAAAAAAAATTTTAAAAAATACCCCTTTCAATGTCTAAAGTCAACATTTTGTTCAGATGTCAATATATACAACTTCTCAAACAGTTAAATATTATTTTAAAGTCTGTGGTCACCTCTATCTTTTCTTGCACATCAACATTACTTTCAAAATAAGCAGCATAATTGAAATGAATCACATGCCCAACAGGAAAGGGCTTTCTTACATAGTGCATCATCATCATCATCATCATCATGTATCAATGTTGATATTACCATATTTTCACTATTTTAAACTCAATAACCAGTCTGCCAACACTTGCTGGGGGGGAGAGAAATTCAACCCATACATTTTCCTGAATTCATAAGGTGGGCTATATTACAATTTTCTTACTAGCTAATTCTTACAGAAACTGTACATCTTGTGTATAGGCATATTTAAAAAAGAGTTCTAATAATAATAGTGTGTCCATTATTAAGACTGCCATGCTGGCAATCTTGATTCCTGTTACTGTACAGGCCAAGCCAGATTTCCAGATTTGGCCAATATATATCTATACATACATACATACATGTGTGTATATATCTATATATATGCATATATCTATATATATGCTCTCTTTCACACACACATGCACGCACGCACACACACACACTGTTGTGTACTTCACTTGTATGTGTGCTCCTGGAAGAAAAAGAAACATTTCTGAGCATTGCCAAGCAGCTTTTTAAGATCTAGAATGGAAGAACCATTTACAAAAAACATAAATAATCACTATTTCAAACAACCAAATGAAGTCAGTTAGAAATATATTTGGCATTAGCTTCCCCCAGCAAGTACACAAGAGGCAACAAACAAATTTTTGAAAACTAGCTAAAACGTTTAAAAAAAGCTTGAGGAAAAAAACTGATATTTATTGCATAAGAATCAACCTCATTGCCCAGTATCAGCACCAAATCTCCAGTAGTTTTCCAAAACTGATAAGCTTTCTCAGGGATAGGCCCACCAAATATGTTTCTAAAGTTCATTCAAAATTAGCTTTCTTTCTTCCATCCAACCTCTTATGTGATAAGCTTTCATTAGTGCTTAAAACAGAATGAGCTCTGATTCACTAAAGTTGTTATTAACAAAACAAAACAGTCAGAAACAGAGATGGAAAAAAAAAACTATGCATTCATTTACCCTGCCCACTTTATAGAGGTCAAGTTTCTATATTATAGAATTTGTTTTTAATTTCTGGTACAGAATCTTAATAATTCACCTCTCCCACAAATAAAGGTACAATTATAAATTTTACACTGCTTTTGCATCTATTTACAAATCAAATTCAGGCAAGTGGGTCAAAATAAGAAAGGTGTTTTCCACTAGGTTTCTGGTGGTCATAGTTGGTAAAAAGCAGGCAGCCTGTAAGTAGATTTGAGAGACAGGAGAGCTGCCTATTAAAGTTCTGACCTGGAATACTGTACAACCTTCAGAGCCATCATGATGTTATGAGTGGTCTTCATCGAACCTAGTCACAAAAATAATTTAATGTTAAATCACATACCTTTATTCAAGTTCAATCTCACAAAGCCCCAAAAGGATCATTAGGCTGGGTCTGTGTGGTGGATTGGGGCACCCTCTGGATTCCCACTGACTGCAAATTGGGCTGGCTCATCCCAAAAATAGGCTGAGTGATCCCAATGCCAGCAGCTGGAGGCACTGGAGACATACCTATTGGTCTTGGTTGGCCCATAGCCTGAAAAAAGTGATAGAATTATCTCCTTTTAAGCATTAATGGCGTAGCCAGATGTCAGAAAAAACTACTTATCAATCACGTTAAATCATAATTACATCTAATCAAATAAATATTAGAAATCACAAATTTATGCTTTGCTTATCCATACTGGCTGCCACAATCGTGGACTCACCAATCGAAATTTAAGCATAAATGAGGATATTTCAATGAAAAAATTCTTGAGAAAACAGTTTAAATAATTCATTTTATAATGTATAGATTTTCTAATAGTCAAATGCTTACATACAATGAAAAAACCAATAAATACAGGTATATTTATATAAGACTACTTGTACAACTATTTGTAGCCACCTTGACCATTGTATGTGCTGCACTATCCTTCAACTCAAGTCATGTAATAATTCTACTGCTTCAAGAGTGCACATGACTATCTCTAGGTGGGGTGTACCCACTAATATTACCAATATCAGATGATTCCAAATTTGCATAACAACGGTCAAATTGGGTATGAAACCTATCATGGATGTTACATAATAAAGTGAACAAGCATTAAAAGCAAGGTACTTTGTCCAGGATTTACTGATAAGCAGTGAAACCAAACCATAGCTAGGCTACAGGCCAGAAGTAGACAGATGTGGTTGCTGATCTTCGGACAGATGAACAGAGCACCAAAGCTTTAATAATTGTAATAATAACCATTATATCACCTATGGAACTTGACAAAGCCACGATATCTTGGACCAAACTGTACCTAGATGTCCAGTATTTCAACTAATACCACATAGAACAAGGACGTTTGGGCTGGACTTTGGCAGCCATGTTCTCTTTAAAGAAAGAGAATTCAACCTTCACTTTACTGGTGGCTGCATAGGTTTTGGAATGGCAATGTTTTAGTGTAGGTTGCTGTGTCACATGACCACAAAAGTAAACTGATTTTCTTTGATAGAAATATTACCAATCAATGCTGCCTTGAAGACAGTAATTATCATTATATTGTTTTGATCAGTGTACAACATGTAACTATATGTGCTGGTATATTGATTTACATGAAATAAGAAAAATATTGTTGGTGAATCCACAATTGTTTTTCAGTTTTTATAAAATCCACAGAAATAAGTGTTTCAAATACTGGTACAACTAATACATATATTTATTTTTCCTGTATTACACTTCTCCATCCCAATTTTACAAAATAACAGCCTTTGCTTTACCTATATTAACATGTTTTCAGTGCGAAGATATTTTTAATAAATCTGATTTTATTAGTGCATACTGAACCATGACCTCAAAATTATAATATTTGCTTTTACCATATTTTAGAATTTAAAAAGAAATTATCATCTTTAATGGAAAAGAACCAAGATTGATTTTATTTTTTAGCAGTTCACAAGACAACTTGATAAAGTGATCTTCAAATTTGGATCTTTTCGTAGCAACTAAATCGATTACTGCAATGTTATTCAGATCATAAAACAAATAATTTGATTGTTTCTCTCTGTATGTTGCTAAGTCATGAAATCTTGCAGACAGACACTAGAAGATTCTGGTTTAGAAAGAATGCTAATTTTAGTATAAGGCTGCTTCAATAACTGAAGAATTTTAATCATTTGAAGAGTTAATGGTATCAAATGAGTAAACTCTGCATGCTTTAGTTCAGTCTACTTCCACCATTTGGAACTACAGAACAACAGGATCAAGATGTCATCTGTGTGCTGGAGATGGGCTGGAGCTTTTGCAAGTGAACAATAAAATGCAGTTCTGTTTGACCAACAATAGCAGCCACAAAGGGCACTGAATATAAAATGAGCATAGTTGGTGCGGGTAATGATCCAGGATTATTCTAACTTTATGAGAGTACCCATATCCATGACAATGATATTGCAGAGCCAGAGAATTAAGTGGTGGTTCCCAGATTCAGCAGCACAAGGCCATCATCAGACAGCTAAGGAGACCAGTGGCTACTATTCAATTTTTAAAATACTCATTTGATTTTTCAGACAAGTTTTTTGTTCCATGGTTAATTAGTAATGATTACTGATATATAAATATACTGCAGTAGTTAAAGTACCCCCTTTTTTTTTTTGACAAATGGGTAAATCTTAGGATCATAGTTAAAAAAACAACAGCAAGTAGTTTTCCTGAACCAAATCAAATTCAGTCAATAAGAAATTACCCAGAAAGTCGGTTTGAGCCAGAAAGCTGTTCATGTTTAAGAAAAAGCAGGAAACTGACTTCACATCAGCACCAAAATGCAGATCTGGCAGAAAATCAGTAATAACCACATACACCAACCAGATGCAAGAAAGAAAAAGTAAAATGATTCAGTGGTGCCCACATTCAGGTGCATGCAGACATCTGAGCTGGATGGGTCTACAAATTACTTCAACCACGAAGTCTTGTTCTCATTAACTGCTTAATGACACTGGTGTTCTTCGTTCTAATGTTTGTCACATCACTGTAGAAGACAGAACAACAACAACAATTTAGAGAAACTAGTGCAAGATCAGCAAAATCAGCCTTTGAACTTCAAGAGTGGTGATGATGGGCAGGACCATCTTCAAAGTGTCAGGGTAATGAAGCATACAAAAGTCTACAACAGGAACAGCACAGCTGTAAAACCAGTGCTGTGTGGTTGCATCGTCATTGTCAACCAACCACCAGACTTATTTAGTTCAAACAACTGTATAAGTAAATTTCAATATTCATGGGGAAAAAAAAAATTTTTTTTTAAACAAGCTTACCATTTGTTGTTGAGGTGCCACAGGTGAAGTGAAGCCCATCTGTGATCCAGAAATTGGCTGTAAACAGAAGGTTTTCATTTAATTAAAAAATAGGTATCTAGAGATAATAGTGCATCACACCCACACATGGCAGACTATCACACAAAAGCTACTCTTTAACATAAAAAAAATACCATTTGGAGTGGGTGGGTGGGTGGGTAAGTCAGTCTGATCTTCACTTCAATAAAGTCTTAAAATTGTAGTAATTATTTGTCGTTTTTTTTAAAATTAGTCAACTATTATTACATTTTTTAAGTAAGAAGCTGACCAAATCCAAATCTGCACTGTGTGCACTTATTTTAAAATTGAAATCTGGTGTGTAGATTAAGCAAAACTGAAGCTTAATCATAATTTTTAGGATTGCCCTTTCTTTTTCCTAACTGCCCTCAATTAAAAAAAAAATTATTCCCCACCTACTCATAAAAGAAAATCAAAGTTAAAGTCAGCCATGTGCTATATCACACTGGACTAGTATAATGACAATTATGCATGGAGTTCAGTATCAAATGCCATCATCTAATAGCTATTGTCACATCCAAGGGCTGGTAACTATTTGGTCCAAATGCCTGGAAAAACCCAGAAACAGAATAAATAAATATACAATCTGCAAAGTTTCCAAATTAGCCACATACCATAGTTCTGGAGGTTGTATGATGTGACAGTTTGAGCTTTGAATGAATGCTCACTCTTGTATGATTTTGCTTATTAGCATATACCAATGTCAAAGACCTAGTTTTCTTCATCCTTTGTCACATCAATGAGTCACCTCTCCATCTTCATGAATTTTGTTTTGATAACTGGAGAGATTTCTGAATAAATAGCAGAGACAGTATGCATGCTAGTTGACTATTTGGCATTATGTCAAAGAGCTTTCCTGGCTACCTGAGTAATGATGCATACCTGTTCTTTCATGAACATCTGTCTCAAAACAGAGAATGCAACAAAGTGAGGGAATGTAAGAATTCTATCCACAATCCCTCATTTGGTTTGATCCTGTATCTTTAGCATTTGTAATATTTAAATTGTAGTATGAATACATCTAGTAATTATTTTACATACAACCCTTTTAAGCTTCTATCAAAATAAGTGTATTGACAGAGTTCTAGAATGTGCTTCACATAAAATGAAGTAAAATAAAGTGGGCTAAAACCAATTAACTCAAACAGCTACTTTTAAAGCTTTCTGCCATCACAAGGGACAAAAAATGCCGACAAGCCCAGACCTGGTTAGTGTAAAGACATAAGCATTCATTGTATGCCATGAATAGTTTTCGCAACTGAAGGTTTGACACCATTTTTAGCCTTCATTTATGAAAACTATCCATTGTTTGTAGCTGTTTGTACAAACAGCAGGATTATAACCAATGACAACCAAAACAGGGTGATGTACTCACAGGCTGTGTAAACTGCTGATTTCCTCCTCCCCACATTGACGACAAGGTAGCAGAACTGGGACTGGGCCCCTGGAAATTTGCCCCTCCAGTTTTTCGCTGTTCACCTTTTGGATGCCACTGGTGCTCTGTTCTACAATGAAAATCCAGCAATGGACTTAGTGGATAAAAAAATTGTTAACACTTTTAGCAGACTGAGACCGTTTCCACATAAAACAAAAAAATTTTTCTTCTCAAATGCAATTACACAGCTTTGTCAATTTCTTTTGATTTCCTAAATTCTTGCTTTCAGGAGCAAACAAATTCACCTTATTGTTTCGGCTCCACTGGAGAGAGGATTCACACTATGACCCAACCTAGCAGCTTTTCTGAAGACTGTTTTCTTACCACAAAAAGAAAAGGGAGTAAAGATGGCCAGACATTATGATTGACTGCACATGCAGAGAATGAAGAAGAAAAGTCTGGTACATGGCTGTTGCTCATGTTAAGCTTTTACGTTACATGCAGAGGTGACAAGACGTATGCTGGTGAAATGATGGAAAATAAAAATAAAATAATTTACAAATATCCAAAACCTGAAGGGAAACTTAATAGCAAGTATACCTAAACCTCAAAACAGCCATCTATAATACAGGGCATCAATAGAGAAATTAAAGCACAATTATCATCTAGTCAAACAAACTGGTTAGTGAACTCACTTTTTAACCTGACTGGCTGGTCCATTGATGTTCAGGTTGCCAGCCAGCTGGGCAAGACTAGACTCTAGATCCCCCTGAATTAATTTGCCTGTTGGATCTTTCTTTTCTGAGGCATTCTTCTGGGGCTGCAGAACATCTCCAAATGCATCAAAACCTAATTAAAAAAATAAGAAAATAAAAGTAAAAGGAAAGATGCTGCTTTTCCCACCTATTAAAGGGGGGAAAAAAGAGAAAATTATTTCCAACATTCTTATCAGAAATAAACACATTGCCAGCCTGGCCTTTTGCTGCTCCAACATGACTGTTTACTTACAGTTGGCTTTCTTCTTGTTCTTTATTCACCACATTAGAACTTTCTTTTTTTGTCATACTTACAAAGAATGCATGAAAACAAATCTTCGGCTAAGACTATTCAAATAACATGTCTGTATAGCTGTTTACAAGTCAACAAGAATCTTTATATAAGAGAGATCTACTACGTAACACCAACAAATATCTTTTACAACTTGTAGACAAAAGCAATAACAGAAATTTTTTTTTAAAAAAATTAATTTTTAACCATACTTTCTATTTAGTAGAAAATACGTTTCAGTTGTACAGAAATCAAGTCTTTGCTGAATTCACTGAGAAGAAAAACTAAAACAAATCTCTAAATTCAAATTCTTTTATGGTTATTCACTATCCATAACATCAAGCTGATGAGAACGCTAAAAATCTACCATTCAACAGTGAATTCATGTTCAAAATGCTATTTCCTACTTATCATACAAAATATTTAAAGGTGAAAAAAATTATTTTTTTCAAAAAGTAAATAGAAGCAACTTGTCAAAAATTTCTAAAAACCACAATACTGTGTTTTTTTTTTTTTTAGTTTGTGGTAGGAATCTTATTCAAATTAATATGCTTACCTTTATCTTTTCAAATGACAATAAAAGTTACTAAATTTCTTTTCCCCTTTCTGTTCTTGCATATATGTATCTACATTACAGGCTGTGCAATGTTGGTACAGCAACAGTGCTACTGGCAGATGTAATTTCATTACTTTTAATAGCACATGCCACTGTAATTTAGATTGATCTCATGAAGACAGACAGACAAACAGAATCATAGCCATGCCTAACAACAACAAAAAATATTAAATGTCTCAAACCATGCGACAATAAAAATAGAAATTAAATGACCAATAAAAATACATAGAGGCACATAGTGATAGTGGCTGACTATACCTACAGTTCACAGAGGGAGGGATGGAAGGAAGAGTGGTCAATCAAAAAGCCTACAACAGCAACTAAGCTGTACGAAAAATCAAAGCAAAGAATGTGTACCTGGGTCAGATGTGGTGCTGAGAGCCGGGCTAGCTCGTCCCATACAGCTGGCTAAAAGAGGGAAGAACATTATAAATATTTACCTACTACCAAAATTGAACTGAAACATTACACGATGAGTATACTTATGTGCTCATGTTAAAGCAACACGTTTTGAAAGAAATTTTTTCAAATAAAACAGCCCCTTGTAGAATCAAGAGTTATAGTGTAGAAAGATACTATCTCAGTTAACAAAGCTACAATTGCCATTGTCCATACCCATAATTTACACTATGAGCATGGATAATAAAGACTAGTTAGCTCAAGATGCTGCTATGCATTTCAATGCCAATCTTAGAGACCTCATGAAAATTTAGAGCATTTAGAAGATGATAGATCAACTAGAGAAAGTATAAAGAACTAGTTCTTTAGTCAAGACTTAATGTGGAAAAAAATTATCAGCAAAAGCTGTAGTATACATTCAAAAACAGGGTATATGAACACATCTAATGTGTGTCAGCTACTTGCTTCAAATTTTGGTTTTCAAATAAGATGGAATATCATGTACCAATCCTATCCAATATGTTCTAGCACATTAAGAGTTCACCAAGTTGTCCTCTGAAGCTTGCTAACATCCAGGTTCCCAATCACCTGTTAAAAGTCCTGCTACCAAGAATGGCTACTGTTATCAGGATGTGCTCCAAACATGGGAATGTAGCAACAAATCAAACTAGCAATACATCTCTACAGCAGCTGTTGAGTCATCAAGTAATTTAGTAAAACATCCTTGGCTTCTAAAGCAGAATTTCAAGTGAGAAAACTGAACAGAAATGTAAGAGAAGGTAGTAATACCTGTTTCGAGGAAAGATGGAGTCAGACTGCGCTGTGGGCCTGCTGTAAAACAAGTAATGACCAACTAAATGGCAATATTAACTAAAATCTTCAAAATAAGCAAAGTGAAAACTCATCACCATGATAAAAAAGAATAAAAAAAAGTTAAATTAAGAAATTGTGTAAAGGGTTAACATGAAAACAATTAAAATTCCATCCTTAATGACATTTAAACAATATATACAAAGTATAATCAAATAACCAACCTCAGTTGTACTTTTAGAAATAGGTTATGTATGGTCTATTTTAGTTGAGGCAGATGTTGCCAGGAATGCATGTAGAAGGGAACCTATAGTCTCAATCATTACATATTACAGCTTAGAATTTCTTAAAGCATCACATAATAAAAAAGAAAGAAAGAAAGAAATAACATAAAGAAAAGGACTTAATGAT
Source organism: Nautilus pompilius (assembly GCA_018389105.1). NCBI lineage: Eukaryota > Metazoa > Mollusca > Cephalopoda > Nautilida > Nautilidae > Nautilus > Nautilus pompilius. The sequence goes on along the minus strand of JACATO010000306.1, from coordinate 2,056,325 downwards.
GAAAGAAACACCAGTAAGTCTGCAAGAGGCATTAGAGATAAGCTATGAAGTCTTGGAAAAGTACAATCCCTTATAATCACAGGTGATAGCCTGAATGTGCAAATGTCATATATAAAGTAGTATTTCACACATCATTAAATGTAAACTAGAAAATATTTATAATGATACAGAAATTCTAAATCATTTTTGAAGCTCTCTCTTTTCCACTATCTCTTACAAGCCAAATTAGTATCTAATTTCTCTCCCCCTTTCCTGAGACCCTCTTGATCCCAAATTCGTCTCTCTGAAAAAAGTGCCCACCAAATCACCTGACCCACATTTAGCAAGACAAGACTTCTGAACCATTCCCTCCCAATTAGAAAATAAAAACATTTCTTTAACAGTCTTATTAAGGAAAGCCACAGAAATGAGATTAGGGCGGTGGGGGGGGGGTGATGATTCCAGTAAAAACTGAAATAAAACAGCAAGCAAACAACAATGGCAAAACCCAAAAGATTATTTCAAATATTTTGCCCCACCACAAAAAAAAAAATTGGGGTAGAAAATTTTAGTTTAAGGAATATTAGAGCAACAGAATAAAGAAAATATTTAGAAATGTCATTAATTACCTAGAATAATCAGAATGAAAAATTCCTAAGAAATAAATCTATAGTCATGTACTAGGAGACCAATCTTCCTATACTCTTCTCAGGCCTTATGATAATTCCTATAGGCTGGAATTTCCTTACCAGTCTCATCAGCAGCTATGTCAACATTATTTCAATAGTTCTGGACAAACTCCCTAACATGAAAACCAGAGAACCCAAGATAAACCATTTTCTCTCCTTCCCCCAAATTAAGCATTAAGCTCTGAATTTGTGAACACAAACTCGACAAAGTTACATCTAATTTTACACTTCTCAATATTTTAAGCCCAATACCTGCAGTACGAATTATTTTTTTTTAAAATACCACCAAAAAAAAAAAACTTCAACAGCTGAAAACAAAATCATACATGCAACTGTAAGTCTAACCCATGCAATTAGTTGTCATTTATATGCATCTAGCAACTTCCCAAACTATCAGCATACTGCATGTGTGCCTCTCTACATGCTATTTCTTGAAAGTAGTACTGATAGGAAACATGTGTGTGTATAAAATGAAATAAGAATTCATAAAGCTGGTGTGAAGACTAAAATTACTTACTGGCCTTTTGAAAATAACAGCAACAAGCAAAAACATCTGATCTACCTCACCCCATATACATATTTCTAAAGAACTTGTTATATTCTAGATACTGAACAAGATCTATTCTGCTAGTTTTCCCTAACCCCCCCCCCACCACTAATGTTAGGTCATCTGGCTCACCAGTTTTTCATTATTCCAAAGCATGTTAACTCACCTTGGCTGAGCATTAAAGTAGCAGTTGACTGACTAGTCTATTTTCCAATCATATCTTTAAACTGCCAGAAATTCCTTTCTGGATAATGCTTCCTGTTTAGTTTGGCTTTTGAAGCATCCAGTAATATATAAGCAAATCCATGGCAGAATAGCAGCTTTGGCAGAGTAAGGAAAAAAAAAAAACGAGTATGCACAATTTACATGTCCAACCAGCATCTCTGCTATAAGAGAGATTCTGGATTTATTTTCCTAAAAGGTCCAGTCAGATAATTGGCCGATTCAAAGCAGACAGTATATCTGCCAATGTCTTGCTAGGGATAAAGATGAAACTACTGCACCCTGGATGTTCAACAAATTCAGTAACCACTGCCAATTCCTGTCAGTTTTTGTAGCATCAACATTACTAAGTCAAAGCACCATACAACGGCTCCTTTGCAAACTTGAGTATACTTGAGCAGTCGCTCAAAGCCACTGATTAGTCACTTTCCCTAGTGCAACATATATACTGATAGGCTGTCAAGGGCATGCCTCTTGTTGTATTTGATGGAGAGATCCTTGACTATAACCATCATAACCTACAGGAAAATGGAGCAACATGAAATGTATCCAGAAGCACTATAGCTTGGAAAATGCAGAATCAACTTCAGTTGTTTCTCTAGGCCCCACAGAGACCAAATATATAAATCCCCTTGAGGACCCAAGGAAGAATTTTGACAGACAACTAAGAGCAAAACAACAACAAAACACCAACCTCATAGCAACAATTGAAGGAATAGCTGCCTGCAAACATGGCAGAAAAATCCAGGCAGCTCAATGATAATATCAGATATCATGCCTAGACATCTACAAGCTCTACTTTATGCAAAAGGATGCTCTTTCCAAATACTAAGGATGACTTTTCAAATAGTTACAATACATACAGCACAGAATGAATACGTGTGAAAAACTTGCAATGTTCGAATTATTATGGCAGACATTCATAGAAGTATTCTGTGGCAGAACAATTTCAATATTTCAGATTTACTCTGCACAAGTTCATCAAACAGAATAAACCTTAATTATCCATTTCACTAAACTTTCCAAACCAATATCTGTATATTTATTATTTTTTTTTTTAAAATAAGAGTTTAAATCCAGGTATTCATCACTGCAATACTGTGTATTCTTCTGGTGAATCTGCATCACCAACTTCTTACATCTGCACCACTTAGAATGTTAGTAGTCACTGTCAATGACATTACACCTAAATATCTCTTCAGCTAACAATACAAAACAAAACGAGTTTTTATTTTAAACAAAGCATTGTTAAGTTCTCTAAGTTATGCAAAAAACTGAGTAATTGTAATATTTAAAATACCATATTTATTTGAAATCCTTGGAAATTAAATGAGACAAAGAACTCTATCAAGTAGAGGATGAGTTGCTAGTCAGAGTGCTTTTCTCTTTATGATAAGACTTAACTTCTGTGTACATTTATTAGTTTTATTTGAAACTAAATGTCTAGCAAAATAATAGAATGTGTATTGTTTTTGGTCACTTACATGGATATGTCTCAGATTATTACAAAATGGACATAGTGATTCCTTCATTACCTCTAATGTGGCGGCAAAAATACCCAACAAAATCAAACTAACTCTTGTCTGATTTAGCCAGCTGCTTTCACCTGATTTTTTGCTTCTTACAGCCACTGAGCAGGAAAGTTTGGAACAAGTTGTGTTCTAATAGGTTAGCTTAGGAGTGATTAGCAATATACTGTTTTAAGGAAGGGGTTTGTCGGGAGAGTAAGAAATGTGAGATTATTTAAAGCAATTCTTGCAACTGATGAAATCCAGTTTTAATGGGTAACGTTGAGAAAGGGGGAAAATGGGCAGTTATTCAAATATGGTATTTTAATTATAAAATCAGAAATACATTATCTATGCATATTAATGAGAATATCACATTTTCCTAGCACTATAAACCAATTCTTACACTTTGTATTAAAAACAGTTGGAATAAACCTATGATCCACTGCTCACAAATTCTCTTTAGACTAAAATGTCCTTTGTAAAGCTCAAACAAACAAGCAAATAGCAGCATTCTGCATTTTAAAAAAAATTAACAGATCTAATAATTTTCCTCAGATCATCATCTAACCCCACCCTCTTCCTAATGGACACAGACAGGAAAGCAGACATGCATCAAAGAAAGCTGATATTATCTAATTTACATCTGTGGTCCTCACCACAAAATGATTTCAGTTTGCACTGATGCACTAACAAATCCATGCAGTGTAATTCAGAATTGCGCTAATATACATTATTTAGAGTGCTAAATACATCAACAGATGACATTAATGCTCGGCCAAACTGCAGGACCACAGGTCATGGATACCAAAGGTCCTCTTACAAGATGACATTTGAAAATAAGAACTTCCAATTAATCATATCAAAACTGATGTTTTCTTGTTTGATTTTACTCTGAAATGAGTACAATAAGTACATCCCTATTTCCAAAAGTCCACAAGAGTTTATTTAATAACAATAAATAATAAACACTAAACACTATATTTGGAAACTTTTCAAATTTGATATTAAGTGTTTTCCTTTCACCATCTCAAACAGATCAATGCCACTGATTTTGATATGAAAGAAAAAACTGAGTATTTAGGGCCATGACCCATGTCCTTGACAACAGACCTGTGGGACTGCTAGAGGTTATAGCCATAGCCCCAGTCAATAAGGGATCCAAGAGATCCAAAGGGTCACCCAAATCCATCGGTGCTGAGTAAGCATGACAAAGACAAGACATGAACTGAATTTGTATAAGAAGCCTCAAAAAAAAAAAAAAAACATTCATTTTAATAAAACAAAATTACTGATTTCTTGGAAAAAAAAAGTTCTTTAATGACGACTTATAGAATAGATTTTTTTTTTACTTTAGAGCTTCTAAATCAAGAAATAATAGGAATGTTTGCTGCTCAGAACATTCTGAAAACAACATGATTTTGTATGGTTTCAAATATGAAATTGGTCTTTGGAAAAGAAAACGTTTGTTGTGATAATTTTAAGATGAATCATTTTGAAAAATTCTGCCCTTTATCTTTATTGAAAACAAGCAGGTACTGTGACGACTAGTGGTTCTACTTTCAAGCAAATAAAAATTGTTAATGCACTAAGAGTATCTCTATACTGGTTAACCACTTTTATTTAAGGAATGCAAAAAATATATATACTGATGTGTCTAGTATTAATTTTTTTTTCCAAACTGCAATGTTAAAGCAGCTTCTAAAGTTTCAAGGAAGAAAACATTTGTAAACTACTGGCTTGTACGAAATTCAGCACAGAAAATCTTACTAAATATTTTTTTCAAAATTTTACGGTAAATTCTAAACAATATGATTTCATTACATTAATGTACTAAAATAAAACAACTCTATTATGATTTATTCTATACAAAATTCTCTAGTGACAACTGCTCAGAAAACTTGTAAGTTTCTCTCTTCTCACACAATTTGGAACTGTTGTAAATAATGGAGAAATGGAAAATCAGAGTTCAGGTTTTTGTTCTCATCACTGGATGGCACCACAGCACTCAGACTGAGCATCATCCGCCACTGCTCTCTGGCGAGTGGTGGTTCATGCCCAGAGTGTCCTGGAACCAGAATGCCCAAAGGCAACCCACAGGGCCAGCTGGAGAAGAGCAGCAAGAAGAAACCAAGCCAGGCAGTGTTTCCTCACCCCTGACTCTAGCAGTTCAGTAGGCTAACCACTAGACTATCACACTACCCAGCACGATTCAAATGTTAACTAAAATACAAATATTGTGCACTTTTGTCAGCAGAAGAGATTCAAAATGATACAAATGCAAGTAACAAATTGTTTAAGCCTGACTTTCTATGTCATACCAATATCCCTAGCTGAGATCAATAATAAATATTCAACAACAATGCTTCTTTGTCAAGTTCCTGGAAACTATAGAAAAATTTAGTTGTTTTTCAACTTCAAAAAAATACTAACAAAACCTATATCCCTCTTATAATTCTCTTGTTTGACATCCTTGTCTTTATTTGTCAAACACTTCATGTTTAAAGTTATCTGCCTTAAAACAAACCTCTGAAAATAATAGCATGCAAGATCTGCATAGAAATCCGGATAATAAAATAAGACTTTTAAAAGTAAAATAATAAACAAAAAGAAACAAAGAAGCCTGGTTCAATTGTGAAATGCAAATTTGATTTAATTTTATACTATTCATCACCATGTAGCCAATTTTCCTGATGTAGAGTCATTTTTTTTAAACAGGTAGGAGAATACATCATCATACCAGTATTTTTTTAAAAATATCAAGCAGACTTTACTAGAAGATAAGCACATAGCTGAATTGTCAGAAGCAAGTAAAGCAAATGAACATAGTAAGAGTAAAGTAAGTACATATTACCTGCTGGATTGGCTGCAGCAGGGCTGGTGACGATGTTGATAGGTGACACATCCAAGCCAACTGACACCACATGCAATGAAAGGACGTGTTAGTCAACAGAGCATGCAGAGAATCATTGGCAAGCAGTGCACAGATAATGCCAACCACCCAAGAGTAAAAAAGTAAAATTGCAATGAAAAGAGCAAATGATACAAAGTAGTGACAAACTAGTTAACTACCTTGCATTAAAAGCATCTTTGCACATTTTGTTCCCAGCAAGATAAGTATTTAATGTTATCAAAAGTAGATGATCTACAAGTTATTATTTTTTGCAATGAACTGGACATTTTTTTTATTAGTTATTCACAGTCTTTCTGAACGCACTCCATCATCCACCTTTGATAACACTGCTGATACACTGAAATGTTAAATATCTACACACAACTAAATTTGCAGTTAACAGTCAGAAAAATGCAAAGAAAAGACACTCATGTACAAAAGTAAAATTAGAAAGCCAATTGTTAATATCCATAAATTAAATGTCTAA